>CAWUFW010011068.1:0-644187 GCA_963921515.1 Calotriton arnoldi
TGTGCTTCGTTCAGTTACGTATTGCTCCCTGAATAGCAGGATCCCAGTCCAACTAAGTCATAAACCAGCAAAACACCATAAAAAAAGTGGGGGCAACCATATAGTCAGATTCCACCTTCCTACACCAAGTGGAAAGTGTCCGGGTGGATCCAAGAGCGGATCGGAGATCTGAAGAACCTGAAAGCAGAGGGGACAGAGTCTGGGTCACTAGCCAGTGACCAGGAAGGCGATGGACAGATGCCCACCGATGTTGAGTGCTTCAGGTGCATTGACAGTTGTCTTGACTCTTCAGCCACGAGGTCCAGGAGGCGTTGTCGGCGACCAGGAGCAGGATTCGGGCTGGTACATGATGTCTGTCGAGTGCTGAGGTGTCAGCGACCGGATTGGACCCAACAAACCTTGGCAACGGCAAGTCTCAATGCAGAGGAAGATCATCGATGGTGCAGACCAGCAAGGTCTGGGGAACTCACCCAGCGAGGGTAAGTGAGGGCAAGCCTGGAGCAACCAGGATGCCAAGAAAGAAAAAGATTGGCCTTCGTTAAGGGCTACTAGCCAACGGGCTAGCAACCGCGAAGGAGCCTTGAGACATCGCACGTGGATCTGGCTCACAGGACACTCGTAGAGTGGAGGCCAGTGATCTTCGGTGCAGTTGGTGCTGGAGGCTAGGGCAACTCGGAGCCCAAAGCATGACTTCGTGGCAGACCCAGAAGAGGATGCACTTGCAAATGTGCTCGGTGTCCAGGTGTCATGGTCTCAAGTCACCCACGATAGCTACGGGCCTCAGCTTTGCTGGGGACTCAGGGTTGCCTCGGGGAAGTCTGAGAATCCACCTCTGGTGATGCGATGACTTCAGCGTCCGCGGGAGCTTCAGAAATGCGAACCGGACAGATGCTTCTTTGGTGCCTGCCAAGCAGGGGAGTCACTCCTTGACCACAAGGGAGATTCTTCTGTCCTCTAATCGTGAGTAGAGCGTCGAAGGTCCAGGATTCAGTTTCAGAGTTTCATCCAGGGATAATCTAAAGTCCTAAGGACTGGGTTCCTATACTTATACTAAGTTTAGGGGTTGGACTAATCTGTGGCCCCACCTATGGGTGGGTCAGGGCAGAGGGGTGGCTACACCCCTTTCCCTTTGTCCAGTTCGCGCCAAAGCAGGGGCTGCAAGCCCCTGATCCGGTTTGAACTGGGGTATGCACAGCGACACCAAGTGTGCCCCCAGTGCAGGACTTCAAAGCACCCGACAGTGCTCCCGCCCAGCCCCAATACACATTATCCTGTCTGGGGAGGTGGTCACACCTCCCTGGGACAGGAAACCTATTGTCCAGGCCTCCCCTGCCGGAGTTTCGTCCAGCAGCAGGAGGCCAGACTCGTGTCTGTGGCAGCAGCATCCATTTTGTGATGCCAGGGCTTTGGAAAGAAGTTACCGGGCTAGCCAGAGTTAACATGTCTTTCCCTCTAGAAGGGTGGAATGCTACCCCCGCCGCCAGAATTGGAGGGGGGTAGTATTCCAAGATGTTTGACACCAAACACGACATGTTTAGGTGCAGCCATTCCAAAGTTAGCATTTAACGCGAGGTTATAATGCGCTTAAGAGTATATGGTCAGGCTGCACTACAAACAGCATCAGAGAAGGGTCTCCGAATGCTGCAGAGGGGCCCTGCTCATGCAGGGGCACCCTCTCACATAGGAACCATGCACTCTGCCTTTAGGATTGATAAGGCCTGCCTTAGGAGTGACTTATAGGTTTATATGTGTGTATGTATTTAGTGATATAGGTAACCTATATCACAGTAAGGGTGCATGCACCACCTTACCCAGGCTGCAGTAGCAGACCTGTGGTGTCAGTTTGGATGGCCTTCCAGGGGTGGCATAATACATGCTGCAGCCCCTGGCAGGCCTCTGAGGTACCTATGCCCTTGGTACATAGTATACCATATACTAGGGACTTATAAGGGCACTCCAGATTCCAATCAGTGATGTGCCTAAGGCACATGGAAACCATTTTAGAGAGGAAGCAGCTAGGCTGGGGTTCTGATTAGCAGGGCCCCAGCCAGACTAATGTCGAAAAACAGTGAAGCATCAGCAAAAAGTGGGGGTACCCATGTGAAGCAGATCCTACTCTCCTACACCCACCCCCAGCAAGACCCCTACACTGCCCAAACACCACTGCACTGCCCTAAACCCTGAAACACCACCCCCAGCAAGACCCGCCACACTGCCCGAACACCACTGCCCTAATCCCTGAAACACCACCCCCAGCAAGACCCCCTACAGTGCCCGAACACAACTGCACTGCCCTAAACCCTGAAACACCACCCCCTGCACGTACCCCTACACTGCCCGAACACCACTGCACTGCCCAAAACCCTGAAACACTAGCCCCAGCACGACCCCCTACACTGCCTGAACACCACTGCACTGCCCTAAACCCTGAAACACCAGCCCCACCACGACCCCCTACACGGCCCGAACACCACTGCACTGCCCTAAACCCTGAAACACCAGCCCCAGCACGACCCCCTACACTGCCCGAACACCACTGCACTGCCCTAAACCCTGAAACACCAGCCCCAGCACGACCCCTTACATTGCCCGAACACCACTGCACTGCCCTAAACCCTGAAACACCACCCCCAGCACGACCCCCTACACTGCCCGAACACCACGGCACTGCCCTAAACCCTGAAACACCACTCCCAGCACGACCCCCTACACTGCACGAACATCACTGCACTGCCCTAATCCCTGAAAAACCAGCCCCAGCACGACCCCCTACACTGCTCGTACACCACTGCACTGCCCTAAACCCTGAAACACCAGCCCCAGCACGACCCCCTACACTGCCCGAACACCACTGCACTGCCCTAAACCCTGAAACACCAGCCCCAGCACGACCCCCTACACTGCCCGAAGACCACTGCACTGCCCTAAACCCTGAAACACCAGCCCCCAGCACGACCCCTTTACACTGCCCGAACACCACTGCACTGCCCTAAACCCTGAAACACCACCCCCAGCATGACCCCCTACACTGCCCAAACACCACTGCACTGCCCTAAACCCTGAAACACCACTCCCAGCACGACCCCCTACACTGCCCGAACACCACTGCACTGCCCTAAACCCTGAAACACCACCCCCAGCACACCCCCTACACTGCCCGAACACCACTGCACTGCCCTAAACCCTGAAACACGACCCCCTACACTGCCCGAACACTACTGCACTGCCCTAAACCCTGAAACACCACCCCAGCACTACCCCTTACTCTGCTCGAACACCACTGCACTGCCCTAAACCCTGAAACACCACCCCTTGCACGACCCCCTACACTGCCCGAACACCACTGCACTGCCCTAAACCCTGAAACACCACCCCCCAGCACGACCCCCTACACTGCCCGAATACCACTGCAGTGCCCTAAACCCTGAAACACCACCCCCAGCACGACCCCCTACACTGCCCGAACACCACTGCACTGCCCTAAACCCTGAAGCACCACCCACCTGCACGACCCCCTACACTGCCCGAACACCACTGCACTGCCCTAAACCCTGAAACACCACCCCCAGCACGACCCCCTACACTGCCCGAATACCACTGCAGTGCCCTAAACCCTGAAACACCACCCCCAGCACGACCCCCTACACTGCCCGAACACCACTGCACTGCCCTAAACCCTGAAACACCACCCCCAGCACGACCCCCTACACTGCCTGAACACCACTGCACTGCCCTAAACCCTGAAACACCACTCCCAGCAAGACCCCCTACACTGCCCGAACACCACTGCACTGCCCTAAACCCTGAAACACCACCCCCTGCACGACCCCCTACACTGCCCAAACACCAATGCTCTGCCCTAAACCCTGAAACACTAGCCCCAGAACGACCCCCTACACTGCCCAAACACCACTGCACTGCCCTAAACCCTGAAACACCAGACCCAGCACGACCCCCTACACTGCCCGAACATCACTGCACTGCCCTAAACCCTGAAACACCAGCCCCAGCAAGACCCCCTACACTGCCCGAACACCACTGCACTGCCCTAAACCCTGAAACACCACCCCCAGCAAGACCCCTACACTGCCCGAATACCACTGCACTGCCCTAAACCCTGAAACACCACCCCCAGCAATACCCCCTACACTGCCCGAACACCACTGCACTGCCCTAAACCCTGAAACACCACCCCCAGCAAGACCCCCTACACTGCCCGAACACCACTGCACTGCCCTAAACCCTGAAACACCACCCCTAGCACGACCCCCTACACTGCCCGAACACCACTGCACTGCCCTAAACCCTGAAACACCACCCCCTGCACGACCCCCTACACTGACCCAACACCACTGCACTACCCTAAACCCTGAAACACCACCCCCAGCACGACCCCCTACACTGCCCAAACACCACTGCACTGCCCTAAACCCTAAACACCACCCCCAGCACGACCCCCTACTCTGCCCGAACACAACTGCTCTGCCCTAAATCCTAAAACACTAACCTCAGCACGAAACCCTACACTGCCCAAACACCACTGCTCTGCCCTAAACCCTAAAACACCACCCCCATAATGTCCCCCTACACTGCCCGAACACCACTGCACTGCCCTAAACCCTGAAACACTACCCCCAGCACGACCCCCTACACTGCCCAAACACCACTGCACTGCCCTAAAACCTGAAACACCAGCCCCAGCATGACCCCCTACACTGCCCGAACACCACTGCATTGCCCTAAACCCTGAAACACCAGCCCCAGCACGACCCCCTACACTGCCCGAACACCACTGCACTGCCCTAAACCCTGAAACACCAGCCCCAGCACGACCCCCTACTCTGCCCGAACACCACTGCACTGCCTAAACCCTGAAACACCACCCCCAGCAAGACCCCCTACACTGCCCGAACACCACTGCACTGCCCTAAACCCTGAAACACCAGCCCCAGCATGACCCCCTACACTGCCCGAACACCACTGCACTGCCCTAAACCCTGAAACACCACCCCCAGCAAGGCCCCCTACACTGCCCGAACACCACTGCACTGCCCTAAACCCTGAAACACCACCCCCTGCACGACCCCCTACACTGCCCGAACACCACTGCACTGCCCTAAACCCTGAAACACCACCCCCTGCACGACCCCCTACACTGCCCGAACACCACTGCACTGCCCTAAACCCTGAATACACCACCCCTGCACGACCCCCTACACTGCCCGAACACCACTGCACTGCCCTAAACCCTGAAACACCAGCCCCAGCAAGACCCCCTACACTGCCCGAACACCACTGCACTGCCCTAAACCCTGAAACACCACCCCCAGCTTGACCCCCTATACTGCCCGAACACCACTGCACTGCCCTAAACCCTGAAACACCACCCCCAGCATGACCCCCTATACTGCCCGAACACCACTGCACTGCCCAAAACCCTGAAACACTACACCCAGCACGACCCCCTAAACTGCCCGAACACCACTGCACTGCCCTAAACCCTGAAACACCAGCCCCAGAACGACCCCCTACACTGCCCGAACACCACTGCACTGCCCTAAACCCTGAAACACCAGCCCCAGCACGACCCCCTACACTGCCCGAACACCACTGCACTGCCCTAAACCCTGAAACACCAGCCCCTGCACGACCCCCTACACTGCCCGAACACCACTGCACTGCCCTAAACCCTGAAACACCAACCCCAGCAAGACCCCCTACACTGCCCGAACACCACTGCACTCCCCTAAACCCTGAAACACCACCCCCAGCACAACCCCCTACAATGACCAAACACCACTGCTCTGCCCTAAACCCTGAAACACTAGCCCCATCACGACCCCCTACACTGCCTAACACCACTGCACTGCCCTAAACCCTGAAACACCAGCCCCAGCAAGACCCCCTACACTGCCCGAACACCACTGCACTGCCCTAAACCCTGAAACCCCACCCCCAGCAAGACCCCTACACTGCCCGACCACCACTGCACTGCCCTAAACCCTGAAACACCACCCCCAGCAAGACCCCCTACACTGCCCGAACACCACTGCACTGCCCTAAACCCTGAAACACCACCCCCAGCAAGACCCCCTACAGTGCCCGAACACCACTGCACTGCCCTAAACCCAGAAACACCACCCCCTGCATGACCCCCTACACTGCCTGAACACCACTGCACTGCCCTAAACCCTGAAACACCACCCCTGCACGACCCCCTACACTGCCTGAACACCACTGTACTACCCTAAACCCAGAAACACCACCCCAGCACTACCCCCTACACTGCCCGAACACCACTGCACTGCCCTAAACCCAAAAACACCACCCCCAGCACGACACCCTACTCTGCCCGAACACAACTGCTCTGCCCTAAACCCTAAAACACTACCCCAGCACGAAACCCGACACTGCCCGAACACCACTGCTCTGCCCTAAACCCTAAAACACCACCCCCATAATGTCCCCCTACACTGCCCGAACACCACTGCACTGCCCAAAACCCTGAAACACTACCCCCAGCACGACCCCCTACACTGCCCAAAAACCACTGCACTGCCCAAAAACCTGAAACACTAGCCCCAGCATGACCCCCTACACTGCCCGAACACAACTGCATTGCCCTAAACCCTGAAACAGAAGCCCCAGCACCACCCCCTACACTGCCCGAACACCACTGCACTGCCCTAAACCCTGAAACACCAGCCCCAGCACGACCCCCTACTCTGCCCGAACACCACTGCCCTAAACCCTGAAACACCACCCCCAGCATGACCTCCTACACTGCCCGAACACCACTGGACTGCCCTAAACCCTGAAACACCAGCCCCAGCACGACCCCCTACACTGCCCGAACACCACTGCCCTAAACTCTGAAACACCACCCCCAGCAAGACCCCCTACACTGCATGAACACCACTGCACTTCCCTAAACACTGAAACACCATCCCCTGCATGACCCCCTACACTGCCCGAACACCACTGCACTGCCCGAAACCCTGATACACGACCCCCTGCACGACCCCCTACACTGCCCGAACACCACTGCACTGCCCTAAACCTTGAAACACCAGCCCCAGAACGACCCCCTACACTGCCTCAACACCACTGCACTGCCGTAAACCCTGAAACACCAGCTCCAGCACGACCCCCTACACTGCCCGAACACCACTGCACTGCCCTAAACCATGAAACACTAGCCACAGCACGACACCCTACACTGCCCGAACACCACTGCACTGCCCTAAACCTTGAAACACCAGCCCCAGCACGACCCCCTACACTGCCCGAACACCACTGCCCTAAACCCTGAAACACCACCCCCAGCAAGACCCCCTACACTGCCCGAACACCACTGCACTGCCCTAAACCCTGAAACACCACCCCCTGCACGACCCCCTACACTGCCCGAACACCACTGCACTGCCCTAAACCCTGAAACACCACCCCCTGCACGACCCCCTACACTGCCCGAACACCACTGCACTGCCCTAAACCCTGAAACACCACCCCCAGCACGACCCCCTACACTGCCCGAATACCTCTGCACTGCCCTAAACCCTGAAACACCACCCCCAGCACGACCCCCTACACTGCCCAAACACCACTGCACTGCCCTAAATCCTAAAACACTACCCCGAGCACGACCCCCTACACTACCCGAACACCACTGCAATATCCTAAACCCTAAAACACTCCCCCAGCACGACCCCCTACACTACCCGAACACCACTGCACTGCCCTAAACCCTAAAACACTCCCCCAGCACAACCCCTACTCTACCCGAACACCACTGCACTGCCCTAAACCCTAAAACACTCCCCCCAGCATGACCCCCTACACTACCCAAACAGAACTGCACTGCGCTAAACCCTAAAACACTCCCCCCAGCACGACCCCCTACACAACCCAAACACCAATGCACTACCCTAAACCCTAAAACACTACCCCCCGCACGACCCCCTACACTACCCAAACACCAATGCACTACCCTAAAACCTAAAACCTAAAACACTACCCCCGCACGACCCCCTACACTACCCAAAGACCACTGCACTACCCTAAACCCTAAAACACTACCCCAGCACGACACCCTACACTACCCAAAGACCACTGCACTACCCTAAACCCTAAACACCAGCAGACCTCCTATACTACACAAACACCGCTGCACTACCCTAAACCCTAAAACACTACCCCCAGCACGACCCCCTACACTACACAAACACCACTGCACTACCCTAAACCCTAAAACACTACGCCCTGCACTACACAAACACCACTGCACTACCCTAAACCCTAAAACACTACCCCCAGCACGACCCCCTACACTACCCAAACACCACTGCTCTACCCTAAACCCTAAAACACTACCCCCAGCAGTACCCCCTACACTACCCAAACACCTCTGCACTACCCTAAACCCTAAAACACTACCCCCAGCAGTACCCCCTACACTACCCAAACACCATTGCACTACCCTAAAACACTACCCCCAGCAGTACCCCTACACTACCCAAACACCACTGCACTACCCTAAACCACTACCCCCAGCACGACCCCCTACACTACCCAAACACCACTGCACTACCCTAAACCCTAAAACACTACCCCCAGCACGACCGCCTACACTACCCAAACACCACTGCACTACCCTAAACCCTAAAACACTACCCCCAGCACGACTCCCTACACTATCCAAACACCACTGCACTACCCTAAACTCTAAAATCTACCCCCAGCATGACCCCCTACACTACCCAAATACCACTGCACTACCCTAAACCCTAAATCTACCCCATCACAACCCCCTACACTACCCAAACACCACTTCACTACCCTAAACCCTAAAACTACCCCAGCACGACCCCCTACACTACCAAAACACCACTGCACTACCCTAAACCCTAAAACACTACCCCCAGCACGACCCCCTACACTACACCAACACCACTGCACTACACTAAACCCTAAAACACTACCCCAGCACAACCCCCTACACTACCCAAACACCACTGCACTACCCTAAACCCTAGAAAAGTAACCACCACCCCATGCCCAATCCCCCTTACCTCTCACTCCTCGTGGTTCCTCTCTCCTCGTGGTTCCTGCTTCATGTCGTCTCTGAGGGACGGTGCACGTCGTTGTGAGGAAACGGAACAGCCTCTGTTTCCTTACAACGACGTGGATCGCCTACATTTTTTAGAACTCATGGTCATTTACCATACATACCTTTACAACAAAATTTGTTGTAAAGGCATGCGTGGTAAATGACCATGCGTTCTAAAAAAAATGCGTAGTAATGACTTTGCGATGTACAACGCATGCGTGGTAATGAATGCATTGTAATGGTATCGCGAAGTAAAAAAGGTGTTGTAACGGCTGTTTACCGATCGAAGCTGGCCCCTGTTCTTCAGTGAGTCGTTTATTTGATAAATTATGAGGAAGGAATGTGTTTTTTTTACCGAAAAGTGCATTCCCGGCTGTTGTATTGTGAAAGTGTCCGCGTGGCCTGGTTTCACTTCTGGTGAGAGAGTGGAAGAGTCTGTTTGGATCTAAAGGGGTTCTGCTGTTGGACGGGGCCGGCGCGACATGTCATCAGAAAACACAGCTAATGGAAAGCGTTGTCCCCGAAGTGTGGAGCAGTGCCATGAGAGGTCAACGAGTGTGCGTCCCACCGCAGTATGACCGTACTGTGTGACCCATGTGCCGCCTCCAGTGTACGGAAGGCAGAAGCGGCATCCATCGCAGGTCCTCTTGAAGACCGTTGTAGCACTAATTCTACATTTTGGAACTAGGGCATTTTAACCTTGTTGTTCCTGCCAGATACAAAGAGAAGATCCTGTGTTATTCAGTGCCCTCGTTACCTTCTCTGTGGGTAGTGGTGCTTGTCACTTCGCTGCCCCGCCGGTGCACACGACTGGGCTCCCCACCTCGTGTGCCATCTGCAGGGCCTCTGCCCTCGGATCACTGGTTTCGGTTTCTGGAGTGGCAACATAAACAGTTGCTCCCAAAGGACTAGCCTGAACACTTAGGTGAATATTCCCTGCGCCAGCATTCCACGGAAATTCTTTCCTAGCTCTCCCACGCCGACGACGATGTCATAATAGCACGGCTCCGCTCGCAACACCGTATGACGTAATATGAGCCATAAGAGGACCTCCTTGGCATGCTGACATCAGTTCCACCCATTTTTTCCGTGCCACCGAGGTAAACAGGTGGACCGACACATTTTCACAAGTATACATAGTATACTAAATATATATATATATATATATATATATACAAATGCATAACCAATAAAGGCATAAAGAAATAGCAGCAGATCAAGCATTTCTCACTATTAAAACATAAGCATGATTAAGACATATTAAAAACATTCATGCCAAACAGTAAAAGCATCTTTTTGGTAGAAACAGGTGGACAACGGGGAGGCAGGTGGGACAGTGAGGAATCCACAGGCAGATACTGTATCCAGCAGAAAAAGTGTTACCGAAGGTAAGTAACTTGCTCTTCTGAATAGAATCCTCAAGCCGTGCCTCACCCGGAGGAGGGTGTCCACCTGACTAGACCAAAAAATCTTGCAAAACAGATCGAGCAAAATGGGCATCCCTCCTAACCTCCGAATCCAATAATAATCGAATCATTTTTAGTCGAAATTATATTGAAAATAATACTTTAAAAATACTTTTATTAATAAATTTAGACAAACACTTAAAGGAAAACTTTTATTTATAATTAATTTAGAGATATTTCATACTTTACAAATTACGCCGAAGTCGCGACCCCAGCGCGACTTTTCAAAATGGCTACCGGAATGCGTGCAGCCATCGTGTAGGGTGCGCGAAGGGTGCGTGACTTCTGTATAATATTTAAAAAAAAAAAAGAATGAATATAGTTTTCCTAACTAAACATTATTCACAATTTTTTTTAATATATATATATGTATATATATATATATAGAAAATAAAAAAAACATAGGATTGAGGTACATTAGACTTACAAATTTTCATTTAGAAAACCTTTGAAATTCACTGGAAAAACCATAGGTTTCAGGCACGTTATAGTTAGAAATTAGCATTTAAAAAACCATAGAAATTCACTGAAAAACCATAGGTTTCAGGCACGTTATAGTTAGAAATTAGCATTTAAAAAACCATAGAAATTAACTGAAAAAACCATAGGTTTCAGGAACGTTATAGTTAGTTGGACATTTCACTTGTACAAAACCATAGAAATTCTGGCGTTATAGTTAGTTCAGCTAACTATAACTTGCGCCCCGCAATGCACTGCTGATGACGTCACATATTACATCATTCATGACATGGTCAGTGACATCACTGATGACATCTCAAATGACATCACTGATGACATCACTGATGACATCTCAAATGACATCACTGATGACATCACTGATCACATCTCATCCACGTGAAAATCTGATGCACCTCTTCACACCTGAATATAACCTTTGATACACCCACTCTAAAATACAGTCTACCATTTTCGAAAAAATAGACACATCAATACCAGTTACTAAATACGCACTGACTGATTCCTAGGTCTACACACACATCCACTCATTCACCCATACAGTCACTCATACATGCAGTCACTCATCAATACAAAACTATCATCAACATACACCTATACAGACACTCACACACTGCCACATATCCAGAGTTACTCACACACTTAGGGGCCGATTCCGATCTCGGCCGGTAGTGCTCCGAATCGGATTCGGATTTACCGGATCCGATTCGGAGCCCTGTTTCCCGACCGAATCGTACGCGGGTCCGGCCGAGCGAGTACGATGCAAGCTCCCGCGAAATCGCCGACTGACTCGTACGCGGCTTCAACACGCTCCGAGCGACTCGCACGGACACGACTCGCACCGCGCTATGGAGACGTTTCCCGGCCGGGTAAGTACGATGCGCGCCGCGAGCAGTCCGACCGACTCGCGCCGTCCGGCTCGAAAGAGCTGTCGGAGCCGGACTTTGGGGGTCCGCGTCGGACCCCCCTGTATGCGTAGGCGTGCGAGTCGCACACCCTACCTGTGCATGTACGCCGCGATGCGCATGGACGCGTACCCGCTGTAGGGGGCGCCCTTGTTTGCCTCGCACCCATAGAGTCAATGGGAGCCCGCGTACGCATTGTACGACCGGCTCCCATTGACTTCAATGGGAGTCCGACCGAATCGAGTCCGATAGCATGCGAATGCATCGTACTCGTCCGGTCGGACTGCTAGGGTCCGATTCAATCGGAAATCTCTCCGGGTCCGGCTCGGTTGGAGAGATTTCCGGCCGGAATCGGAATCGGCCCCTAAGTCAGTCATGCAAAGAATCAATCATACTTCCATTTACTCACCTATACAGTTATACAGACACAACCTCACTTATTCATACAGATACTAACACATAATTACTCTCTTATAGAATCACTGATACAAATACACACTCATCCATGCAGCCACTCTCACAATTACTGACTCTCACATATAGTTATTTATATACACCATCACTCACATATACTGCCTTTTATATATGTAGTTACTTGCACATGTACCACTGAGACATCCATTCACTCACCAACACACCCATACACACACTCACCCACCCATACAGCTGTTTCCACATGCACTCTTGAACCCATACACCCAATGAATCAACCACTCACACATCTATGCAGAGTCACACACCTCCCACCCACCCACACACACACTCAGGCAGCCATACAAATACTCAGGCAAGCAATCAATAACCCATATAGACACTCATGCAGTTACTCACCAACCCATGCAGCAGCTTACACAACAACAGACAGACTGATACAGACTTTCACACAGTTTAGTCACTAACCCATGCATTCAGTAAGACACATTTAATCACTCACTTATACAGTCAGTCACGTACCTACTAAATCCTCCATACAGACACTTATACACCCACTCATTCCTCAATACAGCTTGGCATATATATAAAACAAAATTAAACTTTACAGAAACACACAGTCACTGGATGATGTCATCAGTGATGTCATCAGTGATGTCATTTGAGATGTCCTTCCCCTGTCACCACCTCTTACATGTCATTCCACTGCTTCTACTGCGTAGAATTTAAGTTCTTTCCAATTACCACCATGTTCTTTCTCCATATGTTTGGCAACTGCGCTGCTCCGATCTGTGTTTATCGTTGCCCTTACATGTTCCAATATTCGCTTTTTGAGTTCGCATATTGTGCTGCCCACATATTTTAGGGAGCATGGGCATTCAATTTTGTAGTTTACAAATTGGCTCTTGCAAGTAATCCATTGTTGGATTTTCCAAATTTTTTGTTTGCCATTACAATCTCCTTTGTGTTTTTTGCAATAGCACAGACCTTACAATTTGTACATTTGTAGAAGCCTATTAGTTTTAGCCAATTGTCCTGTTTCTTCTTATTTATAAAGTGACTATGAACCAATTGATCTTTTAGATTCCTTGCTCTGCGAAATGTCAAACTTGGGCGATCTCCTACTATCTTTGCAACTGCCTGGTCTAAATGTAATATGTGCCAGTTTTTACGGAGAATTCTCATGATTTGTTTGTTTTCCGTGGAGTAAGTCATGATCACGCGTATTTTTTGGTCAGTTTCTTCTGTATTAGATTTAGGATTCTTCTCTTTTATTAACCCCTTCACTGCTAGGCCTTTCCCCCCCTGTGCTAAGCCTTTTTTTGGCTATTTGGGGTAGTTCGCGCTTAGGCCCCTGTAACTTTTTGACCACATAAGGTATCCACGCCAAATTTGCGTCCTTTTCTTCCAACATCATGGGGATTCTAAAAGTACCCAGGGTTTGTGGATTCCCCCAAGAGAGGAACCAGAAATTAGCCAATATACAGCTAACATTTGTTTTTTTTGTGAAAAATGGGAAAAAAGTGCTGCAAATGAAAGCGTCTGGGTTTTTCCCTGCAAATGGTATCAAAAAATGGTTTGTGGGGCTGATATCACCATATTCCCAGCTTTTAGAGAATGACAGCCTTTGGTCAGAAACCAAAATTGTTTACACAGTTTTGGCATTTTTCTGGGACATAGCCTATTTTTGCTATTTTTTGTGCTTTCAACCATCTTCAAGTTAACCCCTTCCGTGCTCATGACGAGCTCAGCTCGTCATGCTGCGCGGTATCGCTGTGCGCATGACGAGCTGAGCTCGTCACGACCCCACCCGCGATCGGAATGTCCAGCACACGAGCGGAATTCCGATCGCGGTCAAGGGGTTAATGGTAGAAATGGGTATGAAAGCAATAATGGATCCTGGAAAGTTATACATTTTAGTAAAGTAGACAAAATTCTGAATTCAGCAAGGGGTCATTTGTGTAGATCCTTCAAGGTTTCTTTATAGAAACTAACAGTTAAATATAGGAAAAATTGAAAATGTGTTGAAAAAAACACCCTTTGGTGTCAACGTTTTCATCTGTAACTTCTTCTAATTATGACAACTCTTTGAAAGCAATATACTGTTACATCAGCAGGCACTTACTGGTTGTGGGGATATATAGGACTTGGAGGTTAACCAAGAACCCGACGAACCCAGAGCAAAAAACTGAGCAGCGACTTGCAATGTTTTTTTATTATGTACCGGGTATATAGCAATTATTCTGGGAAAATGTATACATGTAAAAATCGGTATGAAAGACACCTATGTATTTCTGAAATGGGAACAAAATATAGAGTTTATAACCAGTAGATATTCGCACAATTCCGAAATTGGGAATACTCATACTAGCATGAGAATTATCGGTCATTTTTCAAAATGACTTCATTTTTACACATTGTCTTTCATTTGGAAGGCAGAAATGCATCAAAAGTCAATAGGTAATAACAGTTGCTTTACAAATCTGAATTACCCTAAGTCTCCCAATAAAAATGGTACCTCACTTGTGTGGGTAGGTATAGTGCCCACGACAGGAAACGGCTCAAAACGCAACGTGAACACACCACATTTTCACAATGAAAAATTACCCTTTTTTTGCAAAGTGCCTATCTGTAGTTTTTGAACCCTAGCTCTTCCGGCACCTATGGAAACCTAGCAAACCTATACATTTTTGAAAACTAGCCACCCAGGGGAATCCAGGATGGGGAGACTTGACTGGCTCTCACCAGGTTCTGTTACCCAGAATCCCTTGCAAACCTAAACAAATGTTAAAAAAAACACATTTTCCTCACATTTCTGTGGTGGAAAGTTCTGGAATCTGCATGGATTCACAAATTTCCACCCACCCCACGGTCCCCAAAGTCTTCCGAGAAAAATGGCACATCACTTGTGTGGGTAGGCCTAGTGCCCGCGACAGGAAACGGCGCAAAACACAACGTGGACACAACCCAATTTCACAGTGAAAAATGACCCTTTTTTGGCAAAGTGCCTAGCTGTAGTTTTTTAACCCTAGCTATGCCGGCACCTAGGGAAACCTAGCAAACCTATACATTTTTGAAAACTAGACACCCAGTGGAATCCAGGATGGGGTGACTCGACTGGCTCCCGCCAGGTTCTGTTACCCAGAATCCCTTGCAAACCTAAACAATTGTCAAAAAAAAAAAATGTCTTCACATTTCTGTGGTGGAATGTTCTGGAATCTGCGTGGATCCACAAATTTCCACCCACCCCGCATTCCCCAAAGTCTTCCGAGAAAAATGGTACCTCACTTGTGTGGGTAGGCCTAGTGCCCACGACAGGAAACGGCGCAAAACACAACGTGGACACATTTCAATTTCACAGTGGAAAATGACCCTTTTTTGGCAAAGTGCCTAGCTGTAGTTTTTGAACCCTAGCTCTGCCAGCACCTAGGGAAACATAGCAAACCTATACATTTTTGAAACCTAGACACCCAGGGGAATCCAGGATGGGGTGACTTGACTGCCTCTCACCAGGGTCTGTTACCCAGAATCCCTTGCAAACCTAAACAATTGTCAAAAAAAACACATTTTCCTCACATTTCTGTGGTGGAAAGTTCTGGAATCTGCGTGGATCCACACATTTCCACCCACCCCGCGTTCCCCAAAGTCTTCCGAGAAAAATGGTACCTCACTTGTGTGGGTAGGCCTAGCGCCCGCGACAGGAAACGGCACAAAACGCAACGTGGACACAACACAATTTCACAGTGAAAAATTACCCTTTTTTGGCAAAGTGCCTAGCTGTAGTTTTTGAACCCTAGCTATGCCGGCACCTAGGGAAACCTAGCAAACCTATACATTTTTGAAAACTAGACACCCAGTGGAATCCAGGATGGGGTGACTCGACTGGCTCCCGCCAGGTTCTGTTACCCAGAATCCCTTGCAAACCTAAACAATTGTCAAAAAAAAAAAATTTCCTCACATTTTTGTGGTGGAATGTTCTGGAATCTGCGTGGATCCACAAATTTCCACCCACCCCGCATTCCCCAAAGTCTTCCGAGAAAAATGGTACCTCACTTGTGTGGGTAGGCCTAGTGCCCACGACAGGAAACGGCGCAAAACACAACGTGGACACATTTCAATTTCACAGTGGAAAATGACCCTTTTTTGGCAAAGTGCCTAGCTGTAGTTTTTGAACCCTAGCTCTGCCGGCACCTAAGGAAACCTAGCAAACCTATACATGTTTGAAACCTAGACACCCAGGGGAATCCAGGATGGGGTGACTTGACTGCCTCTCACCAGGGTCTGTTACCCAGAATCCCTTGCAAACCTAAACAATTGTCAAAAAAAACACATTTTCCTCACATTTTTGTGGTGGAAAGTTCTGGAATCTGCGTGGATCCACACATTTCCACCCACCCCGCGTTCCCCAAAGTCTTCCGAGAAAAATGGTACCTCACTTGTGTGGGTAGGCCTAGCGCCCGCGACAGGAAACGGCACAAAACGCAACGTGGACACAACACAATTTCACAGTGAAAAATTACCCTTTTTTGGCAAAGTGCCTAGCTGTAGTTTTTGAACCCTAGCTCTGCCGGCACCTAGGGAAACCTACAAAACCCACACATTTCTGAAAACTAAACACCCGGGTGATGCCACAACTTTCCCACACAAAAATGTGTGAAAAGAGTGATTTTTCCAGCTAAATGTGAGGTTTGCAGGGGATTCTGGGTAAGGAAACGTTGGGGGATCCACGCAAGCCATACCTCCCTGGCATCCCCCGGGTGTCTAGTTTTCAGAAATGTGTGGGTTTGGTAGATTTCCCTAGGTGGCCGCCGAGCACGGGGCTAAAAACCCAGGTGACCCCCCTTGCGAAACCAGGTCATTTGAGATAGACAATTTTGATGTCGCCTCAAAACGTTTTGAGCCCTTGCCTGTCGCGGGTACTTGGGCCTCCCACACGAGTGAGGCACAATTTTTATCGGGAGACCCGGGGAACGCTGGGTGGTAGGAAATTTGTGTCAGCCCGGTGATGCCACAACTTTCACACACAAAAATGTGTGAAAAAAGTGATTTTTCCAGCTAAATTTGAGGTTTGCAGGGGATTCTGGGTAAGGAAACGTTGGGGGATCCACGCAAGCCATACCTCCCTGGAGTCCCCCGGATGTATAGTTTTCAGAAATGTGTGGGTTTGGTAGGTTTCCTAGATGGCCGCCGAGCACGGGGCCAAAAACCCAGGTGACCCCCTTGCAAAACAAGGTCGTTTAGAGATAGGCAATTTTGATGTCGCCTCAATACGTTTTGGGCCCTTGCCTGTCGCGGGTACTTGGGCCTCCCACACGAGTGAGGCACCATTTTTATTGGGAGACCCGGGGGAACACTGGGTGGTAGGAAATTTGTGTCAGCCCGGTGATGCCACAACTTTCCCACACAAAAATGTGTGGAAAAAGTGATTTTTTCAGCTAAATTTGAGGTTTGCAGGGTATTCTGGGTAAGGAAACGTTGGGGGATCCACGCAAGCCATACCTCCCTGGAATCCCCCAGGTGTCTAGTTTTCAGAAATGTGTTGGTTTGGTAGGTTTCCCTAGATGGCCGCCGAGCACGGGGCCAAAAACCCAGGTGATCCCCCTTGCAAAACCAGGTCGTTTTGAGATAGGCAATTTTGATGTCGCCTCAAAACGTTTTGGGCCCTTGCCTGTCGCAGGTACTTGGGCCTCCCACACGAGTGAGGCACCATTTTTATCGGGAGACCCGAGGGGAATGCTGGGTGGTAGGAAATTTGTGTCAGCCCGGTGATGCCACAACTTTAACACACAAAAATGTGTGAAAAAAGTGATTTTTTCAGCTAAATTTGAGGTTTGCAGGGGATTCTGGGTAAGGAAACATTGGGGGATCCATGCAAGCCATACCTCCCTGGAATCCCACGGGTGTCTAGTTTTCAGAAATGTGTGGGTTTGGTAGGTTTCCCTAGATGGCTGCCGAGCACATGGCCCAAAACCCAGGTGACCCCCCCCTTGCAAAACCAGGTTGTTTTGTGATAGGCAATTTTGATGTCGCCTCAGAACGTTTTGGGCCCTTGCCTGTCACGGGTCCTTGACCCACCCACGCGAGTGAGGTACCATTTCTATTGGGATACTTGGAGAAAGGCAAAGGGGTAGGAAATTTGTTGTTTCTTTCTGCAGCGTGAACATTTTGGCACAATATTGCAAGGAAAATGTGACAGACATTTTGAGGTTTGCAGGACATTGTGGGTAAGATACCTTGTTGGGATCCACAAGAGATATATCACCATGTACTCCCATGGGTGTTTAGTTTACGACAATATCTACAGTTGGTAGGTTATTCTTAGATGGAATGTACACCTTGGCATATAGACTAAAAATACAAAGATTACTGCACAGCCATCTATTCCTCAAGCACACACACATACTGGTTGGATTTGGCACGAGGGCGAGTGATGGTTCAGTATACAATTTTATTAATGAGAGATTTCACAAAAATGAAATGCACTGTCAATAATTGAAAGGACAAAAAACGGAACCAGTGACTCGCAGCTCGTGAGCTGTAAAGCCACGTCAAGGCCCCAACCGCTTTACAGACCATTCATGCACCTTTCATACGTGTGACACATACAAAACCATTCACACCGCCAGCCGTGGGCCCAGCACATTACAACACTCACACCAGCTGACAGCGCCATTCAAGGGCCCATCACTTTCACACGCCCACATTCCTGACACAGCAACCACACCAGCTCACGGATTGCGTGGAGTGGCGTTTAGCTAGCAGTGTGTGTAGTGAACAGCAGCAAGTCACTACTCACACACCGCCAGCCAAGCGCCAATCCACGCACACCGCCAGCCAAGCGCCAGTCCACTCACCGCCAGCCAAGCTCCAGTCCACTCACCGCCAGCCAAGTGCCAGTCCACGCACACCGCCAGCCAAGCTCCAGTCCACGCAACCGCCAGCCAAGCACCAGTCCACGCACACGTCATAATTCTTTTTTAAACAAGAAAGAAAACACAAACAAATTGCAACTAAATACAAAACTATAACTACAAAAACAACAGCAGTAACTAAAGACATCATTCTATTGCCAAACGTTAAACTAAACAACTATATAAAACCATACAGACCAGGCAGTACACTATTAGACTCATGGTTGCTCCCAAAAACTCTTTTGAGTGTGATACAATCTGAAACACGTGGGCACACACAGCCCAGGATTAGAAGGACAATCGGCACAGTGCATACGACTCTCCTTCCGCACACCTCTTCGCAAGCAGACTCTGCATCTCTTACAGGGATTGTTTTTTTTGGGCGTGGGAGGATTTAAATCAGGAAAGTGGCGATCTTTCAATCTAGCCACATCCTCCACCACTCCAACTCTAGGAACACTTGCCTGTTCCACAACAACAAGGCTGCCTATCACAGACTCCTGAAACTGAACAAAAGTCAACTTTGATGCAGGAGAACACTCCTTCAACACAACAAAAGCATTGAAAGTTGCTAAATTGAAGAGATGGATGGCCAGCTTCTTATACCAAATGTAAGCCTTATGAATAGCAGTGTAAGGTTCCAACCTCTGATCTACTCTATCAACACCACCCATGTGCTTATTGTAGTCTAAAATGCATACAGGTTTGTGCACTTCAGCAATCTGATCCCAAACAGCCACAGGTGAAGTACTCTCATCATGGATGGTAGTCAGCATGTACACAACCCTCCTGTCCACAATTTTCACAGCTAGTAGTTCATCACTACGCAAGGAACAGCACTGCCCCTCTGAAGTTTTTTGCAAACAAGCTCTTTTGGATAACCTTTATGGTTAGAGCGGATTGTGCCACAAGCAAACGTGTCCACTGCGAACAATTCCTTAAACAATTGCACAGCAGTTTAGAAGTTATCAAGGTACAAATGGTGGCCTCTGTTAAACAGTCCTCTAGCAAGATCCCACACAATTTTCTCTGAAACTCCAAAAGTGGACGGACAACCAGGGGGGTCAATAGTGGAATCCCTACCAGTGTACACACGGAAATAAAAAACATATCCTGTCCTACTCTCAGACAACATATACAGCTTAATTCCATAACGTGCCCTCTTGCTAGGAATGTACTGCCTAAAAACCAAACGGCCCTTGAACAGGACCAAAGACTCATCAATAGATATTTCTTTCCCTGGAGTATAGATCTCTGAAAATCGATCTACAAAGTGATCAAGAACAGGCCGAATCTTAAAAAGACAGTCACAGTCAGGGTGATCTCGTGGCAACGCCAAAGCATTATCAACAAAATGCAGCATCCGAAGCAAAAGTAAATACCGATCATGAGTCATAATTGCAGGAAATATGGCGGTTGCCATCAAGGGACTGGTAGACCAATATGAAGCCATGGACGGCTTCCTTATCAAGCCCATCAATAAAGTCAAACCCCAAAACTTCTTCATCTCTTCCAGATTTGTGGGAGTCCACCAGGTAGCTCTAGAGTGGGGCCTAAGTCTGGCACTGTTGTCCCTCAAAAACTGTTCAGCATACAAATTAGTCTTCTCAACAATCTCACCCAAAAATACATCATCCATAAACAACTGAAAAAACTGTATAGGCAAAACATGTTCACAATCCACTCTACACCCTGCATCACCACTAAAGGCAGGCAACACCGGCTGCACCATGTTTGGATCAACCCAGAGTCCAGCACTTCCAATGGGAAGCCTTAAAGCCCCAGGCTGCAATCCAGATGCCTCTTGCACCATCGGCACAGCAGTGTCCTCCTCTAAAACAGGCACTTCATCCGCACTGAGAGTAGCTTCATCCGCTCTGAGAGTAGCTTCATCATCCGATGATTCCATGTGGAGAGAAAACTCACTGCCTGAATCTTCTCCTCCCTCCTATCCCTCAGACGCACTGTCAGTCTCCTAATCCTGCTCAGAGGAAGATTCAAGAAGCATACCAACCACCTGCTGAGCAGTCATTCTACGGCTAGCCATAATGCTTACTAATAAAGGTAACTTGTCAAACAAGTCAACAACAACAAACCCTTTGTAAAAAAAGAAATAAACAAAATGTAGCTTTATCACAAAGACCTATATCCTCCAACACTATACCACTCACTTGACAGAAGCAGCTAGACTCACCACCACCTACTCTGCACAGACACAGTAAGGATCAACAATATCCCACAAAAAAAAAAAGAAAAAAAAAATTACACATAAGACAATGCAAAACACATCGCTAAGAATTTCATGCTCAGAACACTAACAAATATGCTGCCATTATGACACCACTTACAAAAAAAATTCATTCATGCATGACAATAATACTCATTTGGAGTAAACACAACAAAAATGTTTTTCTTACCAAATAAATGCAATTACGCAAAACTGCAGAACAACCACTGCCGAAACCGCAAACAGGAATCAAACGCTTTACACTAGAATAAAAAGGAGAAAAAAAAACATTACAATCACATATTCAAATAATGCACCAGTCCACACACAATCCACCAGCTAAGCTAAGGGGTAGGTGGGCCTAAGAGTATAAATAAAATATTCACACCTGTGATAGGGGAGCAACCCTTGCCCTTGAGGCCACTCCCTAACACAAAAATTTAAAAAGCCCTGTTGTCTAGTGGCTTCTGCCCTGGGCCTAAAAAACATACTGCTGATCTGCCACCCAAAGAGGACAGAAATGGCCACAATCATCCTCCCATAAAGGGGAGCAACCCTTGCCCAAGGGGCCACTCCCCACAAATAAATCCCTGGTGACCTAGTGGCCACACAAAAAATATAATATATACGCCGATCTGCCCCCCAGGGGTGCAGAAACGGCCAAATTAATGCTCCCCAAAGGGGAGCGACCCTTGTCCAAGGGGCCACTCCCCACAAACAAATCCCTGGTGGTTTAGTGGGCCAAATATGGGGAGAGACAGCCCCCAAAGGAGAGTGACCCGTGCCCAAGGGGTCACTCTCCAAAAAAAAAATCCCTGGTGGCCTAGTGGGCCCTAGATAAAAAAAAGGCAAGATCTGCCCCCCCCCATGGGGGCAGACAGCCAAAAACATACCCCAAAGGGGAGTGACCCTTGCCCAAGGGGCCACTCCCCACAAAGTATTCCCTGGTGGTCCAGTGGGCCAATTTTAAAAAACATAATGATAAATCTGCCCCCCCAGGGGGGCAGACAAAGCTAATTAATAATGCCCCCATAAGGGGAGCGACCCTTGCCTAAGGGGCTGCTCCCCCAAACAGTAAATCGATTTCAGATATAAAAAAAAAAGAAAAATCCCTGGGTCTAGTGGGCATTCCTGCTGCACGATCGAACGATCGTGCAGCAGGAATGCACAAAAGAAGCATCAGGGGAAAGGAAAACCCTTTCCTTTCCCCCGATGCCTCTTTTGCTGAAATCCCCCCCTCCCCAGAAGAGAAACTTACCTCTTTGTTCCCCGACGCGCTGGAAGCAAATGGCTTCCAGCGCGTCGGGAAACAAAGGGAAACCTCCAATGACGTTAGCGCGCCTCATGCGCTGACGTCATTGATGACGTGACGGGGGCAGGGGGAGGCAGGGGAAGGGCTTCCCCTGCCTTCCCCGGTGGGGGCACGAAGATCGGCGTCCCACGGGGGGAGCACCAGCGCTTCCCCCGTGGGTGGGTGCCAGGACGGCCAGGAGCCGTCGTGAGCACACGCCCACTGTGTCTCATGACGGCTCCCGGCCGTCATGAGCACCGAAGGGGTTAATTCAGATCTGGGTAAGATAGCTGTTTTTTGTAGGCAGGCTGTTGCCAGTTTCTTATTGTAGTTGCGTTTTCTAAATCTTGTAGAAGTTAGAAGGCTATTTTTATGCCATTCTTCTTACAGGGAGCAAATTCTTCTTATCCTCAAAAATTCACCATATGGTATGTTGTTAATCATGCTTGGTTGGTGGAAGCTACCAGCATGGAGGGTCGCATTGGTTGCTGTGCTTTTACGATGCAACGTTGTGTGTACTTGGTTGTTATGGATATAAGTTTCAATATCTAAAAAGATAACTCTTTCATCACTGATGTTGTAAGTGAATTTTAAATTTGCTTTTGTGTTGTTAAGAATCCTGAAGTATTCCTCAAATTCCTCATTGGAACCATCCCAGATTATGACAAGATCGTCTATGTACCTTAACCCCGTCAGAATTTTATTCACATAGTGGTCATTGTTGACATTCCAGGCCAGGTTACATTCCCACCATCCCATAGTTAGACAAGCATAGCTAGGGCTGAATGAAAAACCCATCGCTGTTCCTTTCACTTGGTGATAGATTTCGTCACCGAACATAAATATATTTTGTGTCAGGCATAGCTTTATCATCTCCAATAGCATCTCATTGTGGTGGGTATATTGGATGTTCCGTTCTTGTAAAAAGTGTTCACATGCCCTTATTCCGATGTCATTCCTTATATTGGTATAGAGCGATATTACGTCCATCGTGACCAATATGTAGGATGCTACCCAAGGAATTTCCTGTTGGTGTCATAAAAGATCACTTGTGTCTTGTAGGTACGATGTCAAACTCTTTACGTATGGTAGTAAGTATACATCCACATAGTTTGCTATGGGTTCCAACAAAGCTCCCTTTGCGGAAATAATTGGTCTTCCCGGTGGTCTAGTGGAGTGCTTGTGAATTTTTGCGAGGAAGTAAATGGTCGCTATTTTGGGATGTTCCGTTGTGAGGTATTTAATTTCATCCTCATCGAGTAAGTCATTTTTCATCCTAGATATTCATTTTAAATCTAGTTCTTGTTTGAATTTTGCGATCGGATTTTCTTTTAGCTTCTCATAGTATTCTTTGTTTCTTAGTTGTGAATGTGCTTCTCGCATATAAAATTCTTTGTCCATAATGATGATGTTTCCACATTTATCTGCCATTTTTATTTTTATTTTATCATCTTTTTTGAGGTTCATTAGTGCCTCCCGTTCATTTGAAGTCAAATTGTCTATACTTTGTGTTTCTCTCAGTTGATATAGATCTTTAATTACTGCTGCATGAAAAATGTCAATTTATTGCCTTGTTGTAGTTGTGGGTAAAATTTCGATTTTGCTTCTTTACCACTGGTCCCTGCTCCGAGTTGTGGGCAGTATGTATCTAATTGGTTCATTTGAAAATGTGGATCTTGATCTAATTCCATCAATGTCACAAAGTCCCTGGAGACTTTTGCTGCTAATTCTATACTTGGGATGGCTGTCTTTTTTTTATAATCCACCATCTTTTGATTTTCTGAGAAGAGTTTTGCTAATTTCACTTTTCGGATATATTTGTACAGATCTATTCTGATTTGTGCCAGATCAGTGGTGTTAGTAGGGCAAACATTTAGGCCACGTTTCAGGAGTTTGATTTCCATGTCTGTGAGGGTTTTCTTTGATAGGTTAATCACCTCAAGTTCTTGTGAGGGACTTTCTGTAGGAGGTTCTAACTCCATTTCTGTTTCATACTTCTCGTCGTTGTTCCGACTCTTTTGTGGTCTGCTGATCCGCTTGCCTCTTCTTGTCAGTTTACTTGGGTGCGTGCTCATCCCCTGCCTCTTCCTCGATTTATTCCTGACTGGACCCCAATATTTTTCTCCCAATTCCTTTGCTGGAGTGCCAGTCTCATTTCCCCTAAAAAAGTGCATTTGGTAGGTACCTCACTTTGTTCTATTTCACTCTCACTTGCGTCTGTAGATGTTAAAGAAGATATGCTGCCTGTTACTAACCCTGGGCGTAGTTTGCGTAGTAGCACTACACGTAGCTATGCAAAGTACATTTTGAACTACACGTAGCTATGCAAATTGCGTAGTGCGTAGCTGTGTGCTTGACTGCACTGTACAATAATTGCCAAAGGCATCTTGCACAATGCAAGTTAAGATAAAATAAGTATCTCTGTCTTTATATATTAAAATGCATATAGTCATTTCACAAAAATGAAAACGATAAAATAACAAGCAGTGAGAGAGGTGATGATTTTGGGATCCTCCCTAACCTAGGGAGAGAACCATGCAGATGCCTTGAAAACAAAAAGCACATCTTTTGAACGATTCGGTGGTGGTCCCATCCTCTTAGGACCACCCCAAGCACAATTATTGGCAAAAATACAATCCCAACCAAAGGCCCTGCAAAGCATTATGGGACGAGATTAGCAGTGGGCAGTGAATATTATAGTATCCAATATCAAAATAATTCTACAAAGAGCTGCAGTTCCACTAGTCGTTACTAGATGTCCCTCACGAGTCAAATGCAAAAGCTTCATGAAAGGGTTTCAATGCTTTTGCATTTGACTCGTGAGGGACATCTAGTAACGACTAGTTGAGCTGCAGCTCTTTGTAGAATTATTTTGATATTGGACACTATAATAGTCACTGCCCACTGCTAATCTAGTCCCTAATGCTTTGCAGGCCTTTAGTTGGGATTGTATTTTGCCCATAACTGTACTTGGGGTGGTCCTAGGAGGAAGGGACCACCACTGAATCGTTCACATGATACTGCTTTTTGTGTTCAAGGCATCTGCTGGTCCTCCCCTAGGTTAGGGGGACCGAAATCATCACCTCTCTCATTGTTTGATATTTTTATTGTCAAAGTTCACTTTTGTGAATTGGTTATATGCTCTTTAGCATAGAAAATTGCTTTATCAAAGCATTTGTAGGTGTTTATTATACTGCTGCTACGCTACGTCAATTAGCACAATTTTTCACTCTGCTACGTGCAATTTGCGTAGTAGCACAAACTTTGCATGCTCTGTGAGCGTAGCAAAGTATTATGCCCAGGATTACCTGTTACATTAGTGGTTGAATCCAATTTATCTTGTTGTTTTAGCCTGTTGAATTTTCTGGAATATGCGACCTTCTAAATAATTTTCCTTATCTCGTTGAATTTTTATTTGTTTTCTTGTTTGTACCGATTCTTCATGTCTCTCTATGATATTTTCAAATTCTTTCTTGAATTTGGTTAGCTCAGGGGTAAGTTCAATTGAGGCTAGTTCCCTTTGAATTTCTTTTAATTGTGCCATTGTTTTTTCTAGCGCTATTTCAATATGTTTGATTAGTATTTCCAAGAGTTCTAATGATGAGTTGAGTATATACTCTCCCCATTCGTGGAGTAGTTCATTACTTGTTTCTTGATGGTTAGGCATTACATTTATCCGCAAACCACGTGGTACTCGTTTCACTTCCAAGTATTTTTTAAGCGATACAACTTCCCACCATTTGTTAATTTCTTTTTTTGATAGTTTTTCCCATGATCTCAATTTGTTTTTGACATCCGGACTTCTCTGGTTGTTAGATGCTTCATTCCCTCTACTTGTGGCCCCTTCTTGTTCAAAGAAGGTGCCTATCATTGCAGTTCTTTTCGCTTCCCTTTTATCCATTCTACTGTTTTTTTGCTATTTTGCTCGTGCTTAGACCCTGAGGGCTTTTATTTTGGTTTGGATATCCGTCTCACTGTATGATTACTGCTTTTGGATTAGTTTTCCTGGAATAATTCCCTGAGTCAAAATTAGGTGCTCTCTATTATCTTTTCCAGGGCAGACCGTATTTGATGCAAGACCAACCGATGCTTCAAATAGTTAAAGTCCCTTGTTGTAAAAAGAGTTGCTCACTCACCTAGTCGAAGGTTTCAGTGTCCAGCGCAGCCCTCCGGTTGCGC
This sequence comes from Calotriton arnoldi, assembly GCA_963921515.1. NCBI lineage: Eukaryota > Metazoa > Chordata > Amphibia > Caudata > Salamandridae > Calotriton > Calotriton arnoldi. The sequence continues at coordinate 26,998 of CAWUFW010011068.1, forward strand.
TTTCCGCGTCTTCCTTGTTTCGGCATTTCTCGTGAGTTTGTTTTCTTCCACGAATCAATCGGCGCTCACCCGTGTCAGTACTCTGTTTCCTTCATCGTGGCCCCATTTCTGACACTTACGGGTGCTCTTCGGCGGTGCGATTTCAGTACGGCAGCGCCAAGCCGTTTTAATTGTCAGCAATGTTTCCCATCAATGATTCCGCTCGCACTCACGGATAAATCAATAGTCCAGTCGGTTATTGAAGCAATAGCAATTTATTGTAGCATGCCAGTACTACCCAACGCGTTTCAGTCCCTACAGAGACCTTGTTATATATATATATATATATATATATATATATATATATATATATATATATATATATATATATATATATATATATATTTGGCCCGGGGCATGGCCTCTTTTTAAAAAAATATAGGGAAGGGGGGCTGCGTGGCCCCCCTTCCCAGGGCCACTATTGTCCCTAGGGACCCCATCTCCCGGGGCTTGGCCATTTTTTTTTTTTTTTTAAGGAGGGTGGCCACGCAGCCCCCCTCCCCAGGCTGATTTCGGCCCCGGGGACCCCATCCCCCGGGGCCTGGCCATTTATTTATTTTTAAATAAAGGGAGGGGGCCGCGTGGCCCCCCTCCCGGGCCACTTCTGGCCCCGGGGACCCTATCCCCCCAGGCCAGCCCTTAGCGTTGGGGACCATGGGGGGAGCCCCAATGCCCCCATGGTCCCAGCCGACTCCCCGCCTCCTGCGGGAGCCGGTATTGCTTTTGGGCAAGGGGAGCTGCTGACATGCAGCTCCCCCTTGCCCAAAAGCAATTCTGCTTTGCTTTTTGGAAGCAAGAGCAGGTTCCAAAAAGCAAAGCAGAGTTTGCTGTGACATAGCAAACGGCAAAGTCCCGGGGGTGGGCAACCCGGGACATTGCAGGAGCAGGCCCTGGGGGGTGGCGGTCCCCAGGGCCATCAAGGGCTCCAGGAGGGGGGCCACGCGGACCCCCTCCCAAAGTATTTAAAGCCCCGGGGAGGTGGTGGTCCCCGGGGTCTGCAACGGTCCCCCGCATTTAAATAATTAGTGCCCCGGGGAGGTGGTGGTCCCCGGGGCAGTGTGGGGGGGGGCAGGAGCCCCCCCACACTTCATTTTTTTAATTTAAGCCCCGGGGAGGTGGCGGTCCCCGGGGCTTGGGGGGGCCCGGGAGGCCCCCCCATCTTATTAAACAAGCCCCAGGGAGGTGGCGGTACCCGGGGCTGCAGGGACCCCCGCTATATGATTTTGGCATTACCCCCGGGACCTGGCCCACCCGGGGGCCTACAGATAACGAAGCGCGGGAGCTCGCACATCGTTTTTTTTTTTTTTCTCAGCGGGATTTGCGCACTTAGCGCGAATTCTGCCGAGAAATTTTTGGGCCTGGGGGTCCCTGTGGACCTAGGGGGTCAGGGTGTTTCTACCCTGCCCCCTTTTCTTCATTTTTCACTTTTTTCCCCCCTTTTTCTTGTGACTCGGTAGCTGCCAACACTTCCTGGTTTGGAGTGTTGACAGCCAATCAGTGTGAAGCTCGTGCCCGGGAGGGTTCGCGAATCCTCCTCGGTGCTCAGGTATAGATATTTTAATTTTTTTAATTTTTCAGGAACTACTGAATGGATTTACACCATTTTTTTAAAAAGCACGCTTTCTAGACCAAGACCTACCTTTTTGCCAAATTTGGTGTAATTCCGTTCAGCAGTTCGGGCTGTAGCTTTGTCTGAAGTTTCCTATGTAAATTAACATAGAGAAAATGCGTTTTGTGACCCCCGTTTTTCTCAGCCCCCGCTTGACGAATCACCCCGAAACTTTCAAGACAGGAGCTGACTGGAGTGCCCCATTAGTTTTGAAAATTTCGCCAAGATTCGTTAACAGGCGCCAAAGATATAGGCAAATCAAAAAATGCTGTTCCTATGGAAACTAGGGGGCATATTAGCAAGACCCACGTTAAAATTATCGCCGCATTAGCGGCAGGAAACTGCCGCTAAAACGGCGATAATGGGCTTGCTAATATGCGTTATGGAATTCCAATAGAAGCCCAGGTTAGATGTCCTGCACATCTAACCTGGGCTCTATTGGAATTCTATAACGCATATTAGCAAGCCCATTATCGCCGTTTTAGCGGCAGTTTCCTGCCGCTAATGCGGCGATAATTTTAACGTGAGTCTTGCTAATATGCCCCTAGGTCCTAAATATAACTACCTACTGGTGAACGCCAGTAGGTAATGTATAATATATATATATATATATATCCACACAATAAATCTTCGTGAGAGAGGCCCCAGACCCTGGCAGGGCGGCTCCGGCGATGGGCACGAAGAACCTCATTAGAATCCACACATTCCTCTTTCACAAGAAGACGCTGTTGGAGGGTCCGTTATGGTTGGCCACACTCTTCTGCTTACCTCTCCCCTCTCAGAGTCTCTTTCACACTTTGCTCGGTCACTTGGCAAGAAAGAACCATGTTATAAAATATAATAGTTTATTAAACAATTCAAAAGCATAAAAGAAAATACTTCAATTTAAGAGTTGCCCATCAACATATGGGTAAGATCAGAGATAACTGCATCAACAATGTTAAGGATCAATTAGTTCAATTCAAACAGAAATGGGAGCAGCCGCTCAAGGGGCAACCCTGAATTTAAGAGTGATACAAAGAATAGCGTTCAGAGGACAAAACTTCTTATTGAGATACAATAACAATATTCAAGACTACATAATTAAAACTGAAATAAATGCAATTGCTTGGGTTCAGATGACCTGAAATAGATAATCTGACAAAGCCAATAGGCAAAATTATTCAGTCAGATAGACTGACAAAGTCAATAGGCAGAATTATTCAGTCAGATAGACTGACAAAGTCAATAGGCAAAATTATTCAGTCAGATAGGCTGACAAAGTCAATAGGCAGAATCATTAAATAGGAGCATTATCACCTTGGCAATAGGAGCTCTGGGCCCAGTCAGGAGAACGATTGATCAGTCGGGAACCCTCACAAGGCACCGGGGTGCTGGTTTGAAGAGAGTTCGAAGCCACACCCTGGGTGCAGCTATTTTATATGCTTGAATGCAGAAGTTTTATCATCTCTGACGTAGGTCCTGACGCAGCCCTTGACCGCCCTCTTACAGTAACTATGGAAAATTCCACACGTAGAACTGAGAAGTGGTATCATGGTGAAATTAGGGGCTTTTGACAGGTGGTCAGTGCTCCTGACCGCAAAAAGTAAACAAAGGATAATTTTTACCGTAAGAAAGCTCAGAATTAATATTTTAATACATTATTTCTTGGTCACGTTGCCGTCTTTCACAGTTTCGATTAGGCAAGCGCGGAAAGTTTCATAACTAAAAATATTGCAAATGTACTTGTGAAACCGCCAGATGTACCAAAAATGTCCTATGCGTGTGGGCTAATCTAATTCTCGTAACTGTGGAAATTTACAAGGGGGGGAGAGTTTGTCGCGGAGGATGGCGCAGGCCTCTGCTGTCAGGTTAGTGAAGTCTATGAGATCAGTTTTTAATATTAAGAAAATGACAATAGGATACCCTGACTTTATTGGGCCTATACATATCTCTTACAAAGGTATGGTTGGTCCTGTATGTAGGTCTGTGAGAAGGTGAACTTGGGCCTATGTGTGGATTTGTAAGAAAGTGAAGGAACGTGGACAACTTAAAGACCCTTTATCTGGGCCTCAGTGGTGGGGCCTATCTAGGGATGCCAGGTTTGAAGGGTATTGCAGAATGGGGTGTGTGTTTCCTGTTTAGAGGGTAAAACGGGACCCTCCTACACATCCCTCCTCTTGTTCATTATTGAACACGCCTGTGACACAGTACTTTGCTGGACCCTCAGGGGCTTGGTGCATACCGAGTGGGTCACTAATACACATGCATGCTGTCTGTGGTGGCAATTCTGGTGTTATAGTAACGTATTCTCCCCCATCATCGGCAGCTACCTCATCATACCCGTTAATGTCATGCTCCTCCCTTAAGGCGTATCTAGGTGGTGGAACCGGTGGAGCTGTAGGTGTGTTTGAAGAGGCAGGAAGGACATGTTGCTCTAAGAGTTGCACATGGATCTGCCCATTCCCATCCCCGGGAGCACGGTCCATGTCCTGATACTGTGCATTGTGATTAATTCCAGTGTGAACGTAATTCATTCCTACTGCTTTGGTGCTGCATCTGTTGACACATTTAATTACTAGCTGTGCACCGCAACACATTAACATGACTACACAACAAATAGGTAGCACAATTTTCAAGATAGCAGATAGCCATGAAGGCATCCAGTTGAAGTTGAACCAGTCCGGGATAGGATCTGCAGCGGCACCGCCCTCGTCACGCATCTTTTTTCCCAGATTGCCCAAGTCCTCAATGGCCTTAGCGAGCGACCCGTTTGCGGCATCATTAGCCGGTATGAAAGTGCAGCAGCTCTTTCCGATGGAACTGCATACACCCCCTGCATAGCTGTGAGCTGATCTAGAACATATCTATGCTCTAGAACCATAAGCCTTAAAGGCCTTAACTCTTCCTGTATGGCGTTGAACCCATCTCGGGTGTTATTTATCAGAGTCATTAGTTCGTATCGTGTGACCTGTAGCCACCGTGCATTAGCTGATGTTTGCCAAATGGGCCACAGGCCCCCAAAGAATTCCTGGGCACCATTGAACAGGCGAAACTCTTCAGGGATTCCGGCGAAGGCATCGTTAGCGAAGTATTGAGCCTTCCGTCGGTGCCGGTGAAGCAGGGTGACGTCATTTGTCATGGGGTGTTCAAACACTTGAGAGATGTTGGATGCCGGGACAACGAGATGTAGCTCGTGCATGGTAACCATGGTGCATAGGCCCTTCCATCGAGGAGGCAACTGGGGGTAGATGCGTTCTCCACATGCCCAAAAGATATCCATGAGGCTGGCGGTGCCGTCTTGGAGGTCCAAATTAAAAATTGTTGTGTTACAGTTTGTGTTGCTGCCCACAGGGCGAGTACCGTTACCTAGGAAGCAAAGAAGAGGATGTTTTAGTTTATATGCTCTCTTCCATTTGTACGCTGTTCCCTTCCCAAAGGTGTACCGTCTAGTTTCCTGTGCCCACACCTCCTTACACTGAGTCTCAACATCCCAATCAATATTCTGTTGATATTCTGTTTTTGCAAAGGGTTCTCCCAAGGAAGCTGCCTTACATACCAGGGCGTCTGGGCCGTGCCATTGGTTATCAAAATACACATGGGCCTGCAAGAGCAGCACAGACCTATATTGACATGGGCAGTTGGCAACGTGTGAACTGTTATTTTCGTGTATCGGGGGTTTGTTATGGAGTTGTTTGTTTATTGTCTCCTTACATAGTGCCGGGGAGGATGTGAACATAAAAAACCCTGATGCTTTGAATTCATGCTCATGATTTGTGAGCGGTGTCTCCCATCTAGGTGATTCCCATCTATACAAATTCTCATTTTCTCTCTCGAATTGCAATGCATCAGTGACAACCATGTGTGTTAGATAGTTAGAATCCCACGCGGTGGTGTTTACAAACACAGTGTCTATCTCTGCTGAGAAGAGCTGTATTTGGCCGTAGATACGGCAAAGAAACAAATGGAGGAGGCATTTGGCCGTTGGGGGTGGTATTTCTTGTGGGAACACCATTTTGTCTGCGCCAACTGCATGCGGGATGTGTGAGCACACAAAGCATGCTTCTTTTGTTACCTTTTTCCCTATTTGAGACATGTGCCGGTACCACATATTATCTAGCAGGGCACTATGGGCTTCATGGTCTTTATTAAGTGTGTCAGGACGTATGGAGTGGAAATCAGGTCTGGGATGTTGGCGTGCAATGTGGACCACCGTGTCCTGGAGAGCGGTGGCCAAATCTTGTTTGTCATTATCTCTTGTTGGTCTATGACTCCTCCAGAACCTTGGCCTACCTCTTCTAAATCTGCGAGCATTGCGGGAGTTGGGACTGCGGGTCACTGGGGGGCCTACTGTAATCTCTAGAAGCCTATCCCACGGAGTAGTAGTAATACTTGGGTCTGAGGCAGTAGCTATGCGTGTGTGGTGTGTACTAGTGTGTGCGCTACCAGTGGTATACTGTGGAAGTGATGGATCTTCAGTGTGGTGCCGGAAGTGTTTTTGTGCAGTTGTAATTTCTGGCACAACTGGTTGTTTTGAGAATGGTATGGTAATATTAGCAGAAAAATGTGGCTTAAAAGTTGCAAGATAAAACAGGTACCAGTTAAGTGCGGCCAACGTTATAGTGGAAAAAAGGCAAAATGTTAAGACAAGTGAAATACATAACTTTGCATTCCCATTAAGGTCCTCGATAATATGCTCATGGCGGTCATTATCTTCGTCATCAAAGGAGGATGGAAACCCGCTGTCTTGGTGGAGCTGTACCAAGGGTATGTCCTGTCCCTCCTCTAGTCGATTGGCGGAGGTGGTGCGGGGTCCAAGCGGACGTGGCTGCGATGGATCCATGCTTTTCTTTCAGCTATTCGTACTGCAGTTGGTGACGAGTCTATCACCTTGAATGGGCCCTCGAATTTAGGGTCCTTCCAGCGTCTGACGTTCTTCCGGATGAAGATCTGCGTCCCGGGACAGATTGGTGGGAGCTCAGGATCGGTGGGGCCCTTCCCCTTTCTCTTGGATATCTGGATAGAAAGGAACTGCGCTGCGCTGGTTAGTTGGCACAGATAGTGGTAAAGTTCTGCCTTAACTATCTCAGATGATGACTCACTATCTAATTTGGGGCGTGTGGATGGAACTGTTACATTTATGGATCGTCCAGTGACAAGCTGATGGGGTGTGAGGTGATGATCCGAACTTGGGGAGTTTCTTAGTGCAAACAGTGCTATGGGCAGGCAATAAAGCCATTTCTTTCCTATTGTGGCACTTATTTTACTTATTTTGTTTTTGAGCAAGCCGTTAAGGCGCTCACAAATGCCGTTGCTTTGTGGGTGGTAAGCTGAGGTCAGCTTGTGTTTGATGCCTAGCATTGTGGTCAGGAAGGAAAAGATGGCGTTTGAAAAATGACTTCCGTTGTCGGTCCGGATGGCGTCTGGGACGCCCCAGCGAGTAATGACATCACGTAATAGAAATGTGGCCGCTGCTTTGGCATCGCAGTGGACGCAAGGTCCACTTTCGATCCAACGTGAGAATGGACATACTACCACAATGAGATAACGATAATTTTGGCAGCGATCGATCATATCGACATAGTCAATGTGTAACTCTTTGAAGGGGCCTGATGGTCTAGGAATTGTAGAGGCAACAGTTTTGAGCGTAGGGGCTGGGGAGTATTGTTGGCAAATGAGACATTTATTAACATACAATTGTATCTGCTCATAGGCATTGGGGATGAACCAGTCTGTTTGCAAGGTGATGGACATATTGTCTCGGGTGACATGTGTGGGAAGGTGGAGTTGATCTAATGCCACTTGTAACAAAGCCTGTGGCATCACAGGTTTCCCTGTTACTGTTTGTCTGTATACGAAGTCGGCGGAGTCCTGCTGTACTCCCCTCTTCTTCCATAACTCTTTCTCTTGATCTGGTGCACTTTCTTGCATTTCTCTGAGGTGTAGTTGTGCAATATGATCGTATTGTCGCGTTTTGTCAATATCAAATGGTGTTGGTAATTGGGGTGGTGTGTTTGAACTGTGTTCACTGCTGGTGTCGTGCTCTGTTGGAGGTACTGTTTGGGATAAGAGGATAGGGGCAAGTGGGACTTCCGGTGCTGTTTGGATTGAGGGGCCTGCTACTGAGGGGCCTCTGGCTGCAGCTTTAGCTGCCCAATCAGCCAGAGCGTTACCTCTGGAGACAAAATCTTGGCCATTAGTGTGCGCTGTGCATTTGACTACGGCTACTTCAGCTGGTAGTGTAAGGGCCTCAATAAGTTCTTCAAGTAACGTTTTGTGAATGACAGGTGTACCATCTGATTTAAGGAAGCCGCGCCTTCTCCAGCGGAGGATGCTGGAGTGAGTTGTTGTGGTGACATATGCCGAATCTGAATAAATTGTAATGCGGTCCTCAGCTCCAATGTTTAGGGCAGCTATGAGTGCTACCAGTTCAGCTGCCTGGGCAGAATAATGTGATGGGAGCATAAGCTGCTGTACGATGTCTAAAGAATCAGAGGAGTCATTTTGTTGTGCTTTAACTACTGCAGCTCCTGTGTATCTTATGCCTGTTTCTTGATCAATGGTAGAGGAGCCATCAACAAAGTATACAGTACTATTTGGTAATGGATCTTCTTTTGCTGCTCCTGACTCATCTGGTGAATAAGTGGCACAATCATGGTTGTCATCATCTGAGGTGGCAATTGGATGGGCAAAAAATGTGGCTGGGTTTACGGTGTGACATTTGACAATTTTCAGAGAAGGTAATGACAGTATGACTTCGTAGCCTGACACTCTTTGCGTTGTCAGTGTTGTTTTAGCTTTCTGTATTATTGCAAAAACAGCATGTTCGGTGTACATAGTTAGTGGGGAACCCATTACAATGGGGGTACTTTTTTCAACAGCAAATGCTGCGGCAGCAAGGGCCTGTTCGCAAGGGTAATGGCCTTTCATGACAGAGTCCAGCATGCCGCTGAAATAGGCAATGGGCTTATGGCCCATGGGGTATTTTTGAGTGAGTACTGCTGTCATGACTAACCCATCACAGTGAGTGAAGAGGTAGAATTCTTTTGTGTAATCAGGTGATCCTAACACTGGTGCATTTGTTATCTCATCTTTGAGCTGGGTGTAGGCTGTTCTCATTTCAGGTGTCCATTCAATTTTATTGTGTCTGTCTTTGCCCATTTTCACAGCTTTCAGCAATGGGGCAGTTATTGTTGCGAAATCAAAAACCCACTGGCGGACATAATTAACCAAGCCGAGGAATTTTTGCATGTCTTTAACTGTCTGGGGTTCAGGAGTGCCTTTTATTGCCTCAACTCGACCTGGAGTCACTCGCCTGCCTGATGCAGACAGTAGCTGTCCTAGGTAGTGTACCTCTTCCTGACAGTACTGTAATTTTTGTTTGTCAACTTTATATCCTCTTTGTGCCAGCGTGGTGAGTAAGAGGATGGTGTCTTTCCTGCATTGTTGTTCGGTGGGGCTGCAAAGCAGTATGTCATCGACATATTGCAGTAAGGTGCTGTCACATTGGAAATTGGACAAGTCTTCTTTGACGACCCTGTTAAAAACACTAGGGGACTCACAGTACCCTTGAGCGAGCCTTGTGTACGAAAATTGCACATTTCTGAATGAAAACGCCAGGAGGTACTGGCTGTCTGGGTGCAAAGGAATGCTGAAAAAAGCATTTTTCAGGTCGATGACAGAAAAGTACTGTGCATCCGGGGGGACATTGGTGAGAATGACAGAGGGGTCTGGAACAATAGGGAATTCTGGTACAACTATGCTGTTAATTGCGCGAAGATCATGTACGAGACGCCATTGATTTGTCTTCCCCTTCCGCACAGGAAAAAGGGCTGTGTTACACGGAGAGATACAAGGATAAATTACTCCCTGTTCTAGTAATGCCTGTATAGTGGGGGCTATGCCCTCCTCTGCTGCTTTAGACAAGGGGTACTGTTTTATTCTGGGCAGGATAGCACCTTGTTTGAGTGTTATCTTAAATGGCCTGGCAGATCTGATAAGGCCCACATCATTTGGGCCTGTTGTCCAAAGATGTGCTGGTACCTGAGCCAAATCGGCTTCTCGCACAGAATCATAGTCAGGGGTAATCGTTGGTGTTCTAATTTCCAATATCACTGAGACAGGCACATTGTTATCATAGATAATCTCGGTTTTAGAATGTTCCTCAGGGGATCCAAATAGCTGAGCATCTGAAATGTGTCTGACCAATCCTTCCTGTTCAAGGAAGATGACACAAGCCCATGTGTGAGCATTGTCATCGCATGCCAGGAAAGCGCCATAGGTGGGTGTTATCTCAAGGGCGCAGATGTCAAAAATCAAATTTTTATCTAATGCCGGTGAGTCTGGTACTTGGGGTCTAAAGAGAAATTCTTTTGGTAGCTGAACTGTGCGACCTCGTAATTCGGGAGTGGTGGCGACAATTGTGTGGACAGCTGCAGAGAAGGCCTGCTCATTCACTGGGCGTGCTCTGACTTGGCTATCTAAGGAAGACTGTGCAGTGACTGCCATCATCCTAGTTAGTGGAGTACCTGGAATGGAGCAAATCATTGTTCCATTGTCATCAAAGTGGATGGTCATGTTCAGTTTGGCCATGAGGTCGCGTCCTAAAAGATTGACTGGGGAGCTGGGTGAATAGAGCAGAGGCTGCTCCACTGTATGGCCTCCTATCTCCATTGAGACTGGCTTGGTGAAGGGGACCCTTGCTATTGCCCCAGAAAATCCCTGTGTGTCCGCTGTTTTGTTTGAAATGGGCAGAGGGCCACCTGTAATGCAGGAGTATGTGGCACCTGTGTCAACAAGAAAACTGTATGTTTTGTTATTTATCATAACACTTGCAATAGGGTCCTCTTCAGTATTGCTTGTGCATGACAAAATTGGGCACACAAGAGTTGTCTGTGGGCTGTCCTAGCCAGTGTATCCTCCATGCTGATATTGCTGGATGGTGCCCTGGGTAAAGGGGTTGCTGGAGGCAACAATTGTTCCTCCTAGAGGTACATTGTTTTGTGTTTGGGGGACCATCTGGTAAGTAGGCGGTTGCTGTGGCTGTACTTGTTGCATTCGAATCTGCATTTGTTGGACCGCTGGCTGAACCTGAAGCATTGGGGGCGCTTGGAGCTGCACTTGCTGTTGCTGTGTTGGTTGCACATATGAGTATAGTACTTGGGGCTGCTGGGGGGTGGCTGTGTGCGCTGTTGTTGTTGAAATGGTGCCTGTGCTTGGTAGCCAGGACGCATATATTGCTGACCCATGTCGCGCTTTTTACTGTTACAGTCTCTCTGGATATGGCCTTGTTTCTGGCAATAGTAACATATTATTGGTGATGCCCCTTGTCCTGGCTGTTGTGGAAACCTTTGCTGTCCCATCCCTCGCCCCCTTCCTTGTCCACCCGTGTTCCAGTTCATGTTCGGTCTGTTATTGTAATAGGGCTGTATGCTGGTGCTGTACGCAGGTGGTGCTGGCATGTATTGTGCCATTGCCTGTTGTGGCTGCTGGACATACTGTATGGCTTGTTGGGGTTGAGCTTGTATGTACTGTACTGCAGGTGGTGCTTGTACCTGCTGAGGGGCAAGTTGGGCATTGCCTGCAAGAGCATTCATGGCAGCCTGAGGGAATGATGTTACTGCTGTCATTTGAGTGACGGGTGCCGCGAGCATGACTGTGTCAACATTGTCTTTTTTCTTATTGAGTTTCTGCTGTACTAGTTTGGCAGCGGCATTCTCTATTGCCAGCTGTCTAGTCTTCTCCTGTTCCTGTCTCTTTTTGCAGTAATGTACAATGTGATCTTGTATCTCTGCCCATGGCTTGCATTCCATTGCTACAATGCCATCTAATTTCTCCTGCACTTCAGTTGGCAAACCTTTCTTTACTGTGTGGTAAAATAGTCTCCCATATCCTCCATTTGCGTCCCAACGTTGCCCTAACTCCTGGTGCCATTTTTCTTTCATTCTAGAAAGATAGTTGGCAGGGTCTTCATTTGGTTGCATAGTCTGTGACAACAGAGCCCCAATGTCAGGAACATCGGGGAATTTCCTGCGCAACTCAGCCCATGCTACTGTTCTAATCTCGTTGAAGGAAACACCATCATGTTTGGTGTTTGTCTTGGTAAGATTTTTATGAATACGTATAAAAAGATCTTCTGCATCTTCTCCAATAAGGGAGATCAGCAGGCTTTTTACATCTCCGATTGCTATGTTGTTGCCCGTAGTGCAATTTTCAAAAGCTGCAATCCATTTTCCCGCACCCTCTGTGAGGGGTGGGAGCGCTTTTTTGACATTTTCTTTGTCTAATGTAGACCAGGGGATATAGATGGGGGGATCAATGATGTTTTTATAGAGCAGTGGCATCTGGCGCGTTACCCCAGGGCGTTGCGCTGTGGGTCCTGTAGAATCATACTGGCGAGCATATCTCTGCCAGACTTTGAGGCTCTCCCTCATGTAGTCATAGTCCCAATCCTGATCTCCTAATCCTTTGAGGATGCATTCAACTGCTGTTGCCATGTACTGAGGTTCAAAAGAGCCTTCCCTTGGCCAAGGGCGCATTTGTGGCGCCAAGGGTTCTGACCAACCTGCCAAATCGTCTGAAAAAGGGTTAACTGCATAATCTGACCCTTCCCCCAATGTCACTATCTCATTGGGAGTGAGGTCATTACTAGCTTTTGGTAGACATGGTCTGCTGAGACACATCATGTTACGTCTATTTTTCATCCTAATGGTGCGTAAGGAGGCAGAGCCCGAGACGTCATATAGTATGTCGTCGGGGCGTCCATGTGTCCCCAAGACTTTAAGTCTCTGTGTCTCGGTGGTCCTGACCTTACTTCTTACCACTGGGTCTTGTTCCTGTGGTAGCCCACAATATATAGGGATCTCACCAAACATTGGATTGTGGCCTTCTAGCACCAGTGGGGGTGTCTTCTCCCGTCCTAATGCTGTTGGGGATTGGTGGGCTCGGTGTGTGTTGGTGACTGTTTGTGTTATTCCAGAGGCGGCAGCGTCACAGTGGTGGGGACGCTCATTATGGAGATATTGCATATTCCCTTCCCCATTCCCGCTGATAATTGTCTGTGGGTGGTGCTGCACGAGGTGGTGCCGCGTGGGTGAGGGTGGTGCTGGAGAGCTGGCCTTAGCGATCATGTCTGTAATGCTTTTGTTCATGTTCTCTAATTTAAATGACAAGCGTCTCATTGTGTTTACCTGTTCTGCGTGGCTAGGTGATTGATGCATGTGTGACTGTTCTTCTTCAAGATGCTGTGGTGAAATACTTTCCAGGCTGGTGCTTTTGCTCAAGTCTGCATTTTGTCTATAATTGTCATATGAGGAGGGAAGACCTGTGAGGGGGGCACGCTGTCCCTCAGTTATGCACAGCAATGGTGGTTTGGGGAACTCAATGAGCTGCCGCTGCTCTGTCATAAGGCCAGATCCTGGTGCCTCAGCATGGGGGGCAGCAGCCATGAAAGGCATGCTATTTTGCAATTGGGGGTGCGAATTTGAAACCAGGTGTGTATCGGTGTCGTGGAATGGGTTGGGGTCATGTTGTTGTTGAGTGTCAGTGTCACGGAAGGGGTTTGATTTAGAGGATTGTTTAGTGCTGAGATCATAGGTAACAATAACAGGTGAACGCGAGGGACGGGGCAGGGCTTGAAAGACGGAGTCATGCGAGTGACGAGATGATGTCTGAGATGCCGAATCATAGTCCAAGTAGCCTCCCCCATCTTCTTCACCTGGGCGTGGGTGTGCGGTACTGACTGTTGGTGTAAATTTTAGTGACAGTTGTGCATCAATAAGACCTGGGATACCAGATACTGCTGTGTCCCTTACTGTGTCGTTAGGGAGAGGCAAGTGCATGCTGCGCAGTTCTGAGAGGTGAGGGTATACATCCCCAGGGGGCATGGGTGGGGTCAGTGATCTGTCCATGTGGTGGTACGGATGACTGGGTGATGTGTGGGAGTTCTGGAACTCCTCAATCTGTGCGGTGGATAAATCTTGGCCTAGGTGCGGTGAGGAAGATGCCTCGTTGGGTAATGGCTGAAAACCTGCAGCCGGGGAATTATTAGTGGTGACTGGTAGTTCCAGTTGCTCCTTATTAGTGAGCTCGGTATACATACCGCTAAAGTGATAAGGTGGTGGGGGCGGAGCATTGGGTACAACCGGTGATGTGGGGTCAGAGTGTATTCTAACCTTATCTTTAAAAATGCGCCAGAGGTCTAGAGTAGCCTTTCTCTTCTGTAGTTTAGTACCTGAGTACTTTGTGTCTAGAAAGGTGGTGGCATGCTCCAATATTATAGGGTCGAAGCTTCCCTCTGATGGCCAAGGATGAGTCATCTTTGCCGTATGCTTATGAAGCTCACGGCAGTGCTTTAAGATATGGTGTTCTTGGCCTCCGAATGTTCTTAAGACATGTTGGAGTGGAGTCGCCATGTGGGTATGCCTAATCGTAGGCGCTTTAGGCAAGGCCTAAATTACAGGAGCGCGTTTTCTCAGGTGCTAGGGACAATGTCTCTGATGAGTTCTTGCTGTACTGCCTGAATGACAATGTCATATACCCCGTCCTGTAGGTCCCGCTCTTGTGCTGAAGTATAAAGAGGGAAGCGAAGCTGGCCGTCAAAGCAGGCTTCAGCGATATAACTCTGGAGTGGGTGCCTTGGCCATGTGCTAGATAATATGGCAGTCAGTAGCGATCCATGGGGACGTATAATGAAGAAGATGTGAAAGTGGGTAGAAGTTTTATACACAGTAGAGCTCAAAATGCCATTCATGAATATTGTCTTAAAACTACAATGTGTTTGAGGGTGAAAGTCGATTTTTGTTGGAAAGGGATGCACTTAAATGTCAGGCGAGTATTCAGCGGCAGGAGAGTGAGTGTCGAGGGTAGGGGTAGGGACGTCTTCTATTAGCTCCTCTCCTATGGCACTAATAATAACGTGACACAGTGCTTTCCTCAAGTCCCGTTCGTCTGGTCCGGTGTATATCCCGTTGGGGGAAAAGTCAGGAAATTGGAGTTGGTCGTCAGAGAGAGATGCAATGATCTTGCTCTGCAGTGGGTTGCGGGGGTAGGATGTGGTTAAGGTAGTAGGTATCTCTAAGCCTGGTGCTATTAAGCGAATGCGTATGTAAATATAATCTGGTGTTTTATGAACAGAGGTACCCAGGATCCTGTTCATGGGGACCAGTAATAATTGAAGAGACTAGAGTGTTTCCTAAAGTGTCAGTGCTTGCAATGTTTTTGTTCTTTGACTTTAGTGACGATGGGGTGCGGAAAAGCTGGTGCTAGCGAAAGCGTTATTTGCTGTGCCTGAGTATAATCGATCCCTAGGGCTTGAAATATAGTGAGAAGGACAGTGTTTGCTAGAGGTGTGACGTAACAAAAGGACGATGGGTGACCAGTGGAGAGACCTACAACGTTGTTGTTCACTAGATACACGATGATGGGAGAAGCTGTAGTATCAGGGGATGGGTCATTCATTCCCTACAATGGGTGGAAGTGCGGAGATGGACAGGTCGGGGGTTGCGCAGTGGGAACGTCGGGTGCAGGGTCCTGTAGGTCTACTGAGTAGTGCTGCAGGAGTGCCACAAGGAGTGGGGACTCATCAGCTGAAGACAAGGGTTGAGGGTGAGCACTACTAGATGCTGATGCTGTGGAAGATGCAGGAGCGGAAAGACGAGGGAGTGTTGCTTCTTCAGAGAGTGTCGTAGAATGTGCGGAGTTAGTGTTAGACTCCTCGTCTGTGTGAATGACGGGGGGAGAATTAGCAAAATAAACATAAGAACTTAATGAGGGTGGGGAGGATGAAAAGGAATTAGCGGAATGGTCAGGCCACAGCAGATCCGGGCGGGTGGTATCTGGTGGAGGCAGTGGCTGGGATGAGACGTTGAATGAGGGCGGATAGTCTACGAGAGACAAAAGGGCAAGGCGTAGCTCAGTGGTGGGGGTAAAGGTGATCCCTAAAATACTCCAAGCGGCTGCAAGAATGTCACTTTGATGGCGTGTAAGGGGGATAAAGCGGTCCAGGGAGGTGTGATAGACTGCAGTGGCCGTACCACGGACTGAATGAATGAGAAGACTTATGATCTGTGGGGGGTCAAGGGACATAACGGGGGTAGTAAAAAGGGGACAGTACAAGAGGAGTGGGGATACACCTCCACCCCTCCTTTTGGCTACCACTTGACGCAAGGCAAGAGGTAGACAAAATGTGTGAGAGACAGAAAAGATGCACAAAGTGGGTGCAATGAGGGCTGAAAGGTAATGCAACTACTTAGCGGGATCGCAGCTAAAATTAAAAGGCAAAGCAATCCAGACAACAGCTACCTAGCGCAGTTGCCGCTAAACCGTACTGAAGAAAGTGCGTGAGGGCAACTGAGCACCAAACTAACTAGCAGTCTGCCACTCGGCTAGGGAGGGTAGAGCAGGCAGAACGGCAACAACTGGAGGGGGGCCTAGTGTGGAACAACAGGCAGAGCTATCATCAAAAAGATGAGACACAAAAAACAGACACAGTGAACAAAAAATAGACAATAATTAAATAAATGAAATGCATTTCGGAAGAAAAACGAAAACCATCAATGTAAAATATGTGAGGAAGAACAGACTACGAGGAGACAGAGAGAAAAGGCGGGGCTAGGGGGAGCTGCAGGGCAGCTGCGAACGTTCGACAGGGACTTCCTCTTTCTGAGAAGGCAGAGAGCCGAAGAAGGCTGAAGGTATGACAGGGAGTGACAGACGTTCTGAAATAGCAAGTTCCTCAATCTGGAGTGGCGCAGCTATCAAGCGATAGAAGCGCCTACCAGAGACCGAAACAAATTTAAGAGACAGAAAGAGAAAAGTACCCAAGCAACGCAAAAAAGAGTCAGAGAGGGACCGGTCAGAGAGGGCGAAGAATGAATGTGTGAATACACCCATGAACAACACATACAACGGTGGGTAGACCACACCCCAAGAGGCACGCGGGACCCCAGAGGA
Source organism: Calotriton arnoldi (assembly GCA_963921515.1). Lineage (NCBI taxonomy): Eukaryota > Metazoa > Chordata > Amphibia > Caudata > Salamandridae > Calotriton > Calotriton arnoldi. Next base: position 43,577 of record CAWUFW010011068.1, read on the forward strand.
CCCGAGGGCAGGACACGGCAGTCACTGAAACCAAAGAACCTCAAAACGACAAATGCATGGGCGGCCAGCCACGGAGAAACTCACCAAGTGAGAATAGGCACACGACTGAAACCCCAAATATCAACCACTGATGGCAAAACCGAAACGCATGTAGGCACCATAAAATCGCAAATGCATGTATTAAGCAGAAAACACATGCCAGAATTCGGCCAGTCACATGGGAGCGCTGGCACAGGACTCAAACCTCAAGCCGCAAAATACATCATGAAATAATATACGGTAAAAAGCACACACACAATTATGCGGCAAATACCTCAAATGCATGTAATAAGCAGCAAATACATGCCAGAATTCGGCCAGTCACATGGGAGAGCTGGAACAGGACTCAAACCTCAAGCCGCCAAACACATCAAGAAATAATATATACGATAAAAAGCAAACACACAAATTAGGCGGCAAATACCTTAAATCAAAACATACAGAAGAAAAAGGCAAATACACAATTTATATGGCAGAAAGGATGGCAACGAAAAAGTGGTCACAACGTGATAATAAGAAAGGTGGAGAGACTCCACGCAGAAAGAAAGCAAAACGTAGTATAGGACAGCAGAGAGGGAAGGACCAAAAAGATGCCCCACAAAATGTGACCAGCCACAGAGGACGTCGTGGCAAGACAGCCAGCCACAGGGGAACAAGGGAGCAGACACAGGGGAGACCCCAGAGGACACGACAGCTCGGACGGACCACCCCACAAGCCACAACCCGAGGTAAAATCAAGGAAGAAAAACAAAACTATCCCTGACTTACCCAGGCGGGCGGAGGCAGTGGAGCGTCCGAGGGGCAGCCTGGAGGGGAAACCCGTGCGCGTGTCCCAAGACCACACCGTGGATGACTCGCCGACCGAGACCCTCGTTCGTGGTCGCCACTGTGTTGGAGGGTCCGTTATGGTTGGCCACACTCTTCTGCTTACCTCTCCCATTTGAAGGATTTCAAATGCTTTTATTTCTTTTAGGAGAATGCAGAAGTTCACTTCCCAAACCTTACGCGTTTCAACTCTCTCTGGAGTATTGATCACAGGTGAGCTTTCTCCTATCTTTTCAAAGTGACCACTTGGTTTCACTTCATCCAACCACCTTTTATTAAATGGCTTTTGGTCGTATTGTTTGTATGGAGTGCGCAATGCAAACTTATAAAGTCATTTTTTAATTGCAGCAGCATGCTTGTTGGCATTGCAATTCATAAATAAAAGCTGCTTTTCAGTCCCAGTGCGCAAAAAATAGCTACATACATGGTGCTCCTGCTATTGCTTTTACTTCTCCATTTGTGCAATGAAATACCTTCAAATCTGCAAGCAGGAAGCAAGTGCTCCTTTTTGCTCCCTTGCCCTCCTTCAGTCCGATTTCTTGTAGGAAAATCCTGTCTTTTTCGTTTCATGGAGGAGGGCGGGTCAGGCTCCCTTGAATCAAATCCACACAATAAATCTTCGTGAGAGAGGCCCCAGACCCTGGCAGGGCGGCTCCGGCGATATGCACGAAGAACCTCATTAGAATCCACACATTCCTCTTTCACAAGAAGACGCCGGCATCCCATTTGAAGGATTTCAAATGCTTTTATTTCTTTTAGGAGTATGCAGCAGTTCACTTCCCAAACCTTACGTGTTTCAACTCTCTCTGGAGTCTTGATCACAGGTGAGCTTTCTCCTAACTTTTCAAAATGACCACGTGGTTTCCCTTCATCCAACCACCTTTTATTAAATGGCTTTTGGTCGTATTGTTTGTATGGAGTGCGCAATGCAAACTTATAAAGTCATTTTTTAATTGCAGCATCATGCTTGTTGGCATTGCAAATATATATATATAATCACCCACTGGCTGCCTATATCTTTGGTGTTGTTTCACGAATCTTCACAAGTGCGTTTACTAAGTTTATTCCCATAGGGGTTTTGAAGACGACTACAGCCCAAACCTCTTAACGGAATTACACCAAATTTGCCAGAAAGCTAGTTCTTGGTCCAGAAACAGTGTTTTTTTTAAATTTATTGTAAATCTGTTCAGAAGTTTTGCATTCATTAGAAGAAATCCAAATTTGTATATCTAGAGGCGCAGATGCTTTACAAAGCCTATGTGGATCATGGTGCAACCCACACGCCAAGGGCAGTGTTGTGATTGGCCTACCACAACCTGTGTAGAAAGTAGCGGCCACCATTTTACAAACCAGGACACGGTCCCAGGGGATGAAAATAAAGGCTAGAAACTTTAGAAGGGGTCAGGGTAGGGGTACCCTGACCGCGTGGGTGCATTGTGAGGATTGCTAATGAACCCCTTATGAACATCAAAATGCCCCAAACCAGGATTTTTTTCATGTCGTCGAAGTCGCTGACCCGTCGCGACGCTCAGCGCAGCACCCGTATAGCATTGCAAACCTTATTACTGTCAGGTTAGAGAATTCCTTGGCTATTTCAAAGAGTTCCTTTGTGTGGTTGGCTCCGGAGTCGATGCGGGTGGTGATGGCTGCTTTCTAGACTTTTTTGATGTGCTGGTGATAGTTGCTGAGGGCTGTTTTGTGAGCTGCTCTATCAGCGGGGTTTTTGGTGGTGCGCCATTGTTTCTCCAGTTGGTAGCACTTGCGCTTTGTGGTCCTAGGTTCTGGGGTGTACCAGCTAACCCCGGGAGGGTAATTCTGCTCTGCCAGCGGAGTATACAGAGTTTTGCCTACTCTGCATTCCGTTGCGAAAGCGGAGTTTAGGCAAAACTCCGACTCCGTGGCGAAGCGGAGTTAGCCGGCACCTCCACCCTCCCAATGTAATTATAATGTAAAAAAAAGGCACTTACCTGCCGTGGCTGACTCCTCCTCACCATGGCCGCTCTCCTTCCTCGTCCTTGCCGTACTTCTTCTTTGATAACCCCTACGTTGTACATCTTGCGCGTTCCTCTATTATTAATGCAAAGGTGTTTAACTAATCAAATCAATTTTTTTCTGTGTCACATGGTATGCACAAAGCCTTCGCACTTACGACACGGAGCTGTTTCAACTCCGCAAAATGCATTAAAATGACCTTTAAAATGTATTTGCACTATAAGTATACTACTTTTATTACTGTTTTACTAAACCCCTTACTTTAAAAAAATGTTTTAAGGTGTCTATATATGTTTTACTACTGCAAAAATTATACGGAGTCATGCCCCCAGGGCAGATCAGGAAATACGTGCCTGCATGGTGCGCGACTGCGTTGCAGCTCCCTAAAAAGTATTAACATGACCTTTAAAATCTTTTTCCACTATAATTATAGTACTTTTATCACTATATTAGGAAATCACTAACCTTAATATTAACCTTTAAAGTGTCTATATATCTGTTTTGGTTCTGTCAAAACCACGCCAGAGTCACAACTTCACCGCGACGGGTCACGAAGGGTGTGTGACTCCCAAATTAAAAAAATATATATTATTAATAGTTGCAATATAGTGCTGCGCACATCTCACAACCACTGTAAAAAACCTCACATGCAGTGATCTTCCCACCTTATTCGAGGATAATGGGCAGCTTACCAAAAGCCCCCTAACACTTTTCCCACCGATTTCCATGATGCATTCCTGGTGCCGACAAATAAGAGGTGGAGGAAGCCAGCTCTCTGTATAGCATACTAAAATGAAGTACACTGTGTAGAGAGTCTGGTGAATCCCCAATTGGTATACTAAGGTATCTCTTTTTGGGATAGCATGGGCAAGCAGTTAGGCTTATCAGAGGGTAGTGCTAAGCAATTGTTGTACTCACAGAGGCAATAAATGAGACACGAACTCAAGAATAAATCTGAGACTAATTTATAACATCCGATCGATTTTTATGTCATTTTTAAGATCAAGAACACAATTCTAAGGTAAGTACTTTCGAAGTTACGATTTTTCAAAGTTGGAAAAATAAATCACTTTTGGCGCAATTGTGCACCATAGGAAACAATAGGGAAAAAGTAGAAAAATGCATATAAATTCAGGCCGTGCTTTCAAGAAGTTCACCTTCTTATTTAAGGTTGATGTTGGGACCAGGTCAAAAGTTCCAGCAGGAGAAGTTTGGGAGCATACCGAATCGGTCAGGAGCAGAGTGCTGAGGGTCTTGGAAGCTGGTGCGCAAAGACGAAGTGGGCCACTTGAAAGTACACTGCACAGGGGGACTTACAGGTAAGTCCAGTGGGCCTCCTTGGAGGAAGTGTTTGCAAGGGCTTGGGGACCACAGGAGAACTGCCGGTTAGTTGATGCCAGAGCCAGTGGGGCAGAGTGCAGTTCGAACAGGTCAACCGGGCGTCGTGTGTCTTGAGATGGTTGGGGTCAGGAGCAGGCAAAATTGAAAGGCGCTCTTGGAACAGCTGGGCCACTCAGGAAGTGGGTCTCAGGTGTCTTGAAGTCCCTCAATGGGTGCTTGCTTCTCGTGCTTTGGGGGTCTGGTGTGGTGTCTTCTTCTTGTTGTTTACCATTGGGGGTCCGGTACCCCGGGTATTGGTACTCCGCGGCTTCTGTGGGTCCTGGTGTCTCCAATCTTAGTAGGGAGACAGATCTGATGCTCCGGAGCTGTTGTACCTTTTCTTGCTTTGGTGCTGTTTCGAGGTCAAGAACAGCAAGTCCGCATTTGATTGGTGCCTGCGGTGTGCAGGAGAGTTATACCTTCACTCCAAGGGAGTTTGTTGGTGATTCAGCAAAGGCTGGAGGTACTCCGGGGTTATTGGAGTCTTTTCAGGTTCACGATGACACAGCAGGTGACTATTGTGGAGTCCTTGGACAGCAGGCATCGTTTGGTGCTGTCTTCTTCTGTAGCAGGGCTTCAGTTCTCGTGCAGTGGATCTTCTTTGGCCTGGTCGTCTTCTGTCCATTGAATCTGATGTTCAGGTCTAGGGCCGCCACCTAATATATATTACATTTAGGAGTGTTACAAGGAGAGACAGGTAGTGGCCTATGGGCTACCTACCTTTAGGGTGTCTATGCAATTTGCTGACAACTTCCTAAGGGAAGGGGCACTACCCTAGCCCTGATAGGTTGTTTCTCCACCATTCCAAGATGGTGGAATTTCAGTAGAGGAGTTTACGTTTCATGCCTGCCCTAGGGGTGGTGTAGGCTAAATGGGGACCCTCCTCCTAATCTAACTAATTCTCCAGCCTTTCCTCCTGTCAAAAGTGGAGCAGGAAAGGGAGCCTGGCTTCCCCCACTAGCTGGAGGTTCCTGGGTTGGATTTAAAAGATGGCATCACCTTTGAAGTTTCCAGCTCAGAATAGGCCATCCTGTCCTGGAGGAGGTGTGAAGCACCTCCACCCAGAGCATGCTTTGTCTTAGTCCCCTGAGAGCACTGACTCTCACCCCATGAGGTCAGAAACATGTCTGGTGGTGGCAGACTGGTGAAAAAAGTAAGGGACCACACCAGTGCTTGGTAGGTTTCAGGGGACCCTCTAAAAGGGTCTCCTGTGTGAATCTATTTATAAATCTACCACTGGATCAGTGTCAGTGAGGATTTATTAATACAAGATGTTTGGTACCAAACACCTTAAACATCAGTGAAGCCATCATGGAGCTATGAAACTCGTGTTGACAAGTATCCAACCCATGTACGCTTTATGGCTTCCCTGTGCACTTACAATGTCCCAGAATAGACTGGGTATTGTAGGGGCATATTTGCTCATATGCCCACACATAGGATATCGTGCACCCTGCCTTAGAACCAAAGACCTGCAGTACGGGTGACTTACATATACCTTATGGAGTGTATGGGGGCATCACACACAGGGCTGTGTACCATGTCGACTCTTCAGATATCTCAGCACCAAGACAAGCAGCCTGCAATGGCAGTATGCATGATCTTAGTGAGGGGTCCCTGGGGTGGCACAACCAGTGCTGCAGCCCAGAGGAACCTCTTCAATACCCATGCCCTAGGTACCAGGGGTACCACTTACAAGGTACTTACAGGGGTAACTGAAGTTGTGCCAATCATGGTAAATTGTTTGGGAAGGAGATCTAACATTGGGAACCAGGTCAGCAGGGACCCAGTGCACTACAGTTTGAATTCACATCAGGCATCAAGCAAAAAGTGGGGGCTAATCATGTCAAAAGAGGCACTTTCCTACAAGAGGACATCTCCACCAAACAAAGAAGCAATTATTGCATATAGCTAAGAGGAAGTTCCCTTGTTTCATGGAGATTTACCTCTTTGTAGTCTCATTGTCCTCTCTGTAGGAGGATTCATGTTATCACAGATTTCTGCAGAAAGGGGCACGAGGAGCAATCACATTGCCAAACACACACAACGTCTATAGAGACATTTCGTTGTGGTCCATTATGCAGCTATAATGTAAAATACACGGTGGACTTTACCCAACGAGGTACTACTTACTAACTAACCAGTAGAATATACTTCAGTTGGCTAGACATTTTGTGCAGAAGTGTGCCCTCTTGTTAAATAAATAGACAGGTGAGCTTCTATTCTGGGCATATTTCACAGAAATTAAACTTCAACAGGTAGCACTTACAAATGTAAACATAGCAGGTGCCCCAGTTGAAGCTCTACTTCTGTAAAGGACAAATGATTCTAAATCCTGGGCTTGGCGAAAGCAAAGCAAGTGTGTTTTCTTGGGATTTCCATATTTAAAAATTATCTGAATCCTTTGTGAAGGTGAATGCATCATTTATCTATTGGAGAGCAATCTGTAGTCACTGTGATGAGTGAGTTCTTTCTTGCCTTTTCCTGGTCAGAGCAGAGTCCATGGTTCTTCCTTTAAATTACTATGAGTATGGAAATGGTGCAAATCACTTGGAAGCTCCTCATGCTTGGCCATGTCCACCTTAGTAGTATGCAATGGGCCTCCTGCCTCTTGCCAGGAAGATGGGCAGCTTAACAAAAGGTCCCCCAGCGCTTTGCGCACTGATTTTGGTGACGCTTTGTGATGCTGAGCAATACGAGGACATCTCATCCAAACAAAGATGCACTTACTTCACATAGTTAAAAAAGAACCCTTGTTTGGTGCAGATTTGCCTCTTTATACCCGCATCCTCTTTTCTATAAGAAAATTCATGTTCATAGTTTTTTAAATTCTGTTTCCTAACTATAACGTCCCTGTAACGTTTTTTTTTGTTTAAGTGAATTTCTATAGTTTTTTAACTTGTAGTCGTGTTTGCAGAGCGGTGGAGAAAGAAGACATGGCCTCCGACAACCTCTCAGCAATTTCACTGTGTGGGACTTACTGGAGGTAACAGGAGGGGTAGTTTGCCCCAAGGACCCTCAGCTGCCAAGGGGCCTTCATCCCCTAACCATTTGTGCACCAGGAGGTGCGGTTTCAGAGTGGTAGAGAAAGGGGGCATGACCTCCGACAACCTCTCAGCAATCTCGCTGTGTGGGGCTTACTGGAGGTAACAGGAGGGGTAGTTGGCCTCCAAGGACCCTCAAGAGCAAATGGGACTTCATCCCCCAACTAGTAATGCACCAGGAGGTGCATTTGCAGAGAGGTGGAGAAAGGGGGCATGGCCTCCGACAACCTCTCAGCAAACCAGCTGTGTGGGACTTACTGGAAGTAACAGTAGTGGTAGATGCCCCTAAGGAGCCTCAGCAGCCAAGGGGACTTCATCCTCCAACCAGTGGTGTGCCAGGGGGTGTATTTGCAGAGTGATGGAGAAAGGGGGCAGGCCCCCGGTGACTTGCCGGTCTACTTTGTTTTTTTAATATATTTTTTTAGGGGAGGGGGCTGCGTGGCCCCCCTTCCCTGGGCCGATTTGTACCCAAGAGACCACATCCCCCAGGGCCCGGCCTTTTTTTGTTTATTTTTTTTTATTAAAGAGAGTAGAGCCGAGCGGCCCCATCCCAGGCCAATTTCAGCCCCAGGACCCCATGCCTGGCCTTTATTGTGGGTGCCTTGGTCCCATCCAGGGCACCCACTCACCAGTGATGGAGACTGCAGGGGGAGCCTCAAGGCCCCTGTGGTCCCTGCCAGCTCCCTGTCTCCTGTGGGAGCCGGCATTTCTTTGACAGAGAGGGAGCTGCTGAACATGACCCCGCCATCACTCCTAGAGGTCAGGGTATTTCTACCCTGGCCCCTTTCTTAATTTTTTTACGATTTTTTGGTGGCTCAGCTTCAATCCGAGTCCCAAGATGCCTGCCAACACTTCCTGGTAGAAGTGTTGGCAGCCGATTAGATGTCAGCGCGAGAACTGTGAGTCCACTTCAAGGATCCGCGTCCCTAGATATCTATAATTTTTGCCCTTTAACCCCTTCGATGCTCATGACGAGCTGGACTCGTCATGGCACACAGTGTTCGTGTGCTCATGACGAGTCCAGCTCGTCATGGGACCCAGCACAGGAAATCCCTCTGGTGCGGGCACCAGAGGGATTCCCTTTTCTCCCCTAAAGCCTCGGGAGCTGGGGAAGAGCTTCCCCAGCTCCCGAGGCCCCCCCCCTGGTTTCCCTGAAATGACGATCGGCGCGCACGTCGCGCTGATGTCATTTCAGTTTCTACGTGCTCAGGGGGCTATCTCAGCCCCCTGAGCACGTAGAAACTCAGGAGATGTATCGTTGGAAAGGGGAGAATCTCCCCTTTCCAATGGTATCCCTCCCTACTGGATCCCTGCTTGGGGATCGGCCCAGGAGGGCGATCCCCAAGCAGGGATCCACCCACTAGGCACCAGGGAGGGGGGAGCGGCCCCTTGGGCAAGGGCCTTTGCTCCCCCCATAACATTTTTGGCATGATTAGTCTTTCTGCCCCCCCTGGGGGGTAGATGGGGGCAGTAGCCCCCAATCTGCCCCTCGGGGGTAGAAAGCCCACTAGACACCAGGGATTTTTATGGGATGTTTATTAGGGGTGGGGGCTGCCCAAAATGGGCATGCCGATGCCCCCCCCCCCGGCCACAAAATTAGTCTTTCTGCCCCCCCGGGGGGGTAGAAAGCCCACTAGACACCAGGGATTTTTATGGGATGTTTATTAGGGGTGGGGGCTACCCAAAACGGGCATGCCGATGCCCCCACCCCCCCCCGGCCACAAAATTAGTCTTTCTGCCCCCCCTGGGGGGCAGATGGGGCAGTAGCCTCCAATCTGCCCCCCCGGGGGGGCAGAAAGCCCACTAGATACCAGGGATTTTTTTTTAAATTATAGTTAGGGGTGGGGCTGCCCAATATGGCATGCCGATGCCCCCACCCCACCCCGCCGCAAAGGTACAGTCTTTCTGCCCCTCCTGGGGGCAGTTGGGGGCAGTAGCCCCCAATCAGCCCCCCCGGGGGGGCAGAAAGCCCACTAGATACCAGGGATTTTTTTTAAATTATAATTTGGGGTAGGGGCTGCCCAATATGGGCATGCCAATGCCCCCACCCCCGACGCAAAGGTACAGTCTTTCTGCCCCCCCGGGGGGCAGAAAGCCCACTAGACACCAGGTTTTTTTTTCTCCTCGATACATTTAGGGGTGGGGGTTGCCCAAGATGGGCATGCCAATGCCCCCACCCCTCCCCCATGAAATTCCAGTCTTTCTGCCCCCCCCAGGGGGGCAGATGGTGGCAGTGGCCACCAATCTGCCCCCCGGGGGTTCAGAAACACCCTAGATGCCAGGGATTATTTTTTTTATAGGCCCGGGGTGGGGGCTGCCCAGAATGGGCATGCAAATGCCCCCACCCTAACCCCCAAAGAAAAAAAGACTTTCTGCCCCCCAGGAGGCAGATGGGGGCAATAGCCCCTGATCTGCCCCCCGGGGAGGGGGCAGAAAGCCCACTAAGCGCCAGGGATTTTTTTTTATATAGGTAGGGGTGGGGGCTGCCCAGAATGGGCATGTCAATGCCCCCACCCCAAAAAAATGCTACAGTCTTTCTGCCCCCCCCTGGGAGGCAGATGGGGCATTAGCACCTTATCTGCCCCCCCCCCGGGATCCACGCAAGCCATACCTCCCTGGAATCCCCCGGGTGTCTACTTTTCAGAAATGTGTGGGTTTGGTAGGTTTCCCTAGGTGGCCGCCGAGCCCCGGGCCAAAACATCATGGGACCCCCCTTGCAAAACCAGGTCGTTTTGTGATAGGCCATTTTGAGGTCGCCTCAATACGTTTTGGGCCCTTGCCTGTCGCGGGTACTTGGGCCTCCCACCCGAATGAGGCACCATTTTTATCGGGAGACCTGGGGGAACGCTGGGTGGTAGGAAATTTGTGTCAGCCCCGTGACGCCACAACTTTACCATACAAAAATGTATGAAAAAAGTGATTTCTTCAGCCACATTTCAGGTTTGCAGGGGATTCTCGGTAAGAAAACGTTGGGGGATCCACGCAAGCCATACCTCCCTGGAATCCCCCGGGTGTCTACTTTTCAGAAATGTATGGGTTTGGTAGGTTTCCCTAGGTGGCCGCCGAGCCCCGGGCCAAAACATCATGGGACCCCCCTTGCAAAACCAGGTCGTTTTGTGATAGGCCATTTTGAGGTCGCCTCAATACGTTGTGGGCCCTTGCCTGTCGCGGGTACTTGGGCCTCCCACCCGAGTGAGGCACCATTTTTATCGGGAGACCTGGGGGAACGCTGGGTGGTAGGAAATTTGTGTCAGCCCCATGATTCCACAACTTTACCACACAAAAATGTGCGAAAAAGGGATTTTTTCAGCAAAATATCAGGTTTGCAGGGGATTCTGGGTAAGAAACGTTGGGGGATCCACGCAAGCCATACCTCCCTGGAATTCCCCGGGTGTCTACTTTTCAGAAATGTGTGGGTTTGGTAGGTTTCCTAAGATGGCCGCCGAGCCCAGGGCCAAAAACCTCACTGGTGTGGGTGGTTCAACTACCCGCAACAGGCAAGGGCCCAAAACGTATTGAGGAGACATCAAAATGATCTATCACAAAACAAGCTGGTTTTGCAAGGGAGTCACCTGGGTTTTTGGCCCCGGGCTTGGCGGCCATCTTGGGAAACCTACCAAACCCACACATTTCTGAAAACTAAACACCCAGGGGAGTCCAGCGAGGTATGGCTTGCGTGGATCCCCCAACGTTTTCCTACCCAGAATGCCCTGCAAACCTCAAATTTAGCTGGAAAAAATCACTTTTTCTCAAATTTCTGTGTGGGAAAGTTCTGGAATCTACGTGGATCCACAAATTTCCTACCACATAGTGTTCCCCCATGTCTCCTGATAAAAATGATACCTCACTCACGTGGGTGGGTCAAGTACCCGTGACAGGAAAGGGCCCAAAACCTATTGAGGCGACATCAAAATTACCTATCACAAAACAACCTGGTTTTGCAAGGGAGTCACCTGGGTTTTGTCCCCGGGCTCGGCGGCCATCTTGGGAAACTACCAAACCCAAACATTTCTGAAAGCTAGACACCCGGGAGTCCAGCGAGGTATGGCTTGCGTGGGTCCCACAACGTTTTCCTACCCAGAATCCCCTGCAAACCTCAAATTTAGCTGAAAAAATCACTTTTTCCATACATTTTTGCGTAAGATCACCGTGCCGGCACAAATGTCCTACCACCCAGCGTTCCCCTTGTTCTCCCGAGTAAAATGATACCTCACTTTTGTGGGTGGGCCAAAGGCCTGTGACTGGGAAGAGCCCAAAACATAGGGATTTAGGGTATAGCACCGAGAATTCTAAGCGCTATATTTTTTTAAAAAATACGTTTTTAGCCAGTTCTGCTTTGGACACCCACACAAGTGAGGTATCATTGCCTGTCGCGGGTACTTGGGCCTCCCACCCGAGTGAGGCACCATTTTTATCGGGAGACCTGGGGGAACGCTGGGTGGTAGGAAATTTGTGTCAGCCCCGTTATGCCACAACTTTACCACACAAAAATGTGTGAAAAAAGGGATTTTTTCAGCAAAATGTCAGGTTTGCAGGGGATTCTGGGTAAGAAAACGTTGGGGGATCCATGCAAGCCATACCTCCCTGGAATCCCCCGGGTGTCTACTTTTCAGAAATGTGTGGGTTTGGTAGGTTTCCCTAGGTGGCCGCCGAGCCCCGGGCCAAAACGTCATGGGACCCCCCTTGCAAAACCAGGTCGTTTTGTGATAGGCCATTTTGAGGTCGCCTCAATACGTTGTGGGCCCTTGCCTGTCGCGGGTACTTGGGCCACCCACCCGAGTGAGGCACCATTTTTTTCAGAAGACCTTGGGGAAAGTGGGGTGGGTGGAATTTTGTGGATCCACGCAGATTCCAGAACTTTACACCACAGAAAAGTGAGGAAAATGTGTTTTTTTTGCCAATTATTTAGGTTTGCAAGGGATTCTGGGTAACAGAACCTGGTGAGAGCCAGTCAAGTCACCCCATCCTGGATTCCCCTGGGTGTCTACTTTTCAAAAATGTATAGGTTTGCTAGGTTTCCCTAAGTGCCGGCAGAGCTAGGGTTCAAAAACTACAGCTAGGCACTTTGCAAAAAAAGGGTCATTTTTCACTGTGAAAATGTGGTGCGTCTACGTTGCGTTTTGCGCTGCTTCCTGTCGCGGGCACTAGGCCTACCCACACAAGTGAGGTACCATTTTTTTGGAAGACCTTGGGAAACGCGGGGTGGGTGGAATTTTGTGGATCCACGCAGATTCCAGAACTTTCCACCACAGAAAAGTGAGGAAAATGTGGTTTTTTGCCAATTATTTAGGTTTGCAAGGGCTTCTGGGTAACAGAACCTGGTGAGAGCCAGTCAAGTCACCCCATCCTGGATTCCCCTGGGTGTCTACTTTTCAAAAATTTATAGGTTTGCTAGGTTTACCTAAGTGCCGGCAGAGCTAGGGTTCAAAAACTACAGCTAGGCACTTTAAAAAAAGGGTCATTTTTCACTGTGAAAATGTGGTGCGTCCACGTTGCGTTTTGCGCTGCTTCCTGTCGCGGGCACCAGGCCTACCCACACAAGTGAGGTACAATTTTTTTCGGAAGACCTTGGGGAACGCGGGGTGGGTGGAATTTTGTGGATCCACGCAGATTCCAGAACTTTCCACCTCAGAAAAGTGAGGAAAATGTGTTTTTTTTGCCAATATTTTAGGTTTGCAAGGGCTTCTGGGTAACAGAACCTGGTGAGAGCCAGTCAAGTCACCCCATCCTGGATTCCCCTGGGTGTCTACTTTTAAAAAATGTATAATTTTGCTAGGTTTCCCTAAGTGCCGGCAGAGCTAGGGTTCAAAAACGACAGCTAGGCACTTTGCAAAAAAAGGGTCATTTTTCACTGTGAAAGTGTGGTGCGTCCACGTGGCGTTTTGCGCTGCTTCCTGTCGCGGGCACTAGGCCTACCCACACAAGTGAGGTACCATTATTTTCGGAAGACCTTGGGGAACGCGTGGTGGGTGGAATTTTGTGGATCCACGCACATTCCAGAACTTTCCACCACAGAAAAGTGAGGAAAATGTGGGTTTTTTGCCAATATTTTAGGTTTGCAAGGGCTTCTGGGTAACAGAACCTGGTGAGAGCCAGTCAAGTCACCCCATCCTGGATTCCCCTGGGTGTCTACTTTTCAAAAATGTATAGTTTTGCTAGGTTCCCTAAGTGCCGGCAGAGCTAGGGTTCAAAAACTACAGCTAGGCACTTTGCAAAAAAAGGGTCATTTTTCACAGTGAAAATGTGGTGCGTCCACGTTGTGTTTTGCGCTGCTTCCTGTCGCGGGCACTAAGCCTACCCACACAAGTGAGGTACCATTTTTTTCGGAAGACTTTGGGGAACGCGTGGTGGGTAGAATTTTGTGGATCCACGCAGATTCCAGAACGTTCCACCACAGAAAAGTGAGGACATTTTTTGTTTTTGCCAATTATTTAGGTTTGCAAGGGATTCTGAGTAACAGAACCTGGTGAGAGCCAGTCAAGTCACCCCATCCTGGATTCCCCTGGGTGTCTACTTTTCAAAAATGTATAGGTTTGCTAGGTTTCCCTAAGTGCTGGCAGAGCTAGGGTTCAAAAACTACAGCTAGGCACTTTGCAAAAAAAGGGTCATTTTTCACTGTGAAAATGTGGTGCGTCCACATTGCGCTTTGCGCTGCTTCCTGTCGCGGGCACTAGACCGACCCACACAAGTGAGGTACCATTTTTTTCGGAAGACCTTGGGGAACGCTGGGTGGGTGGAATTTTGTGGATCCACGCAGATTCCAGAACTTTCCACCACAGAAAAGTGAGGAAAATGTGTTTTTTTTGCCAATTTTTAGGTTTGCAAGGGATTCTGGGTAACAGAACCTGGTGAGAGCCAGTCAAGTCACCCCATCCTGGATTCCCCTGGGTGTCTACTTTTCAAAAATGTATAGGTTTGCTAGGTTTCCCTAAGTGCCGGCAGAGCTAGGGTTCAAAAACTACAGCTAGGCACTTTGCAAAAAAAGGGTAATTTTTTACTGTGAAAATGTGGTGCGTCCACGTTGCGTTTTGCGCTGCTTCCTGTCGCGGGCACTAGGCCTACCCACACAAGTGAGGTACCATTTTTTTTGGAAGACCTTGTGGAACGCGGGGTGGGTGAAATTTTGTGGATCCACGCAGATTCCATAACTTTCCACCACAGAAAAGTGAGGAAAATGTGTTTTTTTTGCCAATTTTTTAGGTTTGCAAGGGACTCTGGGTAACAGAACCTGGTGAGAGCCAGTCAAGTCACCCCATCCTGGATTCCCCTGGGTGTCTACTTTTCAAAAATGTATAGGTTTGCTAGGTTTCCCTCAGTGCCGGCAGAGCTAGGGTTCAAAAACTACAGCTAGGCACTTTGCAAAAAAGGGTCATTTTTCACTGTGAAAATGTGGTGCGTCCACGTTGCGCTTTGCGCTGCTTCCTGTCGCGGGCACTAGGCTGACCCACACAAGTGAGGTACCAATGTTTTTCGGAAGACCTTGGGGAACACGGGGTGGGTGGAATTTTGTGGATCCACGCAGATTCCAGAACTTTCCACCACAGAAAAGTGAGGAAAATGTGTTTTTTGCCAATTTTTAGGTTTGCAAGGGATTCTGGGTAACAGAACCTGGTGAGAGCCAGTCAAGTCACCCCATCCTGGATTCCCCTGGGTATCTACTTTTCAAAAATATATAGGTTTGCTAGGTTTCCCTAAGTGCCGGCAGAGCTAGGGTTCAAAAACTACAGCTAGGCACTTTGCAAAAAAAGGGTCATTTTTCACTGTGAAAATGTGGTGCGTCCACGTTGCGTTTTGCGCTGCTTCCTGTCGCGGGCATTAGGCCTACCCACACAAGTGAGGTACCATTTTTTTCGGAAGACCTTGGGGAACCCGGGGTGGGTGAAATTTTGTGGATCCACGCAGATTCCAGAACTTTCCACCACAGAAAATTGAGGAAAATGTGTTTTTTTTGCCAATTTTTTAGGTTTGCAAGGGATTCTGGGTAACAGAACCTGGTGAGAGCCAGTCAAGTCACCCCATCCTGAATTCCCCTGGGTGTCTAGTTTTCAAAAATGTATAGGTTTGCTAGGTTTCCCTAGGTGCCCGCAGAGCTAGGGTTCAAAAACTAAAGCTAGGCACTTTGCAAAAAAAGGGTAATTTTTCATTGTGAAAATGTGGTACGTCCACGTTGCATTTTGAGCCATTTCCTGTTGTGGGCACAAGGCCTACCCACACAAGTGAGGTACCATTTTTATCGGGAGACTTAGGGTAACACAGAATTGTAGAGCAACTGTTATTACCTATTGACTTTCGATGCATTTCTGCCTTCCAAATGAAAGACAATGTATAAAAAATAAGTCATTTTGAAAAATGACCTATAATTCTCATGCTAGTATGGGTACTCCCAATTTCGGAAATGTGCAAATATCTACTGTTTCTAAAATCTACATTTTGTTCCCATTTCAGAAATACATAGGTGTCTTTCATAACAATTTTTCCATGTATACATTTTCCCAAAATAATTTCTATATACCCGGTACATAATAAAAAACCATTGCAAGATGCTGCTTAGTTATTGGCTCTGGGTTCAATGGGTTCTTGGTGAACCTACAAGTCCTATATATCCCCACAACCAGAAAGGTCCAGCGGATATAACGGTATATTGCCTTCAAATAGCTGTCATAATTAGAAGAAGTTACAGGTGAAAACGTTGACACAAATGGCTGTTTTTTTCAACTAATTTTCAATTTTTCCTTTATTTAACTGTTAGTTTCTATAAGGAAAACTTTAAGGATCTACACAAATGACCCCTTGCTGAATTCAGAATTTTGTCTACTTTTCATAAATGTATGGCTTTCCAGGATCCATTATTGGTTTCATACCCATTTCTACCATTAACTGGAAGGAGGTTGAAAGCACAAAAAATAGCAAAAATAGGCTATGTCCCAGAAAAATGCCAAAACTGTGTAAAAAAAGTTAATTTTCTGACAAAAGTCTGCTTGTCCCTGAAAGCTGGGAAGATGGTGATTTCAGCACCACAACCCCTTTTTTGATTCCATTTGCAGGGAAAAAACAAGACGCTTTCATCTGTATCCCTTTTTTCGCATTTTTCCCCAAAAAAACAAAATGTAGCTGTATTTTGGCTAATTTCTGGGTCCCCTCTAGGCGAATCCACAAACCCTGGGTACCTTTACAATCCCCATGATGTTAGAAAAAAAGGACACAAATTTGGCATGGATACCTTATGTGGTCAAAAAGTTACAGGGGCCTAAGCGCGCACTACCCCAAATAGCCAAAAAAAGGCTTAGCACAGGGGGGGAAAAGGCCTAGCAGCGAAGGGGTTAATATCTATAAAACATTGAAAGGATTTACACCAAATCACACAAGCACTCTTATTGGACCAATATCTAACTTTCTGCCAAATTTCATGTAATTCCTTTCAGCAGTTCAGGCTGTAGTCGTCTTCACATTCCCTATGGGAAAATGCATGGGGAATGGGGAAAATGCCTTTTTCTCAGCCCCCGCTAGACGAATCACCCCAAAACGTTCAATACACCAGCTGAACTGATCAAAGTAAAACTTTTGAAATTTTTGTGAAGATTCACAAAGCGGCACCAATTTTATTGGCAAAAAAGATACTCTTTTTCTATGGAAACTAAGTCCTAACTATAACTACCACCTTAAGACCACCAGTAGGTAATATATATGTATATATGTATAAGTATTACCTACTGGCGCCTGCTAGTAGGTAGTTATAGCTAGGACCATGTTTCCATAGGAAAAGCATCTTTTGAATTGCCTATAACTTTGGCGCCAGTTGTCGAATCTTCACGAAATTTTACTAAAAACAGTGTCAAGTTAGGGCCTGTTGTGCATGGAAAGTTTCGGGGCGATTTGTCAAGCGGAGCCCAAGAAAAAAGGGGGTCACAAAAGGTGCATTTCCCTTGTTAATTCGCATAAGACCTTTAGTCGACGCTGCAGCCCAAAGCAGGGACGGAATTACACCAAATTTGGCAGAAAGGAAGATTTTGTTATGCAGATCACGCTTGCAGTTATTTGGTGTGAAACCATTCAGTAGTTGTTGAGAAAATAACAAGCTTATGCATGGAAATGCAGAGCTCAGATTGGCTGTCAAAACTTCAACCAGGAAGTGTTGGCAGCCATCTTGGAACTTGGCTTCACTTGAGTTCTAAAAAAAGTTGTAAAGAAAAAAGAAAAGAGGGCGGAGTTGGAATACCCTGACCCCATGAAGTTGGTCCTTGGATCCCAAAGGTACCCTGACAGGCCGAAAAAGTTTTTTGTTTTTTTTAAATTACCACAAAATCGCTATATTTACATATTTGCAGTAAAAATGTAATAAAACAAGCATGGTCTCCTGTGCTTGTTTTTAATGAACACTTGGGTGGGACAGATCCCAGGGGCATGCTATTGAAATAGGAGTGAGGCGCACAGGGCCCCCCTCCTAGGGCTTATGAAAGCCCTGGGGACTGCCTCCTACCCAGAACATTGGCTTTTATGTATTCAAGGGGTGCCTACATGGCCCCCCGTGCCCCAGGGACCGCTACCTCCTAGGGGAAAATGTTTAGAAACTAATGCAGGGGATCCACACAGACTCCTTTCCCACAGCCACCTCTCCCAGGTGCACTTAACAATATGTATACGGGCGGACCCGCTGGGCCTGCCTGCACCCAGGGGACCACCACCTCTTTGAGGGAAATCATGTTGAAATAATGCAAGGGTGCCCACGTGCCTCCCTCACATCCCAGGGGACCGACACCTCTCTGGGGCTGAAATCAATTAATGTAGGGGGTTCATCTCAGACCCCCGGCCCCGGGGACCACTACCTCCCTGGAGCTAAATTATACGATGGAGGGGGACCTCAAGGCCCCCCACATGGAAACATGGATGGCACTAGGGACCGGGACCCCCAGGGCTGGCTCCTGCTACTTCCTGAGGTACCCACCCTCGTGAGGCAGTTGTTTGCATTTGCTTGAAGCAAACAAAACTCTACTTGCTGCAAGCTGGAGCTCTCAAACAGCTCCGGCTTGCATAAAGCAGTTTTCATCTGTTTCCCTGCACGCAAATATGCGTGCACAGAAAGAGATGAAAACATTTGCTCTGACAGACAGGGAGCTGCCTTTCAGCAGCCCCCTGCCTGTCACAGAAATACCAGCTCCCGCAGGAGGGGGTTAGCTGGCTGGGACCTCAGGGGCCTTGAGGCTCCCCCTGTGGTCCTAGGGGGAAGGAGGAGAAAGAGGCAAAAATAAGGATGGAAGCAAGCAGAAAGAGGCAGAATAAAGGTCAGCAATGAGCAGAATGAGGCAAGATAAAGGTGAGAAACGAGCAGAAAGAGGCAGAATAAAGGTCAGCAACGAGCAGAAAGAAGCAAACTAGAGGCCAGAAACGAGCAGAAAGATGAAAAATAGAGTTCAGAAATGAGGAAAAAGAGGGCCGCCTCCCCAGTTGGGTAAAAGTGTTGCACAAAACAGTGGCATCTTGCACAAATGCACCGGCTGGATTCATTCTGGCACAAGGCTCATTTAACAGAAATTAAGCCTCAACTGGAAGCACTTACAGATATTAACAAAGCAGGTGTCCAAGTTTAAGTCCCACTTCTGTAAAGTACTAATCATCCTAACTTTGAGGGCATGGCCAGGGCAAAGCAAATGCATTTCCACTGTGAAAATGTATCTGTAATCCTTAATGGAGGTGTTTGCATCCTTGCTTTTCTTGAGGTCAAAATCTCATATAGTGTCTGTGATGAGGGGTTCTTTCTTGACATCTGCTGGTGAGACCATTGAGACCATTGATTATGTTCTAAACTGTTACAAACTTTAAGTATGTAAACTTGCCTACAAGCCCCACCCTATATACATTAGCAGTATGCAACGTCTTCCTGCACTTTTCCCAGGATGATGGACAGCTTACTAATAGAACCACCTAGGGCGTTTCCTGTCCTTTTTGAAGATGCGTTCCTCATGCCTAGGAATACGATCCTTCTGCACTACCAAGAATGATATATTAAGCATAGCGGCTCTTATGATAGGGATCTTTTAGACCTGACGAATGCCCCAGACCAGATAGGCTAACTTTTGAAGGCAGAAACATGTTGGCAATTAGCAGATAGGTTTGAGCCATTGCGCTCTCCTCACCCACCGAGCTAAGTGTTTTTTGTTATACCCAAAGTCCTCACGAATAAAGTTGACATCTGAGGAACTTTGAGTTTTTTTAGATTTTCTGGATCCCGCCGTGTCCAGTAAGCTTTATGTAAGAACTCCCTCCTACCGCCAAGTCTTTGTGAAGGTTGAGTCCTCCTTTGTAGTACCATCTTACCAGGGTGGGGAGAAGATGCTGATCATGAAGCATGACACTATTATGTGTGTGAGACATTCTCTTCCATCAAGGATGGCTTTCTCTGTTTTAATCTGACCCCACTGAATATACTGATGATGGATGACCCCTCTGGAAGTGTAGTATGGAGTCATCCTTATATATCTGTGAATTTTCTGTACAGGTACCCTACTTATTGGGATATATGAGCACTTACTAATTAGCCAGGGGAAAGTACTCCATTTGGGTAGAGGTTTTGCAGAAAATGGTGGCCTTTTATTGGCTAAATAAGCAGGGCAGGATTCATTCTGGTACGATGCTCATTTCACAGAAATTAAACCTCAAAAGGTTCCAGTTAGGAAATACATTTTAAAAACCATTGAAATTCACTGAATAAAACTAAGGTTACAAGGACGTTATAGTTAGGAAACAGAGTTAAAAAAACATTAGAATTTCACTGAAAAAAATTAAGATTACAGGGACTTTATATTGAGGCTCAGATTTCACTCGTATAAAACCAGAGAAATTCTTATGGTTAGCTGAGCTAACTCTAGCTTATGCCCATGCAATGCACTGCTTATGACCTCACATATTGCATCACTCATGATATGGTCAGTGATATCACTGATGACATCTCAAAGGACATCACTGATGACATCTCAGATGACATCACTGATGATATCATCCACAGAACCACTCACATACCCACTTACACCCTATACATCTCATACACCACCGCCCACACAGCCACTGACATACCCATTCATAGCTCATACACTCACATGCCTACTCACTGATCCATAGAGCCACTCATACATCAACTCACCCATACAGCCACTAATGCAACCACTAACTCACATATATAGCCACTCATGCACCTACTCACTGACCAATACAGCCACTCCCACACTGAATCAGTCACCCATACAGCTACTCACACACCTACTCACTCACACAGACAGTCACATAAAACCACTAACTCACTCATACAAGTACTCACACACCCACTCACTTACGCATACATATACTAATACATGTACTCACTAACCTATACAATCACTGAGACAAGCACATACTCTCCCATACAACCTCTCTCACACTCACTAACTCACTGATACAGCCACTCACACACCCATTCACTCACCTGAACAGCCAGTCACATACTCACTCACTCACCAATATACCCAATTACAGACCCATTCATGCACCCCTACAGCCACTCATATACCCTGTCAGTCACCCACATAGACAGTTATGTACCTGCTCAGTCACCCATACCGCCACTCATGCACCCTCTTATTCACCATTTACAGTCACTGACACACCTGCATACTCACCCATTCAGATACTCACACAGCCACTCACTTAGTCATACACCCACTCGCTCACCCATATAAAAACTCACACACCCACTCACTCACGTATACAGTTCTCACATACCCACTCACTCTTCTATACATCACTGACATACCTATTAACTCACCCATACAGGCACTCCCACAGCCACTTACCTTAGTATATATGGTTAACCCTTCTAGAAAATTGTCACACTCACTGGATGATGTCTTGAGTGATGTCATTTGAGATGTCCTGAGTGATGTAATATGTGAGGTCATCAACAGTGTACCGCTGGGGTATAAGTTACAGTTAGCTCAGCTGTTTATAACTGCTGAATTTATCTGGTTTTGTATGAGGGAATTGTGAGGCTAACTATAAAGTCCCGGTAACCTTAGTTTATTCCAGTGAATTTCAATGGTTTTTTAAATTCTATTTCCTAAATATAATATAATATAATATATATATAATATATATATATATATTATAGTTAACAGCACACCTGCTTAAGTATTGCATTCCCGCCCCCCGTGGACGTGTACAAACAAGATGCATTCCGGTGCTCGTAGTGCTGCAACAATCTATTAATCCCATGTGGATGTTGCTGGTGACTTAAAATGTGCAAGTTCTTTACCCAAGTGGGGGAGTTAAAAGTCACACTCTACTGCTGCATTGTCCATACTGCGTCCCTCAATCCGGGCCCATCCGCTCGGCAGCACCTCCAATAATGAGACACGCCTGACCCGCTGTTTGTCTTGCAGCGGTGTTCTTTCGCGGCTGGACCAGCCGCAATAACTTTGGAAAAAAGAAGGTTGCCCTTGCATTGAAAAAGCACTTGCAGGTAGGTATTTCCACTTTTTATTGAGGACATCAATGAAGGCGGCAGGCAGATTTGTCTCAAATCCAAAATGGCCTGACCGGTTTCGGACTCACACGTCCTTGCTCACAGGCCAATGCAAAGTTTCCCAGCAACTAGTTAACAGCACACCTGCTTAAGTATTGCATTCCAGCACCCCGTGCACGTTTACAAACAAGATGCATTCCGGTGCTCGTAGTGCTGCAACAATCTATTAATCCCATGTGGGTGTTGCTGGTGACTTAAAATGTGCAAGTTCTTAACCCAAGTGGGGAGTTAAAAGTCACACTCTATCGCCGCATTGTCCATACTGCGTCCCTCAATCCGGGCCCATCCGCTCAGCAGCGCCTCCAATAATGAGACGCGCCTGACCCGCTGTTTGTCTTGCGGCGGTGCTCTTTCGCGGCTGAACCAGCCGCAATAACTTTGGAAGAAAGAAGGTTGCCCTTGCATTGAAAAAGCACTCGCAGGTAGGTATTTCCACTTTTTATTGAGGACATCAAAGAAGGCGGCAGGCAGCTTATATATATACAAAGAAAGTATGCCAAGCCCGGTTTTGAAACTGCTCCAGATATTTTATTCAACTCTGCAAACTCAACCCTTACGCGTTTTGGCTATTTAAGCCTTGATCACAGGTGGGTGACATTACGACGTAATTGCAAGTGCTCCAAATACAAAAGTCATGTGATGGTGAGTCGTAGCACTATCAGTTCCAAGATGCACCAGTGTAGTTCATGAACTGCTTACGCAGTTAGTGTAAATTCTTTAACTAAAATAGCCTCCTTTACTGCAGTGTACTGTTCTCTCATTCTTGGAATGAAATTATTAAGTGCAAAATATCCCGGAGTTGCAGCACAGTAATAGCAAAATACCTGGTTTTCAAAACTGTCCAAGAGAGGTGTAGCCTCTCTTTTCTCCCTTTCTCTCCTCTCATACTAGAAATACCAAGGCACTCCACAGGTCTGGCATAGGGCGAGCGAGTCATGCCCCCAAGTGTCTGCAACACGGAAAATTAAACAGCTCCGAAATGTGGGCCCCCGACCCTGCAGGGCGGCTCCGGCTGCAACGGAAATGGAGAACTCCGTCATTAACACACAAAGACAGTATGCCGAGCCCGATTTTGAAACTGCTCCAGATATTTAATTCAACTCTACAAACTCAACCCTTAGGTGTTTCGGCTATTTAAGCGTTGATCACAGGTGGGTGACATTACGACGTAATTGCAAATGCTCCAAATACAAAAGTCATGTGACGTGAGTCGTAGCACTACCAGTTCCAAGAATCACCAGTGTAGTTAATGAAGTGCACACTTAACTGAAATAGCCTCCTTTACTGCAGTGTACTGTTCTCTCATTCTTGGAATGAAATATATATATATATATATATATATTGAACCACAACGTTCCAAGAAGGATTTGGCTATGAGAACCGATGCCTTCGAGCATATCATCCGAAACTGGTGTTTGCAGCAACGAGGAGAGCATGTATCATTTAAAGACACTGTGAAAAAATACTGCCCCAAATTTGCTAAATTATTACACAGCAAGTGTGTTTTGACTACAAAACGCAATGCGGCGGACTTCCGAACAAGAGCTACTATAGCCAAAAGATGCTAAAGGATACTAAGTCTGATGGCAACAACACATTCAAAGATGGCTGCTTGCTGGCTGAATAAGAGTAAATGGAAACAGGACTACTTGTCTCCATTGCAATTGATTTGCGAGCCAATGAGAGCAATCGCATGTGTTTTTAAACAATGAGTAAGTGATCTGACATGAGAACCAGTATTGAGAAAGGCAGTTGTGCTGAAACGCATCTACTGAATAAATGATACCTGTCATAATCCGCAGAGTGTTCCTTGTTCCTTCTTGGAACGTTGTGGTTCAATTTAATGATGTGTGGTCATTTTCACGTCTCGGAGGCACCCGTTCTATGGTGTTCGACAGTTAGAATGGCATTTGGTGGAAATATAAATATATATATACCAAAGCTCCTCTAGGCTTGAACAATTATGAGGAC
Organism: Calotriton arnoldi; assembly: GCA_963921515.1. Taxonomy (NCBI): domain Eukaryota; kingdom Metazoa; phylum Chordata; class Amphibia; order Caudata; family Salamandridae; genus Calotriton; species Calotriton arnoldi. The sequence goes on from CAWUFW010011068.1 coordinate 67,376, forward strand.
CTATGGGCTCATTTAGAATGAATTCAACAGTTGTTCCTTTCCCTTTTGCATTTCAAATGTATAGTTGTTTTAGATATCAACACATAATTGTGGTTTTGCATATAGGATTGATCCTTATATTCTTCTTTCCTTTTCTATTTCCATTTAAGAGGTTCGCCCATTTAGGTCTCAATTGTGGGAACCTTTCTGTACTCCTTTAAACCAAAAACATTGTTTTTTGTGAACTTGATGAAATATATTCCAATACTATGACATGAGTTTGCAAGGTATTAATTAATAACTAATCATGTGCATATATATCAAATTTTCCTCATTACAAATTGATGGAATTGACATGTTCTTTAGAGGAGTATTGGTTACTAAGGATAATGTTCAAATGTCAGGAACATGTTCAAAGATGGCCGCCATGAATTCTACATTATGTATCAATGTTATTAGGCCGTCTTTGATGTCAATAGTTGTTTTTCACGTCATGCACTAATGCACTTTAAAATTGTTTTTTCTCAAATGTATACCCTGACATTGATAAAGGCAGAGTGCGAAACGCGTCTGTCAGTGATGTCATGAGTGATGTCACTGACCATGTCATGAGTGATGTAATATGTGACGTTATCAGCAGTGCATTGCGGGCGCGCAAGTTATAGTTAGCTGAACTAACTATAACGGGGGAATTTCTATGGTTTTGTACGAGTGAAATGTCCAACTAACTATAACGCCCCTGAAACCTATGGTTTTTTCAGTGAATTTCTAAGGTTTTTTAAATGCTAATTTCTAACTATAATGTGCCTGAAACCTATGGTTTTTTCAGTGAATATATATATATTTATTATACTATGTATACATGTGAAAATGTCTCGGTCCCCTGTTTGCCTCGGTGGCACGGAAAAAATGGGTGGAACTGACGTCAGCACGCCGACGAGGACCTCTTATGGCTCCGATGACGTCATACGGTGTCGCGAGCGGAGCCGTGCTCGTTGACGTGGGAGAGCTAGGAAAGAATTTCCGTGGAATGCTGGTGCAGGGGATATTCACCTAAGTGTTCAGGCTAGTCCTTTGGGAGCAACTGTTTATGTTGCCACTCCAGAAACCGAAACCAGTGATCCGAGGGCAGAGGCCCTGCAGATGGCACACGAGGTGGGGTGCCCAGTCGTGTGCACCGGCGGGGCAGCGAAGTGACAAGCACCACAACCCACAAAAAAGGTAACGAGGGCACTGAATAACACAGGATCTTCTCTTTGTATCTGGCAGGAACAACGAAGTTAAAATGCCCTAGTACCAAACTGTAGAATTAGTGCTACAACGGTCTTCAAGAGGACCTGCGATGCCGCTTCTGCCTCCCGTACCCTGGAGGCAGCACATGGGTCACGCGGTACGGTCATACTGCGGTGGGACGCACATTCGTTGACCTCTCATGGCACGGCTCCACACTTCAGGGAGGACGCTTTCCATTAGCTATGTTTTCTGATGACATGTCGCGCCGGCCCCGTCCAACAACAGAACTCCTTTAGATCCAAACAGACTCTTCCACTCTCTCACCGGAAGTGAAACCAGGCCACGCGGACACTTTCACAATACAACAGCCGGGAATTTACTTTTCGGTAAAAAAACACATTCCTTCCTCCTAATTAATCAAATAAACGTCTCACTGAAGAACAGGGGCCAGCTTCGATCGGTAAACAGCCGTTACAACGACTTTTTACTTTGCGATACCATTACAACGCATGCATTACCACGCATGCGTTGTACATCACAAAGTCATTACTACGCATTTTTAGAACGCATGGTCATTTACCACGCATGCCTTTACAACAAATTTTGTTGTAAAGGTATGTATGGTAAATGACCATGTGTTCTAAAAAACATGTAGACGATCCATGTCGTTGTAAGGAAACAGAGGCTGTTCCGTTTCCTCACAACGACGTGCACCGCCCCTCAGAGATGACGTGAAGCAGGAACCACGAGGAGAGAGGAACCATGAGGAGTGAGAGGTAAGGGGGATTGGGCATGGGGTGGGGGTTTCTTTTCTAGGGTTTAGGGTAGTGCAGTGGTGTTTGGGTAGTGTAGGGGGCCGTGCTGGGGGTAGTGTTTTAGGGTTTAGGGTAGTGCAGTAGTGTAGGGGGTCGTGCTGGGGGTAGTGTTTTAGGGTTTAGGGTAGTGCAGTGGTGTTTGGGTAGTGTAGGGGCCGTGCTGGGGGTAGTGTTTTAGGGTTTAGGGTAGTGCAGTAGTGTAGGGGGTCGTGCTGGGGGTAGTGTTTTAGGCTTTAGGGTAGTGCAGTGGTGTATGGGTAGTGTAGGGGGTCATGCTGGGGTAGTGTTTTATGGTTTAGGGTAGTGCAGTGGTGTTTGAGTAGTGTAGGGGGTCATGCTGGTGGTAGTGTTTTAGGGTTTAGGGTAGTGCAGTGGTGTTTGTGTAGTGTAGGGGGTCATGCTGGGGATAGTGTTTTATGGTTTAGGGTAGTGCAGTGGTGTTTGGGTAGTGTAGGCGGTCGTGCTGGGGGTAGATTTAGGGTTTAGGGTAGTGCAGTGGTGTTTGGGTAGTGTAGGGAGTTGTGCTGGGGGTAGTGTTTTAGGGTTTAGTGTAGTGCAGTGGTGTTTGTGTAGTGTAGGGGATTGTGCTGGGGTAGTGTTTTAGGGTTTATGTTAGTGCAGTGGTGTTTGGGTAGTGTAGGGGGTAGTGCTGTGGTAGTGTTTTAGGGTTTAGGGCAGTGCAGTGGTGTTTGTGTAGTGAACTGGGTCATGCTGTGGGTAGTGTTTTAGGGTATAGGGTAGTGCAGTCGTGTTTGTGTAGTGTAGGGGGTCGTGTTTTAGGGTATAGGGTAGTGCAGTGGTGTTTGGGTAGTGTAGGGGTCATGCTGGGGTTAGTGTTTTAGGGTTTAGGGTAGTGCAGTGGTGTTTGGGTAGTGTAGGGGGTCATGCTGGGGGTAGTGTTTTAGGGTTTAGGGTAGTGCAGTGGTGTTTGTGTAGTGTGGGAGGTCATGCTGGGGGTATATTTAGGGTTTAGTGTAGTACAGTGGTGTTTGGGTAGTGTAGGGAGTCGTGCTGGGGGTAGTGCTTTAGGGTTTAGGGTAGTGCAGTGGTGTTTGGGTAGTGTAGGGAGTCGTGCTGGTGGTAGTGTTTTAGGGTTTAGGGTAGTGCAGTTATGTTTGGGTAGTGTAGGGTGTCGTGCTGGGGGTAGTGTTTTAGGGTTTAGGGTAGTGCAGTGGTGTTTGGGTATTGGAGGGGGTAGTGTTTTAGGGTTTAGGGTAGTGCGCCCAACCAGCCACAATATCCGTGGACAAAGGGGATCCTGACTCTTTGGAACACTCCGTCAATTGAATAATTTGGGTCAAGGGCCCTACCACGTCCAAGACCTATCAATTCCTTTCTTGGGATCCCTCATATACTTGGAGAAAAAGGTACATAGTTTCTCAACAATTTCAGGCGTGTGTGCCACCTTCCCCTTCAGTGAGGGCCTGGGGCATTCTCCCCTCATCCTATTCCTGACCTCCCTTTCAAGGGGTTGATGGATTTTCCCCACCACATACTCTGCCACTTTGGCATCAGGTGTCCACTCTGCCGACCTAGGATGGTAAATTTGGGTAGGCTCGAACATGTCCGAGTGGACCCCGTCCCCAACCGGGGACTGAGAGGAGTGGGACTCTGAACGCCAGGGACGCCCGAGTCCTTATCCTCATCGGAGGAGAAATCGTCCTCCGATACACCCTCTCCCTCTAAGGGAAACCCGCCGTCGGGGTCTACAATAGTGGTGACAGTGTTGCAATTTTCTCCGGGCCCCTCCTCCTCCCGGCAGGGTGCATGTTTTAGCGTTCGCGCACTCTTGAGGAAGGTCTCCGTAAGTTTATAAAATCCTTCCAAGTGCCCCGCGTTATGCTTAACGGCCCTTTTATTCCCCATCTGGGAGCTACTTGGACCCGCCACCACCAGATCTGGGTCACTGAACACCCCAGGAATGCTTTTCGCCAGCTTATCAACCTGATCCCTAAGAGGAGCCAGCGCCCTAGAAATAGCCAGAGAGAGGGCTTGGTCCACTGCTGGAGGGAGAAGTTGGGGGCCATTCCTCCTCCACTTCCTGGTAGGAGGAGTAAAAATGGTCTTCTGGAGAAGACATGATAGCAGAGGGTGTGAGCACAGAACAAATGCCCTTAAAATCCTTAAAACAGCCCCCTCGCCGGTGCTCCAACAGCTGGGCTTTCCCCGAAGCTGATATAAGAATAGACTGAGGCGCAATACCAATTACCACCACCAGGTGGCACTGGTCACTAACGTGGCTGTGTGGGGAAATAACCGCGTAGCGGTGTCAAAATTAGGCGAGGGTTGGTCGGGAATCAAGCGGACACTAAAGGAGTGACTGGATTCCCAAACGCGCGAAAAGACCAGCGTGAGCGCTCGACGGAGCTGCCTCGCTCGGACCAGACGCACCTGACAGGATCTCACCGCGTGCAGAGCACACAGCGGGAGAAACTGCGAGGGGGAGAACGCGCTCGGGCAAGAGCCTCCTGCGCAGGGAATATGAAACAATACCAAGGCAATAATGCTAATAACGTGCACAAGAAACCGCTATACAAACAGCAACAACGTCAGATTAAGCCAAGAATGTAAGGAATGCACTAAACTGACGAGCAGTGAAGAAAGAGGAAGCAGAAGGGAAGTCACGATATTATATACGATGGACTGTGATATGATTGGACTATAGTTGCCTTGGAGACTACCCCCTAATGGTTCATGGGTTGTGTAGTCTTTTGTTTAATGATTGTTGGGTTACGTTTTCTTTGAACTGCTATGCAAATAAAGTGAGGAAAGATATGCATAATCCTCGCCTCCGTCCTGCCATAGAATCCATTAAACTTTATTTGATCTGATTTAGAAACATAGATCATAAAAGTGTACATAAAAACAGTAAATCCTCTTTCCTAATACAATACAGTGAGAATTAATTAAAACCAGTAGGTAAAAGCGGGTGTTACAAAGCCCGGTTCAGAGCAACTTCAGGTTAACAGAATCGTAAAGTTCAATGTTTCGCAAGAACAATCTCATGTACTTTGTGTAAAATACGCAATAAGGGGTCCAAGTAAGATGTAACGCTCCAATACCTGACAAGTTTGCACTATATAAAACTGCAGAAAAACTCAAAATAAAAAGTGTTTTGCACACTTCTGTCATTGGGCTATATGTGGGCTACATCTGGGTGATATTTGTGCTACATTTGGGCTCTTTTTTCTCTGGTGGACATCTTGGGAGACTTATTTGTTAAGAAGTTTCCTAATTTCGTCATTTACTGCAGTCTCCTCAGTAGGAAATGCTTTCAGTTTTTACTTTGATTCCATCAAGAAGGCATTCAGATGTGTCACACATTTGCCATAAATTCAGAATGTTAGCACTCTAGTTGTTCATTAGATCACTGTAGTAAAGCTACTGCTCACCAGGGAGTTAACTGGATGTCTACTGCTGGTATTGAAAGTGATTGTTTCAGTCTGCATGTCAGAATTTTCTAATGAAATAGAAGAGGATTTGAGATCTCACTTAAAACATGCCCTAAATTTTCTTTCTGCAGCACTAACCATAATTTCTATGGCAAAATGAACCCCCTCATTTTGTTCCTTTTTAAATTAAATGTTTTAAGTGTTACCAGTTTATTCCAATCAAGATGGCTTCAGGTGTGCCATACTTTTGTCATAAGTAAGACTGTTAGCGCTCTAGTTGTTCTTTAGAACACTCTGGGAAGCTGCAGTAGAACACAAAGGCATCAACTGACAGGCTGCTCCTGTTGAAATATAACAGGAAGATATTTGAGATCTCACTTAAAACATGTCCTAATTTTCTTTCTACAGCACTAACCATAATTTCTATGACAACATGAACCCCATCATTTTGTTCCTTTTTAAATTAAATGTTTTAAGTGTTACCAGTTTATTCCAATCAAGATGGCTTCAGGTGTGCCATACTTTTGTCATAAGTAAGGCTGTTAGCACTCTAGTTGTTCTTTAGAACACTCTGGGAAGCTGCAGTAGAACACAAAGGAATCAACTGACAGTCTCTGCCCTTGTTGGATGTACATGTTTTACTGAGAATGTCAGACTTCATTCTCACATGACTGAGAAAGATAATGTGAATTTATAGAAAATATGCTCTCATTTTAGCTTCTGGAGCACCTTCCAAAACTGTTTGGGACAAGCATGTGAAAATAGTTTTCTCTCAAACATGATTCATGATATCCCAGCAGAAGGTTTTTCAGAGGGTAAAATCACCTTAGAACACACCACAATTCCTGAAATTAGTATGGTACCATCAACAAATGAATTCTAATGTAACTAAAGTCTGGTATCACCCTTTATAGTTCTCCTTTTGGTAACCCTCAAAATCTTCGATTCACTACAATGCATTTCAATGGGGTACTATCATTTATATTGGTCCCAAGATGGCTGCCAGCAAATCCAGGATGAAGTGCTGACAGCCAATCAGATCTCACGATGACATGTGTGGTTAGGCTCCGCCCAGATATATATGTGTATTCTTTTTCAAATTTCTCAGGAACTACTGAACGGATTTACACCATTTAACCAAAAGGCACGACTCTGAACCAAGGGCTACCTTTTTGCCAAATTTGGTGTAATTCCGTTCAGCAGTTCGGGCTGTAGCTGCAATGAAAGGTTCCTTGGAAAATTGCATGGGGAAAACACGTTTTGGGACCCCCCTTTTTTCTCGGCTCCCACTTGACGAATCACCCCGAGACTTTCAGGATAGGAGCGGACCGGAGCGCCCCACGAGTTTTGAAAATTTCGCGAAGATTCGTCAACCGGCGCCAGAAGTTATTTCAAATAGAATGTTGCGGATTTCCTATGGAAAATAGGTCCTAACTATAACTATCTACTGGCGACTGCCAGTAGATAAGATATATATATATATATATATATACATATATATATATATATATATATATATATATATATATATATATATATATATATATATATATATATATATATATATATATATATATACCAGTTAACGCTCATAGATGCATGCAGGCACCACAACGAGAAACGGACACTCCAATACGCTGATTCTGCTAGTCAAGATTTCGTTTTTATTTTTCAAATATTAGCGGTGCAAAGCGGTCATATATATATATCCCTTTCAGATTTGTCCATGCAGTTAGAGGCGCACTCCTCCAGTCGGGGGTAAACAACCTTTATTTCTTAAAAGACAGGTTTACAGCTCTGACCTTCTTCAATCTGCCTGCCTGACGCGTTTCAAAGCTATCGAGCTCCTTCTTCAGAGGCAATTCAGATGCACAACTCCGTTAGGGGTCTCCCACAATTACTTACGTGCTTTAACCATTCTATCCGCCTCAGGTGTGCTGTTTCCGGTAAGTTTATTATTTGTATTGCATTCTGGGAATCGTGGTCTCATTACCCTGATCAATGCCTCCAGTGGCCGTGTGCAATCCGAACATTTTTATGGATCAATTCCTGCCCTCCAGTGTGCCTCAGGGCTGGAAGCATGTCTTTGAATTAAAAGCCAACTGCGCCGTCATTTTCCCGAGTGTCCCAGGAAAGACGATCCCCCGTATGTATGCAAGGGGCGGTGCGATCTCCTGCGGCTTGGACGTGCCGCATCTAATTCCTTTCAGATTTGTCCATGCAGTTAGAGGCGCACTCCTCCAGTCAGGGGTAAACAACCTTTATTTCTTAAAAGACAGGTTTACAGCTCTGACCTTCTTCCATCTGCCTGCCTGACGTGTTTCAAAGCTATCGAGCTCCTTCTTCAGAGGCAATTCAGATGCAGAACTCCGTTAGGGGTCTCCCACAATTCCTTACGTGCTTTAACCATTCTATCAGCCTCAGGTGTGCTGTTTCCGGTAAGTTTATTATTTGTATTGCATTCTGGGAATCGTGGTCTCATTAACCTGCTCAATGCCTCCAGTGGCCGTGTGCAATCCGAACATTTTTATGGATCAATTCCTGCCCTCCAGTGGGCCTCAGGGCTGGAAGCATGTCTTTGAATTAAAAGTCAACTGCGCCGTCATTTTCCCGAGTGTCCCAGGAAAGACGATCCCCCGTATGTATGCAAGGGGCGGTGCGATCTCCTGCGGCTTGGACGTGCCGCATCTAATTCCTTTCAGATTTCTCCATGGAGTTAGAGGCGCACTCCTCCAGTCGGGGGTAAACAACCTTTATTTCTTAAAAGACAGGTTTACAGCTCTGACCTTCTTCCATCTGCCTGCCTGACGCGTTTCAAAGCTATCAAGCTCCTTCTTCAGAGGCAATTCAGATGCACAACTCCGGTAGGGGTCTCCCACAATTCCTTATGTGCTTTAACCATTCTATCAGCCTCAGGTGTGCTGTTTCCGGTAAGTTTATTATTTGTATTGCATTCTGGGAATCGTGGTCTCATTAACCTGCTCAATGCCTCCAGTGGCCGTGTGCAATCCGAACATTTTTATGGATCAATTCCTGCCCTCCAGTGGGCCTCAGGGCTGGAAGCATGTCTTTGAATTAAAAGCCAACTGTGCCGTCATTTTCCCGAGGGGGGCATCTCGCCAGAGGCCCGCCCCCTCCCTGCACCACTCTGCAAACGTGCCCCCTGGCGCGTTCTAAGTTGGAGAATTAAGTCCCCTTGATTACTGAGGGTCCCTGGGGGCCAACTAGCCCAGTAAGCGCCACACAGCTGGATTGCAGAGGGGTGGTTCGAGGCCACGCCTCTTTTTACACCACTCTGCAAACACGCCTCTTGGCACACTGCTGGTGGGGCGATGAGGTCCTCTTGTGTCCTGAGGACCTCAGGACACAAGTGGACTTCATTCCTTGAGCAGCAGTGCACCAAGAGCCGCGTTTTCAGAGTGGTGTAAAAAGGGGGCGTGGCCTCAGACCACTCTCAGCAATCCAGGTGTGTGGCACTTACTGGAGGTACCTGGTGGGCTAGTTGGCCCCCAGGGACCCTCAGGAATGAAGGGGACTTAATTCCCCAACTTAGAACACGCCAGGAGGTGCGTTTGCAGAGTGGTGGGGAAACGGGGCGTGGCTTTTGTCCACCTCTCAGCAATCCCACTGTGTGGGGCTTACTGGAGGTAAGAGGTAGGCTAGTTGGCCCCTAAACGACCCCCAGCAGCGAAGGGGACTTCAAGCCCCATCCAAGAGCATGCCAGGGAGCGCGTTTGCAGAGTGGTGGGCAAAGGGGGCGTGGCCTGCTATGAGAACTTAGCAATCCTGCTGTGTGGGACTTACTGGAGGTAATAGGAGGGGTAGTTGGCCCCCAAGGATGTCCTTGGGGGCCAAGTACCCCTCTTGTTACCTCCAGTAAGTCCCACACAGTAGGATTGCCAAGACGTCTTCGGAGGCCAAGCCCCCTTTCTCCACCACTCTGCAAACACGCCTCCTGGCAGACTACGGGATGGGGGATGAAGTCCACTTTACTCCTGAGGGAATTTGGGGGCCAAGAAGCCCTTCTGGTACCTCCTGTAAATCTTACTCAGCGTTATAGTTATTAATTAGCATTTAAAAAACCTTTGAAATTCACTGAAAAAAACACAGATTTCAGGGACGTTATAGATAGAAATTTTCATTTAAAAAACCTTAGATATTCACTGAAAAAACCATAGGTTTCAGGGACGTTATAGTTAGAAATTAGCATTTAAAAAACCTTTGAAATTCACTGAAAAAAACCACAGGTTTCATTCGTACTTGACCTTCGCGCCACCACGCTGATCGCCTGGTGTTATAATGATCATGGCTACTATGCAGATATCTCCTGATCTGGAATAAGTACTACTCTCAAATAACTTGAGTAAGAAGATAATCCTTTATAAGAAATATCAGACAAAACCCCTATTTACCCGTTCTTGGAGGAGATGGCTATATTTTGATTCTGCAGTATTACTAACTACGGTTAAACAGTTTTCTGCCCTGAAGAAGTCCGAGAGGAGGAAACGCGTTGGCTACGGTTTTTTTACCACGTCATAAGGAAGACAACAATAAAGAATTTGAAGACTCTACTTTGTTAAATTGCCATTTTGTGTTTATTGCTAAACTGATGTGTTAAAAATGATATTAGCAGGGAGTGCTGGACCTTATGATGTTCAGGTTTCAGGGACGTTATAGTTTGAAATTAGCATTTGAAAAACCTTAGAAATTCACTGAAAAAACACAGGTTTCAGGGACGTTATAGTTAGTCGGACATTTCACTCATACAAAACCAGAGAAATTTGGCCGTTATAGTTAGTTAAGCTAACTATAACTCGCGCCCCCGCAATTCACTGCTGATGACGTCACATATTACATCACTCATGACATGGTCAGTGACATCACTGATGACATCTCAAATGACATCACTGATGACATCACTGATTACATCATCCATGTGATAATCTGATGCACCTCCTCACACCCTAATATAACCTTTGATACACCCACTCTAAAATACAGACTACCATTTTCGAAACCATAGACACACCAATAGCAGTTACTACATACCCACTCACAGATTCCTAGGTCTACACACACATCCACTCATTCACCCACACAGTCACTCATACATGCAGTTACTCACCAATACAGCACTATCATTTGCACTCATACACCTATACAGACACTCACACATCCATAGAGTTACTCACACACCTAGTCAGTCATGCAAAGAATCAATTACACTCCCATTTACTCACCTATACAGTTATACACACACCACCTCACTTATTCATACAGATACTAACACATACTTACTCTCTTATACAATCACTGATACAAGCACACACTCATCCACACAGCCAGTCTCACAATCACTCATTCTCACATATAGTCATTTATATACTCCAACACTCACATATACTGCCTTTCACATATGTAGTTACTCACACATGTACCACTGAGACATCCATTCACTCACCAACAAACCCATACAAACACTCACCTACCCATACATCCCTTCCCAGATGTACTCTTGAACCCATACACCCAGTGAGTCACCCACTCACACATCTATGCACAGAGTCACACACCCCCACCCACCCACACAGACACTCAGGCACCCATACAGATACTCAGACAACCAATCAATAACCCATATAGACACTCTTGTAGCTACTCACCAACCCATGCAGCTGCTACACACCAACTTACAGACTGATACAGACATTCACACAGTTTAGTCACTAACCCATGCATTCAGTAAGACACGTTTAATCACTCACTTATACAGTCAGTCACACACCTACTAAATCATCCATTCAGACACTTATACACCCATTCATTCTTCAATATACCTTGGCATATATATATATATATATATATATATATATATATATATATATATATATATATATATATATATATATATATATATATATATATATATATATATATATATATATATCAAACCAACGAGTTGCCCCATATGGAAGAACCATGCCTGGTAAGTACACTTGCTCTTTTATTTTGTCACGAAGGCTGCATACAAACGCCAAGAGATACCATCAAAATTCAATGCCTTTACTGCCAGACGCGTTTCAAGTCTGTAACCCTTCTTCAATGGCACTAGGCACGGTGAGCATCACAGGACCGATGATATGCAGCTGACTTTAATCACAGTGACGCCTCCGTGGGCGTGGCCATAACTCTGGCCTTGTGGTCTTTGTAGTTGCATCAGTGTTCTCAAGTGAGTAGTCCTGTTGTGCCAGCGATACAATTCTAAAAACCACAGTGGGGTGATGTCACTCTAAAACCGATTTGCTGCAGTTTTTCTCCCTCGTGATGAAGACTACCTCCCTGGGTGGTGAAGCTTCAGTGACCGCACCACGGGAACGCTGCGCTTGCAGCGGGGGTTCTTCCGCGACCGGGACCGGCCGCTTCCTAATCAAACCAACGAGTTGCCCCATATGGAAGAACCATGCATGGTAAGTACACTTGCTCTTTTATTTTGTCACGAAGGCTGCATACAAACGCCAAGAGATACCATCAAAATTTAATGCCTTTACTGCCAGACGCGTTTCAAGTCTGTGACCCTTCTTCAATGGCACTAGGCACGCTGACCATCACAGGACCGATGATATGCAGCTGACTTTAATCACAGTGACGCCTCCGTGGGCGTGGCCATAACTCTGGCCTTGTTGTCTTTGTAGTTGCATCAGTGTTCTCAAGTGAGTAGTCCTGTTGTGCCAGCGATACAATTCTAAAAACCACAGTGGGGTGATGTCACTCTAAAACCGATTTGCTTCAGTTTTTCTCCCTCGTGATGAAGACTACCTCCCTGGGTGGTGAAGCTTCAGTGACCGCACCACGGGAACGCTGCGCTTGCAGCGGGGGTTCTTCCGCGACCAGGACCAGCCGCTTCCTAATCAAACCAACAAGTTGCCCCATATGGAAGAACCATGCCTGGTAAGTACACTTGCTCTTTTATTTTGTCACGAAGGCTGCATACAAACGCCAAGAGATACCATCAAAATTCAATGCCTTTACTGCCAGACGCGTTTCAAGTCTGTGACCCTTCTTCAATGGCACTATGCACGCTGAGCATCACAGGACCGATGATATGCAGCTGACTTTAATCACAGTGACGCCTCCGTGGGCGTGGCCATAACTCTGGCCTTGTGGTCTTTGTAGTTGCATCAGTGTTCTCAAGTGAGTAGTCCTGTTGTGCCAGCGATACAATTCTAAAAACCACAGTGGGGTGATGTCACTCTAAAACCGATTTGCTGCAGGTTTTCTCCCTCGTGATGAAGACTACCTCCCTGGGTGGTGAAGCTTCAGTGACCGCACCACGGGAACGCTGCGCTTGCAGCGGGGGTTCTTCCGCGACCAGGACCGGCCGCTTCCTAATCAAACCAACGAGTTGCCCCATATGGAAGAACCATGCCTGGTAAGTACACTTGCTCTTTTATTTTGTCACGAAGGCTGCATACAAACGCCAAGAGATACCATCAAAATTCAATGCCTTTACTGCCAGACACGTTTCAAGTCTGTGACCCTTCTTCAATGGCACTAGGCACGCTGAGCATCACAGGACCGATGATATGCAGCTGACTTTAATCACAGTTACGCCTCCGTGGGCGTGGCCATAACTCTGGCCTTGTGGTCTTTGTAGTTGGATCAGTGTTCTCAAGTGAGTAGTCCTGTTGTGCCAGCGATACAATTCTAAAAACCACAGTGGGGTGATGTCACTCTAAAACCGATTTGCTGCAGTTTTTCTCCCTCGTGATGAAGACTACCTCCCTGGGTGGTGAAGCTTCAGTGACCGCACCACGGGAACGCTGCGCTTGCAGCGGGGTTCTTCCGCGACCGGGACCGGCCGCTTCCTAATCAAACCAACGAGTTGCCCCATATGGAAGAACCATGCATGGTAAGTACACTTGCTCTTTTATTTTGTCACGAAGGCTGCATACAAACGCCAAGAGATACCATCAAAATTCAATGCCTTTACTGCCAGACGCGTTTCAAGTCTGTGACCCTTCTTCAATGGCACTAGGCACGCTGACCATCACAGGACCGATGATATGCAGCTGACTTTAATCACAGTGACGCCTCCGTGGGCGTGGCCATAACTCTGGCCTTGTTGTCTTTGTAGTTGCATCAGTGTTCTCAAGTGAGTAGTCCTGTTGTGCCAGCGATACAATTCTAAAAACCACAGTGGGGTGATGTCACTCTAAAACCGATTTGCTTCAGTTTTTCTCCCTCGTGATGAAGACTACCTCCCTGGGTGGTGAAGCTTCAGTGACCGCACCACGGGAACGCTGCGCTTGCAGCGGGGGTTCTTCCACGACCAGGACCAGCCGCTTCCTAATCAAACCAACAAGTTGCCCCATATGGAAGAACCATGCCTGGTAAGTACACTTGCTCTTTTATTTTGTCACGAAGGCTGCATACAAACGCCAAGAGATACCATCAAAATTCAATGCCTTTACTGCCAGACGCGTTTCAAGTCTGTGACCCTTCTTCAATGGCACTAGGCACGGTGAGCATCACAGGACCGATGATATGCAGCTGACTTTAATCACAGTGACGCCTCCGTGGGCGTGGCCATAACTCTGGCCTTGTGGTCTTTGTAGTTGCATCAGTGTTCTCAAGTGAGTAGTCCTGTTGTGCCAGCGATACAATTCTAAAAACCACAGTGGGGTGATGTCACTCTAAAACCGATTTGCTGCAGGTTTTCTCCCTCGTGATGAAGACTACCTCCCTGGGTGGTGAAGCTTCAGTGACCGCACCACGGGAACGCTGCGCTTGCAGCGGGGTTCTTCCGCGACCGGGACCGGCCGCTTCCTAATCAAACCAACGAGTTGCCCCATATGGAAGAACCATGCCTGGTAAGTACACTTGCTCTTTTATTTTGTCACGAAGGCTGCATACAAACGCCAAGAGATACCATCAAAATTCAATGCCTTTACTGCCAGACACGTTTCAAGTCTGTGACCCTTCTTCAATGGCACTAGGCACGCTGAGCATCACAGGACCGATGATATGCAGCTGACTTTAATCACAGTGACGCCTCCGTGGGCGTGGCCATAACTCTGGCCTTGTGGTCTTTGTAGTTGCATCAGTGTTCTCAAGTGAGTAGTCCTGTTGTGCCAGCGATACAATTCTAAAAACCACAGTGGGGTGATGTCACTCTAAAACCGATTTGCTGCAGTTTTCTCCCTCGTGATGAAGACTACCTCCCTGGGTGGTGAAGCTTCAGTGACCGCACCACGGGAACGCTGCGCTTGCAGCGGGGGTTCTTCCGCGACCGGGACCGGCCGCTTCCTAATCAAACCAACGAGTTGCCCCATATGGAAGAACCATGCCTGGTAAGTACACTTGCTCTTTTATTTTGTCACGAAGGCTGCATACAAACGCCAAGAGATACCATCAAAATTCAATGCCTATACTGCCAGACGCGTTTCAAGTCTGTGACCCTTCTTCAATGGCACTAGGCACGCTGAGCATCACAGGACCGATGATATGCAGCTGACTTTAATCACAGTGACGCCTCCGTGGGCGTAGCCATAACTCTGGCCTTGTGGTCTTTGTAGTTGCATCAGTGTTCTCAAGTGAGTAGTCCTGTTGTGACAAAATAAAAGAGCAAGTGTACTTACCAGGCATGGTTCTTCCATATGGGGCAACTCGTTGGTTTGAATAGGAAGCGGCCGGTCCCGGTCGCAGAAGAACCCCGCTGCAAGCGCAGCGTTCCCGTGGTGCGGTCACTGAGGCTTCACCACCCAGGAGGTAGTCTTCATCACGAGGAGAAAAACTGCAGCAAATCGGTTTTAGAGTGACATCACCCCACTGTGGTTTTTAGAATTGTATTGCTGGCACAACAGGACTACTCACTTGAGAACACTGATGCAACTACAAAGACCACAAGGCCAGAGATATGGCCACGCCCACGGAGGCGTTACTGTGATTAAAGTCAGCTGCATATCATCGGTCCTGTGATGCTCAGTGTGCCTAGTGCCATTGAAGAAGGGTCACAGACTTGAAACGCGTCTGGCAGTAAAGGCATTGAATTTTGATGGTATCTCTTGGCGTTTGTATGCAGCCTTCGTGACAAAATAAAAGAGCAAGTGTACTTACCAGGCATGGTTCTTCCATATGGGGCAACTCGTTGGTTTGAATAGGAAGCGGCCGGTCCCGGTCGCGGAAGAACCCCCGCTGCAAGCGCAGCGTTACCGTGGTGCGGTCACTGAGGCTTCACCACCCAGGGAGGTAGTCTTCATCACGAGGGAGAAAAACTGCAGCAAATTGGTTTTAGAGTGACATCACCCCACTGTGGTTTTTAGAATTGTATTGCTGGCACAACAGGACTACTCACTTGAGAACACTGATGCAACTACAAAGACCACAAGGCCAGAGATATGGCCACGCCCACGGAGGCGTTACTGTGATTAAAGTCAGCTGCATATCATCGGTCCTGTGATGCTCAGCGTGCCTAGTGCCATTGAAGAAGGGTCACAGACTTGAAACGCGTCTGGCAGTAAAGGCATTGAATTTTGATGGTATCTCTTGGCGTTTGTATGCAGCCTTCGTGACAAAATAAAAGAGCAAGTGTACTTACCAGGCATGGTTCTTCCATATGGGGCAACTCGTTGGTTTGAATAGGAAGCGGCCGGTCCCGGTCGCGGAAGAACCCCGCTGCAAGCGCAGCGTTCCGTGGTGCGGTCACTGAGGCTTCACCACCCAGGGAGGTAGTCTTCATCACGAGGGAGAAAACTGCAGCAAATCGGTTTTAGAGTGACATCACCCCACTGTGGTTTTTAGAATTGTATTGCTGGCACAACAGGACTACTCACTTGAGAACACTGATGCAACTACAAAGACCACAAGGCCAGAGATATGGCCACGCCACGGAGGCGTTACTGTGATTAAAGTCAGCTGCATATCATCGGTCCTGTGATGCTCAGCGTGCCTAGTGCCATTGAAGAAGGGTCACAGACTTGAAACGCGTCTGGCAGTAAAGGCATTGAATTTTGATGGTATCTCTTGGCGTTTGTATGCAGCCTTCGTGACAAAATAAAAGAGCAAGTGTACTTACCAGGCATGGTTCTTCCATATGGGGCAACTCGTTGGTTTGAATAGAAGCGGCCGGTCCCGCTCGCGGAAGAAACCCCGCTGCAAGCGCAGCGTTCCGTGGTGCGGTCACTGAGGCTTCACCACCCAGGGAGGTAGTCTTCATCACGAGGAGAAAACTGCAGCAAATTGGTTTTAGAGTGACATCACCCCACTGTGGTTTTAGAATTGTATTGCTGGCACAACAGGACTACTCACTTGAGAACACTGATGCAACTACAAAGACCACAAGGCCAGAGATATGGCCACGCCCACGGAGGCGTTACTGTGATTAAAGTCAGCTGCATATCATCGGTCCTGTGATGCTCAGCGGGCTTGGTGCCATTGAAGAAGGGTCACAGACTTGAAACGCGTCTGGCAGTAAAGGCATTGAATTTTGATGGTATCTCTTGGCGTTTGTATGCAGCCTTCGTGACAAAATAAAAGAGCAAGTGTACTTACCAGGCATGGTTCTTCCATATGGGGCAACTCGTTGGTTTGAATATATATATATATATATATATATATATATATATATATATATAAAACATATTTAAACTTTACAGAAACACACTGTCACTGGATGATGTCATCAGTGATGTCATTTGAGATGTCATCAGTGATGCCACTGACCATGTCATGAATGATGTAATATGTGACGTCATCAGCAGTTCATTGCGGGGGCGCGAGTTATAGTTAGCTTAACTAACTATAACGGCCGAATTTTTCTAGTTTTGTACGAGTGAAATGTCCAACTAACTATAACGTCCCTGAAACCTGTGGTTTTTTCAGTGAATATATATATATATATATTAGGGGTGGGCGGAATTTGCGTAGTCGCGCTACGCAAAGCGCCGCGAAATGGTAAAAAATCTCCGCGAGCACGCAAAAGTTCCGCGAACACGCGGAATTGCTTGTTCCACCCGTTCGCGATGCTTTTTTCCTGTTCTCGAACGCTGTTTGCGTGCTCGGGGAGAAATATCTCGCGAACACGCATTTTAAAAGCGCAAACAAGCAAAAAATTCTGCGAAGTCGCGGATCGCGGAATTTTGGGCAATTTTGCGTTCTCCGCGGAACGCGAAATTACCAAAATTCCGCAAATTCCGCGAGCGGAACGGAATTTACCGCCCAGGCCTAATATATATATATATATATATATATATTCACCAAAAGCGGTTCTCCTTCATGGACCACCCATGCAGCGGCACAACAAACAGACGGCATTCAAGTTTCTTCAAGGAATTTAATTTTTTTTTTTGCATTTTTCTTTTTCTGTTAAGTGAACACCGCAGATTCCTGTGGCTTAACAACAATTTAGTACAGCGACCTTGACCGACGAGTTTCGGCAACCGCCTTCAAGTGGGTCTTACGGTCCTCCTGGTTATTAGCACAATTATAGCAAACCTTCTTCCATTTTTATGAGAGTTTGGGCATGTTCTGGAGAGAAGTGTTGGGAATAATACAGGTAGCAACTGGATTGGTTATCCCTATGTCGATCAGATCTGTTCTTTTACATTTATTACCTACCCCAAAAAAGAAAAAGTTGAGCAGAAAATTTGTGCTTTTGGGTCTGGTGCTGGTAAAAAGGAGAATAGCAATGTCGTGGCTTAGTGCGACTCCTCCACTGGTACGTAGGTGGATACAAGACTTAAAAGAATGGGCAACAGCAGAGCTTGTCCTAATGAAGCACATTAGAAAAGATGAGAGACTTTTAGTGGATGCACGAGCATGGTCCGCCATAATTGCAGACATAAAGGAAATAATGGGGACAAATGAAGAAGTGGAGAGAAATTTGCAAAGCACCCCAGATCAGGAAATGTGATAGAAAGTTGTGAAGGGAACTGTTGATGAGAAGAGAACACTTATATTTGGCAAAACATAATCAAAGCAAACTAATTCCTGTAAACAAAAAAGAGTATGATTCTTAGGGAATATCCTTTATAATGTATTGGACAATATTGTTATATATGAAATGCCAACAAAGAGTGTAAAAAAAAAAAAGGCTGAAATTGACGTGTTTTGTGTCAGAGAGGCAAAACACATTGCAACGTGTATTTAACGTGGACACACACCTGACTATTACAGTGAATGAAATTGTATCAAGAAGCCATCAATGATGTACGTGAGTCATGTGAAATGTGATAATAATGACATTTACCTTCCTTTCCATATATTTTCCACAGCTGGAGGACCCTTTATCACATAGGGAGATGTGAATGCCTTCATGGACTCACACGCCACTGGTTAGTGCGTTGCCCCTACCTTTGGATTGTATGTGTTGCCATATATATGTCATGCCACAGGCCCTGTATGTTGTTGGATGTGCATCACATGGACCTCACCTCTAGTGTGATGATGCAGCATCAAGTCAAGAGTTATGCACATCAGCATCATGTGCTGATGGAGGTCAGCATTGCCCTTCTTAACTTGGTATTGCAACGCCTCATATGATTCAATATATCCCAGCCACGTACAAGAAAATAGTCCATGATTTTGATGATTTCATTGCAATGTAATTGAGCCGATCATGCAGCATCCCAAACATCTATGCACCCTGACATGATTGTGCAAGGGGGCCAGATGTGGTGCTGGCCATTGCAAGTGTAGACTGTTGTAAATGATGATAAGTTTCTACCCCTGAACATGTCCCATCTGTTGTTGAGTATCATTTGCTACGTGCAGTAGCATTTTGACATGAACTTGGGACAAACATGAAAATACAGCCTTATTTCGAAAGTTTGACAATGTGCAACCATTACCATATGATGTTTGCCCCCATGGTATCTACTGTGTCACCACAACTGAATGATTTAATGTAAGCTGTGGTTGTGGGTACTCATGCCACGTTGAATGGGATATGTCATTTGTAAACAATGGACAAACACCTTTGTGATGTATTGTGCGTATTCTCATGCAAAAACATCATGGCTCCGTGACATGGTATAATGTGTACAGATCAGCTTGGGGACAGGTTGCATGTCCACTGCTACATCAAGTTAAATATGTTTACTGAGCATGGAATTATTTGCCACGTGAATATTGTATAGTTTCAGGTACAGTATTTAAGAGCCCATTAATACAAAATTTGTACATCACTCCAGCCATTGCAAGTACATTTCAGAGTATGCATACTTAAGAGGATACATTTGAGTAATGTTGTTGGTATTTATGAACAGACCTGGAATCCATTGACACCCAGCACTGATGTGCCTGTCGGCAATTGTCATTTCTTTTTGAGTTACAGTTGACATTGACAGTTGTTTGTCCAAAGAGCAGGTCTCATAACAATTACAGCTTGAGTACGTCTCACAAATGGCTGACTAACATGATCAAACTTTAACAACTTTGGCAATAGGATCTTGTCCAATGTAACACAGATTAAGGGAACCTAAATATGTTCCATAGATTACTTACAATTTTGATAATGAATCTCATGATTCATTTCCATGTTGATGTAAATCACAAGGCCTATGTAGCCAATGCAAAGTTCTGTGGCACAACATTGTCTTGGCAAGACTGTCTCAGCCTCAGTGACAAAGCAGTGATAATCAACTCAACATAGGACAACGTCAACTCATGCATTAGACACCCTTTCACCCAACATTTAGGGGATGAGGGGTGGGCATTGTTACACTGCTAAGCCCATTCATCATCACGCAGAACCATTTCCACAGGAGCACCTTGAATATTGTGGAGTGCGTAATAGTTTAGACTGTGAACCAAATATTTTTCTAACATGCTCTTTACTATAAAATGCTCAACAGATCATCAATGTATATGTTACGAGTTGTTCATCAGAGTGTGACGCACATGAAAAACACTATGGTTCAATGATTGATCAAGTGCCTGACAGCGATCCTTCCATCACATTGACTATCATCTGCTCAAGTCAGACACCATAGCACTGTTGTGCAAGGGTGCATTCCTAAGCACTAGCAAGAAGGGATTCACACTACCACTATTTGAAAAGCAGTGCAGCCCAATTTGATGTGTAAATGCAGCAGCTTTGCTGTCCCATTGGGTCATAGCACAGAAAGGTGCAGAGCAGGCTAATACTGCAACACAATGCTTCATGCAACATATGCCCTCTTTACTTGTATTAATGTAAATTTATCTGCAGGGTTCCACAGATTTGCAAGTAAATGTATACATCATCTATTATGGATGTGTAACTGTGTTGACACCTCCAAAGTGTTCCTAATGCAATGAATTTCCATTTCTTCAAATGTCCTACATGACTACCCCTGTTGTGATTAGTCATCTGCCATGATTGCAGACAGTGCAGTCTACTGTCTTTATGTAGTTGTATTGGTTATGGTCTTCTATGGGCCTGTTAATCTTCATCATTACGGAACTTTCCCTGTTGGACTCAATCGTTGTTTGTGGCCACAGCCTAATTACAAACAGCTATTCTACAACTGTTGTCACTGCACTCTGCGCTTGCTTTGTCCCATCCCAGGAGTCAACATGTTGTCATCAACATCAGATTAGGATTACTGGTATTATTTACTTAGAAGTTGTCAGGTCATGTGTGATGTACCCTGTTTTTTATGATGGTATTTAGAGAACATATTGTGAGAATTTTGTTTGTACCAATTATGTAGAATGCCATCATTTTTCGGGAGTCAGCAAACATGACATGTTTACTTTGTTTTCATACAACATGTCACCGGAGGAACAGAGGCAGTTCCTACTGCGTAAGGAACGGTACCAACACATTAGGTGTGTGGCAAAGGGCTTTAATGACATGGCACAAAGGTACTGTGAGGAGAGGGCTTCTGGCAAGTGAAAGTCAATTTCAGACAGCACCAGATAGGTGGCAAAAGACATGCTACCCTGCCTGCTTCCTCAACACACCAGAGCCAGACACAGCCAATACCTTGCCCTTCAGGTGTACAACATAGTGGCACACATCGACAAACATCGGCAGTTCCCAGTCCATCCACTCATGCTCAACGTGCTGCACCCATCTCTAGTCAAACCATTGTTGCCCCATCACAGAGTGCTCAAACAGGCACATCATCAAGACCTGCAGGACACCAAAAGATGTCAGTCCTGACATAGACAGAGCGGAGGCTGCTTTACAATTTGAATGTTCGAGTGGCCCCTCGGGAACGTGACCATGATGAATTCAAGGGATACCTCATGGACATTAAGGGGGTCCTGGGGCTCCCCTACTGATACACAAAGGAGGGTTGCTGCCCCCCCTGTACAGCATCCAATTCCCTTCACCCAATTTACATCCATTTTTGCCAATATTTTGTTATTTAGTGATAAGTATAGTTTAAGTGTAGGGCTAGTTTAGTGTTAGGTGTAGTTAGTTATTAGCTTGATCTGATTCTTGTTTTTGTTTAAGTTTCATTTTCCTTAGGGTAGGGGGTTGATGTGTTTTTGGACTTGTTATAATAAAAATAAAAAATACAAATTATATATATATATATATGTATATATATATATATATATATATATATATATATTCACTGAAAAAACCATAGGTTTCAGATATGTTATAGTTAGAAATTAGCATTTAAAAAACCTTTGAAATTCACTGAAAAAACCATAGGTTTTAGGGACAGTTATAGTTAGTTGGACATTTTACTCGTACAAAACCCGGAAATTCCCCCGTTATAGTTAGTTCAGCTAACTATAACTCGCGCCCCGCAATGCACTGCTGATGACGTCACATATTACATCACTCATGACATGGTCAGTGACATCACTGATAACATCACTGATGACATCTCAAATGACATCACTGATGACATCATCCAGTGACTGTGTGTTTCTGTAAAGTTTAAATATTTTTAATATATATAGGAAAAGACGTATTGAAGAATGAGTGGGTGTGTAAGTGTCTGTATGGATGATTTAGTAGGTGCGTGACTGACTCTATAAGTGAGTGATTTAACGTATCTTACTGAATGCATGGGTTAGTGACTAAACTGGGTGAATGTCTGTATCCGTCTGTCTGTTGCTGTGTAAGTGGCTGCATGGGTTTGTGAATAG
Organism: Calotriton arnoldi; assembly: GCA_963921515.1. Classification (NCBI taxonomy): domain Eukaryota; kingdom Metazoa; phylum Chordata; class Amphibia; order Caudata; family Salamandridae; genus Calotriton; species Calotriton arnoldi. The sequence goes on from CAWUFW010011068.1 coordinate 89,889, forward strand.
CTACATGAGTGTCTATAAGAGTTATTGATTTGTTGTCTGAGTATCTGTATGGGTGCCTGAGTGTTTGTGTGGATGGGGTGTGTGCGACTGTGCATAGATGTGTGAGTGGGTGATTCACTGGGTGGATGGTTTCAAGAGTGCATCTGTGATAGACTGTATGGGTGGGTAAGTGTGTGTAAGAGTGTGTTAGTGAGTGAATGTATGTCCCAGTGTTACATGTGTGAGTAACTACATATGTGAAAGGCAGTATATATGTGTGTTGGAGTATATAAATAGCTATAAGCGAGAGTGAGAGATTGTGTTAGTGGCTGTATGGATGAGTGTGTGCTTGTATCAGTGATTATATAAGAGCGTAACAATGTGCTAGTATTTGTATGATTAAGTGAGCTGGTGTGTGTATAACTGTATAGGTGAGTAAATGGCAGTGTGTTTAATTATTTGCATGACTGACTAGGTGTGTGAGTACCTCTATGGATGAGTGGCGGTGTTTGAGTGTCTATATAGGAGTAAGAGTGCATATGATAGTCCTGTACTGAGTGACCATAAGTATGAGTGACTGTACGGGTGAGTGAGTGGATGTGTGTGTGTAGACCTAAGAATCAGTGAGTGGGTATGTAGTTATTGGTGTTGGAGTGTCTATGGTTTTGCGAATGGCAGTCTGTAATTTAGATTGGGTGTATCAAAGGTTATATTAGGGTGTGAAGAGCTGCATCAGATTATCACGTGGATGATGTCATCAGTGATGTCATTTGAGATGTCATCAGTGATGTCATCAGTGATGTCACTGACCATGTCATGAGTGATGTAATATGTGACGTCATCAGCAGTGCATTGCGGGGCGCGAGTTATAGTTAGCTGAACTAACTATAACGGGGAATTTCACGGGTTTTGTACGAGTAAAATGTCCAACTAACTATAACTGTCCCTAAAACCTATGGTTTTTTCAGTGAATTTCAAAGGTTTTTTAAATGCTAATTTCTAACTATAACATATCTGAAACCTATGGTTTTTTCAGTGAATTTCAAAGGTTTTTTAAATGCTAATTCCTAACTATAACATGTCTGAAACCTACGGTTTTTTCAGTGAATTTCAAAGGTTTTGTAAATGACAATTTTTAAATGTATTAATTGTTATATTAATTTTTTTCATACTGATTTACTACATTTTTAGAAACAATTTTTTTTTACATATTTTATTTTTTAAATTACATTGTAATTACATTATACATTACATTACAAAAAATACTTTCTCAGAACGAATTACTTTAGTTTAAATACTTTGCACATAGGCAAAAGACTTTTAAGTACAGTAGTTACAGTTGTTGCAATGGGCAACACATTTTCAAACACAATGCAACATTCAGCTCAATGTGAATTTCTAGTTAAATGCAATTAGTTACTTTATGGATTACTTTTCTAACCACAGGACTGGATCCTAGATTCAGTCCTGGTACATCTCCTGTAAACAGTTGAGTAAAAGCGTTTTGGTTACAGTCGTGATTTTTAAGGAATATTATTGTATTTTAAAAGTTGACACTTAGAAACTTTTTCTCATAGAATCACCAATGTTATCCTATGGAAGGAAATTCACTTAGCAGGTAAAAACTGTTATCGTTACTTTTTCTTACTCAGTGTTGGATCCTGGATCCAGCACTGGTGCATCTCCTGTAAACAGTTGAAAGAATGCGTTTAAGTCATACAGGCGATTTTTAAGGAATATTTGTAGTTTGTGAAAATTGACACTTTGAAACTTTTCTGCTGAAAACCAGACAATGGATTCCTATGGAAGAAAATATAAGTTACTGGTAAGTACGGTTAAAATTACTTTTCAGGGTCAGTGCTGGGCTAAAAGATGCAGCACTGGGTTCTCTCCTGATAACAGGTGAGTAAATTGGAATTCGTACTTTGGTTGATTTTAGAGGAATATTATAAAGTTCCAAAACTCCACACTTAGAAGAATTTCCAAGTGAAACCAGTCAATGTTAGCCTATGAAGGAAATTCAAGTTACCGGTAAGTACGGTTAAAATTACTTTTCAGGACCAGTACTAGGCTGAAAGATGCAGCACTGAGGTCTCTCCTGATAACAGGTGAGTAAATCAGAATTCGGATTTCGGCTGATTTTAGAGGAATATTTGTATGTTTCAAAAATCAACACTTAGAAACTTTTTCAGCAAAAAGCAGGCAATGATATCCTATGGAAGGAAATTCAAGTTACTGGTAAGTACGGTTAAAATTACTTTTGAGGATCAGTACTGGGCTGAAAGATGCAGCACTGAGGTCTCTCCTGATAACAGGTGAGTAAATCGGAATTCGTATTTCGGCTGATTTTAGAGGAATATTTTAAAGTTCCAAAACTCCAAACTTAGAAGAATTTCCAAGTGAAACCAGTCAATGTTAGCCTATGGAAGGAAATTCAAGTTACTGGTAAGTACGGTTAAAATTACTTTTCAGGACCAGTACTGGGCTGAAAGATACAGCACTGAGGTCTCTCCTTATAACAGGTGAGTAAATCGGAATTCGTATTTTGGCTGATTTTAGAGGAATATTTATATGTTTCAAAAATCGACACCGAAACTTTTTCAGCAAAAAGCAGGCAATGATATCCTATGGAAGGAAATTCAAGTTACTGGTAAGTACGGTTAAAATTACTTTTGAGGATCAGTACTGGGCTGAAAGATACAGCACTGAGGTCTCTCCTGATAACAGGTGAGTAAATCGGAATTCGTATTTCGGCTGATTTTAGAGGAATATTTTAAAGTTCCAAAACTCCACACTTAGAAGAATTTCCAAGTGAAACCAGTCAATGTTAGCCTATGGAAGGAAATTCAAGTTACTGGTAAGTACGGTTAAAATTACTTTTCAGGACCAGTACTGGGCTGAAAGATACAGCACTGAGGTCTCTCCTGATAACAGGTGAGTAAATCGGAATTCGTATTTTGGCTGATTTTAGAGGAATATTTTAAAGTTCCAAAACTCCACACTTAGAAGAATTTCCAAGTGAAACCAGTCAATGTTAGCCTATGAAGGAAATTCAAGTTACCGGTAAGTACGGTTAAAATTACTTTTCAGGACCAGTACTGGGCTGAAAGATGCAGCACTGAGGTCTCTCCTGATAACAGGTGAGTAAATCGGAATTCGTAGTAAGGCAGATTTTAGAGGAATATTTGCACAATGGTGAAGGGAGGGCGGGGCCTGAGGTGACATCAGTGCAAACGCGCCCCGTGGCGCGTTTTAAGTTGGGGATTAAGTCCCCTTGAATCATTAGGTTCCCTAGGGGCCAACTAGCCCACCATGAACCTCCAGTATGCGCCAGGGGCTGCCTTGCAGAGACGTGTAGAGAGGCCACACCCCTTTTTACACCTCTCTGCAACACAGCTCTGTGGCGCTTTCTGGATGTACCTGTTGGGCTAGTTGGCCCCAGGGACCCTCAGGATTGAAGGGGATTTAATCCCCATCTTAAAACGCGCCACAAGGCCTGTTTGCACACATGTCACATGAAGCCCCGCCCTCCCTTCACCACTGTGCAAACGCGCCCTGTGGCACGTTTTAAGTTGGGGGATTAAGTCCCTTGAATCCTGAGGGTCCCTGGAGTCCAACTAGCCCACCATATACCTCCAAAAGCGCCACAGAGCTGCGTTGCAGAGAGGTGTAAAAGGGGCGTGGCCTATGTACACGTCTCTGCAAGGCAGCCCCTGGCGCATACTGGAGGTTCCTGGTGGGCTAGTTGGCCCCCAGGGACCCCCAGTATTCAAGGGGATCGTTCCCCCTCTGCAAACGCGCCAGGGGCGCGTTTGCAAGTACTGCAGGGAGGGGCGGGGCCTCCGGCACGATGCCGGTCGTTTTTTTTTTTGTTTTTTTTTAATGGGAGGGGGCTGCGTGGCCCCCTTCCCTTGCCCACTTTTGGCCCCGGGGACCCCATCCCCCGGGGCCTGAGCATTTTTTTTTTTTAAATAAAAAAAAAAAAAGCGGGAAGAGGGCCGCGTGGCCCCCCTTCCCTGGGCCTGTATTGGCCCCGGGGACCCCATCCCCGGGGCATGGCCTCGATTTTTATTTTTTTTCTTTGGAGGGGGCTGCGTGGCCCCCTCCTCAGGCCATTAAGGCCCGGGACCCCATCCCCGGGGCCGGCCTTTCCCTTATTTTTCTTTTAACTTTGGGGAGGGGGCTGCGTGGCCCCCTCCCGAGCCACTATGGCCCCGGGGACCCCATCCCCCGGGGCCTGGCCTCACGTTGGAGACTGTGGGGGGTCCCCAATCCCCCACAGTCCCAGCCGGCTCCCCGCCTCCTGCGGAAGCCGGCATTGCTTTACACATGGGGAGCAGCTAACATGCTGCTCCCCATGTGGAAAAGCAATTGGTTTGCATTTTGAAAGAGAGAGCAGGTTAGCCGCGAGGCTCCCGTCCTGTCATAGCAAACAGCAGTGTCCCGGGGGTAGGCACCCCGGGACACTGCAGGAGCCGACCCTGGGGGTGGTGGTCCCCAGGGCCATCAAGGGCTCCAGGAGGGGGCCGCGCGGCCCCCTCCCATTCAGTGCACAGCCCCGGGGAGGTGGTGGTCCCCGGGGCTTGGGGGTCCGTAACGGACCCCCATATTTAAATGTTTAGTGCCCCGGGAGGTGGCGGTCCCTGGGGCATGTGGGGGCTGGAGCCCCCACACAGGTTTTAAAAAAAAAAAAAAAAAGCCCCGGGGAGGTGGCGGTCCCCGGGGCTGCGGGAGGGCTCAGAGCCCTCCCGCCATCATTCTTAAATAAAGCCCCGGGGGTGGCGGTCCCCGGGGCTTGGGGGCCTTAGAGGCCCCCCTACATAAATTAAAACCCCCCACCATGCCCCCAGGACTTGGGCCACCCGGGGGCCAATTAACATCGAAGCGCGGGAGACCGCGCTTCGATTTCTTCGGCAGGATCCGCGCTCCCTGAGCGCATCCTGCCGATTTAAAAAAAAATAAAAAAATTTTTTTTGCCCAGGGGGTCCTTGTGGGACCCCCTAAGCAGACCTAGGGGGTCAGGGTGTTTCTACCCTGCCCCCTTTGTGCGGGCGTTTTGCGCACTTGTTTCTGTCCCTCGGTTCTACCGAGGGACAAAATGGCTGCCAACACTTCCTGATTTGGAGTGTTGACAGCCAATTAGCTATGCAGCTCGTGATCGGGAGGGTGCGCGAATCCGACGCGGCCATAGATATATATGTACTTTTACTTTTGATTTTCTCAGCAACTACTGAACGGATTTACACCATTTAACAAAAGGGTTCTTTCTGAACCAAGAACTACCTCTTTGCCAAATTTGGTGTAATTCCGTTCAGCAGTTCAGGCTGTAGCCGTGTCTAAAGTTTCCTATGGAAAAATGAATGGGGAAAACGCGTTTTGGGACCCCCTTTTTTCTCGGCCCCCGCTTGACGAATCACCCCGAGACTTTCAGGGTAGGAGCGGACCGGAGCGCCCCACAAAGTTTGAAAATTTTGCGAAGATACGTCAACCGACAAGAGAGTTATTTCAAATAGAATGTCGCGGATTTCCTATGGAAAATAGGTTCTAACTATAACTATCTACTGGCGACCGCCAGTAGATAATATATATATATATATATATATATATATATTTGTCTAATATGTATGTTTAGTTAGTTCTTGTATAGGTTAAGTTGTCTTTGTCCCGTCCCTGGATGTGCCTTAAGGGGGGAGGTGGGTTGATGTATATTATATGTTGTTATGTGTATAGTCTTAGGTAAGCTAGTTAGTTTAGTCTAGGTTAATGTTAGTGCAAGTTAGGTTAGTGTAGTTTAGGATAAGTCATTATTATTAGTTTATTTTGATAGGTGTGTATTTTGTAGAAATACATTCCTACTGTTTGATGGTTTGTGCTGTCAATAATTGTTTATGTGTTGACATCTACTGTTGAATTTGTAGTTATTTCTACAAAATACACACCTATCAAAATGTCAGTGGAGAGATGTGGTGCAGCGGCCAGGGCAGCTGACTTCGGAGCACAGGGCTCATGGTTTGATCCCCGGCTGCGGCAGCTCAACTCAGCACCATGTGACTCTGGGCAATAGCTCACTTAATTTCCACGATGGCCCCCAGCGCCTTGAGACCCGTAAGGGTGAGTAGTTCGCACTTTACAAATACGGATTTACATTTATTTAGTTGGTTACAATAGATGCATCACCCGCTTAATCTGTTTGAATGTTGACTAATGTGATTACACAATCTTCAGGGGACAGGCAACCATCAATCTGCATTTTGAATGTGAGTGAACCAAACTGATTGATATGTAGGGTAGCAAAGTTCAGTTTCAAGTGTGTTTTAGAGTAGTCGTAGGAATTAGTATCCATATGATACTAATTTTGCAAGGACAGATATACACATGATGCTCTGTAGGCATTGTGCTCACACAGCTTTGGTTACATGCTGTAGCTATGTTGTTAGGATACTTAGGGGCATCTTTGATAACATCGGTCCTCACAAAAGCTTCACTTTCCATGTGGGAGTGTAGGGGATATGTGATTTTTATTATTTACCAGTCATCCTAACGCCTCTGTACGAGTTTCAACACAGCCTTGTACATTGTGAACAACCTTGGAAATTATTTTGCATACAAGTGTAGGGCAAGGGGTGTTGTGATGTGGGTTACAGCACAACAGAGCTAGGATTTGATCCAGAAACACACTTTGACATATGCTATCCTATACCATTCCTCTTACTACAGCTAGATAGCTTTGTCGTCATATGTAACATGTTGAGGGAACTGTCTTTACATGTGTCATGGCATGACAACCACCTATTCAACAATTGTCCACCCCATTATGCCCCAGAGCAGGGAGGTACATGGGGAAGCATCATATTGTTGTCAATCAGATGTTGTCCTGTGTTCCCAACTTGGCTGAGTGTGGTGTTGAGCTAAATAGGCTAATGCAACACTCTGCCACCTCTACAGTCAATATGCCCCTTTGCTTGTTCATGTAGGCCAGAGTTAGGAGACACATGAATGGTCAATTGTCTATATCTTTACATATTTAAATGTGCATGTGTGCTGGATTACAAGTCACTGACACCACAAGTATGTGTCCTTTATATGTATTCAACAGCTAAAGTGACATGTGTATATACCCAGAAGTACCTATTTATCTGGAATTAGATCTGCACAGAGTGTGGGTGTGCACTGAGGTATATTTAGTTGGACAGGAGCAACATTAGTCCCCACCCCCCACTCCTCCCAGTCCCTGGTTGTTACTTACCCTGTTGCTGATGTAGCTGGTGATGTTCAGCACTATCCTGTCCCGCGACTCCAACCACTGACTCCTCGCAGATGACTGTGGACACCTGTTTTTCCAAGGCATCAAGCTCCCCCTGTGCCGCTGGACTCCCAACTCTGGTCTGCAATTCTGCCTGCCGATTGTTGGACTGTTTCTGCTTGATCTTGCACTTAGCATCATGCCGGCGCTTCTTGCAGACGGTCACTGTCCTCTTGACCTCTGCTACTGCATTCACCTTGGCTATGAGGGACTGCCATATTGAATTTTTGGTCCCAATGACACCATGGAGCTGACAAAGAGCTGGTGCTGTTTGTCTGCCTCTTCCGCAATCAGGATCTCATTTTCCTGCTGGCTGAACCTGGTTTGCCTCTTCCTCTTCCCCTGGGTTTCTGGCTGGTCCTCCTGGCTGGTCCTCCTGGCCGGGTTCTTGTCTCCTGCAGTACTGGGTCCAGGATGCTCCATGTTGCTTCCAGGATATATTTATTTTTTTGTGCCTAGCAGGCTTTTTGTAGCTTGTTTTTCCCCTGAAGCTGGAAAAAAGTGCTGTCACGCTGGTTAACGTGCATTTTCTGCCCGCTGACTGGTCGGACAGCACTTTTTTCATGTTAGCGGCAAGGTTTTTATTGCCGTGACATTTGTCCTAACGTCAGCAATAACCGCCGCGATTAAAAACTATCGCCACGTATCGACGTATTGTAAATTCGTTGGTACCATGGCTATTGTTTCCAGCGGTACGTGGCGGTAAGAAAATTGCCGCTAGCTAGCGCTAGCGTACGTTAGCAACAATTCTTGTACATATACCCCTTGGTGAGGGAGGTCATCTCCCTCCACTGCTTTACTTCCACTCGTCTTGCTCTCTCCAATTCCTTTATCAATTGAGTCAACGTCTTTTTTGTGACATTAGACACACTCACTCCCCTCACGATGTTGGAACTCTCCTGAAAGGTTCTTTCCACCGCCACTCTCCACTTCGATTGACTTGCCTCCATCTTAGCCAGTTAATATCTCTTATTGATTTCTTCTCAGATCTGTGGTCAGTGTTAATAATTCATCATAATCATCCTCAAATTCTTACTGCTTACACCGTGTTCCCTGTGACCTTCAAACACGTGTGTTGCCACTCTACATGTCGTAATATGTAGCTAATCTGTTCTACAGCCATCCGGCGCTCACTTCTTTCTTTATTTCACAAACGATGAATTCCTATTAATACTTGATAGCCGGCTCCCCGTCACTTCCAACGGTTATTCGTAATGAGTGAACGCACTTGTTCCTAGCGCCTTCACTGATATATGGAACTAAGCCTGTTTAGCTCCATTACTGTTCTCAAACTTTCACGCCACAGGGAGAAAAATGAACCCACACGGTGGGCAGTCAGCAACTCAACCACGTCCCCTCCGACATGCGTTCCAGTTACCTCCTTACCTTCATGCGGTCCAGTCTCCACCCAATGGCAATCCCGTTCGAGTTCCAATTCTACCACAGGCGGAGGGCTATGACGTAATTCTCCAATCCTTTCACAGCAGTTCCTTGATGTGTTGTGCTCCTTGCGTCCCAGTGCAATATATATATGTTAACTACTGGCAGTCGCCTGTAGTTGGTAATAGTTAGGATCTAGCTTCCATCGGAAAAGCGTTTTTTCATTTGCCAATAACTTTGGCGTTGTTTGATGAATCCTCGTGAAATTTTCAAAACTTGTTTTTCGCGCATTTCAGCTGCTGTCTTGAAATATTTGGGGGTGATCCGTCAAGCGGGGGCCAAGAAAAATGGGGGTCTCAAAATTAGTTTTCCCCATGTTAATTTCCATAGGAAGTTTAGGCACGGCTACAGCCCGAACAGCTGAACGGAATTACACCACATTTGTCAGAAAAGTAGATGTTGGTCTAGGGAAGTGTCTTTTTGTGATTTGGTGTAAATCCATTCAGTAATTGCAGAGTTATTTAAAGAAATGTTCAATTGTATATATAGGAACACGGAGGATCTGCAACCCATCCCGATCTCATACTGAGATCTTATTAGATGCCAACACTTCCAACCAGGAAAAAACATAGAGAGAAAAAGAAAAGGGAGCAGGGTAGGAATACCGTCAACCGTAGGCCTCTTGGGGGACCCACAGGGACCCTGCAGGGCCAAGAAAGCAATTTTTTGCTTAAAAATTAACCATAGGCTCCCACGCTTCTGTAGTAATCGGCCCCCAGGTGGGCCAGGTCCTGGGGGCATTTTATATATATATCTTTGTGTAGGTTTCTATATGTAGTAAGTATATGTTTAGGATGCAGTTGATATTTGTATTGTGCTGACTTATGTATATTAAGTGAGGTAGGGGGTTGATGTTTAAGTTGTCATGTGTCAATAGTAGTTAAGATAGGTTAAGTTTTAGATAAGGTAGTATAGGTTAGTGTTAATGATAGTGTAGGTTACTTAGAGTTATATAGTCTTTTTAGATTTTAGTATTTTTCTTTTAAATAAATGCATCATTGTTCTCTAGGTGGATAATATTAATTTATCGTGAGTTGGCACTATTGTGTTAGGTGAATAGATGATGTCCAATTTGTCCTGAATACATTGTAGGAATATGTTGCATTGTCAGAGTCCTCTGGGCAACTGTAGGTCTTCCTCACATTAGAGTCATGTATGGACACATTTCCAAACTTTAGACACTGTAAGTGGGGGCTCAAGATTTGATTTTACACACTGCACAACACAGATAGTCTTCTTACTGTACCGCCCTGTGGGAAAGGGGAAAAGGAAGGTAAATGTGGATTTGGCATGATACGAACAATTGCTGCTCTCTGCCTGCACTGGTACACAAACTGCTGCCTATTACTGATGCAGACAGCCTTGCACCATAATGCAAAAGGGTCTGTGTTGTTGGCTTGTTTAATTTTGTGCAGGAAGTCACACATGCCTGGACAAAATCAATTGTCATTGGCAATTACTTCTTGCAAAGTGTGCCACATAATGCAGCTCACTTAGGGGGTCATTAGGATGGCGGGCGGAAGCACATCCGCAGTGCTGGCGGGGGCGGAAAATGCCCTTTTCCGCACTCGTGCAGCGGTCCCCCCGCCTGCCATATTACGATGGGCAAACATAGCCCATTTCTCGTCCGCTGCGTAGCCAGGAGAACCGCCAGATTTTGCGCCCGCTACCGTGGCAGAGTGAGCCAATAGGGACTCACCGCCGTGCGGAATGACGTCCCGTCCGCCGTACAAATCACGATGCCGCAAACAGCCCATCACACCGCAGCGGAGAATCCTCCAACCCAGAGACGGCGGAAACATGACAGCAGAGCACGAAACCAGACTCACGGTCCCCTCTACCCGGTCCGGACCGCAATAGATACAGCCCTTCAAGCCATTCCGGTGCTGTACCTCCTCCACTACCAGCAAATAATGGACCGTCGCGGACAACGCCGCAGGTACGCAATGACACAACTCCGCACATAACCACAACACACAACTCCTGTGCTGATATACGGTCCCTGTCCACATCAGACACTCTGGTGGGGACAGGAACACCTCCCCAAGTGTACCCACACATGTCCAACCTGTCAGGAAATCACACCTCCGCATCCGGGTCACCAATCAACTGACCCAGGTCGACGGTAATCCTGGTAGTTTCTTCGTAAAGTCTTAGTATGGTTAGTATCACCGACCCCAAGGAGAGACGGAGAGCATCATGCCGAAGGATCGTCACTTCAGAATATTTACACCATACTAAGACTTTACGAAGAAACTACCAGGATTACCGTCGACCTGTGCCCTCTCAATAGGTCTCCCGTCTTACTAGAGACTTGTGACTAGAGGGACAGAACTTCTAAATCTTTCTGTATCATCGTAGATTTCATAGGAAATCTCCTGGCAACAAATACGTGAAAAGGTTTGCCTTTATCATGACTACGTTTAATAGGGATGGAAGATAGATACAGCCAATACGCTCCACCTGTATAGAGACGAACGTGACGTTAACCATAAATGCTCACACTCCGGCTGGAGTGTGGTTCTGCAGTACCACAAGACACAGGATTAGCAATTGCAGATTCCCCTCTTGGCCACCCGTTTGAATAAATTGAAACTTAAAGGTCCTGATGAAGATGGAGCTAAATTGTTAAATCCATCGAAACGTACGTCGACAGTGTGACGCCCCAATTACCAGCACAACATTAGAGGGTGGATGCTTCCACCCCACATGTTTTTACATCAGTGTTTGCTGTGTTGTATTGGGGAGGGTATGAATGTGAGCAGTATGTGTCAGTTATATGAATGTTGTTATATGTATGAGGTGTAAACCTGGGGAAATGTCTTCGTTATTCAAGCAAACGTTTTTGTTTGTGAAGCTGTTTTAGTTGTAAAAAGTTGTAATATAAATTATATTTTTGTATTTTTGCATAAAATAATGATTGTGATTAAAGATGAATAATAATGGATACAAAATGGTAGAGTGTAAATCATGAACCTGATGTATGTGGTTTTTTATGACATAAACAATAAAAGTACTGAAAAATAACACATTGATTTTGAAGTGGAGAATTGTTAAGTATTAATCAATGACCCGCATCTAAGCTACATGTTAGCTAATAACAAAGAAATGTAGGTCACGTGGGAGGTTTTGTTTGCTATATTGGTTTTTCCCCCTCACTCCCAGACCTTATCAATATTGTTTTCAGGGGGGCGCCTTCTCAAAATAGACATCCAGGTGCAAACAACATGACCAGAGAACTGTGCTGCCCAAACATCTGCACTGCACATGAGCAACCACGACAGCAAACAAGTACAAGAAAATAACACATAACTAATTTGAAATCTGTCCTGAGTAGCACATTGGTCCTGGGCACAGATCAGCCGCACACAGCATAGTGTCACACTATGAAGTGGTGGGGAGGCTCACAAACTGGCAAGCCATGGTGTGGAAGACATGAGACTGAAGTGTTGTGTACTGCAGTAGTGGACAGGTGAGCAGTGAAGAGTACACAAACACATAGAGGAATCACTCACAATGTGTAGGCATCAGGAGCACATATGGGGGATGGCATGCCTCCACATACCACATACCATACTGGAGCCAAAAATGGGTCAAGTGATAGCAATGCATGAGAAAAATCACAAATATTGTCCGTGTGGCTGAGCAGACCTGTACAGTGTGCACAAACAGTAACAAGACACATGGCAGATCAACAAAACACAACACAGACTTGCCTGTCACATACTCTGCATACTCACAACTGGCAGCAACAACAAGTAGGTGTCCCCCAAGAGTGCAAGGACACAACAACACACTGCACACTGCCCAACCTACAACTCTCACATGTGCCCGCAATTAGAAACAAAATGCAGAGTATTGAAACAAACAGGCACTCAGCTTCTGTTGCATACATGTGTGCAGTTGGCATTGCAGGGGCACACACACATCAACACTGACAACCAAAACACCCCTACACACTTCATGACTACACAAGTGCACACATCCAAATGTACCCATGTGACTAGGAAGACAGGCCATCACAAGATGACCATACATCAACACTGCTGCTCACACATCAAGAAAGATCACACAGATATGAAGGACCCTGGCCAGCCCGCAAGTAATCCTGTGGATAGAATACACCTCTGTTCTGGAATTGTATCATAACATGACATGTGGAAATTTAGCAAACCTGACCATATGATGAGTATGATAATCTTACATCATCACAAACACCCACCATTGCACCCACAAACCTCAGAAGAAAGAAGAACGAAAGTGCCCCTCACCACTGCCAAACCCAGAATAAGTAAAAGAAGCAATTGGCAATGTGAAGGTGGCATACAGAGCATTTGTCACATGCAACCATGCACATACCGAAAACACTCACATTTAGCAAGGACACTGACAAAGCAGACAACAGGAGTAACTGTCTTTATTACATATCACCAAGATAGGCATTAAAAGTAGACACCAGCAAGGCCAGTGGCCAGTCCATAGTTCAAAGGAGGGACATGTGAACATGAGAACCTGCACAGGGAATGGCATCCAAAGTCCAAACAGCAAGGCCAGTGGCCAGTCCATAGTTAAAAGGAGGGACATGTGAACATGAGAACCTGCACAGGGAATGGGCATCCATAGTTCCAAACAACAAGGCCAGTGGCCAGTCCAAAGTTCAAAGGAGGGACATGTGATCATGAGAACCTGCAAAGGGAATGGGCATCCAAAGTTCCAAACAGCAAGGCCAGTGGCCAGTCCATAGTTCAAAGGAGGGACATGTGAACATGGGAACCTGCACTGGGAATGGGCATCCAAAGTTCCAAACAGCAAGGCCAGTGGCCAGTCCATAGTTCAAAGGAGGGACATGTGAACACGAGAACCTGCACAGGGAATGGGCATCCATAGTTCCAAACAGCAAGGCCAGTAGCCAGTCCATAGTTCAAAGGAGGGACATGTGAACATGAGAACCTGCACAGGGAATGGGCATCCAAAGTTCCAAACAGCAAGGCCAGTGGCCAGTCCATAGTTCAAAGGAGGGACATGTGAACATGAGAACCTGCACAGGGAATGGGCATCCATAGTTCCAAACAGCAAGGCCAGTGGCCAGTCCATAGTTCAACGGAGGGACATGTGAACATGAGAACCTGCACAGGGAATGGCCATCCATAGTTCCAAACAGCAAGGCCAGTGGCCAGTCCATAGTTAAAGGAGGGACATGTGAACATGAGAACCTGCACAGGGAATGGGCAACCAAAGTTCCAAACAGCAAGGCCAGTGGCCAGTCCATAGTTCAAAGGAGGGACATGTAAACATGAGAACCTGCAAAGGGAATGGGCATCCAAAGTTCCAAACAGCAAGGCCAGTGGCCAGTCCATAGTTCAAAGGAGGGACATGTGAACATGAGAACCTGCACAGGGAATGGGCATCCATAGTTCCAAACAGCAAGGCCAGTGGCCAGTCCATAGTTCAAAGGAGGGACATGTGAACATGAGAACCTGCACAGGGAATGGGCATCCAAAGTTTCAAACAGCAAGGCCAGTGGCCAGTCCATAGTTCAAAGGAGGGACATGTGAACATGAGAACCTGCACAGGGAATGGGCATCCATAGTTCCAAACAGCAAGGCCAGTGGCCAGTCCATAGTTCAAAGGAGGGACATGTGAACATGTGAACATGAGAACCTGCACAGGGAATGGGCATCCAAAGTTCCAAACAGCAAGGCCAGTGGCCAGTCCATAGTTCAAAGGAGGGACATGTGAACATGAGAACCTGCACAGGGAATGGGCATCCATAGTTCCAAACAGCAAGGCCAGTGGCCAGTCCATAGTTCAAAGGAGGGACATGTTAACATGAGAACCTGCACAGGGAATGGGCATCCAAAGTTCCAAACAGCAAGGCCAGTGACCAGTCCATAGTTCAAAGGAGGGACATGTGAACATGAGAACATGCACAGGGAATGGGCATCCAAGTTCCAAACAGCAAGGCCAGTGGCCAGTCCATAATTCAAAGGAGGGACATGTGAACATGAGAACATGCACAGGGAATGGGCACCCAAAGTTCCAAACAGCAAGGCCAGTGGCCAGTCCATAGTTCAAAGGAGGGACATGTGAACATGAGAACATGCACAGGGAATGTGTGACACCGTACACTGGCATGGGAATCACCACAGCTCTGTGGATACAGGTGGGCAGTCCAGGCCCCGCTGTGGGAGAGACAGCTTTGGGAGGGGGACTTTGCCTCAGACTTGGCTGTCAGTAGGACTGGGAGGTGGCTGACTGTCGGGGACCGTTGGCGGACCAGACCTGGGAGAGGGAGGAGCATCTGAGGTAGAGGCATCAGTGGCTTTGTGAGCTGGAGGGCTGCTTGGACCGGGTGGCAGCGTGGCACGGGGAGGCAGAGAAATGCTGCTGTGAGACACAGTGTGTGAGGGAGAATGTGAATGGCTGCCTTTCCACTTCTTGGGGATTCGATACTGATAAATTGTCTTGGTAGGAGTGTGAAGTGGGGCGGGCACAACAGCCTCACTCCCCACCAAAGGTGCTTCAGGTGCAGGTGTTGGCCCTCCATCTGGTGAACTGCTGGGTATGGTGGTACGCTTGGCCTGAACTTGCCTTTTCCCCTCCATCCCCTGTTGACCAGGTGAACCCCCCCCAGTGCCCTCCTGTCCCAGCTTCACAGGGGTGTGGGTGGGAGTTGAGGTTGTGGGTGAACCTGCCTCAGAGATCCGTTTCTGCGGACTCTTTGCAGGCACCAGCTTCACAGCAGGCATGGCAATTTTTTGCCTGTCTGTGGGAGCAGGTTTTGGGATGGAAGTGTCCTTGGATTGGACTGATTTTGATGCATGTGAGCCTGAGGCCTGCTTCTTGGCTTGATGCCCCTGAGTGTCACCCGAAGGGCTTTTGGCTTTGCTGTCCTGTGTGACTTCTTTTTTTTGGGGGGATGGTGTCTGCACCCTGGCTCGCTTGGAGTGCTGCTGTGTTGTGCTTCGTGTGGAGTACCTTGAGCCTGAGGGCTGTGGTGTGTGGTCACTCTCGTCAGATGTGGCCACTGGCAGGGTGGTTGCCGAAGGGACAGGAGCCGGACCCTGAGCCTGTGCCAGCTGAATGGCTGCCGTCACTGTGGAGGAAAAAGACTGGACAGTCCTGTGTAGCCCACCCACGTCAGAATGAATGCCCTCCATGAAGACAACTACCTGTGCCAACTTCTTGTCATGATCAAGGAAGGCATTCTGTAAAGTAGTCTGACCCACACACAGCTGGCGCAAAAGCTCCACCGCCTCAACACTGAGGGCAGCAGGGGAGACGGGGCAGGGGCAGCGGTGCCTGGGGTGAAGGACACTCTACCCTTCTGACTGCTGCGGGCACGGGCAGCACTAGTGGAACTAGCCGGGAGGGTGGGCACTGGATGATGTGTGGTGGAATAAGAGGCAGATTTCCACTCCCTGTGTCCGCCAACATCAAGGAGTCACCGCTGGTGTCAGATGACGTTGAGGTTGGTGTCTCCGGGCCTGATTCATCAAGGGCACTCCGGTCCCCCTCAGAGGCGCTGGTCACATCAGTGTCAGTGAGCCCATGTGCGAGCAAGATGCCTCATCCTCGGTGTCCGTACCCTGTCCTTCTGTGCCCTCTGTAGATGCTGCAAGAGACAGAGACATAGGTTCAGTTTAGTCCCATACTCACAAACATCATATGCAACCAAAGCAAACAACTCAAACATGATACTCCCATGTAGCACACCACCCTGTGCGGTCTGCATGTGCAAGCCTCATGCAAAAGTCAGAAGATGCATGGAAACAAACATAGTTGGCATCAATGACCCATGTGGAGTTCATACTGCCAAATAGCTGGCCCGTGCCTCCCAGTTGCCTGACATCCTGATTCCTGTAAGCATACCTACGTGCCTGTAGGTGAGATAGATGTACATCTCAACATGTTGTCAGTTACATATGGAGTCACTTTAAGGGGACAACACAAATACTGACTCCAGGATGTCCTCATACCATGGCCATGAGCTACTGATGTCCACCATGTTGTGCTTTGAAGCGCAATGACCATTGCCGTTGGCACATGTGTAGTTCTCACAATTCCAAAGTCAGACACTGCACACATCGACGTAAGCACACTCAGATGAGGAACACAGCTGTTCACTCCCCTGTGATGTCTGACACCCATAATGCAGCAGATGGCATGAGGCCACATCTTATCTTGCAATGTCACGGGTCATTATGTTGAACACATGAGAAAATACATGTAGCTAAAATGCATGTCAGATGCACTCAACACAGAGGCCACCTACAAGCCATTGCATCACCCTGGAAACATCACAGAGCTCAACACTGGCGCAGGGTTGGGATACATGCAGTCACTCACACCCAAAGTAACCCTTCGCAGAATACTCACCCCCAACTTGCTGCTGATGGGCCCTCAAACGTCCATCCAGCTCTGGCTGTGTCACAGCCAAGATGCGGGCCATTAGTGGTGTCATGCTCCTGCTCGACAACCTTCCAGTCCATGGGAGTAGCCCCTCGTTACCTCTGCCATGTTTTTGCTCATCCGGCAGATGTCATCCCACCTCGTGTGACAGTGTGTGTGTCATCGGTTGCAGACACCCAGAGCCCGCACCTTGCATGCAATGGCCTTCCATAAGGCCTTACGCTGGTGGACTTTGAGCTGCAGGCATGGGAGACAAGAAGAGGCAGTTTCAGGGACACTGGGCCTTGTTCCACTGTGTCTCAGGACAGGTGCATGCAAACACTTAGCACAGCTGTACAGAAAGCTTGATCAGAGGCCATACAACATGACACGTAGTACATTTGCATCAGATAACTGGATTGAAATGCATTTAGGTATGAGGGTGGACACAGGACCTGGCCATCTCACACACATGCAGAATGGCAGCACACAAAGCAATGTGAAGAAGGCCCTCATCTGTGATGCAGCATGTGAGGAAGCAAGACATACATCATGTCGCAAATGATGTTTTGGGGAAGACTCACTGTGTCCAACACTTCACACCCCTCAATGTCCTTGGCCTGTGAGTGGCTCACTGTGTCGTGGATGTCACATCTAGGGACATGAACTTACATTCTCACACCCTTCTCACAAGGTCTGTCTTGTGCAATCATCAGGCCTGAGATAGCTCACTGAAAAACAGGGTGGCAGACAACACATATATGTCTCACACTGTTCATTTACTGATGGGTCCGTGTCAAATTGGGCAGTATCTGTGCAGGCCAGGGGGACTCACACTGAGGTTAAACCTGGCCCATCTGAACAATCACATGCATGTACAATATGAGAGGTCAGACAGTGCCTACACATGCAAGTCAGTACACATTATCAAATCAATGGAAGGAGGATGTCTCAGAAGTACATCACTCTGATGTGTCATATGCGATTTTCCACCAAGAGTGTCACCCTCAGGCATTTCAATCTTGTGCATAATGCTCACATATCCATGGTGACGACATGCAAAGTGTACACACATCCTTCAGTACCCTCTGGACGAAACACATTTGTGATGTCCCAAATGAGCATGTGAAGGGCGAATGGACTCTGGCATCCATTAGTACAGGCAATGTTTGTCCTGACTTCCACTTTCCAAACCAGCAGTATCACTGTATGGCTGCAAAGACACTGCACGTCCCTCCCATCTTCCAATACAGCCATGGATCTGTGGTAATAAGGCTACACACCCCATTGCCATGAAGTCAGCATGCCAGGCAGTGTATCACACAAACTTGCACTCACAGGCTTATACTACTGCAGGGCAATATCATGTGAGCACTCTTTGCAGTCGCAAAATTTCACTCTGAGACACTTACCATTACATCAGGAGCACCATATAGCCTCCCGTAGTGTGTAAGCACCTCGTCCACCAGGACCTCCAGCTCCTCTGTGGTGAAGGGATGGACCCTGATCTTCTCAGTTCTCGCCATCATTGGGTCCAGGAGACAGGAACAGCAGCAGTTGGGGATGCAGAATGGCAGGCAGCAGTGTCTGGATGCAGTGGAAATGTGTGGCTCCCTCACACACATATATAGCCCCCTGGGGTTGTTTCAATGGTACTCAGCTGCTGTAACTGATGGTCCAGGTCAGCTATTTTTCAAATGCAACCAATGACCGGCCCCGCGGTAGCGGAGCACGGCTACCGTGATTTTTAAACAGTGCATTCCACTGGTGCGATTGCGGTTCCCATTGGCTGAATGGGCATGGGCAATGGCGGTGTCACACCGCGGGCTGAGGCGGTCGCTACCGCAATGGTGCATCTTACAATTGTATCCAATGACCGGCCCCGCAGTAGCAGAGCACGCCTACCGCGATTTTCAAAAATGCATTCCACTAGCGCGATTGCGGTTCCCATTGGCTGAATGAGCATGTGCAATGGCGGTGACATATCGCGGGGCCCAGGCGGTCGCTACCGCGATTTGGCATCTTCACATTGGTGTCAATGACCGTGATTGCGGTGGCGGTGCATGCTTAGGGCACCTATGGACACATCATGCTGTAGCAATGGCAATGGGCAGTTCTCTTTTTTGTACACTCCACACTTACAATGAGTCATGGCACCAGATTGTTGAATTGAATGCTAGTGTGACATTCTACTCACTGATGTCTATACATGCCATGTCAGTGCACTGGAGTACATGCATTGGCATGTAGTCCCTCACATGTCACTGGTGATGTTGTTGTGCATGTACACAGATCTGTTGTGTGATGGACTCCCAAATGTGGGTACATGTCAATGTGTGAGATGGCTGAGCAACACACAGTGATGATGGACTGACTACTCAATGTGCCTACTTCACTGTGTAGATTGCTGAACTCATGTTGATACTTGATCTTCATGCACACACTGTACTCATTGTGTCATTAATGTGTGTCCTGTCCGACTCACACAAGAAGGTGTGGCAGGTACCACAGCTATGTAGGAGACAGCGGTGTTGGTATTTCAGACATGTGCTGTGTCAAGTACTCTCAGGGCTGGTAACACTAGATGTCGGAATGTCCCATTTCACATTCACATACTCTGAATCTGTCTGGGGTGCACTCAGTTCGTACATACTGATCACGTGTACAACTACTTGGGGGCAAGTTGACTCTGCATGTGACTTTGTTTTGTGAGCTGGTTTGTCAGGCCACTCATCATTGGCGCTGTGTCAGTCAAAATGTCAGATGTTGGACACATCTCATGGGTGAATTGAATTGACAAGTGTCCCCTTTTATCTCATGTAGGAGGCGACCAAATGTGCACCGGCCCTTCACCTTGCTGGCGGACATGGAGGATGTGGACATCATCCGTAAGTTCCGGTTGGATCGGCAAAACCTCCAAGACCTATGTGCTCAATTGGAGCCCCATCTGAGGCCTCGCAGGACATATCCAACTGCTGTGTCAACAACATGTAAGGTGATGGCGGCCCTGCATTTCTTCGCAACTGGTACGTTCCAGTACACGGTGGACAGCGCAGGTGGGATGTCACAGGCAATGCTCAGCATGGTGCTGCGGGATGTCCTGTCCGCTATGATGGCATACAAGGACACTTACATCCATTTTCCACGGAGACAGGAATTGCCAGCTGTGAAGGCTGATTTCTATGACGTTGCCCACATCCCTAATGTAGTTGGTGCCATTGACTGCACCCATGTTGGGCTGGTTCCGCCACAGGCACGGGAGCACATATACAGGAATAGGAAGCATACCCATTCCATTAATGTGCAGGTTGTATGCCAGGCAGATATGATCATCTCACATGTCTGTGCCAGATTCCCTGGCTCAGCCCACGACTCCTACATCCTGCGTAACAGCATCGTACCACAGATGATGGCAAATCTGCATCCTGACTGTGCGTGGCTTGTAGGTGAGTTAGCTGAGTCAAGTATTGTGCTGTATGTGTGACATGCTGTCCGCAGCTACAGTCATTTTACTAAATTGTTCTGTGTGTCTGGCACCTAGGTGACTCTGCATATCCCAACCGGCCCTGGTTGCTGAGCTCACTGCGGAATCCCAGGACCCCGGGTGAAGTACGCTACAATGAGGCCCATGGGAGGACACGTCGTGTGGTGGAGCGGACCTTTGGGCTTCTCAAGTCTCAATTTCGGTGCCTGGACAGGACCGGAGGTGCACTGATGTACTCTCCCCAAAAGGTGTGTCAGATCATGGTAGCATGCTGCATGCTCCACAACCTTGCCCTGCGCAAAGAGATCCCCCTGATCCTGGATGATGATCAGCAGCAGATGCCCCCGCCTGCAAACCCACACATGTCCAGTGATGAGGATAGTGGAGAGGAGGAAGGTGTCGACCTGCGTCACCAGCTCATCGCCCGCTACTTCTCTTGAAGGTGAGTGACATTGTACAATGGTGCCATTGTATGGTCTGTTTGTAGTTGTAGGAAATGCCTAGGGGAGCTATGTGACAGCTGCCTGTTGTTGGCTCTGTGCTGAGGGCTGATGTTACTGGGACAGGGTAGTTATGCACAACCACATGATGTCTATGCCGATATCGTTGCTCATTGTAATTTGTGCAGGTTTGAGTACCTTGATGACAAGTGTTGTGTAATGGGTGTGATGCCATCAACTGTCAGGTGAATGTTGTTCTCTTGTGTTTTCCTAGGTCCCTTCAGCCTCTCAATGCCTCGCAACAATCAGTGCACCTGGTACATTGTAATCTGAGTCAAGATTGTACATCCTGTGATAAACATGGAGCTGACATGAAAACATAGGTGTCCAAAGAGTGTTTATTTACAATTAGTACATGTGACAGGGAAGTGATTATTTGCAAATAGGTCGTAAGTGAATCAATGAGTTGTCAGTGATGGTAGACGAGAGAATAGAGTAGTCACCACATTGATGTGGTGACACTGTCCAATAGACGCCTGCCATCAACATGGCAGTGTGGGCAAGGATAGTCAACAAAGTCAATGTGAAGGTGAAGAGAGGTGCCATCATGGCTGGCTCTTTGACTGGCGTTTGGCTGGTGCTTTGCCACGTGTTCCTCCCTTGTTTTTCCTCGGACAGCCCCTTGAGCGTTTGGCAGGGGGGGCCTCTGTTGCAGGATCAGAGTTGTCTGAGGACACATCCTGTTCCAGCTCACGCGTCTCTGTGGCCGCAGGTGAGGAGGTGGGACTGTCATCCTGTGGGCCACTGGAGGGAGGTTGAGCTGTCCTTTGGGCCGCAGGCCGGTCCCTCAGGACACCCACAAGCTGACCCAAGAGGTCCACGATTTGGCCCATGCGCGTGTCTATGGACCTCAGCAGCAGGCGGAGCTCATGCGATTCTTCCAGAGCCTGGCCCGTGTGTCCCTGGGCTTGTTCGTATGCCCCAAGGACTCTGGCGATGCTGGCCAGGGCTTCGGTCCCAGTGTCCTGTTGATTTTGTCGCCCAGATGCCCTCCCACCTGCCCTGCTGTCCCGGACCTGTGGCATCACCACTCAATGCACCCGCTGACTCTCCCTGCCCTCCTCAGATTGTGGGGTGGGGTGGGTATCCTCTGAGGCAGGGACAGTGTTGCAGGCAGAACTGGTGGTGGCCGCACAAGTAGTTACAGCAGTGGTAAGCGCAGTTGATGTTGCTGAGGTGGTGGTGGTGAGGACAGTGGTGGTCTGGGACATGCTGCGCCCTGGCATGCAAGATGGGCCAGCTTCTGTGTCCGCATCCGAGGAATTTAGGGAGTCTGCATCCGGGCCTCCATGTTCCGGGGGGGGAGACTGGCTCTGCAGGTTGGTGTTGTCATCTGCAGCAGTCAATTCCTGGTCACCTGTAGTACAGAGGAGAAATGGTCATTGAAGTGTACCCCACAAGCTTGGTGTTAGATGTTTGGATGTTACATGTCATACACCACACAGTTTACATTGAGGTCACTTTGTATGAATGCACGGTACTGAGCATCATGATATGATGTGTAGGTACCTACATTACTTGTCCATGGTGTGACATGTCAATAGATACCATGCTCCACGTACGGATTGTGTGATTACAAGGACATGTCGTCATTTAATGACTAGCAGCACAACAACTTTTTGTGAGGCATCTTTGTTGTTTGCTCTGCATGTAAGATCTTCATTCTGGGCATGTACTAGCCATTGTTATCTCATGCATCCCTCTGTCATATCATGTTCTTTGCTTTATTTTTGAAAATGGGCATGCTTTTTTTGTTTTCATATGGGCCTTGATGCTCTGCCACCATGTCACTTACACATAACATTCACTGCTGTGCATGATTGTGCCCTGAGTTACATGTGATTTGGTGAGTCACACTTTAATTTCTGTGACAGTTACATACGCTAAGCTCTCTGCACACTGGAAGTGGCTATTGGATCTCTGCCAAGTTGGGTGAGATGTGAGGGCTGGTGTGGTCATATGGCTCCATGCTTTTTAAGAGGAATGACAGGGTGCATGCACTGTCTACCTACCTGTTCTGTGACACATTTGAGGGGTATTGCTGACACATGTTTCTGGGTGTGGGGGAGTGCTCCATGTTGCTGAGCTGTGGGACAAGGGGGCCTGGTGGGAGTTGTGGTGCTGGCTTTCCACCCACAAACGCCCCTCCCTGTTAAGATGGCTACCTACCTGTTAGGTGGAGGTGATCAATGCAATGTCTGGCACTTGCTTCTGTGTGGGGTGGGGGAGTGCTCCATCCTGGTGTGCTTTGGGACAGGGTACCTGGTGGGAGTTGTAGTGCAGGCTTCACACACACAACCACCCCTTCCCTGTTAAGATGGTTACCTACCTGTTAGGTGGTGGTGATCAATGCAATGGCTGCCACATGCTTCTGGGTGTGGGGGAGTGCTCCATATTGCTGAGCTGTGGGAAAAGGGGGCCTGGTGGGAGTTGTAGTGCTGGCTTTCCACCCACAACCACCCCCTCCCTGTTAAGATGGCTACCTACCTGTTAGTTTAATGAGGGGAATGCAATGTCTGCCACTTGCTTCTGGGTGGGGTGGGGGGAGTGCTCCATCCTGGTATGCTTTGGGACAGGGGGCCTGGTGGGAGTTGTAGTGCAGGCTTCACAAACACAACCACCCCCTCCTTTTTTAAGATGGCTACCTACCTGTTAGTTTGATGAGGGGAATGCAATGTCTGCCACTTTCTTCTGGGTGGGGTGGGGGGAGTGCTTCATCCTGGTGTGCTTTGGGACAGGGGGCCTGGTGGGAGTTGTAGTGCAGGCTTCACAAACACAAACAACCCCTCCCTGTTAAGATGGCTACCTATCTGTTAGGTGGAGGTGATCAATGCAATGGCTACCACATGCTTCGGGGTGAGGGGTAGTGCGCCATCTTGCTGAGCTGTGGGA
Source organism: Calotriton arnoldi (assembly GCA_963921515.1). Taxonomy (NCBI): domain Eukaryota; kingdom Metazoa; phylum Chordata; class Amphibia; order Caudata; family Salamandridae; genus Calotriton; species Calotriton arnoldi. The sequence goes on from CAWUFW010011068.1 coordinate 113,878, forward strand.
CAAGGGGGCCTGGTGGGAGTTGTAGTGCTGGCTTTCCACCCACAAACACACCTCCCTGTTAAGATGGCTACCTACCTGTTAGGTGGAGGTGATCAACGCAATGGCTGCCACATGCTTCTGGGTGGGGTGGATGGAGTGCTCCATCCTGGTGTGCTTTGGGACAGGGGTCCTGGTGGGAGTTGTAGTGCAGGCTTCAGAAACACAACCACCCCCTCCCTGTTAAGATGGCTACCTACCTGTTAGTTTGATGAGGGGAATGCAATGTCTGCCATTTGCTTCTGGGTGGGGTGGGGGAGTGTTCCATCCTGGTGTGCTTTGGGACAGGGGGCCTGGTGGGATTTGTAGTGCTGGCTGTCTGTGCACATGCAACCCTGGGAATGTTGCTAGCTACCTTTGGGGTGATCCAGAGGGAGCGAATGTTAGATCTGTGAGACATGTGTTGGGGAGTGTGTGGTGCACATGGATGCATTTGGGCCTAGGAGGTGTAGCTTTGTGGTTGTGCAAGACAGTACATAGCAGTGTGATGGTGGACATTTGTTGTTACTTACCAGCCTCCACTCCCCCGGGTATTCCTGTGAGACTTTCTGGATGCAGTATGGCAAGAACCTTCTTCTCCCATGTGGTGAATGTTCTTGGTGGAATGGGAGGGCCACCGCCAGTCCTCTGAGCCAGCTCACGGTTCTTGTTGTTCCTCTCTTTCACCTTTTTCTTGAGGTCATGCCACCGCTTCACGATCTTATTCTTGTTGCGTGGAACAGTCCCTACTGCATTGATCTTGTCGACTATCCTTTCCCACATTAGTGTTTTGGTGGCTAATGGTGTCAGTTGGACCATGCTTCCAAACAATTGTGGTTCTACTCTGATTACCTCGTCTACCATGACTGACAACTCATTGTCAGTGAATTTGGGCATTTTCTTCTGTGCCATGGTGTGTGGTGAGCAAAGGGGTTGGAAGTGAAGGTATGACAGTGGTGGTGGTGATGTAAGTGGTGTGTGTTGTTGTGCTGGTGAGTTGTGTGGTGGTTTGCCGCTCCTTTGTGTTGTAGGCTTCGTTCCTTCAGTGGTGGAGTATTGCAAAGGATTGTGGTCAGGAAAGGGGCTGAATTTATACTCAGCTATGTGGGTGTGTCAAAATGGTGTATTGATGTCAGGTGTGTTGTGTGGGCTGACCTGGGATTTGTGGTTTTTTAACTTGCCATGGGGATGTGTCATTGGGGTGTATTAGATTTTTTTTGTGGCTGCGGCAAGTTGCTGGGTACACTTGGTGGGCATGTTGTGTGTATTTTTTGTTTGGACGCTATGAATTTTCCGGAGCGCCCGCGGCGGTGGCTATACGACCGCCCTTCCGCCGGCTCTCCCATTCATCACTGGTTGCGATCACAGCGGTCGGAAACAGCGGATCATTCCGCTGTCACCTCGGTGGTATCCTAATTCCACGTGCCGTCAATCCGTTGGCCGTGTGGCGGTTTGGGCTTTTCCCGCCGCGAATCCGACCGCGTGGACTAATTTTCGCATGCTCCGCACGCTACCGGCAGTCTTTCCAGGCATCGTTCCGCCGCGGTCGGATTTTCCTGGCGGTTGATCCTAATCGGACTGCCGGTTTTCCTGCATTACAAGCGGATGGTTGATTCCCACTACCATGGCGGTCTGGGTGCTTTTCCGCCCGCCATCGTAATCGGCCCCTTAGAAAGAGGACCAAACAAGATGTTTTGTCCATATATCTCCTGATTTGACCTCCCCAGGGGATGTGTCGCATTGTTACAGGTTACGTGGTCAGCCACTTATGACAAATTGTATGTCCATGTGATTTATTGTGTTGATGTGTGGGTGTACTCAGACTCAACACATGTGATGCCTCTCTGGGGAAGAGTAACATAAGTCAACTATTTTGGCCTGTGTTCTGTTTCTCCACATTTATCAGAATATACAGGTTCAGGCAAGGTGCCCTTGCTTGTCTTGGATAATGTAATTCAAGGTATTGGGCTGGTTTTGTGCATCCTTGTTCAGCATAAGTACAGTGCAAATCCATGAGGTATATGGACATGAGTATCTGGCTAGTATTGGTAGAACAATCCAGAGTCATGTATTGTTGACTTTTGTGTGAGCAGTGAGGCATTTACATTAGGAAATTATTTAGTCATATTTACTTTGCAACATTTATCTGGATCACTGGAACAGTGTTTTGGGGTCACTTACCTCCCACATCCCATTTATCGGTGGTAAGTATTTGTGTACTTCGCTATCATCTCACTGTGTGTCCATCAAGAAAAGGCTCCTTCAAGAGTGCCTTTTATGGTGTCCATTCCTGACCAGACTTCCTCAGCCATTCGCTGCTTGACTCCTACCTCTCACCATTGAAAAGTAGCTTGGGGGTCCTCAGAGTCCTTAGCTGTTATGTCAAAGGTTCATTGCATGCAATGTGTGCATTTTTGCGGCCTGGGGTCATTTTTCACAAACATGCACACAACACTACATAGCAAGCCACCTTGCTGCACTACATGAAAGGGGAAGGTCATGTATATTCCGTGAATCAAATTGTTCAGGGGAATCCTGTAGTTTCCTGGCACACACACACAGTCATCTCCAAAGTCTAGACTCCACAATACAAGTAACTAAAGACCATTGTTGATGTGGACAGCCTTCTTCATAATTGGAAGTATGCAGTAGCGGCCCGTGGTGGGAGTGCTGCCGGGCGGTGATGCGGGGCGGAGGAGGGGCAGGGTGGGGGGTAGTAAACTACAGAATACGGCTGCACGGAGGTAAGTAAACAAACAAATAAATAAAACAAATTTCGTTGCGCGCGCTGCTTCGCCAAATGCAATGCAGCGCACGCAACGAAATTCGTTTTATTTATTTGTTTGTTTACTTACCTCTGGGCGGCCGTATTCTGTAGTTTACTACCCCCCACCCTGCCCCTCCCCCGCCCCGCATCACCGCCCGGCAGCACTCCCACCATGGGCCGCTACTGGAAGTATGCAACAGCTCAAGCTCACTCCATTCCCTCAGAACCCATGGAGCTCATCTGCAGAGTCCAACACATCTCTTCACTCATCCCCACTTCCTTCAACTTATACATGGCTCTTCTACCAAGCAGCATTCAGAACCACAGACTCTGCATCATCTCTTACACTGATGATACCCAGATCATTCAATAACTATCAGGAGACACCAACATCATCAGAAAGTTAGACATTATGCCATTGGCTGACATTGCTACCTCTGTGTGAGATAAGTAGCTCATACTCAACCTGACAAGACAAGATTGATAATATCCTGCAATATGAACTCACCCTAGTTGCCCACATAACTAGCCCAAAGCCCTTACCCTCCAACCACCCCACAAACCTGGCCATCGTCCTGGACACCAACCACAGCATATGACATCAAACTGTCATTATCACCTCTACCTGCCTTCCCATATTTTGCATGTTCAGAAATTTCTTCATATGTCTCTCTCCTTACACTTGTAAGACCATCACATCACCGGGGCCCTCATCACATGTAGACTGTACCACACCAATACACTCTATTACAGCATCTCTACACACTTGCTACACAAGGGGCAAGCTAGCCAAAATACCACTGTCAGACTTACTCAACCTACATTGCGGCATGCACATTGCACCTCATCTCAGACAAAGGGACATGGTCCTCATGCAGACACACTGCCAGTTCAAGATGCTCACCTACAAGGCACTACACTACCAGGGAGCCACCTAGCTCACCTACCATCTACACTTCCGCTAAACAATCATGAATCTCCGCTCTGCATCACTTGCACTCACCCACACACCCCATATCCATTTGAGCAAGGTAGGTGTACTCATACACAGCAGGTTATACCTGGAACAACCTCCCCAGCACATCAGGTCAGCTGCATCAAGTATGGATTTATACTAGGACCTGTACACCTGGCTCTTCAAGTGATACTACTTGCAGCGCATGCGCCTACCCAGCACCTGGTGACACTCTTGGATGACACATTGACCCTCTACAAAGCCACACTAACTGAATTTACATTACAGTACACTTTTGGCTGCCTAGCCCCAACACATGCACAATTGTGTCATGGTGCAAGGGGGCCTGCATTGTCACTTGCATTTCTGCCTATTTTGCAACACTTATTACCGAAGCACACAATATCAAGTGGTCCAAATAGTACAATTAGAGTTCAAGAATATGAAGTCAAGATGTGGTAATCCAAAGTCCAATTAATAATCAGGGGCCATATTAACAAGCCCAATATCGCCGCTTTAGCGTCCGTTTTCGGCCGAAAAGCGGCGATTAAAATATCTCACTATTATCAAGGACACGCTAACGCGTGTTTCCTTGAGTTGGCAGCCGTTTTTACTCCACTTTGCATGTCAGCGATTATTATCGCTAATGACATGCAAAGTGGGCGTTCCTCCCAATGTCTGCATGATAGACGATGCAAACACAACATCGCCCTATTTACAATGGGGCCCCAGCGATAAGAAAAGCCGCGCTAACCGCAGTTATCGCCCGATTGTAACGCCTGCTTTCAACTTTACTTAGCTATCTTCACAATGGGAGGTGGATTGACAGCTTAAATCCACACTCCCCTATTAGCAAGCTTCTCTGACATTATCGCTAGATTTCCCTCGGTAATCTTGATTATCGCCGTCTGTCCCTGTGTTTTATTTCGCCTAAGTGCTAACCGTTGCTGATATGCCGCTAAAATGGCGAAGTAAAACTGCGATAGACGGCGATATTCATAAACGCGCTATGCGCGTTTAGCGATAATTATCGCTTGTACTTGTTAATATGCCCCGAAGTCTTTTTGATATCCTTCTGATTCTAACAATGCAGAGATAGTGATATATACAAAAGACCAAAGGTAGCCAGCAAGTATTTCGTCTACTTGACTTTTTCAAGGCTGATCTGTTAATGTGAGACAAAATGGAATGTTGTTGAAAATGGGTATGTTCCGTAGTAAAGTAATCCCCAAGATAAAGGGGTGTTCTTCCTATTCGTAAAAGGAATTAAATCTCGTGGCTCATCAGTATCGAGCGTAGTCAACACAAATGTAGGTTGAGGCTGGCTAAATCTGCCAGTGCAAATAGCATATATCACTGTGATCTTTGGTGTTATTTTATCAATCCTAGTTCAGGTTATATCCATCAAGATGGTCCATGATACGCCCCTTGTTCAAAGTCTCCTCCGTCTCATGCCAAGTCAGTTTGCCAACTTACCAAACCCTCTCATGCTGTTGTTGTTATAGATGTGCAAATGTATGTCATAGCCACCAATATTAGCCAAGTTTCCAAGGTCCATGCATGATGTGCGGCTCCAGTCCAGGTTTTCAACTTTGTATTCTGGGACTTGTAGTCCTGTTTTATGAAGGAATTAATGACACTACAAGTCCCAGGATTCAAAGGAAATCCCTGGACTGAGGCAGCAGATCACGCATGGACCTGGGAAACTTGGCAGGTCTGGACTGGGATGGAACAATTGGTATTGCCCAAGGAAAGGACAGTTATGTGAAGGATGAGTTTTCATAGGGGACAATCCTGCACTTTCACTTTCACACAGCACAGAGCAGCACAGAGCAGCAAAGTGTCTTGCTGTGTTGCCCTGCATGACAGTTTGATATTATATGGTCCCCTGTTTTCACTACCCCTTCAGTTCTTGCTGGTCTTCTACTTCTGTCCTGATCTTCCAATTCAACTACCAACTCTGTTTGAATGAGGGATGATACCTGCTCCTCCAGTGGATCCAACTCCTCCTGGACATCAAGTCCTCCTCTGGTCCTCATGGCTGCCTTAAGGTTCCTGGCCAGTTTTTCTTTGGTCCTGCATTTGTAGTCCTGCCACCTCTTCTTGCACTCCAGGATGGTCCTTTTTGTTTTTGCAACACAGTTTATCTTGTACACTATTGATTGCCAAATGGCATCCTTCCTCGCTAATGGCAATTCTGAGGTGACAAATAGGAGATGCTCATTTTGTGTCACCTCTCATATTAATATATGGTTCTCCTCCTCATTAAAGTTGGACTTATTTCTTTTGGCAAGTCCTCTTGTTGAGGTTGTTACCCTCATGGCTCCCTGAGGCTCCTTCCATGCTTCTTTGTATTGAGGAGTATTGCTGTGCAGATTGTGTTGATTTTTCAAGCGCTTTGGCAATACAAAGCACTCCAGCTTGATGCAATGCTGATTTGTGGCACAAACTGGTGCTCTACGACAAGCAAATCAACTTTGGATCGCTTAGGTAGCACTTGCATTGTGGCACTATGCGTCATTTTCAAAACTGTTGCAACAAAATTCCTGATGCATCTTTGGTCTTTGCACCATGGTGCACTGTCACATAAATACAGCGCATTCATGGCACTGGGAAGTGCCACAACACAGCACAGAAATTTCTTTTTAATTTAAAAAAAAAAAGATTTTATTGTAATTTTTTTAAACCATGAGGTACGGTACAAAGAGGTAAAGTAAACATACAATTAATACTTGAGGAACACAGCAACATACAGTACAAATTCATATTATTTAGTGCATATAAAAGACCATTTCAACATTAATTCATCTTTAGTATTATTATCATACTGATCGAATTCAAAATGTATGCAACATGCTAAGATTAAAGCAAGACACTCTCAGCTATCATTCAAAGCTTCCTTCCAGTTATATATAGGCCCCCCATATACGTCTGCCAAGTTTTTTCCCTTTCTTACCCTTTCTCTCATAGATCCCTTTCTCCATATTATATATGGCTAACAGTTTAGCTAACCATTGTTGGAATAATGGGGCTGACTGATCCAACCAGGCAGAGGCGATAATAATACGTAATGCAGCCATAGCAAGAAATAGGAAAAAATTAAACAGATTTTGTCTATCATTTGATTGAATCCCCAAGAGTATTAAAGCTGGATCTAGGACCACATGTATGTTCAGCGTTTGATCCATACATTTTTCTATTGATTTTATTAAGCTGTCCAGCTGGGGACAGGTCGCAAACATGTGTATTAAATCCGCTTCGGAGCTATCACAGCGGGAACATCTGCTTCCCACCTGACCACCCCATTGCGCTATCCGAGCCGGCGTGTAATACAGCCAATAAATCGTCTTAAACTGTTGAGCCTGCAATCCTGCCGAACACAAGATACTTTGCCCCGATTCTAATGATTCGGAGAAGCAGTTCTGATCTATACACAGTTTTTCCGCCTATTTTTTCTCTTATTTCTCCAAGTCATCCGGTTTTGCAGCTTGGAGTTCAGCATAAATTTTCCTGATAGTACAATTCTCTCCTGCTCTTATAACATCTATTATTACCGATCTCTGAAAGCCGCACGGCCCCCCCCCCCTTTTCCCGTTCAGGAAGCTCCGAAGCTCTAAATATTTAAAAAAAAATCTTATATTAATCCCATACTCTTGCTGGATTTCGCTGAACATCCGCATGCCATTAGGACCAATAAAAATCCCCCAACACCCTTACTCCCTTCTGTTCCCATTCTAACATAATTGTATCCGAAAAAATATCCGGGAGCATTGAATTACTGTAAAGCTGTGTGTAGTAATTGAATCTTCCAAGACCTATCTTCTTTTTAAAAGCGGCCCAAATCTTATATGCGGCCAGCAAGGTCTTGAATTTTGTTTTTTTGTAGTAGCTAGGTTCTGTAAATTTCATGAAGCAGTTATTTGCATCCTCACCTAGTAACAGCTCATATACATCTGGAGTGCCCAATGTGTCTCTGGGATCCCCCCCAGCTCTCCCAAACAATACAAACATATATTGAAGCGCCGAAGCCCAGTAATACAATTTAAAATCTGGGACTGCCCACCCTCCTCTCTCCCTAGGCAGTGACATATATTTTATAGCCCGTCTAGTTTTCCCATGGGCCCATATAAACCTGTTCACCATGTGCTCGAGCGTATTCATCCACTGCTTCTCAAACTCTAACGGTATGGCCCTAAAAAGATAGAGTACTTTGGGAAGGAATACCATCTTTACCACATTACTAAGGCCAACAAGAGTCATATGTAAATTATTCAATCGATCAAGGTCTTTTTTGGCTTTCCCTATAATTGGTTCGATGTTCTTTTTCAGTAATTTGCCCAAATCTGAAGTAACTTCAATACCTAGGTACGTAGCTGAATCAACCACTCTCGGATCTTCTAATTTAGCCCATTTATTTTGGACTATTAGCGTCTTCTGGCTTTTTAACGTGTACCCGGAAATTGCACCAAAGCTTTGAGCCTCCTCCTCTATTGCACCCATTGTGTCCCGGGGGTTAGAGGTAACCACTGCGACATCATCTGCATAGGCCAAAATTTTGGTCTCCCACCCATGATACCGCATACTGCTAGAAGCATCCAGCTTTCTTAACAGGGGGTCGATGTATAGTGCGAAAATCAAGGGCAAGGGCGAGCAAGGGCAGCCCTGCCTTGTCCCTCGATTAATTATCACAGGTGCCGTATATCCCCCATTCACTCTAATCCACGCCCTTGGAGCCTTATATAGAACCTGTAAGGCCTTAATATATCTGCTCCCAATTCCAAACCATTTCATCACATCCCAAAGGTAGTCCCAGGAGACCCTATAAAACGCTTTTTCAGCATCCATAAGGATTAAAGCCATAGGGTCCCGTGAGACTTCCGCTGCATCAAATAGAGTTATGACTCTACGGGTGTGTTCTGTAGTCCCCCTCCCGGGAATAAAACTGTGTTGGCAAGGATGGACCATTTTCCCTATAATTTGGTTCAGGCGAGTTGCCAAAGCCTTTGAATAAATTTTAACATCACTGTTCATCAGTGTAATAGGCCTATAAGAGCCTGGTTCTCTCGATGGTTTGCCCTTTTTTAAAAACATGATCATATCCGCCCCAGCCCAGTAGTCGGGAGCAGCGTTCCCTTGTTGGGCTTGTTCAATTGTAGCCACCAGATCTGGTCCTATTGCTTCAAGAAATGTTTTATAGAACTCTAAAGGGATTAAATCTGGTCCAGCAGCTTCCCCTGCTGGGAGACTCCTCAATGCCCCATAAATCTCGTCCCGCGTCAATGCTAAATCCAGTGCCTCTCTGTCTTCGGGGTCAATAATTCTGTTCACGACTCCTTGTAGTAGCGCTACGCGTAGCTACGCAAAGTGCACTTCGCACTACGCGAGCTACGCGAACTGCGTAGTGCGGTAGGAAATGCTGTTCGCAATGATTGCACAGTGCCGGATGCTTGTCCGCACTGTGCAATCATTGCAAACGGCATCTTGCACAGTGCAAGCGGTCATTTTCTGCCGCTCGAGTAGATTTGTACTCGAGCGGCAGTTTTCTCAACACGGACTGGTAGTTTCTCATCGCGAGCGGTCGCGAGCATACGCGACCACTCGCAATGAGAAACCTGACCTTCCCCACGTTGAGAATCTCGCCGGGAGGTTTATTTTCCACGCTCGCAATCGGCAACTTGATGTTGCTGATCGCGAACGAGGAAAAAGTCTCGCCGGGATGTCATTTTGCTCGCTTGCGGTCGCCAACTTGACGTTGAGGACCGCGAGCAGGCAAAAAATGCCCGCTACGCTATGCTATGCGTTTTTGCACTGTGCTACGTGCAATTTGCGTAGCTGCGCAAACTACGCAAACTACGTGAGCGTAGCGTAGTTTTCCGCCCAGGCCTAGTAGGTATTCCTGGTTTACTCTCTGCTCCCCTCGCTGCTCTTCCCTGTAGAGAACTTCGTAGTATTCTCGAAAAACTTTGCGAATACCTAATGAGCCCTCTATTAGCTTTCCACCGCTGTCCATAATATCCCTAATTTCACCCGCCGCTGCTTTTTGCCTGAGTCTAACTGCCAGAGTGTGCCCTACCCTTTCGCTAAACTCGTAGCACTGTTCCCTTTTTGCAAGAAATTTTTCTGCAGCTTTACTTGCGGCAGAGTCACTGATTTCCGCCTTAGCTATTGCCAATCTCAATATTATATCATCGAGTGGTTTACTCATTTGTATTGCCCTTGCGAGCTCCTCCTCCCTATCTATCAGGACCTTGCACGAAGTTCTCATCTGTTGAGCCTCCCTCTTCTGCCGTCCCAGACTATAACTTAATGTCTCCCCCCTCACCCCGGCTTTAAACGTATCCCAAACAATCCCCGGGCTAGCACTCCCTCTATTAATCTCCCAGAACCCCTTAATCCACTGATTCATATGGGTCACGTACTCTACATCCTTTAAAAATCCTCGCTCAAAGGTCCATCCTTTCTCTTGTCTTTCCACCCGTCCCCCAGTGAGCGTTAAAACTAAGGGGTTATGATCTGACATTACCCTGGGGTGCTTTTCCACCTTGCATCTTAATTTTAAGGAGTGAGACACGAAAAGATAGTCCAGTCTGGTAACAATCTTGTGAGGTGCTGAAAAGAATGTAGATCCAGAATCTGTGGGGTTTAGCTGAGCCCATATATCAATAAGCCCGTTATTTTGAACAAGATTGGAAAGTGCCCCATACACCCTTTTCTTCCTGCCTAAATACCATCTTCCCCCTTCCCCCCCAGAGACCCCCCAAGCCATTGATATTAAAGTCCCCACACATAATAACTGGGGAGGGCCAGGTTGCTAATTCAACGTCAATGAATTCTAGCGCTTCAGGATCATCCCCGTAGACCCATAAATAGAACATAGTGTAAATGTTTCTTCTTGCCACTTGCATTCCACCATCACCCAGCGCCCCCATTTATCAGCTATTTTCCTTTTAAAAGCAACATCATTTCGGCGAGATAGGATAGGGACCCCTCTAGTCCTTGTGCCCTGTTTGGTATTAACAATTAATTTAAAGCCCAGTTGTTCCATGAGATTGGCCCGACTGTCCTCAATATGAGTTTCCTGGATGCATAGGATGTCTACTCGCATTGTTTTTAGAATCACTACCGCCCTTTGTCGCTTAGTCAGATCATTAAGGCCACATATATTAATAGATGCAATCCGGAGATTCATTATTTAATATTGATCATCTTGCCCTGCACAAACCCTACCTTATCAATTCTTTGTCTCTCTTGTTTAAGTGTTTTCATTTCAGCTCTATAATCTTTTATTCTTCGATGCACCCTGTACTGATACTTTGCATTCCCTACCTTCCCTACCTTCATCCTCAAGTAGTAAGACATACTATACAGTACCGTAACCTCCCTCCCAAACAGCCCCAGGTGTCCCCACCCCCACACCCCCCATTCCCCTGCCAGGCAAATAGGTCAAACATGACCTATGTGTGACCGCTGTGACTTCCAACGTGCGCCGCCGCCGGCTCCCCCTCCCCAATCACCCGATTCCCCATTCACCCAAAAAAAAAACTCCTCACTAGAGAAAAGCAAGCTCCCCATTACACAAAAAAAATAATAATAAATAAATATTACCCCCTTCCCTGTGCCCTGCTTATAATAGTCCTAAAAAGGTAATAAAAAATAGCATAAGCCAACAACCTAAGCAAACATATCTTTGCTTTTTAATGAGGTAGATGTACCCTGCCCATAGTTACAGCAGAAAGAAAGCTGACTGAGCGCCCCTAAGTGAGGCTAAGCATACCAGCATCGAGCGTGAAGCCAAAAAAACAAAAACAAAAAGACGTAGCTCTATGGGTGCCCTTCATTTAATTCCTACCAGAATGGGAGAGAAATCTTAGACCCCCCCCGCTGCCTCCTTTGTTCCCTTCATCTCAGACAGGTATTCCTGTGCCTTTATCTCGGAGAAGAACATCCGCACCCTCCCTTTTACAACAACCTTAAGTCGAGCAGGGAATAACAGATAAGCCTCACACCCTAACCCTTGAAAGGGGGTAATTAGCTGTTGGAGCTTCCACCTCCTCTCAACGGTTGCATGGTAAAAATCTGGACGAGCGAAAAAAGTGTGGCCCTCAAATGATCGTTTAGCATCAGGTCGTGCTCTGTCCAGAATTGCCTGCCGCAGAAGAAAGTTGCCAATATACACAAGAATGGCTCTTGGATGCTCCCCCTGTCTCCCACCACTATTTTTCTTTTGATTAAAGGGGAAGCGATGCGCTCTCTGGAACTCGACGTCCCAGTTCCATTGGGCCAGTTCCGGAAATGCACCCTTCAAAAGTTTAACTACAAAGAGCATTATGTTCTCGCCTTCTGTATTCTCCGCAATGCCCAGCAATCGCACATTATTTCTGCGCTGGCGGATCTCGAAATCCTCGAGTTTCCATATTACGTCCTCGAACTGTCACTCTTGCGTCTCTTTAGAGTTCTGTAGTTTAGCCACTTCATCTTCCAAATTTCCAGTTCTTTCCTCAACATGTGTTACCCTATCGGCCATATCTGAACACAGCTTATTGACTTTTCGGAGTGAGCCCTGCAGCTTCTTAGTTGCCTGGTGTGCCCTGCGGCTCTCAAGTCTTGCCTCTCCCTGCATCTGCTTTAGGGTAGAGTATACTAATTCCAGTGATGGTGCGGCTGGGGTAGCAGAAGGAGCCTCAGCCGGTCCTGACTTCTCTGGAGCGCCCGTTTCCCCTTCCTCCATGTACGTTTGAGTCGTTGCAGAGTAGTCCCATTCAAGTTTCCTCGCGGTGTCATTCTTAGAGGGGCTGGCGCTAGCTTTAGCCTTAGTTCTCCGTTTCCGGGAAAGGGTTTTTACATGTTGGATCTTTTGCGTATTTGAGGAGTCTCCAAAGGAGTTATCGGACTCAGACCCTAACGATGTATTTATATCGCTTGTTGAAGTTATGTCTGTATCTTCATTTAGCGAAAAAAAATTATCCCCCTCTGGAGACCGTGAGACCATTAGGTTTAGATCTTCCCTTTCCCCACTAGCATCACTCAAAACACGAGCGCCACACTCCTGCGGGCCGTTTTCCAAATTTCCTATCGCACACGTCTGTCCCGTTCCCAACCGAATCACTGCCCGCATTGACTGGATGTACTGTTGCCCCAGGTTCCATTACAGTATCTAGAGTTACCCCCACATCCCTCATAGTGCTGCCCACAGCGTTGCTCTCGATGCCACCCCAATTGGCTTGATACCTTGCTCGTCTTGTGAGGCGCTCTGTGATGTCTGTGCTATCGGCAGTACTTGTCCCGGTTGGGCCCGCACAGCAGGCTCATGTCGCTCCTCCTTCCCCCCCCGGAATCTCCTGGAGTGGTATGGGATCTTGAGTAGCTTCTCCAGGTGAATCAGGACTGAGAGGGGGCCCCTCGCGCACATCAAGCTCTTCTGTCAAGCGTGTGCTGTTACTAGTTCCAGCCGCCGCCAGCGTGGCTGCAAACACCTCTGCAACTGTAGGCTGGCGCATTCCGCTCTCCTCGCACACAGCCCGCCGCCCGGTCCGGCCATCCGCTCCAGGCTTCCCTGTCTTTGCCGTATTTTCCTCGGCCTCTGTTTTCTTCGCTCCACGCCGATTGGGTCCTGATCCCTTAGGTGCAGCGCCATTCTCCTACTCCTTCGGGGGGTCCTTCACGGCCCCATGCTTTGTAGACCTGGTGTTTTTAGGCGCCATCAGACCCCCGCAGTTTGGACACTCCGAGTCCTGCCAAGCTTAACTACCGCTCAAGAGTCTCCTCAGCCCCCGATTTGATCCTCGTCTCTGCAGCCAGGTGAGGAGCCGCGCTAACAGATAGGTGCTCAGCGGCATGCCCTGGGAGTTTTACCGGCTAACATCAGTCCTTCAGGTAGACCGAGTGAGAGAGCACGGACAGTGGCTCCCGCAGAGGTCAGGTAGCGGCCATCTTGCCTTCGGAATAGCTGTCCTATATCACAGCACAGAAATTTCTGACGCAATGCTGTGCAATGCAGCATTGCACCAGTAATGATAAATATGCCCCTATGTTTGTTTATAGCTTGTTTGCTAACAATCTAACAGTTTCATATCACTTTAATAGGTGTCAGTGCTACTGAGCTCAATGATAAACATTATATGAATCACAAAGAAAATACACTTTTTCCATTGTTTGCTGAATCAAGCAGGTCCCACTGTGCCCTTCCAATATAGGCCCAAGATAGGTGCAAAACCACAAAACATAGGATCAGATGTACAAAGCATTTTACTGCTCCACTAAAATACTTTTTGGCATGTGCCAACCCTATTTTGTCAGTCGATAAACTATAGGGTTTGCGAGTCGCTATGAGGAAGGGGCATGTTAAGTTAAGGGCGCCCCTTCCTAATAGCGAGTTGCACTGGTATGTAGGAATGTTTTGTGACCAGTATTTCAGTCGCAAAACATTCACAGTAACCTCCAAATTCAAGTTGATGGTAACCCATTCGCAAACGGGCAAGGGATCCCTCCCCCTTGTAATGTGGGCGCCAACATTTTTTAAGATCAGGCAGTAGTCCCATGAACCACTGCCTACTCTTAAAAAATGGAAAGGTAGCTTTTCATTGTTATTTTTAAAATGCATCCCGTTTTCATTGCTGCATTACAAAAAATATTGCTTTATTTTAAAAGCAATCACAGCCATGGTGGTCAGGGCCGGACTGGGAACAGAAACCAGCCCTGGCAAACTGCTCAGCCGGCCCCCGCTGGGGTGAGGGGGAGTGCAGCCGAGCAGTTTGCGAGTGCCGGTTTCGGCCGATTTTGTTACCGGGGGCCGATATTGCCGAACCGCGGTAACAAAAACGGCCCCCCAGGGGTCCAAAACAGGCCCCCACCCTAGCGGCCTACCGGGGAAATGCCCGGTGCCCGCTAACGCCAGTCCGGCCCTGATGGTGGTATGCTGACCCCAGCAGGCACTGTCCCTGTGATTGTAGCCACTGACAATGGGTTGCAAATTGTGACCTTCCTCTTAAATATTGATGAGGCAGGTCCATTTGCTACTCACTGCGACTCACTAACAGTGTCAAACACACTGTTGTACATCGCAGTTCGTGATTTTTTTAATGGCGAATCGCTAAAATTTGCCATTAAGAAATCACAAACACGCGATTTTGCATTATATTAAGTATTTTTATATTTATTGGTTACAAGAGCCTAGAACAACTAAAGCTGCCTCTATGTCAGACTTGTAAAAATTATCTGCATTACCTTTGTGGTCTATCATGCCGAAGGGAAGGACGCTCTGCGTCCACTGCAGCAGCCAAACCAGAATTAAATTCTAGCACTGTGCAAGTTGTCTTTAAACAAGCTACGCCTTAAAACACAGCGAATAAAACGCACTCCTGCTAAAGACATTAATACCAATTACAAACTCACAGCTCATTATGTCCTGCTCAACGTATTGTAGTACAGATACAGCATGATTTAATATTGGAAAGTGTTGCTGAAAGAATTACTCTGCTCTGCGTGAAACTTGGTTTATTTAATCAATGTTGTTTTCAGTAGAAAAGTGGATTAGTTCTTTTTTTCTTTAAGTCCAGTTAAAAGTTGTGCAGCTAATTTATTTTAATAAGCGCTCAGTAACTGCCCGCTGCTGAAAAAAAGCAAAAACTGTAATGAAGCGCCAGGAAAGAAAGCATGACTTAATTATTTTTTGTGAAATGGATAATGAATAAATTAGCCACGCTGCAGGCTTATCGTTTATATAGAATGCATTGCCTTTGCTTTGAGAACCATGTCAGGATAATGCCAGTGTCTCTTCTGGCCGAAAACTGATAGATGGATTACTGTGTGGTTGCGAAACTCTTCCCTTCATCACTGTCTTCTCGCTGAATGTATCACCGAGAATGTTTGAAGTCTCTGTGAAGTTCCCCATTGCCCATGTTATCCCGTATAATAACTAATGACAATTATAATAAATCTTTTATTTTTTTACATTTTGTCTAGTATTGCAAACTAATGAAAGATTAATATAGCCTCTGAGCATGAGAACTACCCTGTACGTGCTTGTTTTAAAATGTTTGATTTGTCTGAAAAGAAACCCTTGCTATCTTATTTGCTGACATGAAAAAGATTAGGGGCCACATGTCCGACTGAAGCATTTTGCGACTTCCTAATTGCGACTTTTTGCGACTCGCAATTGGGAAGTCGCAAAATGCGATGTACTCATGTGGTGTTTCAGACACATTTTGCGATTCCCAATGGGGTCGCAACTGGCCTACCTCATCAATATTTGCAATTTGCAACCCATTGGGGAATCATTAAAAACACAGGGATGGTGGCCTGCTGGGGACAGCAGACCACCATGTCTGTGTTTGCTTTTAAATAAAGCAACATTTTATTTTTTTATTTTTAAATGAAGCCTAAAGGAAAACGGGATGCACTTCAAAAAGAAAAATGAAACATTTCTAAGAGTAGCTCTTGATAAACTCTTGCGCTGCCTATCACAAAGGGAAAGGCGTACCCTGTGGACCCATTCCCATTTGCGACTGGCTTACCACCTATCTGAAGAAGGCGGTAAAGTGTGATTGTTTTGCAACAGCCTTCTGGTCACAAAAGAATCGTACATCCCCCTGTGACTCGCTAACAGGAAGGGAAGCCCTTGGCATGCCCCTTCCTCATACCAACTCGCAAACCCTATTTTGCAAGTCGGTAATACGTTACCAACTCGCAAAATAGGGTTAGAACATGCTAAAATGCATACTAGCAATTGCAAACAGGCAGATTCTCTGTTTGCAACAGCTAAAAACAGTCGTAAATGTGGCCCTAAATGCATTCATCCATAGCTACTGTGGCCTAGTTGCAGTTAACTCCTTGAAAAACGGAAGGGATTTACTGGTAATTTTTTAAACCTTCGTTAGTATTCACAAATGTGCTAAACAAAATACCTTGTAAAGTCCACACAATTTTCTGCTTTTCAGCTTTTCATTTAGGATGAACATTTTCAGCTTCCTTTAGTGTGTAGTGACACGATTCTTGTCGACCTAAGGCCCAATTACAAGTGTCCCTGTAATTCTGATGCAACCAGAGTTATCAGCCTCATCGGGATTATAAATGATGTGGAAACACATAGGGGCATATTATCAAGGAAGTGCGATATTTATCGCTAACCACGCTTAGCGCGTTTTCTTTTAACGCCGCCTATCGCTGGTAATTATTGCTGAGATAACACCCTATTAGTAAGGTTTATCTCCATAGCGATAATATTTCCAGCAATAGCGACAAAATGCGAGAATATCGCTGGGAAACCAGCGATATTCTCTCATTAACGCTAAGGTGGATTCAGCATTAGAATCCACCTCCTATACTTCAAACAGGTAAGTTATCCTCACTAGCAGGTGATAAAATCTAGCGATAAACGCGCTTAGCGCGAATTATTTTATGGCTTCGCCTGCCTTGCTAATAGGGGGTAGTGGTGTTAGCGACTGTTTTCAGTCGCTTTTAGTAGGGAACGCCTTCCTTGCATGTCATTAGCGATAATTATCGCTGACATGCAAGGCGATGGAAAACGCGCCCGCTAACGCCTGAAAGCTGTCGCTAACGCCTGTTAGCGACAGCTTGCTGATAGGGCGATAAAATTATCGCCGCTTTAGCGGCAAAAAGTGCAGCTAAAGCGGCGATAAAGCCCTTGATAATATGCCCCATAATTTGTCGCGAAACACCAATATTTTGGTGCAAAAAACAGCTGAAAGTTCAGGGTCCTAAATGGATTAAAAAAATGAAGAATAGCCATCTACAGTGGGTGTAGTTATACAGTTATTCCTTCTTCTAACTAATTTCTTAGGGTCCCAATCGTAAATTCCACATCCTGAATTTACGGTGACACACAGTATTAGTTATTTGAGGTGCAAAGATAAATGTTCATTGAACACATCACAATGTTGGCCACTATAGACTGGAGCAAATATAGTGAGTACAGCAAGTGCTAAATTAATGCATATTCCTCGCCACCGTTTTTGGCAGGGGGGTAAGTGTCTTAAATAGTTGACGAGCTGGCAAGGTGGCAGGATACCAAGTTTTGTCAATGGTAATGGTGGTTTATCTCTAGAACATTAATAAAATGTGTTTCTTTTGCCTCTGAACGTACAGCACCATTTAACTTCTGAAAACGAAATATAGAACGATCAAGACACAACAGCATTTTGATCATACTACAACACAGTAGCTACATATCCTCACAAAAAATCAATAACAGGCTCCAATAAGCCAATACAGAAGACACACAATGGAACAACATACCACCAACACAATTGAGAAACTCAAGAACATAAATTAAGAACACACCACCACAACATAGCAATAGCACATAAAACAGCACAAACAACACAAACATGCCAATAAATGGTGCAGCACAAATACACAATAGCATAACAGAACACAACACAAGAGCACACCAGCTCAAGATTAAATTTACAGAACAATAATTCAGCAACACCAGGTTATACCAAGAAACAACACGATCATAACATAAAACAATACAAACACATAATAAATAGCACAACTACATATCACACACTAACATATTTGCAATTATGTGCTATGATGCTGTTTTGTTTTGCTCTATTAATGTGTTTTTGTTGAGCTACTGTGATCCCTTGAATAAGTGTGTTGCATTGTTATTTTTTTAATATATTACTGTATAACACAGGCCCTCTATACTCTTGAAACAACAACGGTGATAATAACAGTGTTATTAACTTCCAAAGTCTAGTCTATCATAAGATTTAAAACTGCTCAAGAATCCACAGGCTGTAACTCTGGTTTCACCTTACGGGACAAAGATGCACATGCAGAATAAAGTAACATTAAGAAGTTTGGTGTTATCTTCTGTATAATTATTGGTTCTGCTGTCACATATAGTGTCATCACATAGACCTGCTGGTTTGAAGAGGCCTCAGCCTCTGCACTTAGCAGAAACAAACATCTATGTTCCGTAGAATCTTCCCCAGCCCTGGAGCATGCAGATGAATTATACCACATGGAAGCTGTAGTCAGGCACTTATTTATTCATCAGCATACACTCACACACTGTGCATTATCCCATACTCAACATTAACCACACCCTAACACCTCCCTGCATATAAAGTAGTTCCTGTCCAGAATCCGCCCCAGAACCACAAGGGTCCTAGTGCGCACAACATCAATATGCTACATCTCCACCTTTGTTAAATAAAAAGTGGTGAACATTATGAAAATCACATTCCTCTAATCAGTAGGCGAGGTGATCGCACTTGTCAGCTGGACCTGGTGATCCGAGAAGAGTGAGGTTCATCCTGATTGCACATGGTGACAGGCTCAGGTGCTTGAGCCGGACCTGCTGGCAGGGCTGCTTCATGCATGGTTTCAGGACTCGACAAGTGTCGCAGAAGGTGTTTGAAATGTCACATGTCCTGAGTGATAGATTGTCCAGGACAATGTGCTTTTATCATATGTGCCTTCCACGACGTCACGACCTGTAGAGTGTCAGCGGAAAAAGGAGTGTCCATTTTCTGTCTTCTTTTCTATTTAACCAATACCTAGCCTCCTTTGTAAAAGACTGTCTGCTGGGCATGACGAAGCTGATCGGCATATGCTTTCATTTTCCTTTTTTGATTTGCATCAGTGTCTCGAACTTGGTCAGTATTAACTTATTGATCCGAGGTCCATTGAGCTAGTTTTGGGCTGATGGCTCTCCCCAATAGCAAGGTGGCTGGAAGCTCACCAGTTGTAGAGTGAGGAGTTGATTGATAGGTCCAGAGGACTGGCGCATGGCTTGGTTAAGATCAATTCCTTCCACGGACGCTCGTTGGATGACTCTCTTGAGGGTGCCCATGAATCGTTCTACTACACCATTGCCTTAGTGCCAGAGAGGTGTACACTTTTGGTGTTTGACGTTGAGTCGAACTAGAAACTCTTTGAACTCTTTGCTATTAAATGGTGGGCCATTGTCAGATTTGAGGATTTCGAGAATGTCCCACATTGCAAAAATATCGAGTCATTCTATGACCTTCTCATGGGTTGCCAAAGATAGGTCTTCCACCAAAGGAAACGCAAATATTCATCAATGGCTACCACGGGATGTTGTCCATTTCCTAAAGGTCCAAGAAAGTCAACTGCTACTCTCTCCCAGGCATGTACAATAAGGTCAGATATTGCCACTGGGTGTTGCGCCACCTTAGGAGACAAACAACTGTATATGTTTCACATTTTCAGCTCCTTCTCACCTTGTTCATCAAGACGAGGGAACCATACTCGATCTTATAGGTCTCGGAACATCATAATTTCCTCTACCAGGATGCAAATACATTAAGCAAATACATTAACTAAGGAGAGTTTCAGCATTAACTTTATGGACCCAAATTTACTTAGTTTTCATGCAACAAAGCATTCAAAATCGCTGTACTGCATTGTACAAAGGGGAAAACATATGAACTAACAATGGCCTGTTGGTGGTGTCCTCATCTCTGCCGGTGGAAAAACAGACTGCCTTGTGTCATGCACAACCTTGCACCTTCAACAGAGGCAATTGTGGGCTGCCCAGCAAAGAATCGGTACTGGAAGTATTTTCTTCCAGCACAAATTCCTATCCATAGACCACAGCAAAAAGGTGATATGCATTGAAATAGCACTATCTGTGGACTACAGCACACATGCAAATCATTGGTTCCTGGGGGAAATTAACCCAGTCCACCTTGTTGAAGCGTCCTTCCAGATGTCATTAGATTTGATGTAAACTCTGGTCAGGCTATCCTGGTTTATCAGCTTTTATCAAAACCTATGGATGTTTTTAGCTATCTGCCCTGAGAGAAACCAAACACTCTTGATACAAAGGAGTGCAAAGTCAGGGCCATATTTATGTAGGTTTTGCCTTGCCCTTGTACCAGGCAAGGGGCAAAATGGCGACACTAAACCTAATTCTGGTTTATCAAGCCACAAAAGGCCACCTTGTGTGGCCCTGCATGGTTTGATAACTCCAGAGTAACGCAGCCGAAATCGTTGCATTGGGTTACTCTGTCCTGGGAAGGCATTCCATGGGTGGAGCGTGGGAGTTCTAATGCATCCACCCATGGATTTTGGCATATTACAAGATTTACTAACACTGATAAACCTGGGGAATGAATCACAATGGGATGCCTCCCCAGGTGAGGAAAACGAGGAGAATTATCTTAATTTCTCCTTGTTGCTACCTCTTTTTATATGTGCTGAATTCTGCAGCACACACAGAAAGCGGAAAATGCCTCTTAGGATTGTTTTTGTGCAGGAAGGTGCCCCTTCCTACACAAAAACAATCCTGCTTACAGTGCATGGTGTCCCTTCCGGCTTACAACGTAGGCACCTTGCACCTTGGTGCAAGGGTGCCTACCTTGCTGCATTGGCGCTTGGCAGCACATTGTACACCCACAAAGGGAAATTAAAGGAGTGTGCTGTATATTTTTAAGTATGGCACATTCCTGCTTTTCCCTATCACGCAGTTCAGCACAGCAAGGTGACTTGCTGCTTTGCGCTGCGTGATAATTTGATAAATATACCCCTAAGTCTGGCTCTGCGAAAAGACCACCTAGCCAGCACAAAACACGTATTACACTAGAAAGTAAAAACCTACTGCCTCTTTATGTCACTTTGCTTAGAGCTAGCTTCAGAGTGAAGCAGTAAACATTAGTGAATCTGAGTCACAATTTCTTATTTAAATAGCTCCGAAAATTATGACAGTATTCACTTATCTTGCGCCTCTAAGCTCAGTTTATAACTATATTTGAAATGAGACACTGTTTACTAATTTAATATTGAAAAATAATTTGTTGAAACAAATATTATTAAAATGGATTAGGCAATTTTTCATAAATAATTTTAGCTATATTATGATATTCTGCCTTAACGAACCAGAAATTGGTCTTTAATTAGTTGATGTAAATATTGCGAATGGCGATTTCTGGATAAGACCAGCTTTTCAAATAGTGGAATGTAACATAGCCGTGTGTGAGTACAACATGCAGCAACCTACATTCGAGATAAAATATCTTTAAGCCACTGCAGCAATCTTGTGAGAGAAACTAATCAGCGTACCAGATTCAGTTCTGCTGGATGCATTACCATGCTACTTGTTTTTGTACTCAGAGGTCCTTAGTGGTTAGGGGGTCAGACAGAAAGGACAGAAAAAGAGAGTGAAACAGATATTCCTGTCTTTTTCTACAATCCCCAGGGCACCCTGAAGTTTAGGAGGTTGTTCATCAGTTGCAGAGGAGAGTAAGTGCTATGTTCTTCAGAAAGATATCTGCCTTTACTCATTTCCGATGACAAAACAACACGCACAATGACTTTTTGGGTCAAATACGTATGCTGTCAGTGAAAAAGCGTTCTCAGAGGATCAGTCAGGTGACTTCCATGGTATCAGGATTTCAAACACAGTATTTCTAAAGAAGAAATATCCAGCGACTATTTTTGCAAACACCTCAGTCATTTGGGTGCCAGTCCTGCATATGAATACTTGAAGGACGATTCCAGACCTTGACTCTTTTTACCCCATGAAAGGGTTAGTTAGATGATGATAGAAATGGAGAGCCAGTCTTGCTGTATAGACTTGTTATTGAAATACGTATGCGGTCTGACGCATTCTAATATTACACAAGATTCTGCAGATTTGTTCTAGCTTAAACTTTTGTGAATATTGGAAAATGATGTAAGGTGACTCATGTAATTTTGAGATATCTACCCTTTTATAGCAAGTTTTATGAAACTAGGGGGCAGATTTACAAGAAACTGACACATCTGTAGAGATGGGTCAGTTTCCCTGCGCCAGCCTGCGATACCCTTGCGCCAACATGGATGCGACGTATTTACAATACCGCGCACCATGGCGCAAGGATTGACAGATGCGTCAGAAATTCTGCCGCATCTGTTGGCCCAAAATTCACGCATTGCTGGAGTCGTGTTGCAAGCAAGACACAACTCCAGCAATGCATGTTGAGGCCTATACTTTTTGTACTGCGTCACTCCTTACGCCTGCTTCAAGAAGGTGTAAGGTTTTGACGCAGTGGCATCCTAGAAGTGGCACAGTGAAATCTTGTAGATTTCACTGCGTCACTTTTACGAGGCTTTCCTGCGTGAGAATGCCCACCCTGCATACATTATACCTGACACAGGTATAATGTGATGCAGGGCTTTACAACGTGATGCATCTCCCTAGATGCGTCACGCTGTAAATTGGCCGCATTGTTTACACCACCGTTGCATCACAAAAGTGATGCAACAACTCAAAAGTGTTGCAAGGGGCTTGTAAATCTACCCCTAGGTTTTAACGTGCCTTCTTGCTTGCTCAGTGTGTTCCCATCAGCAGTATAGCGTTTTGCCCATAGGTGTTACCTACAGATGTAAATGTTAATCTGTTCTTTTAAAATGGGAGTTCTAATCCCTTGAATCAGGCTTCCAGACACAATGATCTTACTCAAGTGAAAAAGTCTGAGTATCTGACTGACTGGGTGAGTGCAAGGAAAGGAGAAAAACATCAAGCAATGGGTTGTAAAGGGGTGGAGGTAGATAGTAAACCTCTGTAATATGGGAGCTACCAAGAATTCAAAACTTTGTGGGATTTGCACATAATTTTCATGGAGATTCCCACCTTGAAATTAGTTATAACAGTACACCAATAAAAGGTTGGGTAAATGTACATGTTGTACAGGAAAGCAAAGGAAACTGAATCTAAATTCCATTGCGAGTACAGCAAAAGGAGCCCCTTTAAGAAAATATTGTTCTTGTAAAGAAGGGGAGCAAAGTAGTGCAGATGCACACCCTTAGTTAACACTTAAACAGATGAATTACCTGCTTGCCGACACTTCAATATGTGCATGTGAAAGCAGGAACAGTCACTCCTGAAAAACTAAAATAGTACTAGTTTCCACCATACAACTATTTTTTGTGAATTCCAAAATAAACAAACTTGTAAGACAAGCGGCAGGGGCTATTCACAACAAAGTGGCGAAGCGTATCTTTAAGCCACGAAGGCTTACTTTGTCACTTTAGAAACGCAGGGCTGCAACATTTTTATTAGAATATGGTGCAGCCCTGGGTTTCCCCCTCCGCTTGCGCTAACTTTAGCTGCCTAGAGCCAACGCAGGCACCCTTGCACCATAGTGCAAGGGGGCCTGTGTTGAGGGGAAGAATGTTTATGTGCAGGAAGGTCCCCCTTCCTGCACATAAACAATCTTTAAATGCTGTTTCGCAACTTCTATGTGTGCTGCATTAAGCAGCACACATAGAAGTTGCGAAACAGCATTTTTAAATGATTGTTTATGTGCAGGTAGAGGGACCTTCCTGCACATAAACAATCATAGGCAATTTGCTGTTTCTATGTCTGCTGCACAAGGCAGTACACATGGAAACAGCAAGAATGAGGAGAAATAAAGTATTTCTCCTTGTTTCGCTTAATTTTGGGGCTGCCTCCTATTTACGCTGCCCTTGTAAATAGGGGGCAGCGTCAAAATCAATGGGTATTGCAGTGGAATGGCCACTGCAACACCCATTGCCCTCCCCTTTCATGCTAAATACAGTGTGAAAGGGGGCCTTATTTACAAGGCAGCATTAAGCCACGTTAAGTGGCTTAACGCTGCCTTGTAAATAAGTCTGGGCCCCTATCGCCATCACAACGTCGCTAAAAGTGACGTTGTGGTGGTGATAGGGGCTTGTAAATATGCCCCTTATAGGCTTAAAAATGTTATTTTTAGGTCTATGTTTACCATGCTTACTGTCAAATAAAATAAATATGATGATTGCTGGAATGGCAGCCACATATTGCCTTATCATTTGCACACAGTCTGCTACTACACAATTACTCAGGCACTTCGGGTGCAGATTTTGAACAAGTTACACAAAATCAAAGTTGCTCTTTAGGAAGTGGCTGGTTCACTCGATATGCTGGGAATTCAAGCATGGACATAATAGTGTAGGACATGCACCTTACACTTAAACAGTATTCCTTGTGTAAATGGTGCTTTCCGCAATCCAATGAGTGACAACCCTTTAACTGCATAACAGCAAAAGATCACCATGTCAATTTACTTTTTATCAATGAAAGCCATCACGTCATGGAAAGATTTAACAGATAAAATCATATTTAGGTTTGGAAATCTGTGGTGTGTATACTATATGTAAACATGATGCCACACCTGGGTTTCCATCTTTGCCTGGGCCTGATACTGGGTATTCAAACCGCAAGACTACTTGCAGAAACCACAATGTTTTCTACCTATTATCTGAGCTGCACCATAAATATTTACTTTAACTTCCAAGTTAGTACACATCAAATATGTGGCAACAAGTACATGTAGCAGTCATAGCCTGATTGCCACTTCTTGTTCTTTCCTGTCTGACTTTAAAGAGATATGTACACTCAGGCCCCTAAACATTCAATATTTTTTCAAGAGTTTACTAATATACATTGTCAAATATGTTCCTTACTTTGCGGTGTGACACGTGTGGTATATTGAGGGAGAATTAACATTGATTAGCATGGCCTAACTTAATGACCAAGAGATATGATTTATATGTGTCACGTCCTCTTCATGTTTTAGTGGCACACATTGTCATTTTGTGCCTTTGGCTAACATATTCTCCTAAACATATAACTTTTGGAAAATATGAAATCATGCCATTCTCTTTATGGGAAACCATTAGATGTATTTCAGTTCTGTTGTTAGGTGTGGATGGATCATTTACATATTATTGATGATCAAAAACGCTAACTAAAACTACACAATACTTAATGCTACATTTGTTTGGATGGATGTATCGTCCAAGCTGACTTACCAAACACTGTAGGCTATAGCACACAAAGATTCACATGGATAGACCTGTAACAAAGGCTATACACTCAGAAGCTTGGTTGACAACCATAAAACGAACTAAATTTTGAACTTTAGGAGGCATATTTACAAGCCCCTATCACCACGGGAACGTCACTTTTTATGACTTTCCTGTGGCAATGGGGGCTTCGCCTTCTTTACAAGGCAGCATTAAGCCACTTAACATGGCTTAATGCTGCCTTGTAAATAAGGCCCCCTTTCACGCTATGCTTAGCATGAAAGGGGCGGGCAATGGATGTTGTGGTGGGTGTTCCACTGCAACACCCATTTATTTTGACGCTGCCCTCTATTTACAAGTGTGGCGTAAATAGGAGGCAGCGCCAAAATTAAGACCAGGGAAAACCCTGGCGCAACGAGGAGAAATGTTTAATTTCTCCTTGTTTTTGTTGTTTTGCACAATGCAGCACACATGGAAACAGCAAAAGGCCAATGATTGTTTATGTTTTCTGAAGTGGTGGAGTGAGGCGTTAAGCCAGGACGGCTAACGCCTCACTCCGCCACTTCCCTTGTAAATATGCCCCTAAATTAGTTATAACATATTTTTAACACCCACCACAATTAAAACACAGCCACAGCCCATGCAGGTAAGAGTGGTGGGGCAGTAGGGCCTGGTGGGGGGGGGGGGATTACGACAGACGAGGATGAGGAAAAATTAATTTTTTATTTCACTTTTCCTCGTCATTGTTCATCGAAATCCCCCCCACCGGGCCACACCGGGCCCCACCACCCCACTGCTCTTACCTGCACAGGCTGCGGCTGTTAAAACAGCAATCAACCCACCCAGATCTCCCAGTAATAATCACAAACAGAACTAAAAAAGAACAAATACTACATACCCCAACTTAATGCACAAGTTCCACTCATAAAACACCATACATCCTCATCCTCATCCCCAAAAAAAACCAAAGACCAACATTATGAACATAAATACATTTCTTACAACACAACTTACAATATTTAAGATAATATGTGTTTAGATTTGTTTGTGCTCTAGAGATTTATTAAAATGTGCCACAAGAGCTGAATGTTATGTTATGTTAGGTTATTTTAATTTTATAAGGTGCACAGCTACCCTAGGGTTTCCCGGCGCCGCCTGAAAGGAGCCAACGCAGACAGAGGGGTCTACATGTTAAATAACCAAGTTTTTAAACCCCTGCGGAAGTTCTCATACGAAGATTCAATTCGAAGATCATACGGAAGGGTGTTCCATAAGGAGGGTCCCAAATGAGAGAAGGAACAATCGCCCATGCGCACTAATCTCGTCCTAGGAACAATAAACTTGGCCTGGGTAGCTGAGCGCAGAGCACGAGATGGCACATAAGGATGAACAAGAGTCTTCAAGTAGGGAGGTACCTTTCCAGATTTTATCTTGAACATGAGACTCAGTGCCTTAAACTTAATGCGGCTTTCAATTATGTCATTAAGGCCATATTGTGCTTGTTGTGGTTTTCATAGTACTGTCCTTGGCCTACAGCGATGGCACCATCATTTTACCATTAAATTACAACAAACTAATCAGAGACAGTTTTACATAAAAATATTTTGTTTATTTAAAAACATTTTTAAAACAATATCTTTACTACCCCAGCTCCTTGTCCAAGTTAAAGGGTTCACCCTATCTTGCCATGGTGTCATCTGTCGCAAAAACAACAGTTGATGGACAGAATGCAGAACAATATCATACATTCACCCCAGTACAGAGATCTGGGCCTAAATCCATCGTTTTTTTGCTCACCATGCCATTCCAGTTTGAACCCAGCCATATGCAAATCAGTCTTGACCTCTGTGCCTCATGGGAACAGTCCAGCCCAAACTGCTAAGCCAGGTCCTCCCTGGACTGGAAACAAGCATCCTAGGACCGGTTTCGGGGTTTCACCCCTCTTCAGCCAGGATAGCTTGATTCCAGTGGCATGGAGAGCATGGGACCCACGTCTGGGCATACCCGTCCCACTCGGGGTGACAAATACAAAAACAACAATTGTCATCTGTCAGCATGGCCACTTGTCAGTCCTTGTCTGTCTGAGTAGGAGAAGAATGTGGTTTGGTGCCACTGCAGGTGTTCTCCTTCTTTCCTCTCTCGCAAACTAATGTTGGAGTGCCATACTTCTGAACACTTTAGCCACTGATAGCAAGTGTTCATATTTGGCCTGCCTCAGTACCATGGATTACTTTACCACATCATCCACATTAACTGACAATATAAAATGAACATGGAAAATGAATGCACAATTAAAAAGACAGAGACGTATTTATAGTTTTGCAGGATAAATAGTCTGTCACAATGCAACGGATATCCTTTCCACCTTATTAAAAAAGTGAAATAGGCTATATTCCTCTGGTAATACAGTGAACGGAACATCCGCCACATTTGTGATTAAGTTTCCCATGGGTCAAACTCTAAATAACACCTGTTAGACCTGGCAGCCTTAGGGTGGTCTACCCCAAACCTTTTGCCTTCCTCCTCCACGTTTGCGCATCCTGTTTTTGCTCACCATAGGACTCTAAGCACTTTACCACTGCTAACCAGTGCTGAAGTGCATATGCTCACTCTTTAAAATATGGTGGCATTGGGTTATCCTCAATTGGCATATTTGATTTACTTGTATGTCCCTTGTAAAGTGGCACTACATGTGCCCAGAGCCTGTAAATTAAATGCTGCTAGAAGGCCTGCAGCACCTATTGTGCAGCCCACTTAAGTAGCACTCTAAACATGTCTCAATCTGGTTTTAATTGCCATTTTGACCTGGCAAAATAAACCTTTGCTAGGCCCAAACCTTCTTTTTAATACATATAGGTCACCCCTAGGGTAGGCCCTGGGCAGCCAGAGAGCACGGTGCAGTGTATTTAATAAGAAGGGCATGTACTTTAAGTTTTACATGTCCTGGTAGTGAAAAACTCTTAAATTCATTTATCACTACTGCAAGACCTATCTCTCACAATCTAGCAGATTTGAATACAACTGATCTTCTTGCAATAGAGTTTCTTGCACCGGAAAATCCAACAATGCCTGAGGCAACGAGGGTGTCGTGTAAAACAGCTGCCATCGCCCAAAGAGTATTAAACGAGCACCACACTTTCGAAGCCTGGGGAATCAAGGTCACCTCTTACCAAAATCCAGCTTACCCAGCGCCTCTTCTAAACCCAGTCCAAGGCCTGGCCTAAATCGCCGCCCAAAGACCCCAATTTCCGTCCTCAGAGGGGCACTGGGCTCCTCTCCTCAATCAAGGCCTCTCTTCCGGGGTTCTACTCGTGCGCCTTATGGTGAAGAAGCTGTACCTGGAGAAGGTCTTCGGTTTGCTGAGCCAATCACAAGAACCCTAACCCTCCTTCCAGCAACTCAATGACATCATAGCCAAATGGACAGAGGCAACAATCAACAAAAAGGAAGTGTGTTTCGCCTTTGCTCATGGAACATCAATGGCCTAGCCTCAAAAGCTTCTGATCCTGACTTTCTGCAATATTTTAAAACGTTCGATATAATCCTGTTGCAGGAAACATGGCTGACTGAACCATTACATATACACAGGTTCCACTGCTTCACCATACCAGCTACAAAAGGCGGAAAAACCGGTCACTGTTCAGGTGGGCTGGCAACTTATATATCGACAACTACCATACTTACAGCAGCCACAGTCGATCCAGGAACAGAGGTTGCCTTAGCAACCAAACTCACTCTCTCTCTGGTGGGTGCACAAAAAGAAGTAACGATTGTCAATGCATATATCCACCCTAAACGTTTAGCAACAGATTCGGTGAAGCTATTTGGCCAAATAACTATTTATATAGGCAGCACTGAATCATCAAATATTATTCTGTCGGGGGACTTGAATCAATATTTATTGGGATCATCAGACGAATATGAAGCAAGACTCCAAACTTCATACTGCAATATACCAACACAAGGCGTCTTCACCCACGGGAAAACCATCAAGACAAACAGAAGCCTTCTTGAGGACCTGGAACACTCCAATCTTAGGGCCCTTAACGGAAGATTCGCAGGCGACACTCCTCCTGTAGCCAGTTATTATACTGCAACAACTTCCTTGATTTTGGACTATACCTTTACTAGTCTCCCGCTGTTTTCATTTATCATCAATTTCAGAATGGGGGACAAGGGAGATAGTGATCATCGCCCATAAGAAATACCTTTAGCCGCAACTGCTTCCTCTGGTATCCAGTTTGCCTCAGTCTTGGGCACCATCTATACGTCAGACTATAAGAGAATTAAATTCACAGCAAATAACATCGAATCCCTGTCAGAATCGGCATTGAATCTCATACTCTCATATCCGACCAATATGGACTACATTCAAATCTGGGAACGATTCACCAAGATGCTCAGCGAACTACACGCGTCGCAAACAAAAATGAAGCACACTCTGCCATTCGAGCAAGCGAAAAGGTTAACTGCAGCACAAGGCGCGCAAATTAAAAGCCTCAAAAGAACTATAAACAGCTCAGTAAGATCCTTGCACCACGATCCTGGGAACCCCTTGCTACTCTCCTCTTTGCGTCAACAAAGAACTAATCTAAAGAAGTTGAAATGGGGCATTAACAAAAACCATGAAGATGACACCTGGGCCAAACTTCTTCAAAACATAAAACAAAATGACAGCGCCCGTTTCTGGAAAATGGTGAACGCAATCATTAACCCGCAACGTGGGGGAATTCCATCACACATATTAGAGGAAACTTGGGCCAATTATCTGCACACCCACTTCAACTACTTTACAGCAGGCTCCCTTCACCAGGACCAGAGCAGGGCAGCTCCAACTGACCGTGATGCGGCTAATCTAAAAAACGATAGAGTCTCATATATATCCTCAAATGCAAATCAACTTTTGGAGGAAACATCAGACGAAGCTGCGCATCTGTTAATTAAGCAGCAGATCACAAAGGGAAGAAAGGAAGGGGCACCAGGACCGAATGGAATCCCGCCCGCTCTGTTTAAACAGAGGGCGACAGAGTGGGCAAGAATACTTCATCCAATATTCCTGGAAGTGAGACAACGGGGCGTCATCCCTGATTCATGGAAAGGCTCCACGATCGTTCATATCCACAAAAGTGGCGACAAGGCTTCGCCCGGCAATTATCGGCTGGTGGCACTAATCGATAATGAGGCTAAATACTTTGCAGGCACGTTGTTGGAAGAGCTCACAGCCTGGGCGGACATGAATGATACAATTCCACTAAATCAGACAGGTTTTCGTAAGAAAACTGGCACAACAACGAACATCTTGACATTATCCCTGCTCATAGACGCCACAATTTTGAAGAAAATGCAGCTGCACCTTTGTTTTATCAATTTTAGCGCCGCCTTCGACAATGTGGACAGATCAAGACTGTGGGCGAAGCTGGCAAGCTGTGGGATCCCAAATGCTCTCTTAAAAATGATAATGCTCCTCCATAAGGATACCTGGGTACAGGTCAAACTTGGCACAGGGACGCATTTGTCAAGGAAAGTAAAAACAACGAAGGGCCTCAAACAGGGCTGCGTGCTGGCACCCATGTTATTCAATTTATTCATGGCAGACCATCCGCATTTACTCAACATCAGCAACTCTCACGCACCCAGGATGGGGGGCACAACTCTGTCCAATCTCCTTTACGCGGACGACGTAATCTTGCTCAGCCACACAGTAGTAGGCTTGCAACATCTTCTCAACAGCATGCAGGACTACACTGAAGCAAACAAGCTGTCAATCAACTTAAAGAAAACTAGAACTATGTCAATTAATAACAAAAGGAAGGCAGAGAGAAGCTGGCAGCTGGGCGGTACACGAATAGACTCGGCGGGAGTCTGTAAGTACCTAGGTGTTTACATTGACAAAGAAGGAACATTTGCCCGACACCTAGAGAAGATTAAAAGAAAGGGGCTGGTGCTAGCATTAACCATGAAAAGCTTAACATCTAAACTACTGGGCCCAACATTAAGTCCCCTACTAAAAGTAGCACAGGCCAAAATTCTACCCACAATTACTTATTGTAGTGAAGCCTTAAGAGGGAGAGATGCAAAACTGTTGGACACAACCTTAGTAAAAGCATCCAGAACCACATTTAACCTTCCAAACTACACTTCCCTGGTGCAAATTAGGCTGGAATTTGGCCTACTAAAGCAATCATGGGCCAGATACGGCGTATATATCAACTGCTGGAACAAAATTAGACTTTCGGCCCCAAAAACTCTAAATCAGCTTCAATGGCAAGATCTTCAGCAGAGGGAGGATTCTCCCGCAAGAAGCTATCTTCAGGAGGCTCTAGCATGCAGTGGACTCTTGGCCCTTTGGAACACGCAGATCCACCACTCAGTTTTTAAGAAATTAGTGAGGAAATCCTTGAAAAAATTGGCGTTGGTGGAGGACAAAGCAGCTTTTTCAGCAAGATCGCATTTCCTGGATGACTGTGAACAATTACAAAGTCTTGGCCCCTCAAAAATATTTCAATCTGGGCTACCCAAAATCACAGAAATTAAAATTCTTAAAACTTCGCCTTGGCTTGATCCCGTGCACTCAGAACCTTCCACCATGGAAGAGGAAGCCATCTCGAACATCTTGTAGTCTGTGCAAAAATGGCCAGGGCGACATTATCCATTTATTATGCTCCTGCAAGGAGCTGATACAGGAAAGGAGACAGCTGCTAAGAGTCCCCTTAAACCAAAGGAATATTCGCTCAAGGAGACAAGCAGTTTTGGCATGCTTTGACCCAGCAACACCTCAATTAAATTGTAGACTAGTGAGATTCCTAGAGGCAGCCGAGAAACAAAATGCCATTGAACGCCTAAACTCCACCTAGGCTAAGGGGAAGCCGTGACTACTGTGTGCACTCTTTTAACTATGACATGAGACTGCCACCAATAAGGTCGACTTGGGAAACCTCCATATAAGCACTTGGACTGGACTCTCAATAAAGTCCCTTTTGGATAATAGCACTGCCCAGACAGAGTAAGGAAGCCGGGAAGAACGCATAATTTACATTGAGAGCTATGTGTATGAAGAACAAAGCATTTTTTATTTGATAGTAATTTAACTGTTTTAAGCTTTTAAGGATACATGAATTTTTGCACATGTGTAATTATTATCTTAACATGATTTTATTGTATTATCTGAAATTCGTATTGCAATGGTTTTAAGTAACTATGCAAATGTAATAAAATTCATTCAATTCTATCTCTCACATAGATATCCCTTGAGCTACCTTACTTAATTTAATAAGCTGTAATTTCCAAATGGGACCAGATAATCAGTTCATGTTTGTTGTCATAACATGATAAAGTCGGATTTTAAATCACAATTTTGAAAATGCCACTTTTAGAAAGTTGCTGGCATTTTTCTGCCCTATCCATTTAGTGCCTATAGCCTGTATCTGGGTCACAAGACTGGATGCAGCCGACAGTTGAGCTTTGTGCATTCCTCCTAGACAGCCACACGCAATAGGTGTGCCTGGATGGGCCGTCACTGGCAGGATGGGAGGAAGGAGCTGGGCACAGCTCTACTTGCACTTAAATAGGCTGCGTCCTCTCTCCACACATAGGGCTGGATACCCCCTGTAGTCAGTCTGAAGCCAGGATTGGGAAGGCAGGATGGCTGGGGACTTAAAAGTGAAACCTCTAGTAGCTTCTCCCCCACTTCAAAGGTGCAACTGGGTATGAATAGTGGACTTCGGACATTAACAGTGCTGTACACTTCTGGATCTGAGAATACTCAACCAGGAAAAGGGACTGCTGTGCTGCTGAAGCACTGCCACTCTGCTGGAGTGCTGCCCTGCTGGACTGCTGCCTTACTGTGCCGACCTGCTGCTCTCTTGCCTGGGCGAGAAGGACTGGGCCTGCATCTCTTGAACCCAGAAGCCCAGAGAGACTTCAAAGGCTATTTGACTTGGTCCCTGATCTGAAGCCTCAGGAACACAAAAGGCTTCCAACAACCTTGGACCTGCACCTGGACTCTGCCATCTGTGAGTCTACCCTGTCAATTGGTGCCAACCCAGTCCTGGACCCTTGGAAGTGGGCCTAAAGTGCTCTGCCAGCATCTGTAGATTCAGTGCAACCAATGCATCTCCACTGCTGCATGGTGCAACCCTGAGCATTGCGGCTTATGTGTGGATCAGGACTGCCACAAAGACCAGTATCACAACCTGTTGCTGCATCAGAACCACTGCTGTGTACGTCATCCTCGGTGCAGGCCCTCGCATCTCTCATCGATGGCAGCCTGGATGACAACGACGAACTCCGTATCACAGCCTCACAGTTCTTCAGATCCGACGCATCGCCCCTACTGTGCAACGCATCCTCAACTTTGGACTTTTCATTTCAAGCCCTAATCGAAGAGACCGGTGATGATGCCATTGGGACCTTGCACCTCAGAATCACCGCATCTCGGAACCGGCGCATCACTTCGGCAGCACGACGCACCTTCGACAAAGATCCTCGCACCAGTGCGCAAACCAGGATTTAAGGTACTCTGTTCAGCGGGCCTAACTGCGTCCCTGTAGGCGGCCAGGGCACCATCATGGTAGTCCTGAACTTAGGACGTATAGTCTGGCGCAATTAGATATCCACAGTTGTTGCTTTACGCCTTTTGGTGCTAATTTTACTAAAATCTTTCAAATGTAATATCTCTGGTTCTGCTTATTGTATTTTTGTTGTTTTAGTCTTGTTTAATTTATTACAAAGTACTCTATTTTTCTAAATAGGTGTGGCATCATTTTATGGTATGTTTTCCCTGTGTTACTGTTTGGAGTCTTGCACAAATACTTCACACATTGCCTCTGAATTAAGCCCGACTGCTCGTTGCCAAGCTACCTGAGGGCTGAGCACAGGTTAATTTAGGGTTTGCTTGTGCCTCACCCTGAGAAGAATTGCAGTTTCTGGTGGAGAAGAGTTTCACCCACCAGCCTTTACCCAATTTCTTACAATGCCCACAGTAATTTAATCAGCACAGATGTAAAAACAATCATAAGGCACAATTGACATGGAGATCTAAGTTGCATGTTTTGTGGAAGTTATTAGGTAGTCCAAGACCATACTTATTGATTTCACAAAGTACTGATCAAGCATGTATGTGTGCTGCTGAGCTAGACTTGATGCTATAGCTTGTATTTGTGTGTTGTGGACAACAGTGCTCGCAGTTCAATGTATAATGTACTACATTTAGCTGATGTGATTGTGCATTTCTCTGTCGAATTATCTGATTGATGTTTTGGGTAATGTCATGGATGTCTGTTATTCTGTACATGGCCATTCTGCGAATGTATGCAAGAGACTGCTTCTACAAATATATCTTGCAAAGGTCACAGGCTGAGAGTGGCATATAAAGACAAAGTAAGATCATCTTTGTGTTGAACATGCATTCATAGACAATAAAATCACCTAATATATATGGAGATGTACACCTATTGACAAATAGCATAATGATGGTACACCTTTGTATTAAAATATTGTGTCCTAACCTAAGTGACTGTCTTGGCAATAAGAGCATACTGAATTGGTTATCTCTTCTTTCTCTACTTTTCTCATAATGCATATATTATGCCTGACATTGTCTACTGTGCTTGAAGCCTTACTAAGCACATAACAAAGTGTAAACATTCAGACTAAAAGATGTCAAGTATTACAATTTAGAGCTTCTTACTTCAGATGAGAAAAATTTCACCTAGGAATGTTGTATTATTTTAATCAAATATTGCCAGCATGTGAATGTATCTGCATTCCTACATAACCTATTCGCACTCCAATATTCATATCATATGGAGAGGAGTTGGCCTAACGGCTAGGGCGGTCGACCTCGAATCTGGGGAACGGGGTTCGAGTCTCGGCAATGACGCTGAACATCCTGTGATTCTGGGCAAATCACTGAGGGGCATATTTACGTTCCCTGGCGCATCCCTGCATATCAGCAGGGATGCGCCAGGGAAAATGCGTCACGCAAGTTTACCCTTGCGCCACGTCCGATGCGCCGCATTTACAATGCGGCGCATCGTGGCGCAAGGATAAGCAGATGCGTGACGCATCTGCCGGCGGAAGGTTGGCGCAGTGCTGAAGTTGTGTCACAAGCGCGACGCAACTCCAGCACTGTTCCAACCTTCCTATCCCTAACATGGTGTGTCAATCCTTACGCCTGCTTGAAGCAGGCGTAAGGATTTGACGCACCAGCGTCGAAAAGTGACTGCGTGAAATCTTGTAGATTTCACTACGTCACTTTTCCGAGGCGTTCCTGCGCCGGAACGGCCCCCTGCGCCGGTACGCCCACATGAAACCTGACGCAGTTTTCATGTGGCGCAGGGGTTTACTACGTCACACATCTCCCTAGATGCGTCACGTTGTAAATATAGCGCAACGCGGCGCATGGTTTGCGTCGCCGCTGCATCACATGCGTGACGCAACGGCGGCGCAAAAGTGGCGCAAGGGGCTTGTAAATATGCCCCTTAATCTCCCCGTGCCTAACAAAAATGAATGTGTCCTCATGTAACGCAACTGGTGCTATGTAAAGCGCTCTGATATCAGATACCTTCGGGTCAAGTTTGCGCTATATAAAACTCAGTAAAATAAAAAAATAAAAAAATAAATATCATCTACTACATCAAATAAAATGTTCATGTGATAGAAGCTCACCCTCATTAACAGTAAAGATGACATGTGGCACTGTGTGTTTGTTAACAATGTAAACATCATGCTCATGATTTATCACTGGAATGTGTTGTCACAGCAAACAGCCTAGATAGTTTGAAAGGCTTAGAATGACTAAGAAGCAAGGAAACAACAACTTAGTTCTGTAAGAAAGTGGATTTTTTGGGGGTAGGCACCCAACTCAAGGATTAATAACACTATCCTGCCAGGGTGAATCTCAAAAGTCACTATATTAACCTGAACTCAACCCCGACTAGCTGTGGTACAGAGCAGTCAGGTTTACCTTCAAGCAGTGTGCAAAGATTGTATACAACACCAAAAAAAGCAATAAAGGCAAAACACCAACAATAAACATTCCAAACTGAATTAGAAAAAATAGACTACTTTTTTTATTAAAGTTTTTTATTGAGACATTTTCCAGAGACAAACTAAAATCAAACAGAGGCAACATCGAGATGTAGAAATAGCCAGTTACATGGGGGCGTGGCTTGGACAGCACGGCACATGGTTGCCTGATTGTGTAGCGGTCCGATAGACTACATTTTAATAAATAAAAGGACACTAAAATGACAAAAATCAAATGAGGGAGAACCAGGCATATGAGTAGTTTGATGTTTTAAGTGAAAATAGTCCCAAAATACGGAAAGTGCCAATGATGGTCTATGGTTGCAGTTGACTAGGACGTGGCTGTACTTTGAGGAAGACGTGATGGAACCCGGGTTAATCAGGATCACCCTGGTCAAAGATTTTACCTTCTTCTTTGTCCATCAAGTCCCGATCCAGCACAGGAATACACTTAAAAAGCCCACCAGGACCTCAGAGCAGGTACTTAGAGACTCACAGAATGTCATGCAGAGACCAACAGCAAGGTCCAGTCCGGGATCAGTTGCCAAAGGTCAGGTGGATACTTCCAGGAAAATGCATCTTAGAGCTTATCCCTGTATAGTGCACGGGAGGTCAGCCTGAAGAACTTTAGAGTCCACTTATTTGTTCGGCGTACAAAAGGGTACAGGTCCAGTCCTTCAGGGCTGCTCTCAGGTCATGGACAGCAGGTCCAGTCAACTTCTGATCTTCATCAGGTCCTGTAAGTGTACTTAAGTGGGTACCTGAAGGTGCCACATTTATGCTTGGCATTAGCTAGTGGATGATAATGATTCTTGGGAATGCCCTAACAAATGAGATAAAGTTCCTAAGCCACCCCTACCCTCTGAGCAGTTTCAAATTGGCTAAGGTCTTCAGCAACACTAAACGTGGGATTTGAGGGCTGGGGATGTGTTCAGCAACACTAAATGTGGGATTTGAGGGCTGGGGATGTGTGGGGCAGAATATACTATGGTAATCCTAGTGTCCTTACACATCTAAAACTAAAATATACTTTGAGATAGCCACTGTACCCAAAATAAACCCAGAGACAGAATTCTGGTAGGTCAAACGTAGAGTCCTACAGCAACCAGATAGTGGATCCACAATGTCATGGCATCCTGTTCTCTTCCCTTTCAAGTGTACTCCAAGTGTTATGTATAAACCCAGGCAACCTGTCAAGCAGGAATTGACAATCAAGTAGGATTTAACATTGTAGTATCAAAAGCTATGCCCACAACCTGCATATTCGGAGGAGTTTCTGCCCATTCAGATGAACCTATTGTTTGCTTGTGGGTGGAATTTCACACTATTCACACATATTCAAGGCTAAGTGCTGGCTGGGATAAGCTAGAGAGCCAATGCAAATTAGCTTCCAGGAACTATGAGGAGGCTAAAGGTAACTTTCTATAAACTAGTTTTTGTTAATATTCAATGAAAATCAGAACTCAGCCATTGAGTGGGATTTTTAATAACTACTAAAAATAGTTGTTTGATTATTTGTCTTGCATGTTCTTGTAAGAAATTTGGTTACTGGTTGATAGAAGTGAAACCCTACTCAAGTAGCAACCACACTTCTTGTTAGAGTGAAACACAAGCAAAGCCCAAATTAGCCTGTGCTTAATACTTTGGTAGGTTGCGCAAAAACAGTCAGGCTTAACTTAGAGTCAATGTGTAAAATATTTATGCAGCACCTCAAAAAGTAATTAGATGAAAGCCAAGAAAATAAAAATCCCTCTCCAATTAAAAAAATAAATTAGTAAAATGTAACAAATTATTTGACAACAAAATGGCAAACATTCAATCAGTAGAACTGGAGATATGCAATTTTAAAGGTTAAGGTTAAAATAGTGCTTAAAAAAAGCAGAAAGCGCCAACAGTGGTCATCTAGTTTAGCCAGTCAGGTAGAAAGTCACAAGTTCAGTCTGACAGTGATAGAGTGCTGGATGCATACAGGGACCAAGTTATGCCAGCTGAACAAAGTCCCTAATAACCTAGTTGAAGAGCAGTGCAAGCTTCCATGTTGATGATGCATCATGCAGCAGCAATTCCAATGAGCTGTGGGCTGCGCTGCCAGGTCCTCCATCAAGGATGTCATGTAACAGTGATTACGGAGCACTGCAGCACTGCTATGAGCCGCCATGCGTCACGCAGCGGGGGTCCTAGGGAGTTGCGGAGCTGCAATGTGAGGTACTGTGTTTAGGATGTGTTTTACAGCAGAGGTTCTGCTAGGATCACAGCTGGACTGGCAGAGCACATTTCAGGTCCATTTCCGAGGGTCCAGGACTGGGCTGGCACCACTGGGGGGCCAGACTCACAGCAGGCAGACTCCAGGGGCAGGTTAAGGTGGTTGTAGTCTTTTCTATTCCTGAGGATCTAATCAGGAGGCCAGCCAATTAGCCCTTGGAATCATTCAGGTAGTCCTGGGTTCAAGATGCAGGTCCATTCCTTCTCACTCAGGCATCAGGGCAACAGAGTAGCAGGGTAGAAGAGTAGCAGTCTGTCTCACAGCAGAGCAACACTGCAGTCCTTCTCAGCCACCCACAGGTCCAGAAGTGTTGGGTGTAAGGGTCCAATATTTATGCGTGGTGCTAGCTTTGAAGTGGGAGACGTTTATAGAGGGTTCCACCCTAAAGGTGTTTGGAATTTCCTTCCTCCCTACCCTGGCCCCACCTTGCCTAGGTGCATTAATGACCAGTGTGAAACTCTTTTTGAGTGTGCTGAGGCAAAGTCGTTGTGATGTGCTAGTGTGGTTGATATTCACAAATAGAGGGACAAAGGGCTTTTATACATGAGGTCCAGCACAAATGCCCAAATGCAATATGAAAATTAGAGTTGTGCTGTTCCTAAATCATCTAGAGTATAGCAATATACAAAAGACAGTAGGCTACAGAGTCAAAGAGATGGGAATCCATTTCTTTGGAATATAATGCCCTCACACACCCAGTTGGGTGTCATGCTTCATCATCGGGCTGCTCCTCGTCTGGCCGGCGCTGCAATGCCTGACGGGCTCCCAATGAGGGGCACTTTGGCAGAGATCTTTTTCCAAATAGCCGTTTGGTGCCGTGGGGGTGAGGGGCTTAGTGAGTGTAGATGAATGAGTGGTGTGTGATGTTTATGTGAATTAAAACAGGGTTGGGAGTACCAGCAAAAATAATTTTAATTGTGGGGTCTCCTACCCTGATTAAAATAAAAAGGAAAGGCGCAATGCTAAGTTAATGTCTCAGGTGTGGCGCTCTTCCGTGTGGTTGGTCAACATGTTTCTCGCCTATTCTACAAGTCTAGAGGCGATTCGTCAGGACCTAAAGTTAAAAAACTATCTACACTAAGGTGGACCGAAAAAACAATAATGAACTAATGATAGAGGTTTATGTAGTACGCAATATGTCCAGGGACCTACCCACTGCTCCCGGTCCCGGCAGCAGTGGGTAGGTCCCTGGACATATTGCGTACTACGCAAACTATATGGGGAAGTTCCTCATATCTTGACCTGCCGGGGATTGATGAAGCAGTAGTATATCCCAAATAGGGTAGAACCAGTACTACCAGTCATTAGACAGAGTAAGTCATGGTGGCATAAACCTCTATCATTAGTTCATTATTGTTTTTTCGGTCCACCTTAGTTTAGATAGTTTTTTAACTTTAGGTCCTGACGAACATGTGTTAAATGACTAAAGACCGCGCCCGGCCAAAACAGAAGACTACTTAGTTTTCAATATAGAGTGCACTCAGCAGACTGAAGTGAACCAGCCTAACTATATTTTAAACACCACCTAACTTCCGATAAAAACGGAGAGTTTGAAGACCCTTCTTGCATGAATGGTTTCCTAAACACATTCGTGCAGACAAAATTGAAAGGGTATACCCTGATGGCCCATAACTCAAATGCATAGGACTCGTGTTTTATTTTGCAAAACATGATTTGTGAAAAGGTGCCTGTAGAACTCATCACTCAGGGCTCCAAACTGTTGCTGCTAATGTTGTTCCTTTACATATAAGGCTCATAGATACTCTGAATTTTATGCCATGAAATTGAGCAAGTTGCTAAAATCCTTTGGTTTTCCAGGTTGTAAAGGTGATATCCTGCGCTGTTTTAACACCTGGGTGAATCAGAATTTTATGAGGGTCCAAAGCCTCAGCCCAACAGCTACGGGGTTGAGTATATGATGCCTGAGGAAAAAGAGAGCTTTAAACAGTGATATGGTGAAAACCGCAAAAAGAAGTTTCATTTTGATACAGAGTTGAAAGCTTACTGTCAGGCTGATGTATTTATCTTAATAAAAGCTTGCAATCTCTTCAGAGCTGTCATTGTAGAGATGACAAAACAAGAAAAGGATCCGAACCCTAATATCCCTGAGATGACAAAATCCATAGAGTACATCGACCCTTTTCAGCACATCATACTGGCTTCCATGTGTATGTTTATCTACAAACACATGTTTTTACAGCCTGAAAGCATAGCTCTAGTGCCGCCCAACCTCTATAACAGTAAACAGAAGTGTTATCTACACCCTTTCTTCAATGGCTCATGTACGTCTCTGAAAAGGAAAACATCTTTATCCAACACGCCTTGCAGGGTGGTGAATACCGTGTGGGCCCGTATTTCCTAGACAGTTGCGCAGCAATTAATGGTGTGCCAACAGCCTTTGAATATAATGGTTGCTTTACCACGGTTGCCCCACTGCTACAAACCCCACAACTTTAATGAGCTGTTGTATACCAAATTTGAACAATTGCACAGGTGTACTCTTTTAAAGGCACGATATGTTGAAAACTGCGATTTTGTTCTGAAATCCCTGTGGGAGCACAACTGGAGTCAGCACAGGGCTGAATAGAGAGTTCGGCATCCAGAGTGGAGGGAGGAGTTGCACCTGGGTCTGAATAGGGCTGTGCCTGTCTTCCACAAAGCTGGCTCCACCTCCTGCCGGGCGGCTGAGCACTCTGCCTCACATTCTGAAAGGAAAGAAGGAGTCCTGTAAACAAAGTGCTCCAGGACTGACCAGAACTGGTTTTGGACTAGGCAAAGGCCTCTCTGCCTTCAGAGAACTAAGAGAAAAGGTGTATAAAAAGGGGACCCAGACCCCTAGGAAATTAGATCACTTTTGGGAAACAAGAAGAAACCTTTGCTGAGGAGCGGAACCAAGAAGAAACTGAGGAGAAGACTATCCCTAAGCTAGAGGGATCTGCCTGATTGGTTTACTTGTCAGTCCCTAGTACAGTGCACTGAGTGTGCCCTGGGCTGGTAAATCCAATGCTGCTGGTGGGCTTGCAGCACTGGTTGTGCCACCCACAGAAGCAGCTTGTAAAATGTGTCTCAGGCCTGCCATTGCAGAGCCTGTGTGCAGCCTAGGGCTGCCATGTCGACTTGGTGAGTGCACCCACTTACCAGTCCCTAAACTTCCCTTTTCTTCATATCAGACACCCCTATGGTAGGCCCAAGGGCAGGGGGCATTGTAAGTATAAGGTAGGACATGCCCTGGTGTGTGTGGCATGTCCTAATAGTGAATTACAGCCATTTTCGTGTTTCACTATTGCAAGGCTACCTGTTCCCCATAGGCCAGACTGGGCAGTTTGATTATTACACCTTATAATCCTAACTGACCCAGGGAACATGGTAGAAAAACGAATTTAGTATGCCTGAACTCAGGATGATAAAATACATCTTTTAGTGAAGTTGGTTTTAACATTCTGTGTTTGAAAATACCACTTTTAGAACGTAGGTATTTTCTTGCCTAACTATCCAAGCCTGCCTCTGCTAGGTTGTGTATTCCTTGTCTGGGTTTGTGAGTGACAGGGGCTGGGGGACTCCAGGAGACAGGGTGAGTCAGCACAGGGCTGAATAGAGAGATCTGCATCCAGAGTGGAGGGAGGAGTTGCACCTGGGTCTGAATAGGGCTGTGCCTGCCTTCCATAATGCTGGCTCCACCTCCTGCGGGGCGGCTGAGCACTCTGCCCCACATTCTGAAAGGAAAGAAGGAGTTCTGTAAACAAAGTGCTCCAGGACTGACCAGAACTGGTTTTGGACTAGGCAAAGGCCTCTCTGCCTTCAGAGAAGAAAGAGAAAAAGTGTATAAAAAGGGGACCCAGACCCCTAGGAAATTAGATCACTTTTGGGAAACAAGAAGAAACCTTTGCTGAGGAGCGGAACCAAGAAGACACTGAGGAGAAGACTATCCCTAAGCTAGAGGGATCTGCCTGTAGTGGTTGCCTGACTGCCAAAGAAAAGAGAAGGGAACTTTGTGTGTACTTTCATCAACTTGTGAAGGTTCTCCAAGGGCTTGATTTCAGAGCTTGCCTCCTGTTGAAGTCTC
Organism: Calotriton arnoldi; assembly: GCA_963921515.1. Lineage (NCBI taxonomy): Eukaryota > Metazoa > Chordata > Amphibia > Caudata > Salamandridae > Calotriton > Calotriton arnoldi. Next base: position 156,755 of record CAWUFW010011068.1, read on the forward strand.
AGGGACAACAGACTTCACCCACCAGCTCCCCCTGTATTCCCGTGCTGGGAATTTGGACCTTCTGACACACTTGCGTGTCTCTGGGAGCTGGAAGCGCGACTCAAGACGAAGAAGCGTGTCGCCGCAGCCGCTGATTCTCGCATCGCCGGAGAAGAGTGTCGACGTCGCATCAGACGTCGGCGCATCCCCGAAGAAGCGCGCCGCTGACACCCTCGCATCCTTCGAAGCGCCTCGCAGCACCGGAGAAAAGTGTCGCCATCGCATCAGACGCCGTCGCATCCCCTGGGCAAAGCATCGACCTCGCATCAGACGCCGACGCATCGCAACACGAGGCGCGCCCCACATCCCAGGAGAAGATCGTCGACCTCGCATCAGATGCCGTCGCATCGCCAGGGAAGCGTGTCGCAGGGCCTGTCGCGGCTCCAAAGACTCATCGAAATCGCCGCACGGCTGTCGGGCGTGCACGCATCACCCCTTCGTTGTCGCAACCTCAAGAAGACGCCACTTTGTTTCTTTTGCACCAGATCTTCAACGCATCACCGTCTTTGCGTGTAAGGGACTACCGCATCACCTTCCCTGCAACACTTTCCGTTGCCCTGCGTTACGCATCTTAAGGTACATTGAACTCAAAGTGTTGCATTTCCATTTTAAGAGACTCAAGCTAATTCTACCATCTTTAAAGTACAGTATTGTGGATTATTTTTGTCGTTTATGGTCTTGTGGTACATCTATATAAAAGATACTTATTTTTATAATACAACCTGTGTGGTGTCCATTTGTAGTGTTGTCACTGGATTACTGTATGTGTTCACAAATGCTTTACACACTGCCTCTGAACTAAGCCTGTCTGCTCGTGCCAAGCTACCAAGGGGTGAGCAGGGGTTATTTCAGGAGTGTACCCCTTACCCTGACTAGAAGCAAGGGTCCCTATTTGGACAAAGGTACCTACCTCTGCCAACTAGAGACCCCCAGTTCTAACAGGCACCCCCGTTTCATATAGAGGGACTTTAAAGCCCTAGATGAACACTTTTAGCTAGTTAAATATCAAGTCTAAACACCCTGGAGGCTTTAGTTCCCTGTACTACTGTACAGTCAATGGCAAGCTAATGTTCCCTGTGTCAAAGATGCGCTGAAAGTAAAGAGACTAGCGAGTGCAGATACTCTGACATGCAAAGGGTGATCACTGGGACTTGATGTAGCGCTGAGGTGCATGCAGCCCTGGAGAAACGTTACAAACAAAATACATAAAATTTGGCACTTTGAGAGGACTATGACCCAGTTCTTTCTGGATATATTAACTTATTTCTCAGAGATAAGTAGGAGGCGTCTGGTTTTCCAGAATGGTGTATTAACTAGGGTTGGGCGGAACTGATGGAGTTTTACTCCAAGGATTCCATGGAAATGCATAAAAACTCTGCAGATTCTGCGGAGTTGCGCTCATCACTAATTTTCTTAAAAGCAGTGACTGCAAAGGCGACATAATGGGCATGAATCATTCCATTACCTCAAGCCTTGGGAATTGAGAATGTTTTCCTCGTTGAAGAGGCATTTCTTTCTCTTAAGTGTAAAAAATAATCAGAACCGTATTACTCTCACTTTTCCTTTCAGTAATGTGTTGATGCAACACAGAATATCAAAAGGACCGAATATTCTTTCAGAAAAGCGTATGTTTTGTTAGAGTGCTGGTTTGTTGCATGCACATGCACCAGAGAGCCACTGTTCAGATACCAGACTTGAGACAAAACGTGGCACGCTTTCTTTTAGCATCAACATGGACATATTTTCCGCCCAGTGTACACAAAAGTGATATGAAATAGTTGTATTTTAAAGCATCTGCTTCCCAGATGTATCTAATGTGTGCATTACATGTGAGGTATTCAAAGGGCAGACTCACTTGTCTGCTTCTTAAAAAAAAAAATCCTTCCTATATTGTAAGTGATGCAGCCTTTTAACATGCAGCACTATGCCTTTTATCGTGCACGCACTGGCTTTGCAGCGCTATACAATACAATAGGTCCTATTGTCCTTCGCCCTCAATAACACTGGCTTTATTGACAGACAAATACTGAGCCTGGCCAGTTGGGTAGAAGTTTAAACACATGCCGAATATTCCACAGCTCAGTTGCTGTACACAAGGCTGTAAATTCATAGAATTATTTTTCTGACATCGCCAATCCTCTGCACCAGTGGCAGTGTGCAGCCTTGGTATTTCAGAAAGAACCATGCATTTTCACATGCCATGGCTATAAAATGATCAGTTGCATTTAAAAGATGTGACACACAGAAAGAAAGGTTATATTGTGTGTGACATATTAGAAAAACGATTGCAGCTTGGAGATGCAAATTGAGGACCCAGCGATTGCCAGGAAAGAAAATGAACAAATGACAGAGTAGTAGTTCTTTGCGGAGGTCACGATGTAGTGTTACCCATAAATCATCCCAACTTGCACTGCAGAATATATAGAAATATTTTTTGTATGGAGGCTGATGCGCCACATTTAAGAGTTGCAGGCCAAATATTAGTGCTGAGTAATTAATTCCACCAGTGGAATAGCAGAATTTTTTTCGTAATTCCACGTTACAAAAGTAATGCAGAATTACTAAATTCAAACTTATTCGACTTGTGTAATTAAAAATTCCGCCCACCCCTAGTATTTACTAGGCCTGGGCATAGTTCGCAGAGTTTTGCTACGCGGAACTCCGGGAAGTTACAAAAAAACTCCGCGAAGTTCCACGAGTGGCGGAGTGCAGTGCGAACTGCAGTTTGTGCTGGTATTCCTGCCGCTCGGGTAGAAATTTTACCTGAACGGAAGCTCGCGCTCGCGAACTTACTGTTCGCGATCCCGAACTTACCATTCGCAATCGCGAGCGGGGAAAAAACTCCGCTGCACATCGCAAAGCGGAGTTTTCTGCACCCCGCGAGCTTCACGGAGTGCAGAAAACTCCGCAAACTAAATGAACGGAGCGAAGTTCACCGCCCAGGCCTAGTATTTACTAGGCTTCAAAGCAAAAATATATTGATGATTACTATGCTCACAAGCGTATACGCTTGAGACTAGAGTTCGGCAAAGTCAACCCTGCCAGATGACAGTTAGCTATGCTCTGCCTCAACAGCTTACAGGGAAACTTCTTACAGCATACAAACTTTTCAGACATTACCATCATCACAGATCCTGACGAACTATTTAAATATCTTTTTAGAGAGTGTCATGAGGTGTCCAGCTGCGAGTTTATCAATGACGAAACTGCATCTCTGTGTTGGAAGTACACAGAAGGGTACCCTACAACTTCTAGCAATATAAATATCTTCATAGCGTGTTTTACAACCGTTCACGCTCATTTAGATCTTTACAATGTGATAGATGAACTTCAGAACAAGTGTCTGTATCATGATACAGACTCTGTTATTTTTGTGAGCAAACGAGGGGATGAAGATCCCCAGCTCAGTGATTATTTAAGCAATTTGGCCAGCGAGCTAGATCATGATGAGCACACAGTTGAGTTTACTTCAGCCAGTCCCGAGCTATTTCTATTGAATCACAAAAATTGTAGAATGTATGAAAGTCAAAGGCGCCACTCTAAATGTGAACAACACAGTCAAAATCAGTTTTGACAGTCTAAAGAATCTCTAGTCAACAAATATTCTTCCTCAAGCGACCATGAAGACGATCGTTATAAAACAGCGTAGCAGCGTCTCGTCCAAAAAACGGTGGTAAATTACAACCATGCCTCTGCATAAACCCTTGCATCTAGTTTGATAAAATGGTCATGAGTGATGACTACAAAACCCTACCATATGGTTATTGAAGGGGAATTCAAGTCTCAGCCCCCCGACTATGGAGACCACGCTGCAGCTCCTGTTCTCCTTAATTTTAGCAGGCAACTCAAATTGTGGTAAAAGTACAAAGTGTACATTTTACAAAATTGCTAAAGTTAGTCAAACAAAATCTGTCAGGCGTGGTTGATCTGGATGATGTTGTTGAATACAGGGAATACAGTCATGTGCACATTCGTAGCCAAGGGTTGCCTAAAACATAGTTCAACTTTTAGATTTTTGTTTTTGATTAAGTTATAGTGGCCGCCGTCTTCCATGTCAGGTGTCAGATCGAAAGCGAACAGTGTGTAGCCTGCCCCATATCCCCTTCTCTTGACACGACAACTCCCGAGTCACGCAGGTGCTTCCCGGTTATCGAACCAAGCCCAGATATTCCCAAACAAAATTAGCAAATCACAGTTCGCTTGTGGAACAGCACAGCGTGGTTGAAGTTGTAGTGTTTGAAATTGAATGGGTTTAATGTATGGAGACCGCTAAATGCTGTGTAATCGACAAAACCTAGGATAATACGTTTTGGGAATTAGCCCCGAAAAATGTATTTCTGCTTGCGTTAATCTGGTGCTGGCTGGTATGCTGAATACCTTCAGAGCTACTCTTTCAATGGTGCTCTTGCTGTTCAATAACTGAAAAGCTTCAGCGTGAGCCAGTCTGACATTTCACTCTATTTACAAACTAGGGGACAGTATGACCAATTTATACTGTTCCGCATCCCTGCCGATGAGACAGAATGAGTCTTTGTTGTGGTTAAGTTTGATCTTAAGATCGATACCATTGATGAGCAGTTTATCTTGGAAGAAAAGGTCTGAATGTATATGCCCAAGGATGTCAAACTCTTTACTGCCGGTGGCGAATCTTGATCTTTTCACAAAAGCTATATTCTTCCTGTCCAGCTCCTTGTCTTCAAAATACACAAAAGTATCCTTGTAGAAGAGCCCTGCTGAAAGCTTTCAAGTCAGGGCGTCGCTGCTGTAATTTAGAATGCTCTTGATGTAAGCTCTGTAGGCATACATGTTATTACTTTGCGTGATGAGTAGGTCGCTGAGAGCAATGTCCACCTGATTATACATGGTTGCGATCGGGTAAGGGATCGTCGCCACTTTAGGGGCAGCAGGTATCTTGGTACCATCCGCTTTTATGATTTTACAGACAAGATGCAGCAGGGTGTTGTTGAGATCCAGATAAATATCCATGGACCCTGATACAAAACATTTTATCAGTGCCAACGGTGTCAAAGCCACTAGAGACAATACTTTCATGAAAAAACTGCTTTCGTTGCTGGTCTGAGTGGGCTTTAGAGAAAACATGTCTAACTCTGGGTTGGCATATTCTACAGAAGAGCAGTGCATGAAGGCCATGGTTTCAGGTTGTTGTGTTTTAAAAAATATTTATAATAGCAACGTTCTCTTGTTATTTGAGGTCTTCTCATGCCTTACTGATCATATTTTATAAGCGCCTTTGGAAGAACATCTCCTTTTTTTATAGGGTGCCGGCAGACCCCTACGCCTCGAAGACCTTTGCTTCCATTTAATACTTGTGCTATGCCTGTATACAAGTCCCACTCCTTCTTAGGGTTGCTTGTTCATGCGTTTGGCGACAGCAGACGTCACAGATCCTACCACATCCTGGGTAATGTTTGAGTCGGCTGCTTTAACGTGAGTTTTTGCAATTTCATAGATTCTTCTCAAGAAAAGTGTAGCTCTTCTAAATAAACTATTGAAATAACCTCCCAGTCCCACACCATAAATAACAGGGGTTTCTTGAAAGAAATATAGCCCTCCATATCCAGCTTGATGACTGTAATAGTCCCTTTACAGAGTGGGGTCACTGTATGTTTTCATGATCACCATGATGACTTCCTAATATTTACTTTCATGTTGCGACCTTAAATATAGCTTGACAATAACTTTCCCGTGTTTAAAGGACACTGCCTTAGACTGGTCGTCAAAGCTCACAACGACATAGGGGCATATTCTCAAGGCGATATCACCGCGTTAGCTGCACTTTTCTGCTGCTAAAGTGGCGATTTTTTTATCGCATTATTCTTAAGCTGTCGCTAGCGATTTCTTGCGATAGCGGCCGCTCACAACATCGCTAACGATGTCAGCGACCACTACCGCTAATCATATGCAATGTAGGCGTTCCCATGCTAAAACGCACGCTAACCCCACTATGCGATATTCTCAACGATCGCCCGGACCGGCGATGCGATACAAAAACACATGCTAAGGCCCGTTAGCTGCAGGAACTTAAGACCAGACAAAAGGTGGTCTTAAAAATGGTGAAAAGTGGCAGCATCTAAGGGAGACAACCCCAGAGCCCCATCTGATGATCCACTGATGCCATGGAGGTACTAATCATGCAGCTTGGAGCACCAAGAAGGCCACAACAACCATTGCCAATGCCACCAGGACCACCACCGAGGCTGGGCCAAATAAGACAGCGGGTCTATCGCTGACGCACCATCCTCACAGACCTAACGCCAGAGGATGTCATTGCCCACTACAGGCTCAAAAGGACATCCATCCTCCGCATCCTGACACAGATAGCCGACAGGCTGACGGCACCAACACAGCGGATAACCAACATCCCTCTACAAACAAAGCTGCTGACTGTGCTGCACATGTTGGCATCAGGTACATTCCAACCAACAACTGCCAGAGTCGGAGGAGTCTCACAGCCAGCCCTATCAAAGTTCCTCACAACAGTTTTGGATGGCATAATCAGCCTGATTCCTCAGCACCTTCACTTCCCCAACACTGCGCAGGAACAGCTGGAGACCAAGCAAGGCTTCTACGCCATAGCTGGCTTCCCGCATGTGTTGGGGGCAATTGACTGCACACATGTCCTACTTGTTCCACCTGCGGACACTGCCCACATATACCGCAACAGAAAGCACACACATTCCATCAATGTGCAGGCAATAGTGGACCACCGGGGCCTGTTCACCAATGTTGTAGCCAAGTTCCCAGGCAGTGTGCATGATTCCTACATTTTCCGCCAGTCCATCATCAATCAGCGCTTTGAGGATGGCACATATGGAAACGCACTGCTCGTTGGTAAGTACTAAGTGAACACAACACACACCTCAACTCCACAATCATGGAACACACAACTGTGAGAATGCACACGTTACAAACTCACATTCAACATGCCAATCCACATGCCCACCTACCAGACATGACAACACAAGTAACTGTGGTAACTGGGGTCAGCCATGTAGATAAACCATCACCAAAGGCATAGCCCCTCTGCCACACATTAGCAAATGTGGTGAGAGGTGGCAACCAAGTATGTGCAATGTAGGCACTTGACCTACGAAGAAAGAATGTGCACAAGGCTGAGTGTGGCAGTGGTGTGCTGGACAGTCTTGATTGTGCAGAGCACAGACATGTCCAAGTGGGCATATAGTGCATTTCCGTTGTCCAGCCTGATGGCAATGACAGCGTTGTTGACTGTCCTACCTGACGGGGGTGGGAACCATGTGAAGGCAGCATGTAGGATGCAGAGCCTGTCGAAGCAGCTGCTGGCCACTGCATAGACCTGTGTGTACATGGAGAGGGAAGAGTCGAGTACGATGCCTAGGTATCTAGAGTTGTTGTGTATTGGGCTTGCAAAGGCGGTGGCCCACCAGGGGTTGCCACATGCTGATGGTGTGGTCAGGAGGATGAGGACCAATGTCCCCCCTATGTAGAGCACCCCCCAGCTGTTGAACATCCATGTTGCAACTTCCTGCAATCCTCCCTGGTAGCCCAGCCTGGTGTGTGGGGGTGCCATGTTGAGGGAGAGTATGAGCTACGTGTCCGTGTAGGTGGTGATGTCCAATGTTTCCCTTCAATGACACCAGACCAACCAGTACAGGCAACCTCTCAGTTATTAAAGTGCTTCCCTCCACTGACATCGGTAGAGGTAGAATCTTTGATCCATAAAGTAAAATCAGGGTCCCCCCTCGACCTTATTCCAGCCAAAGTTGTCACCTCTCTAGCCCACCAATTGTGTCCCTCAATTGAATTTCTCCTCAACCTCTCTTTGAGAGAGGGTCACGTTCCGTCAGAATGGAAAGCAGCACAGGTCAGGCCTATTCGTAAGAACACCAAGGTTCCTTTGACGGATCTTTCCAATCTCCGCCCCATCTCGCTTCTTCCCTTCCTGAGCAAACTGTTGGAGAAACATATCAACAAACATCTCTCCAACCACGTCAAACTTACTGGCTGCTTAGACCCTTCCCAGTCAGGCTTTAGGCCCAAATACAGCACCGAATCGGCTCTGCTAGCGGTCACAGATAACATCAGGATGACCCTTGATAAGGGCCACTCCACAATTCTGGTGCTGTTGGACCTATCTGCCGCGTTCGACACAATCTCACATCAGATATTGCTCAGGAGGTTGAAGGAGATTGGATTAAGAAACTCTGCATTTCAGTGGATGACGAGCTTTCTATCTGCGCGCTCCCAGACCGTCAACCTAGGCCTGTATCGTTCGGCACCGATGGAACTGTCCAAGGGAGTACCTCAGGGCTCATGCTTGAGCCCCACATTGTTTAATATCTATGTTGCCCCCTTGGCCAATCTCCTGAGGACATATGGGTTCACCCCTATATCCTATGCCGACGATACACAGCTGCTTTTTCCATTCGACAAACTGACTCCTTCTGTACAGTCGACATTCTATTCTGGTATGAGAGCCATCTCACACTGGATGAAGAGTAATTTCCTCCAGTGCAATGTTGGGAAAACGGAGATCTTGCTCTTTGGAGAGGCCCCCTTATTATGGACGCCTGAATGGTGGCCGGCTGATCTGGGTGCCCCTCCTGCCCCCAAATCCACTGTTAAGAACTTAGGCATCCGTCTGGATCAAGCACTCACCCTGAAGGAGCATGCTGCCCAGACTGCTGGCTCCTGTTTCCACACATTGGGCCTACTCCGCCGAGTCTTTCCTTTGCTTCCCGATTCAACTCGGAAGACTCTGACTCAGGCACTTGTTTTAAGCCGTCTGGACTACTGCAACGGTCTGCTGATCTCCGCCAAGGAGGCCTCGCTCAGCAGATTGCAGGTAGTCCAGAACACGGTGGCGCGATTGGTCCTCAATGTCTCCCCCAGGACTGCCTCCCGCCCTCTTCTCTTGCAGCTTCACTGGCTTCCAATACGGCAATGGGTAAGATTCAAAGTTTGCTGTACCATCCATAAGGCGTTGTCCAATATTGGTCCCACCTATCTCTCGGAGAAATTTACACCATACCTACCTTCCAGGTCTCTCCGTTCGGGCTCCAAACATCTTCTTGTGGTCCCCCGAGTTAGGAAGGCCAGATTAGGGGGTAATGCCCTTACCCATCTAGGCCCCCGCTATTAGATATATATCTTTTCTGTCTCTGATTCAGCTGTAGCAGCACTACTTTTGCGCTGCCTGTCCGAAGCGAAGAGATACCCCTTCGGGGGTCGATTCAGGCACTATATAAACAAATAAATAAATAAATGTAGCTCAAGTCCTACTCCAGGCGTCTGCAGATGCATCTGTCATCTTTGATGTTGTATGTGAACGATGTGGCATTCATAGCACGCTGTATGTTGGAGTTGCATATTGGGGCAAGTGTGTATGTGCAGTTGGAGATACATGGTTGAAAAATCTGGCCTGCGCTGTTGGCGTTGCCTGCAGCAGTGTGGGTGTTGCTGTTGATGGTGGAATGTACCAGATCCTCGTTGACTCAGCTCCTGTAACTCTGTATGGCGCCTGCTGTGGGTTTGTGTGTCATGGGGTTTCATGACGAGGAACTGTACGCTGTTCTGGTCACACCATGGGCGTTGAGTGGTGTTGTTGAAGTGGACGCAGTTTCCATATGTGAAGATGGGGTTAAAGGTGGGCCCTGACTTGTGGATCAGTGTCAAGAAGAGTTGGCTCAGTTCGATGTTAGCAAGCACCTGCCAGAGGGTAATGAATTTGGAGTACTTGTGGTATGTGAGGTGGAGTCCCTAATCATGGCTGAGTATGTAGCCCATGGAGTAGGTGACGTGGTGTGTGATGACGTTGATGGTGAATGCTAAGTGTTCCCGCCCTCTGTGGGCCCTGCAGCTGAGGGTGCCGCTGACTGTTGCCTTGTGGCAGGTCTGGACCGGAAACTGCAGGTGTTGTACAGTGGGGAATGTCTAGCGGCAGCAGGGCCGGCTTTAGCGCTGGTGGCGCCCTGTGCGACAATGTCTGTTGGCGCCCCCCCAATGACCACCTCTGCTGCGGATTCCCTCACTAGCACCCTTAAACAGTGCCTCTCAAGTCTCCATAACCACTGTCTCTCAGATTCATTTAGTTTTATAGCACCACTCATACCAGTGTAAGGTGTCAGTGCACTTTACACCACACACACATTGCACATAGACAATCATATGTGTGTAAATCAGTGTATAGGAAATGTTACATCAGACAGTACTACAAGGTGTAGTGTAGATGTGACATGTCATCGATACTGGTAAGCAATATAGTTAAAGTTCTTATTCACGAAAGGCACAAATTCAGAATATAAAATGTAACATCATTGTTAGGGTTCTCTTTCATAATAAGAATTGTTTTCTACCCAAATGAACCCTTTTCACAAGATTAGGATAATGAAAGACTGGGCAAAAAAACATATAGCTCTAACATATACCTTGCAGTTTGCATAAAGCTCTAGGATGACAGTTAATAGCTCAATGTTCTATATTAGGATATTGACTTATAAACAAGTAACAAAAGGAGCTCTCTTAGAGAAGCAGTAACCCACCGACCTATTTACATTATATGCACTTCGTTATCTGCATGGTACACGTTCTTAGCAGCAGGGATTTTAACCCTCTGCCCTACCTTAGGATGAGTCAAAACTTCCACTAGCAAAACCTCCGGTCTCTTTCCAGGAAGACGATTTATCACCGGACTTCTCTTGACATTTTAATTGATATCTGAAAGTTGCTGGAGGCCAGGAACGAGGCAGCATGTGCTTTTAAAATGATAATACACGTTTTCAAAAATGACGCCCCCACCCCAAGTCAACGCCCGGTGCGGTCGCACCGATCGCACTACCCTAGAGCCGGCCCTGAGCGGCAGCAGCTGAACAGAACGTGAGCCGTGTCCGGTGTGGCCCATTGATACCTAAACGTTACCCTGGCGTTGACTGTGAGTATTGCGGATGGGTGGCAACGTTAGACGTTATGAGAGCCAGGGACCCTGCTTGTGTAGGTGTCAGGCTTGCAGACATGTGCAGACAGGCCTGACATTGGTGCACTGTTGGAGTGCTAGTAATGCAACAGCGCAGCGCACACAAGTGAATATGCTGTGGGGGAGGTACGAGCATCTGTGAGCCAATGTACTTTGCATTGATGCTGGTCAATTGGCCAGAAGCTACACATGGCAAATATTATTCACAAAGTAGCACCAATAACACACCAAAAAACTATTAACAGTGCCCACACAGCATGCATAACTACTAATGGACACATCTCTCCATTACATGTTACAGGTGACCAAGGATATGCACTCACCCCATGGATGATGACACCCCTGCGAGCCACCCACACCCAGGCCCAGAGGCAGTATAATTCTGCCCATGTACGCACCAGGGGCATTGTGGAGCGCACATTTGGCATGCTAACGTCACGTTTCCGGTGCCTTGACATCACAGGTGAAAGACTGTTGTACAGCCCAGAAATAGTGTGCAAGATGATCATAGCATGTTGTGTATTCCACAATATATGTGTACGCACCAATGCCCCATGGATCCAAGTGCCAGATGCACCGGGCGATGCTCCGGATGATGAGTAAGATGAGGCAGGTGGCGCACACCCCACAGCTTCTGCAGCAGGCACAGCACGAAGGAGCAGAATCATAGACAATTTCTTCACATGAGCACGTCACATCGTGACAGTCCCTACCAATCACATATCTGTTCCAAATGTTCCCAAGCACAGTATATATTAAATAAAAAACTCTAAACACATACCCTGTGTGCATGTTAACATCTGCATGAGTACATCACTCTGACACGTGTAAGTGTAACATTAAGTGGTCACAATATCTCAATTAGAAAATGATGGTGAATCTGTCACCTCTGAACAGAGATGCTGTTTAGTGTGACATCAGTTCTAAACTAGACATGTTAGGGTGTCAAATGTGTTTTGAAAATCTACTGTTCAGCGTGTCATATGTGGATTCCAATCACATATAGGATGTCAATAGTGGTCAACTATGAATATCACGGTGTCATTTGGGGTAAATTATTAAATATAGGGTGTCAATTGGGGTAAACTATGAAATTTAGGGTGTCAATTGGGGTAAATTATGAAATATAGGGCGTCAATTTGGGTAAATTATGAAATATAGGGTGTCAATTGGGGTCCAATCAAAATTAACATGGTGTAATTTTTGTAAAATGATGCAGCTTCATTAAATAAGGTTCATCTGTGTAAGAAGTTGCACTTAGCGTGCAAAACTGCACGCTTTTTCCGAAAATACAATGTATTTTTCATATTAGCAATGGGAAATACATCGCTAAACACATTGATATATACGAAATGTCACCCCAAAGCCTTTTTGCGTGCAGATTTTCATCGCTAAGTCAAAAAACGGGCCGCATTCACACAGGAAGTGATGTCAGCATGCTTCCTGTGTCCTGGAGGAGTGCTGTGCACTTTCAGTTTCTCTTTTGAGCACATTGCTGGTGATTGTGGAGAGTGTTGGAGGTGTTTGGTGGTGTGTGCTGCAGATTTGAGAGTTTGAGAGTGTTGCTGTGTCCTGTGTCCTGTCGATTGTGTTACTGTGAAGTGTGGTGTCCTTGCATTTACGTGTTTTATTGTCTCCTGTCCTTAATCTTGTGGGTGTTTGTCTTGGGGTAGTTAAATGTATTTGTAGTTGTTGGGGATATTAACTAGGGTTTCTTTATATTTTGGCAGTGGTGTTAGGTGTGTGCAGGGAGATGGTGGGTGTGGGCAGGGAGGGCAGGATGTCCGAGGGGGCTTTGGGGGGCTTCCTATGGCTGATAAAGTTTTTCCTGCCCTTGATGGTGGAGAGGGGAGGCCGTATCCTCGCAGGATACCCTGTCAGTGTGCGCAAGCAGAGGTGGGAGCATGTGCGTGCGCAGATGCTGCGCATATTTGGAGTTGACCGCACTGTGTGCCAGTGGAAGCCCCGCTGGCAGGATAGCCTGGCCCGGGAGGGTGACCTCCTGGACTACGTGGGACTCACCGATGGCCTAGAGTGTGGTAAGTTCAAAATTCAAATTCATCCATGAATACTGTAACAAAAAAAAAAATATGCCGGGTGGGACACACTGGTGTCCAAGTGCAAAAATGTTGCACCTTGAGGCGGGAGACGTAATGCGTCCACACACAATGTTGGCACATCAGAGACACAAGGCGATATCATTTTGACAATCATAGGGTGCAAGTTTGTGTCACCCACTGCGCTGGAGCAACACTTAGCACTGTTGTGCCAAAGCTGGCACACCTGTGCAAAAATGGGTGCAGGATAAATATTGTATGTTTACAGGAATGGTGACTGTACATGAACAATCCAAAGCATTGTTTCTGTGACCTGTGTGCTGGCCAAAATGAAGTGTAAAAATGCTGTGCTCATAAATTGTGGTACGTTAGCTACGCTGCCCTTGTACATAGTCTCCGTGTGACAATCTATGAGATCTGAACAAATGCTCATATGAAATAGGAGACCTCCAGAGTGACTTACACCACCAACATCTGTGAAACGGCTGGGTGCGATCTGCAGAGATGCATTTGTACACAGACCATGTATTACATCATTTTGCGTGTAGAAATGGGGCCTTGTGAATGTGTCACACAACTAGTATGTGCATGTTTGCTAGCATTATTGTCTTGTTTGGCCAGACTCAGCATTCACAGGTCTTGTGTGAATGGCAGGCAAAGTACACCCAATCATGTAGCCAACATGAAACGCAACACTACAGTTACATAGCATTTTCAGTTATGGTGATGATTTGTATGATGAATATGACACGTGTGATTTAAAGTCTGATACTAACACAAATTACTTTTGTTGTCTCACAGCTGGACGTCCTATCATCACACGGGGGTACATTGACAGATTCCTGGACCCACACGCCACAGTTGAGTTTGGACATCATATATTGGCACAGTGCGGTGTGATGAATGTCTGCCTCAAATGATCTACGTTGTAGTATGCAGTATGGGTGTGTCTCACATGTACCATGACTACAGTGTGATGATGTATTGTGGAAGTCAGAAGTGTGTACAAATCTGTAAGTGAAGGTGGAGCAATGCATTTGTCTCCCAGTTGTAAGTTTGCACATCCCCAGTCAGTGATACACATGGGAATAGGGTCTATGGATTCTGTCACCACAGCACATGCATGTGGATTACAGAGCACACTGATAGGAGAGGAGACATGTAAGTGGTGTTGCCGATGAGTATCATCAGACATGGAATGCATGTACATCCTTGACTGAGAAGACTGTGCAAGTGTGCCCTATCATGCACAAGGAGGCAGTGGTTTTCAGGCCATGCGTGCTCAGACACAGGTCTGCACTGTGCTTTCGTAGGTATGCTGCATACCAGCTTCACAGGAGTGGCAGTGCATAGCTGTGAGCCAAGCATATCAATGGCATGTTCCACAAACACAAAGCAAAGATGGCCCTATGAATCTCATTGGCATGTTTGTCCACTGCAATGGGGTTGTCAAGCTGTCTCCTTGGGGTCATTCCCAGGCCGACTCAGGATCAGGTGTACGAGCTCCTCTGTCACAATTTTTGTCATTGCTCTGCATGCATTTACTCCGCATGCTTTAACTCAGCATTTATTGCTGTGCCATATTTTCAAAATGCAGGCATCTAGAACACTATCTGTGAGAAAGGATTACCCATGACAACACTATAACCATCATGACTCCAGGGTGCCGTCACAATGGTGAATGCATTGTAACAGTCTGCGTTGTGAAGGCCTGCATATTTGGCTTTATTACGGAGTGATATTAGTGGATCCAAGACATGCATGAGTGCCAATTTAGAGGAAAGGATGTTTCCCCCTTTCTAGCTGCAAAACACGTCACCAATTGTGAAGTAGTGGTGGAGAGAGGGACAGCGCCTCATGTACAAGTCAGTGTTCAGCCACCCAACCTGTTTACATGTGTGCTGCGTTATGCAGCACAGATGAAAGTGTGAGTAGGGCTGTCCCAGGATTGCTCCTGTGCAGGTAGGGCAACCTTCCTACTCATCAACAAGCCCCCCTAAACACAGACACACTTGCACTCTTGTGCAAGAGTGCCTGTGTTACCGCTGACTAGATGAACTGCACACGTTGCTGTGGGACACACAGGGCTGCACATGAGCATTGCACATATGATGCAGCACTGTGTCACAGGAGAGGATGAGGGTGGTGCTACACACCGGGGGCTAATGCCTCCCCCCTCCGATTCTCAGTACATATCACCCTCAGTCAGGGAATGTCATGGCAACATCATTGGACACTGTTAGTACAATTTGGTTGTGACAGAACATGTCCCATGCCATGCACTGTCATGTCAGTCTCCACAGCATGTAGTCAGTGATCCAGGATTCAACATCTAGTTGTCCACGTCACTCTCTGACTTCACATAGTTACGCTAGAGTGTGGGCTCCCATGTTGAAGTGATCTTGTATTATGGATTTGAATGGAGAACATTGACATAGTCTAAAGGACTCACAATTTCCCATTGTTCACATTTTACAGACAACATGACGCCAGCTGAGTCACACGCCTTCCAGGTGAGGAAGGAGCGGTACCAGCATATCAAGAAGGTTGCCAAAGGGTACCGCAACATGGCGCGGAGGTGCCAGGAGGACCGTGTGGCTGGCAAGTGGAAATCTATGGCCGATGTGGCAACACGTGGAAAAGGCAGTGGCACACAGGCCACCCCAGGCCCCTCTGGCGTCAGTGGTGGGTCCCAACATGGTCAGTCAGTGTCCCATCCCCCTACAACAACCCCCACCCAAGGGACAATCCCACCTGTCCCTGCGGATCAGGTCATTCCATTTACTGTCTGGCACAGCAGGCTCATAATGGACAACAACGTGCTGCTGGCCGAGATGAGGCGGGAAATGGCCGAGCAGACAAAGCACCTTGAGGACATTAAAAAACACCTGGGACTGCCATGATGTCTGGACATGTTGTGCCCCATCCCCCTCTTCTCCCTTCCACCAATGTTTGTACTAGTATTTTAGGTAGTGTTAGGTAAGTTTATTTAGTGTTAGGTAATGTAGTTTTAGTGTAGGTATAGTTAGTGTTAGATTTTAAGGTAGTTTTAGTGTTTTTATATTGTATAGTATTTGGGGATAAGTTTCCTTTTCCTTTGGGTGGGGGTTGATGTCTTTTTTGAATAAAAAAAAAAAATAACAAAAAAATATATCTTTGTGTAGGTTAAATGTGTAGTTAGTTCATGTGTAGCTTAGATGTATTTGTCCTGTCTCATGATGTGCCTTAAGGGTGGGAGGGGGGTTGGTGTCTTAGGATTAGTTAGGGTAGATAGTTTAGGTACTTTTTCTCTTAACTCTAGTTAGTTTATTTTAGATTAGTAGTAGTAATGATTATAGTTAGTGTAGGATAGGTACATTTTTCAATTTCATAATAAATGGTTAATAGTTTGGATTTCGGCTTGCACTTATGTCAGGGGTGATGTGGTGGAGTGTGTATTTTTACCTTGTATGCATCTCATAGCATCAATGGAATCTCCGTTGAATGTGTAAGTGTGGTCATGACATGTCACTTAGCAGGATGGATTGTGTCAGGATGCCTTAGATGTGAGCACCGAACACTTGCATGGTTGACAGGGTGGCAGGTAGGATTTACGGCCTAGTCTAGGGGCAGTCGTTTGGGAAGTTGTACATCTTAAGTGTGACTCACAGAGTTGCCCAGCACATTGTTGTGCATTTACAACACAAGGTAGGGACACGGCATTGAGAGGATATTGTATGAGCTACTGTTATCCATCATGGAGATGGATGTATGCGCCGGGTACCACAGATTGCATCATAGCCCTGCATCTCACATGCTCCTTTCGCAAAGTCCATCTACATTGCACAGACCTTGGCACACTTGCTGTGTCGTGCAAGTGTGTCAGATTCTTCAGAATTAGATGTTTCTGTGCATGGAGGCAGAACCTCCGTGCCATGCAAGTAGTAGTCTTTCTGTGTGTCCATTGGGAAATGCATATGGCAGAACAGTGGTCCTGATTCACAAATAAGTCATCTGAGAGTAAGTCATGAGTTTAAGTTTTCCGGTATTCACAACAGGCATTTAGGAGTGGTATAGTTAGATGTACTGACTTCACTTCTCCTATATGCCTCTTGGGAATCAATGGAGTTGTGAAGTCATGATTTTGTCACCTTTAACGTTTTGGGCCATGCACACAGTTCTGCTGCCCACAAAAGGTAATATGTTGCATTGCTCCCTCTTGTGCCAGTGTCATGGCATATTCTCACATCTGTTACCTTTTGGCTCATAGTGATGCCACCCTTGAAATGGTGGCACTGCTTCTGACTTCATGGTCAGTGCAGTGCACCACGCATCTCTTGTCACATTGCCCTACCCGCTCACAGTGGTCACACCATGTGAGGGTTCCATAGTCAGTAAGCATTGGTCGTCCACAGGAAGGGGCTGACTGATGCCTTACACTTTGGGGTGAGTCCTTATTGCCAACTCTACTTCACTGAGGCCGACATTGTGGTTCAATTAGTGGCTGGTAGACATGTGCCCTTACATATCTTCATCAATGTGTATATGGTGTGCACCATCTTGGGATGTGAAATGCAATGTGCACCTTCACAACAGGCTCCGTCCAGCCTGTAGGGTGTGAGTAGATATGCCCGGAGATATTCTTCCTGCAATTGTAAAGGGTGACACTACTTGTGGCCTGTAACAGACTTTGCCTTTTGTCAGACATTCCTATTTCCTCCATGGATGTGGGGCTAATTTGGGATACTGCCAGATTGGTGTATTGGAGGAATGGGGACACAGCTGGTCCACACATACCCGGTCCTCTCACTGCCTATCAGGATCACAGTAAAACATTGACATTTGTATTATTTACCTGGATGTACCTTTTGGTGGATTCACTGCTCCTACATTTAGCGAGACAGCTATACTGGATTGTTCATGGACAACAGACATCTGTGTAATTGAAAGATATTTATTCACATGTCTGTTGACACAGTTGGAGACTGGACCAGTACTTGGCCATGCAATACCCACATTACATTGATGCCCAGTGGAGGGCCAGCCAGAGTCCTTTAGGGTTGACAAGTCCAAAGGATAAGGAAGAGTTCAGTCAGCAATCTGATTGCTGTATCATTGGTAACCAAACAAGATATGGCAGTCCATGTCGAGGTCCAAGGTGAGTGTCACAGAGTGTATTGGGGGACAGTGGAAGGTGATATTCCGTGGCATGATGGTCAGCCCAGAACCAAGTTGAAACTGGCCATTTGGCCTAGATGAATGCTACTGCTTCCTTCTTTGCAACAAGGTAGATTCATCCTCATCTTCGTCCTCTGATGTGTCATGTGCCTCACATGTGGGTGGTGGTAGATTGGCTGCAGCACTGTGAGGCACTGACAGATCAGGGGGCGGAGATGTGGATGTAGAAGCAGCAGCATTCATCTGCCCCAGACCTTGCTGCAGCAATGTAGTGATGATGATCTGCAGGGCATGGAAGATTCCAGCTACATCTCGCTGGTGTGCAGCCATGGCAGCCATTTGTTCCGCCTGCATCCGCTCCATGTTCTCCATTATCCTCCGCATGCGGCCCAACTCCTGGCTGCCATCGCTGGAGCCACCCTTACTGGAAAGTTGTTCCTGTCTCGTAGTCATGACTCCAGCGATGGCAGCCAAGGAGTGTTGGAGAGCATTGAGCGGACTGTGGGTGTCCGTGATGTTTAGTACGTGGTCCCGGATGGAACTCAGACACCCACAAACGGAATCAAGTTTGGCCGCGAGGCTGTCAAACCCCACCCGCACCTGATGAGCAATCTCCTGCAGGACCTCTAACACACGGCGTTGGTATTCAAGATTTGGGTACGGGAGGTCCTGGGAGACAGCTGTGGTGGTAGGTGCTTGCTGCTGTGTGGTTTGTGAAGGGGGTGGTGTTATCACGATGCAGCTGGGTTGCCCTGCTCCTGGAGGTGGGGTGCTGATGGAGTCTAGCAGCTGTAGGAGGGTGTCCGTGTTGATGGTTGAGAATTCCTCCTCTTCATCAGTGAAGATTGGGACAGGCTGCTGTTCAGGAGGTGATGTTTGTCCCTCTGCGATTTAAAGGGGAGAAGCATTTTAACTGTGGGTTTCATGGATGATCATGCATTGGATGAGTTTACAAGCAGATTGCATGACAATGTACATTGTGACTGTTTTTGAGGGGCTGCCTATTTCTTGCTGGATGTTGCCTTTTTCGACTACATCACGGGTATGAGGTTGTACTTGTACATTGTCATCTCACAATTTACAGCTATGACTAATCTGATTGGGCAGTTCATACATACAGGCGGCACCAGTTGGGTCCTTTGTTCAGTTGTGAAGGTGATGCAGTTTGTCCAACATTGTAGTCAATGTGGTTGAACTCAAATTTTTATGTGTGTGCACTGCATTGTGGAATACTCGCCCATGCAGCTTTTGTTTTTCTGACCATTATCCCTTTCAGGCAGTGGGCCTCCACATCTGTGCATTTTCAATGCAGAGATTTTGCAAGCTGGGCTAAATATGTGTCATGGTCAGAGTTGGGACACTTGTGCATTGTTTACGAGCAGAGGTCTTGATTACGTCAGGGGTTGTATGTACACGTGGATGTGTCAGAGTGTGACCTGCTCCTTTAGAATGTGGCCCACACTCAGCCACCTCTGTGACGTGGCCTGCACCGTGTGGAGATGTTTGGGGTGCAGGCATGGTATTCATCATGCACTGGCACTTGCATTGTCAGTGTGGCTCACAGACCCGCACCTTTTCTGTGTACTGCACATGTGCATCGGTTGATTGCAAGATTAGGTGTGTGTGAGGAGGGCCCCCTTTAGGCACATTGGCTACTAAGGCCTACTTGCTGTTTCAATGTGTGCTGCACTATGCTGTATACATGTGCATCCAGGTAGCTTTGTCTATTGTGGTTTGTATTGTGTGCATTGCTTGCTGCCCTCCTGTTGGCTTACCCGTTGTGAGTATGGTGCTGCATGAGTTTATGTTGTTGTTGCTGGCTGGACTGACAGTGTCAACAACAATGGCCCTTTACGTTGACCCCACGTGTGATGTTTAAGTGGCCCGGGATCAGATGGATGTGGAATTCCAATGCATATTTGTGGTGCTCAGGCCTTGTCACCACCACCCTGCCAACAGAATCAATGGGCAGGGTGATGTGTGTTTGTGTATGTGACACGCAGCTGGTCACATGGATGATACATGCTGTCCTGGTTACGGATATTCAATGCATGGATTTACGTGTGGGTGATAACGACCATGACTGCATAGTTGGTCACTGACACAGTTGACTTAACAAACAGCTATGTTTACATGCACATAATGGTGTCATGGGCAACTGACACCAGGACTGATGTGGAATGGTGTTTTCTTTATGGCAGATGTGTACACCTGGGAGAGGAGGTGTGCAATTCAACCTAAGGGGTGTGTGTGCCATTTTGCTACTTGTCATTCTTTGTTGCTACTTTGCTATCCTTGCTTGTTGTCATGCTTTGGTTGTCTTACTTCTTTGCAGGGACATTGTAGTTCTGTGAGTCTGGCACACTGACAAGTCATGCAGTACAGATTTGGTTGCCACATTCCTGATATGCATTGTCCCCGCCCTGTGGTGTTGTGGGCATAGCCCCCCTGCTCATTGGATTACATCACCTTTTGAGTGGAGTCTGCTGTTTGGGTGCATTGTGGGATATGTACGTTTGTGCCATTTGGCTGCATGGTCAGTTTGTTGTGACATTGCGAGGCATATTCACCTGTCCCTATCGCCACCACAACGTCATTTTCTGTGACGGTGTGGTGGCGATAGGGGCCTCGCCTTATTCACAAGGTAGTGTTAAGCCACTTGACGTGGCTTAACACTGCCTTGTGATTTGGCCCACTGTCATGCTGTGTTTAGCGTGAAAGGGGCATGCAGTGGGTGTTGTGGTGGGCTTTCCCCCGCCACACACATTGATATTTACACTGCCCCATGATCACAAGGGCGGCCTAAATAGGAGCCAACGCAAAACTTGAGACCGGGAAAACCCTTGTCTCAAGTTGGCGATACGAGGAGGACGGCTCTATTTCTCGTCGTTTTTGCATTGTCCATGTGTGCTGCCTTGTGCAGCACACATGGGAAAAGCAAAATGCCATGTTTTGTTTATGTACAGGAAGGAACAGCTTCCTGTACATAAAGGTAACCTCCCTGCTTGCAGACACCCTTGCACTCTGGTGCAAAGGTGCCTGCGTTGGCGCTAAGTTGTAAGACTTAGCGCCATCGCAGGGGGAGAGGCAAGGCTGCACCATGTCCTTGTGGATATGGTGCAGCCTTGCTTTTACAAGGTGGCGGAGGGAGGCATTAAGCCAAGAAGGCTAACGCCTCTCTCCGCAACTTCCTTGTGTATATCATCCTGCATGTGTTTCTGGTATGCAGACTCACTAGATGGTTTCTCACTTGGTGTACACACAGTGACGGCTCACAGTGAGAGTTCTGCAGGGCGGTGGTGTGGGGGGCTGTTGCAGGGCAGGTGAGGGGCAGGATGGGGGGTAGTGGAGTTGGGGACACAACGTGCTTGAGTTAGGTAAGTAATTGATGAATCCTACTATTTGACTTGCACTTGCTGCACTGCCAAGTTAGCTATGCAGTAAGCGCGAGATAATTGTTTGGATTTATTTATTTCCTTGCCTAACTCCAGCACGTTGTTTCTCCATCTCCACTACCCCCCATCCTGCCCCTCCCCCACCGAGCACAACCGCCATGCACCATCGCCCCACAGGGCTCACGCTGCAAGCCGTCAATGTGTACACAGGACTGCATCTCATGTACATGCAGGGGGACACATTTACTGGAGATGTGGCAGGATGTCTACATGGCCCCCTTGCCTCAACATCACACATTTCCAAATCGTCTGCACAAGGCCCCATCTCTCTGATACTTGACATGTGGATGCACTGTGTGTTTGACTGAGCATGTGCATGAGTGTGCATGCCACCACCAATGTCATCAGACATGTGGCATTGTGCCCAGGTGTCTGCGTTGTGTGCAAGATTGTGTATGTGCAGTTGTGTCACCCTTGCTGCACATGCACATTCTTGCACACAACTCTGACATACGGGCACATGCATATGCGTGGGGTTGAGGCACAGGGCCATTTTGACAGCCTGCCGCATCTCCAATCAATGTGGGCCTTTGCTCTTTCATGTAGCCCTTCTCTTGAGGTCTGATATGATACTTGGACTATATTTGTTTGACTTTTCTGTGCACATTTCCATGTCTGTGTACCCACCAATTTGTGTCTTGCAATGTATTGGTTGAGTAGGGTGATATGTGTCTATGCCACCAGGGCCAAGGGGATCTGGGACATGATCCACAGTCATTTTGGTGTGCACTGCAATATATTTGATTGTGCATGAGTGCCATTGGGCCCATCTCCCCCCGTCCCCCCAGTCCCTGGTTGGTACTCACCCTGTTGCTGTTGTGTCTGGTCGTGTTGAGCAGAATCCTGACCCGGGACTCCGACCACTGTCTCCTCACTGATGACTTGGGACACCTGTTCCTCCAACGGATCCAGCTCCTCCTGTGGCGCTGGACTCCCACCTTCAGTCTGCATTGCTGCTTTCAGGTTGGCTGTGAGTTTCAGCTTGGTCTTGCGCTTCACATCATGCCAGCGCTTCTTGCAGTCGTCCACTGTCCTTCTCACCTCTCCGACAGCATTCACCTTGGCCACAATGGACTGCCATATTGCATTTTTGGTTGCCAATGACACAGTGGAGGTGACAAAAAGTTGTTGTTGGTGTTCTGTCACCTCCGCAATCAGGACCTGGTATTCCTGCTGACTGAACCGCGTCTTCCGCTTCATCTTCTGCTTGCCCCCCTGGGGCTCTGGCTGGTCCTCCTGGGTGTTTGTGGGGCTGTTGTTGGCCTCTGTGCTGGGTCCAGACTCCTCCATGGTTCTTCTCATAGGTTTCCTTCTCCTTTTTTTTTTTTTTTTTTTTTGGGCTGCTTGGCGGGCGTTTTATAGTGTTTTTTCCCGCCGAACGTGCAAAAAGGTGCGCTGATGCTGATTAGCATGCCGTTCCTGGTCGCTAATTGGCCCATCGCCACTTTTTTCACGTTAGCGTTACGGATTTTATCACCGTGACGCTAACCTTATCGTCTGACTTTTGACCCGGTAGGGGAAATTATCGCCTGTTAGCAGCGTGTTGTGAATACGCCGCTAACACGGCGATAATTTCCCGCGGTACACGGCGATAACTAAACGCACCCTAACTGAGGTTAGTGTTAGTTATCGCCGAATCTTGTGAATATCCCCCTCAGTGTCAAAATGTTTTTTAGAAATTAGTACGCAGGCAGGTTTGATGTATTGAAAATTAATCATAGTGTTATTCTCCCTATTCCACCTGTACCCATATTTAACAATGGTGAATAACTATGCTCGATCCTCTGCGGCTCTACAATCTTGCTATACATGTACAGTGTATAGGGGCATGTAGGGTCCGGCTCTACCTGGGCTTTTTATATGTTTTACTGTGCCTAAACCCCTTCTTAATTTATCCTTACAGCTAAATACTGAGGGCCAGATTCATAAAAGTCATCTGTCCTCGTTGCAGAGTCCCCGCAGTCATGGCAGGGGCCTGCACTCGTGGCGGGACCTCCGAACTGCAGATTCTCATTGCGGAGGTCCCTGTCACGATTGAGGGGTCCCCACCATGACTGTGGGGCCTCACCCACGAGTGTGGAGGCCCATTGTGAATCAGGACATGTATCGCAACTTGGAGTTTTAAGAGACACCTCCCTTCTAACATTATCCAATACTAGCTGGATATTCAAATAATTTTCAATGCTGTCTATGTATTTGTTGAAGGCATCGACCACCGCTGCGACACTGGGGTAATGGATGTGAGGAAAGCCCGCATGGAGGATCAAGGGGTCCTGATCACGCTATGTAGTAAATTTGGTGTCGTGCATAGTAAATGTATTTCATGTTCTCGGGTATTGGATTTCGGTTAGGGCTACCTCCCAGTCCCCTCGTAGGTATATAGGTTTAGTAAGTTTCACTGTATAATTAGCAATGTGACTGTATGGGAACATGTCCTTTGAAGTATTGTTGCAGGGATTCTGCACATAACTATGCGCAGGAAAACAGGACCTCATTGAATAGGGGTGTACCAACCTACCACATCAGTACCCAAAATCCCAAACCGACTAGCTATAGTGTCTCATTCGTTCTCCTCCAAAGATCACGGAGCTACAAATGATTAGACAACCCAGAACACAACACTCCTGACTCTCTCAGGAATCGCGGGAGCAAGACGTACTCTTTCGCTCACTCACTCATACTTGTCCACAACGAGAATAAGCAGAGTCACTGAAACTGTTCAAAATGTTTATTTAAACTATTGTGCTCTACAATACAGTATACGTGCCACTACTAGTAGCAAAATGCATAAACTCAGCACAGTTAGCATTGTTACAATTCCATAGAATACAAAGGGAGAAGTCATTTTATAAAGACTGTGGAAATAAGGGCCTATAGTCCTGACCACCCTCCCCTTGACTAGAAGAAGTTTATTTTATGAAAAGGACGATCTCTGGGCTTTGACAGCAGACCCCATACCTTAAAGCCTGGATGTAAGGTTTACATCATAGGAACAGCAGAGCTCTTCTCCATGGAACGGCTTTCTCCAAGTGTGTTAAAACAACATGCAACAATGTAATATCAAAGCACGGGTCTTCATCATCATCATCATCATCATCATCATCATCATCATATCTTTATTCAGATATAAAATGTCCATAAAAGCACAAACAAATCTCACAAGGTTAATCACTTAAACATTTACATAAAAAAAACATCATCTAGATTTAAAACATACATCGAAGCTTTAGCTATATAAAAATAATTCGATAAATCATCATAAAGTTGTCACAGATGTATCAAGTTATATATATAGCAGCATCATATAATAAAGTGCCAAAGTGCAAAGTGCGGATAGTTTTGGGGGGAATAGCAGCAGGGGGAAATAAACTATTGAATTCCAAGCAGAAAAACTCCACACATTTGAATATCGGTCAGGATCCAAACAGCATATTTCTTTAACAGCTTAAAACCAAAAAGTGCATATAATACGATCGGGTCCACTTATCGGGGGTTCATAGAAGCACGTGAACGAATAGCCATTTTCAAAAAAGTACAAATATGAAGTGTTAAATTTTCCCCATTAAGCTGAAGGATAGTCCCGTATGCAACCTTGAAGTCCGTTATTCCACTGGCCCTAAAAAACGGAATCAAAAGTTGCTTGCTGTACTTTTGATAGAAATTACAAAAGAACAGAAAATGCAACATAGATTGCTTACCTAGATTCCCACAAGGGCAAGACATTTCCTCAATGTTAGGCTGAAAGCCTAAGGGGAAACACAACAAATATTTTAATGTGCCAGATCTAAGGCGAAAGAGCAAACTTCGTTCCCAGCGAGTAATATCTCTTAAAAGGTAACTAACTGGTAAATAAGAGGGAGGGCCTCCGTCGTCTGCCATTAATATATAACGTGCGACGGATACTTTAGAGAGCTCTTGTGCATATCTTATGTCCCCATAATATTTATATATAGCCTCACGAATAATCTTTTTATTAATTCCTTGTAACTGATCTGGTTTATGAAAAATGTGTCCAAGATTTACTCTAGTTAAACTTGCACAAGTCTTCAGTACTGCAGCTGTGTGTAGTGTTATGTCTAGGTGCTAGGGACTGACCAAAACAGAATAACAAGGGGCATTGTTTATCGACCTTGCATATCGTGTTCAGACTAAACTCCAGGAAAGGCAGAGAGCACGAAAAGCAACCCTTTCTCATGTGAAAGGCACAAACAAAGTCTTGCAAAAACAAAGTCATGTAGTAGCGTGCGCAAAAGCAGCATCATGGCAGCAAAGCTCATGCTAACTTAGCAATGTCGATAATGTGCCTAAGAACCATATAACACCCTCCCCCTGGTAAGGCCATAGGACATAAACAAAGGACTAAAACAGAGTTCACCAGTCAAGCAGAATTCAAAGCGTTTGAAAAAAAACAAATTGGAAACAAATCGAGATTTTTCAAAAACAAACAAACAAAAAAATAATAATAATAATAATTTTTTTTAAGTTGTCAATAGGGCTTATTGAAGGGGAGCTGCCTCCGGGATAACAAAGTTATTGTGAAGGAGGTGGTAAGTCCATCAAAGTGTATGAACCGAGGAATGCAATTCCCTCCAGAAGATCATCCCTATCGTTGGTAAAAAAGAGAGATGCCATCCCAATTAGGGGGCATATTATCAAGAACGGCGTTAAAATTATCGCCGCTTTAGCGGCAGAAAACTGCCGCTAAAGCGGCGATAATGGGCTTGATAATATGCCCTTGAGAATTCCAATAGAATCCCATGTTGACACCAGAACATGGGCTTCTATTGGAATTCTCAAGGGCATATTATCAAGCACCTTATCGCCGCTTTAGCGGCAATTTTCTGCCGCTAAAGCAGCGATAATTTTAACGCCGTTTCTTGATAATATGCCCCTAAGTAAGTCGAAGGAACAAACGTGCTCCTCATAATCAGACGCCTCTAAAAGGATGAGTGGGCAACTTGCGTGATATTTGATGAAACTTCGTTGCAGGACGGTCTGTGCAGCCGCACAGACATCCCATTCCGCCAAAACTCCAAGTGCAGCCGCACGCGCCATACGGCCATCCCCAGAACAAGCCTGGTCATGGGCCTCTAAGGGACCCATCAACTGGTTAAAATCCGGGACTGGACATGACGTATTGGAGAGGCATATATCCAGTGCCCAATAGAAGGGGCATCGCTGACAGTAAAAGACTGGTTGCACACAAGTGAAATAGGCAAAGCGAAAAGTCAATCCATAACTGACGCCAAGCGTAGCTGATGGCAAGCATCTGAAAACCTGTTGCATGCGATCACGGTACAGCTGCAACTGGCCTGGTCTGTGCAGTACCACAAATTGAGCAGCCATTGCGCAACAGGAGCAGGAGAAGCAGGATTCCAGCTCCTAATGTCAAAATCAAGGGGAACCCTCCGAAGGCGCTGGAAAAAATAGAATGAATAAAACCCGGTATTACTCCAAATATAGTCTGAAAAGAAGACACAAGGCCAGATCCCACACATTTAAAAAAAATGTGCAAGGCCTGCGGTGTCAGACGCATTAAATATTTGGTGTATTAGTTCTCCAAAATGCAGTGGGAGGTTGGTGTTCAGAAGGGACTGTATCTCTCCATAAGTCCTAGCCACCTGTAACTGGAAGGTCTCGCGGGCGGAAGTGATGGCCACCTCTTGCTGGAATAACAGCGCTTTGAGCCTGCTCAACTTGTTGAAATCTGTTTTCAAAGTTGGAATGGAAGGCCAAATTGAGCTATCTAGACTCCCATGCGGGGGCAGAAAAAGCACATTGCTACAACAAGTTACGCGCTGGGAAACCGTTACTAAATACGGGACTCCTGCCCGTAAACCACAGCAGTCTTGGTTGTTCAAAATAAGATAACTGCCATTTGTAAGCAATGAAAAAGCGGGAATTATTGATGGCACTGGAGTTCCTTTTAAAAAACAGGCCAGATTAGGTGCGGAAACGTTACAAGCGCCGTGCAACCTAAAGTGTTTAAAAACAAGGGAATGTCCTACTGTGGAATCGCAGTCCTCCCCTGTCAGGAAAACTTCCTTACCCTCCCTCTGACATCTATAAGCGAAAGGCAGGGACCACATTTCATGTAGAAAATCACTACCCAGTGGTTCAAAACGGCCAATCGGAAAATGTTGCATGCATGATTTAAATTGAAATAGCGAAAAAGGGAGAGAGATAACCCCATGAATTAACCAAACAGCAGAGTCCGTTTCCACTACAGAAAACAGCAAGGGCTCTAATTGTTCAATATGCAATAGTATGTATGTAGCATCTTTCATGGACATAAACCTTTGCTTATCAGTCAGATTAAATGGCAAGAATAAAGCAGTGGCATTCAAATAAACCCAAGGCACTTTTCCCATTTTAAGAGTTTGCAATATCCAAGCACATTGCATAACAGATCGTAACTGATTTTGACCATGATATAACACAGATACATCACTTTGAACAATATCAATAACAGATGAAACAATATTATCCAACGTATAAATACATGAGGAAAGTGTGTTTATGCTATTGTCTACTACGGCAAGAACCTTTTCTAAATTGGCCTGATCAGTTTGGCGCAGACGAAAAGCAGCTTCCATCTGCGAAAGTTTCCAAATTTTATTGTAAGCGGCATACATGAATCTTTTTGCTCTCGGAGCCCTGGGTCCCAAGAGAAAATCAGCCAAATTAATGTCATGCGACAGAAGAGAAAGATGTTGCTTCACTGATGTCAGAGTAGAATGTTCCAACCATTGTTGGCATAATTTACCCACCGAGTATGTGGTAACCGAATGGGAACTTGGATAACGTGGGTCCGGTCTAGTCTGTGTGAAACCAGGTGTTACATTATAAAAGCGCATTTGACATGCATTGGTATTAGTTTGCCACACCAACCACCCAGAAGAATCAATTTCAGAGACATTGAAGGAGTCATTTCGAAGCAAAGCTTGCAATGCCTCAATGGTATAATCTGTATGGGTGCGCCAATTAGCATATTCCGCTAAAGACAGAATGGATGGCGTATTTCAATTTTTTACAGTTGCCAGGCCAAAACAAGTTGTTTGGTACACTGTATCATTTAAAAACAGAATTTGAGGGGGCGTGGCCAGCCATCATGGCCGCTCGGACATAACTCCGAGTGGCTCCGTCTCAGGCCCCGATAAAATCAACAATTTCAGGGTATTAACCGCCCAGCCGCACCCTTCCACGGCAGGTCAGACAGGAGGGGAAACCCGGAATGCGGTAGGAACTCTCCGCCACGTGAATACAGCCCTCCGTGGTTCAGGTGGAGCAGCAGACTCGGCTAGCCGCGGCACACCATAAAATAGCAGCGAGGTGCTGATTGAGTCGGCAGATGCGGGGGAGCCGAGATACTGCCGCGACAGCGTTGCTTCGCAGGTAGAGAGACAGTGCAAGGGTGGTGCTCCAGGGATACCCCCCCCAAAAGAAAAAAAAAAAAAAGAGACACCCGTCGGTGCCCCGAGACGGACCCGGGTCCGGTGCACCACCCAGAATCCCAAATGTGAGAGGGAGCGCGATCCATGGGGGGCATAGCGGAAAACAACCCTTCCCCGCTAGATGAATGGCCTCCCCAGAACCGAGTCAACCGAAGCGGGACACCAATTAAGACGGCGGATCCCCGGTGGGGGAATGCCTGACTTCAAAATGGCACCTTTCTCCCGCAGTACACCATCAGACGAATGCAGCAAGTCTTGTGGCCACAGCTCTCGCACGCAGTGATCCTCAGAAGCAGTACGCGGGGTCTTTCAACCGGGGAGCCCCATTTTGAGTGACAACGCAGGAAGAAAGGGAGCCTGCAACACGTACAGCATTCCAGCAGAGATCCCAGAGGGCTGGTGGGGACACTGGCCTCAGAGAACACGTGGACAAGAAGACAGCTCTAGTCCCACAGTGAGCCCGCTAACGGTGAAGGCCCAGGAGGGTCGTCCCTCCAGCCATCATATGACACCCAAAAAAATCACGGCCAACAAAGTCTCGAACTATTTTGCCCAACCGGGCGCAGGATCAGCAAAGGCAGGAGATACGCAACAGGGGCCCACGCAACAGGTGGACAGCATGGCCCTCACTCGCGAGGATTTGTTGGCCTCCCTGAGGGATTTCAAAAGAGAACTAAGAGAAGACATCAAGGCAGACATCGACGCTTCCTTTGAATACTTTAGAACGGAGATGAGAGGGACGATGGTGGCCCTGCAGGCGGACGTGGACTCGGTTGGAACGCGCACTCTAGATGTAGAAGCGAAATGTCAAGAGTTGGAAGACCGACTGAGGCCACTGGAGAAGAGCGCAACTGAACTACACAAGCAACTAAAGGCCTCTACCCTCAAATGTGAAGATTTGGAGAATCGTTCTCGACTAGACAACATAAGGATTAGAGGCCTGGAGGAAGGTTGCGAGGGTCCTGACTTAGAGGCGTTCCTAGTGGGGCTCTTCTCCACAGTCATCGGAGAGGGAGGCCCCGAGGTGAAGCTCGAGCGGGCTCATAGAGTGGGACCGAAACTGCCCGGATCAAACAAGAGACCACGAGATGTCCTGGCAAAGTTCAGCTCCTTCAAAACAAAAGAACTGGTGCTTCACAAGGCGAGGGGATCAGAGAAAGTCTCCTTCCTAAATACCACATGTTCATTGTACCAAAATGTAGCCCAAGCCACCCTGGCAAGATGGCAGCAGTTTCGGCCGATTACGGAGGCTCTCCGAGAGAGGCATATAAAGTATCGATGGACCTACCCCTTCGGTATAGTCTTTCACATGGATGACAAGCAGTTTCATTACAATGACTTGGAGGAGGCGGCGGGTCACTTGGGAATCGGTCCTCTTCCTTCCTCCGGAGAGTCCTTGTCGCAAAGCGGAGGGGGGCCCAAACGAGGGAGCGGAGGGGAGCGGGCCCGTGGAGATCCTCTGGTCGTGGAAACAAGAAAACACCAGACTGAGGTGGGAAGTTTTGTGGCATCTCAAATACAGAATGGGCAGGTAGAATCCCTACAGCCCGTCTGTCACTGGCAGCTAGGAAGCGGGGGGCATGGGAGGGAGCACGAAGGGTGGGGGTTCCCCTTAAGACACTCTTTGAACTGAGACTCTTGAACTGTGGCTTGCCGTGCGCCCAAGGTGACTGGAGAAAGGTTAGAGAAGCCCTATATGGCAGAGATACAGAATTTTGGGTGTTAATACCATAATTACAATAAAAAAGGGGTTCCTGGGAGCGGAAATGGGCACGCTCCTGGGGTTGATCAAATTGAGGCCCTCTTCTGGGATGGAGGACATTACAACACACAGTTTAAGTTGGGGTAGCTCTCCTTTTTCACTCTTCCTTTCCTTTCAATCACCAAGCTACTAAATCTGACACCTCAGGGCGATATTTAATGGTCCTGGGGGAGAGCAGAGGGAGAGCCTGCACCATAGCTACAGTTTATGCACCAAACACGGGGCAACTGGACTTTTTAGATTCCTTTCTTACTACCTTGGAGGGGTTTGCTGTGGGAGATATCCTGCTGTTGGGGGACTTCAACCTCATTTGGGACCCCACGCTCGACAGGACTCATACCCAGCGAGCGGCAGGGGGGACATTCAGTAAAACTCTCAAATCGACGCTTCAGCGTTTAGGCCTCCTGGACGTCTGGAGGGAAACTCACCCCACAACAAGGGACTACTCCTTTTTCTCTCACTCCCATAGGACTCACTCCAGAATAGACCACGCTTTCTTCAGCCAAGCCCTTCTCTGCGGGGTGGCGGATGCACGGTTCCACATGATTTGCCTTTCAGATCATGCCCCACTAGAAGTCCTACTAAACTGGCCGGCTCCACGACCAAAACACAGGCAGTGGTTTTTCCCCAACATTCTTACCAGGGACAGACTCCTTAGGGATGACATACGTAAGGCAATTATTGAATATTTTAGGAACAATGATCCAGCCCTCACCTCTTTTACAAACAACTGGGACACATTCAAGGCGGTCATTAGGGGCAAGTGTATAGAGCTAGCCACAATGCTTAGGAACCAACAGAGGGGGGAGAGGTTCCTCCTGGAGAAAGAATTACAGGGAGCGGATCAAAGCCACCAAGAAGCCCCATCCAGCCAAGCGCTTCGCACAGTCACCTCATTGAAGGGGAAATTAAAAGCCATATACACTAATAGAGCAGAGCACACAATACTGAGGCTGCGGGCAAAAGGGTACGACAGTGGCAACAAGATAGGCACACCACTGGCGTGACAACTAAGGGCAAAACAAGAAAAAGAATATATTAAGCAGATAGTGGATGGCGCGGGAGTCTCCCACTGTAATGAAGAGGGTAAAGCAAATGCCTTTGGTCAATTTTACAGAGACCTGTATTCCACAGCCCCAGTTGACACCCGTGAACAGGACGGCTACCTGTCATCTCTGTCCTTACCCCAGGTCTCGGCCTGCTCCAACGAGGAACTGAGCCGGCTCATCACTAGGGAGGAGGTTCATAAGGCGATAGACGACCTGAAGCTGCAGAAGGCACCGGAACCGGACGGGCTTAATGCCCACTTCTACCGCACGTTCGCTCCTGAGCTGACGCCGCATCTGGTGCTCCTTTTTAATGAAATAGCGAATGCCCGCAGGGTAACAGACAAAATGGGGGAGGCGCTGATTACAGTCATACCCAAAGTGGGGAAAGACCCAACAGCGTGCGCCTCTTATAGGTCCATCACCTTACTGAATCGATATGCCAAATTGTACTCCAAAATTCTGGCCACTCGCTTAGAGGACCTTCTCCCAGCACTGATAGACCCCGACCAGTCGGGATTCATTAAGGGCCGGCAGACTCACAACAATCTTCGTCGAATAGTGCACATAATTGAAAAAGTGCAGAAGAAGAGCATACCTGCGGCCCTCCTCTCGCTGGACGCGGAGAAGGCCTTGGATCGGTTCGACTGGGCCTTCCTAGCTCGAACTTTGAAGCGATTTGGCTTTGACGACTCGTTCATTGGCATGGTGCAGGCCAACTATCACTTCCCCACGTCGGAAGTCCTTATGAACGGAGCGGCCTCTGACGCCTTCACGCTGGAGCGAGGGACACGGCAGGGATGCCCTCTGTCCCCCATGTTGTTTGCTGTCAGCATTGAGCCCCTAGCAGTGAGGATAAGGGCAAACCAGGAGATAAAGGGGGTTATCTTCGGCACTGACGCCCACAAGATCTCCCTCTTTGTGGACGATGTGCTCCTTCCCATCACCGACCCACAGAGCTCGCTGCCAGCAATCTTGGGGGAGCTCGAGCATTTTGAACAAGTTTCAGGATTTAAGGTGAATAGGGCAAAATCATTCCTGCTCAACCTTACCCGGCCGGTGGCGACATGGGAACAAATGAAAGAACCCTCCCCCTTTTGCTGCACAAGCAAAGACATTACTTACCTCGGGGTTAAGCTTACGCCAAAAATCTCAGGGCTCTACAAGGCCAATTATCCGCCCTTGCTGAGACAGATTAAGGCAGACCTGACCCGATGGAAATCAACCTATACCTCCTGGATTGGGTGAATAAATGCGGTAAAGATGAATATCCTACCTAGACTTCTATACTTATTTCAGGGCCTCCCGATCGCAGTGGACAGGGAACTATTCACCGACTTAAGAAAGGCAGTCATCAAATTCATTTGGCAGGGACAAAGAGCCCGACTCTCGCACAGGGTCCTGGTAAGGCACCGTTCGGAGGGTGGCTTAACCCTCCCAGACTTCAGAAGTTATTACCAAGCAGCCCAGCTCCGGGTTGTAATAGAGTGGTCTCTTAGGGAGTCCGAAAAGCACTGGCTCCATATGGACCGCCAGATAACAGGCAGGAACATATGGGACCTCTTATGGCTAAAAAAACAACACAGGTCGCCGAACGCATACATTAGCACCCCCACGTCCACTACCCTGAAAGTGTGGGACCTGCTCACTAAAACACTCGCCCTAGGTCCACTCTCTCCCCACTGCTCCGCTGTGCCATCTCTTGCCTCCAGATCCCGACCTCCTCCCTGGGAAGTTCGAGGCTGCTGCCCACTCCAACTGGGACCAGACTGCCTCCAACCACCGTAACCTTCATCAGCCGCTTTTTTTCTTAATTTTTTCCCTGTTGTGCCACTGTTATTGTTCCCATCTGTGTCTTGCTCTAATTCCACCACTGTTTTTATTTTCTCGTGCCTGCCTGTTCCTTTTGCCTTTTGCCGCTGCTGCCCCTGTGGCCCATCCCCCCCGGAATTACCCCCCGGAATTCCCCCTCCGGAATTTCCCCCCAGAATTCCCCCCCGGAATTCCCCTGCTCCCGCCTCCCAGCCTCTCCTCCCTCCCACCTCCCCTACTTAATGGCGGCTGCTGCGGGGGAGCCGAGTAAGACCTCCGACCCTTGGTCTAGGTCCACTCTCTCCCCACTGCTCCACTGTGCCGTCTCTTGCCTCCAGACCCCGACCTCCTCCCTGGGAGGTTCGAGGCTGCTGCCTGCTCCTGCGCCTCCAGCCCGCTCCAACTGGGACCAGACTGCCTCCAACCACCGTAACCTTTCTCAGCCGCTTTTTTTCTTAATTTTTTCCCTGTTGTGCCACTGTTATTGTGCCCATCTGTGTCTTGCTCTAATTCCACCACTGTTTTTATTTTCTCGTGCCTGCCTGTTCCTTTTGCCTTTCACCCCTGCTGCCCCTGTGGCACCCTCCCCACCGGAATTCCCCCTCTGGAATTTCCCCCCGGAATTCCCCCCGGAATTCCCCTGCTCCCGCCTCCCAGCCTCTCCTCCCTCCCACCTCCCCTACTTAATGGCGGCCGCTGCGCGGTCGCGCGCAGCGGGCATGCCACCGGCGCGCCAAAGGCAAGCCTGTCTGCGCCCATCCGCGACCCGACCACGGCCAGCGCCAGGAACCCTGGACCTCCCACTACCCATCGCTACGACACCACCACCCTCCTCGCACTCAACCCTGGAAGACTTAGAGAATGCCAACAGGCCTCGCCAAACACGACCCACGGCCAGTTCTCCTGCCTCCACTGCTGCCAGACCCTCACCGCCATCCCGGCCTCCAATACCGCCGAAGCCAGCACCGGCGACACCCTAAAATGCATCCTCCCAACGTACGCTCCGTACACAAACACGCCATGGAAATCTGGAACCTACTCGACTCTCTTTCGCCCGACATCGCCTTCCTCACAGAGACCTGGACCAACGCATCCTCTGCCCCCGACCGCCATCCCAGACGGATACAAGATCCAGAGGAAAGACCGCCCCAACCACCCAGGAGGGGGCCTCGCCATCGCCCACAAGAGCACTCTCCGCCTCACCACCTCCAGCGAAACCTTCCCCTCCGCCGAACACCTGCACTTCAAGATCCAGACCACCCCCAAAGCCACACTCCGAGGAACCCTCGTATACAGACCACCCGGCCCCCGAACACCCTTCGCCGCCACCATCACCAACTTCATTGCACCCCACGCGATCGCCTCAACAAACTACATACTCATTGGAGACCTGAACTTCCACCTCGACAACCTCAGTGACCCCAACTCCACTATCCTTCGTGACAACCTCGCCAGCATCGGACTTAAACAACTCGTCAACACACCGACCCACAGAGCAGGACACACCCTCGACCCCATCTTCGCGGCAAGAAACAGCATCCATTTCAGCCACACAATGCAGCCGCCATGGACCGACCACCACTGCGTACACTTCGCCATCAACAAACCCAAGGCACCCAAACCAGCCCCACGCCCACCACGAAGGAACTGGAGCAAGGTTACAGACGAGCAACTTAACTCCACCCTCAACCGAGACAACCACACCTGGGCACCCGACGCAAACAGCGCAAACGACGCAGCCAGAGAACTCCACACCTGGATCTCCAACTGCGCAGATGAGCTTGCCCCGCTACGCAACCCCGACAGACAACGCCCCAGGAAAAGCTGCCTGGTTCACAACCGCTCTCCAAGAAGCCAGACGCACCTGTAGACTCCTGGAGAAGAACTGGAGAAACATCAAGACAACCGAAAACCACATCACCTACAAGGACGCCATGACGGACTACCACAACCAGATCAGAGACACCAAAAGGAACTTCATCCACAACAAAATCCTGGCCAACTCCAAGGAACTTTTCAGTGTCATTCAAGAATTCACCAACCCACGCAGCGAAGCCACAGACATCACCCCATCCCAAGACCTCTGCGACAAGCTTGGAACCTATTTCCACCTCAAGATCAAAAACCTCTATGACAACTTCATCGACCATCCACCAGGCGCCACAGACGGCCCCCACGCCCCCCAGAAACACCAGCCAGCCCACCATCTCCAACTGGACACCGATCACGGCCGAAGACACCGCCTTGACCATGAAAAGCATCCACTCGGGGGCCCCCACCGACCCCTGCCCCCCTCACATCTACCACAGAGCTGTGGCCGCCATCGCACCCGAACTACAACGCACCATCAACACCACCTTCAAAACAGGCACCTTCCCAGACGACTGGAAGCGCGCAGAAGTCAGACCCCTGCTCAAGAAGCCCACAGCTGACCCCACCGACCTCAAGAACTATCAGCCCATCTCGCTCCTCCCCTTTGCAGCCAAAGTTGCAGAGAAAACAGTCAACAGGAAACTGACACAATTCATTGAAGAGAACGCCGTCCTCGACCCGTCCCAATCCGGATTCTGAAGCAACCACAGCACAGAGACCGCCCTACTCGCCGCCACAGATGACATCCGCACCCTCCTGGACCAAGGCCACTCCGCAGCCCTCATCCTACTCGACCTATCAGCCGCCTTCGACACCGTCTCCCATCGCACACTAGTCGTCAGACTACACGACGCAGGCATACAAGGAACAGCCCTGGACTGGATCCGATCATTCCTCACCGGAAGAAGCCAAAGGATCAGACTCCCACCCTTCCTCTCCGACCCCACGAAAATCACCTGCGGAGTCCCACAGGGTTCATCACTGAGCCCCACCCTCTTCAACATTTACATGGCCCCCCTCGCAGCCATCGTCCGACAACACGGCCTCAACATCGTATCCTACGCCGACGACACCCAGCTCATCCTCTCCCTCACCAAAGACCCCACCACTGCCAAACTCAACTTCCAGAAAGGAATGCAAGACGTCACAGTCTGGATGACCAACAGCTGCCTGAAGCTCAACGCCTAGAAGACAGAAGTCCTCGTCCTCGGTACCACCCCTTCTGCATGGGACAGCACCTGGTGGCCGACCGCCCTCGGAAGCCCACCTACCCCCTCAGACCACGCCAAGAACCTCAGCATTGTACTCGACTCATCACTCTCCATGAACCAACAGGTCAACGTCGTCACCTCCAGCTGCTTCAACACCCTCCGCATCCTCCGCAAGACCTTCAAGTGGATCCCCCCTGAGTCAAGGAAGACAGTCACCCACGCACTCATCACCAGCAGACTGGACTATGGAAACGCACTCTACGCCGGCATCAACAAGTCCCTACTCCGCAAATTCCAGACAGTACAGAACACCGCCGCCAGACTCATCCTTGGCATCCCCCGACAAGAACACATCAGCCAACACCTACGAAGTCTCCACTGGCTCCCCGTGGAGAAAAGAGTCACTTTCAAAATCCTCACTCACGCCTACAAATGCCTACACAACAACGGACCCAAATACCTCAACGACAGAATCAACTTCCACGTACCCAAAAGAAACCTCCGAACTTCCAACCTCGCACTGGCCAAAACCCCGCACATCCACAGAGCCAGAGCAGGCGGAAGATCCTTCTCTCACATTGCAGCCAAGACCTGGAACGAGCTACCGGCAGACATCAGACGCGCCCCCTCCCTGAACACCTTTAGGAAGACCCTCAAGACCTGGCTCTTTGGCTAAACAGATCTGCGGACCCCCCCCTCAGTGCCTTGAGACCCTCACCGGTGAGTAGCGCG
The DNA here is from genome assembly GCA_963921515.1 of Calotriton arnoldi. NCBI lineage: Eukaryota > Metazoa > Chordata > Amphibia > Caudata > Salamandridae > Calotriton > Calotriton arnoldi. The sequence continues at coordinate 194,324 of CAWUFW010011068.1, forward strand.
CTTACAATTCCCTGATTGATTGATTGTCGACCTTCCCCTCACCCCCATACATTTTAATCCTGACTTCCCCCCAGCATCAAAAGAGGGGCCATTTACGCAATAGAAACAGGGTGGATGCCTAATGATCTCGCACTTATTTAAGAAGGGGGAACTTATGTCCTTCTCAGAATGCGTTAAAGCCTTCCAGCTGGCACCTTCCAAGGGCTTCCACTACGCACAGCTCAAACACTGGGTGCAACAACCACAAGTGCGGCTTGCCGCTTCTAGGGAGCTGCTCCCAATAGCGAAATTTGCGCAATCAGGGGCTTCCACCAAGGGTACTATATCCTTTCTTTACTCCCTCATCTGGTCCCTGACCCCGCAGGAGCGTCCGAGACATAGGGCTTTCTGGGATTCTATTCTTCCAAACACAGTGGAGGAGAAGCAATGGAGCCGTCTATATAAAGACATAACCAAACATAACCGATCTATGCACCTCCGCGAGGCTCACTACAAAATAATGTATGATTGGTATTTGCAACCCCAGAAACTACATAAAATATTCACTAACACTTCAGATAGATGCTGGCGTGGTTGTGGCTTGGTGGGTGACTTCAGGCACATCTGGTGGGATTGCCCCTCTATTAAGCCCTTTTGGAAAGAAATCCTGGCGCAAATAAAACTGATCTTAGGCTACCCCATCCCGGAGACAATTGAACATACCCTCTTAGGGCTCCGAGATCCGATATTGAAAAGACAAACAAATAGTGACCGAGCCATCATGTGGTTATGCCTGGGTGCGGCCAAGTTAGTGGTCGCAGCGGCCTGGAAAAAGGCAGAGGCCCCATCCATGACCCAGTGGCACGCGAGGCTCTGGCGAGCATTAGCTCTGGAGCGTCTGACTGACATTACAGAGGACACAAGGAAGGGGTCTGATTACATATGGTCGCCGCTTGTAGAATACCTGTCAGAGGGTCTTCCCTTATTTGCATGCAGCCCCAGATTGAGGGCTCTCCACCTCTTTCACATCTAACCAAGTAGAGATTCCCCCGGGTCTTGCGGGCGGGGGAGCAGCTGGGCTCACGCCACCGACACTTCCCACACAGCTCGCCACTTTGGAACACACCCACCATGATACACCAGTTAAGTTCTCGTTAGGTATCTTTTTTCCTTTCTTTCTTTTCTTCTAGATTTGAAACGCTCCCTAGACCTCGGTTGGGGCGCACAGCTCGGACTGAACACATCTGTATATTAGCTCACAGTCCCTACGTCAGGGGGGTTATACATTGGGAAGGCGTTGAGGCGCTGAAGGTGTAAGATGGGACGTAGATACACCGGTACTTAAGGGGTCAAGTCCTCGTTAACAAGCTGTATCCACCAGGAAACAATCTGTAACACTTGATCTGTATAATGCAATGGATGTAACTGTCATGTTTTTTATTCCAATGTTGCTACAAATCTCAATAAAAAGATTTTGAAAACAAAAAAAAAACAGAATTTGAGCTGGGATCAGGCAGGCACGATGTAAAGCTTCAGTTCCCTGAACCTGCCAAGGCTTTGTGCCCCAGATTGATTTTAAATCAACAGTATCTTTCCAATGATCATAACCCTGCGTAGCCAATTTATTTCTAAACAGGTTGGCGTAAATCAATTTTGTGTGGGTCAACATAAATTTAGATTGAGTAGATGATCGAAGCTTAAAATAATAGGATTCCGAATTAGATATGTCATAATCTGTAAAGTAAGTGAATTTATCCCTAAATGTTTTAGAATTCCCCTCTACGGGAGTAGGACCATGTTCCCATTGTGTATAATTAAAAATTAAAAACAGGTCTTAACGTGTTTGTTTTGTGTAAAAATGAATTAAATACAAATCTTCAGCATCAAAAGCAGCATAATATTTTAAATCTGAAAACAGTGCATGTACTGCTTGCACATCCCAATCATCCGAATGTATGTCCCGTGTCACCACATCTCCTAGAGAGACGCGAAGCACGTATGGTACGCGAAGCATCTCGGTCGGGCCGTGGACTTCGTAGGCAACTTTGTCCCAAACGATGCCATCTGGAATCGGGAATGCTGAAATGTTAACATGAGACTGATCACGTTTCATGATATGGGACGATGTGTGAGTGGCCAGAACTCCATCGACCAAGTTCACTGCAGCGCGTTTTGGCAAATAATGACCATTGATGAGCAAAAAGAACACTGTCACAAAACCAATTGACATGAAGAGAAAAATCAGGACAAGCAGCAACCAAATGTAGGTCCAAGGAGGGACCAGGTAAGTCTTTTTGAACCAAGAGAAAAAAATACTTAATTTGGAAGGTGTGTCAGCCAAACCGGATGTCGAGGAAGACGAGTCGGAAGAGAGACTGGCATGATCTTCATAGGAGCCATTCGCAGGTTGATTTATCAGAGGTGGAAGTGTCGGGTCCGCTTGATGTTCTCCAGGACTGTTCGGCACTTCACTGATGGACTCATCAGGATGATATATATACTCGACATCCATGGTAGAAGATAGAGGTCGGACAGGTGAAAGATCAATGATAGTGTCCATCACTTTCTTAGCACTTAGAAGGAGCGGTGGAAGCTGATGAAGTCAGTGGATCCAATGAAATTGCGTTGCACGAAACTGCAGGTGTGACACTATTCAGAATTGGCCACATGGTGTAGCTTGACATTGTCCACTGAAATATATCTGTTGTCTTTGCGACCAGGTAAAGGAGGTAAAATGACTGTACGAGTACCCTTCAGTCCAAGCACTGGAACCGGTGCACGATAAGAGGGACCAAATTCTTTTTTGTTCTCCAGCTTTTCTCGTACCAGATCTCTGACTTTCGGAAGCCAACCGGCAACTGGAATCAGTAGTGCTGCATCAGTGGAAGAGGGTAAATGTTCAGTTGCATAGCTGTCATGGGTCTTTTGTAGATCCTGTAATACAGTAGAATGATTATCTACGTCAAAGGCTGCGGCAGCCGCCACAACGTCTAGACCATCAAGGTCTGGCAAAAACATTTTAATGCCAAAGAGCATTTCGTATGGGGTCCGCCCACCCAGAGATCATCTAGGGAGGTTATTAAGTGCACGTTGAACCCCATACAAGTGGGCCAGCCAGTTCCTGCCAGTACCTAAGACTCCAGCTGTCAAGGATTGCTTTAAGTCACGGTTCATTCGCTCCACAATTGAATTGCCCTCAGGCCTGTATGGAGACGAAAACTGCACCAGCACCCCCATTGACTTCATCGCATCCTTGTACGCCTTAGAGGCAAACGCTGGACCTTGGTCAGAATGGAAGGTGCCACAGGCAAACATCCCTACAAAGACATGCAAATCCCTGATGACATTTCGAGCGTCAGCACTGCGTTGTGGCCAAACCCAAAGGAATCTAGTGCACGAATCAACTGCAACAAATATATATTTATACGCAGTATCAGAAGAAAGAGGACCGCAGTGATCAAGATAGATACAGCCAAAAGGTTGATTAGAAATACACAGCTGTGTTTGTGGTGGGCGAGTGACCGCAGACGGCTTGATTTGCTGACATATGTCACAAGAAAGGACATAATTACGGGTCTGTTTTTATAAACCACGCCACCAGTAACGTTGCTGTAAAATAGAGACTGTTGCCGACACACAGGCATGCGCAGATGCTATGCCTTTCTGTGCAGCTTTGATCAATGTAGGTCTGCGGTCCATGTTGGGGATCATCCGCTCCCCAACAGAAGGAATCAAAGCATAAGGAACTTGTTCGGGAGTTATAAGATAAGAGTATTTCAAAGGGAAACCCTGAGGATAAGCAGTTCCCTCCCTCGTTGCAGCTACAGCTGCCAAAATCTCATTATCTATTTTAGTCTTGGATCTTGTAACTGCTGCTACTGAACACATGGCTACTGCAGACTTGGCCGCTTCATCAGCCAAAGAATTACCAAGAGCATGTGCTCCCACACGCTGATGGCCAAGAGGATGTATAACATGAATGAGGGGCAGACGTTGTTTAAGATCTGCCACTCGAACCCAAAGCGTCTTATGTTTAATTGCGCTGCGTTTGGAATCTCGATAGTCATTCCGAGACCAAAAGAACAAGTTGTCATTAAAAGACTGGACAAAGTAATAAGAATCACACACAATAAGAGTATTCACATTTGGATCAGCAAACTCGAGAGCAAGTACAAGAGCACGCAGGTCCGCCAATTGTGCCGTACAGTCTCCAAGAGCTTGAGTGTGCACTATGGAAGACTTAAACTCTCCATTAACAAATGAGCCAGCAACAATTGTGCAAGCGGCTGAATAAGCATGTTTGGAACCCGTGGCCGGTTGAGCCGAGCCATCGGTGTAAATGATGAATTTGTACTCATGTAAAGAAAGCAGAGACAAGGGTGGAGGATGAATGTGTACATACTGTAAAAACTCCTGTGTCTGTAAGGAAGGATCAAAGATAAACGTGACATCAGCCGATGTCAAAGAAGTAGCCCATTGTATCCAAAAGGGATGTAGTGCCTTTGAATTAGGTACACTCGCCTTAGTCACGCCTTCCAAAGCAGGGAAGGGCGTGACCATAAGAATGCGTTTGCCTTGTGCCAGTGAGCGTTCTTTTAGAATCGCCATCTGTACTGCCGTTAAGATTTTTTCAACAGTTGAAAAGCGCATTTCAGCAGCAGTGTATAAATGTGATTTGTATGCAATCGGAATGTTGTCTCCCTCATTGAACGTCAAGTAAGTGAAACCCACTGTCCCAGAAACTATACGTATTACCAAGTTTGTGGTGTTGGCATGCGTCAACAAGTAGTCAGTTGCAAGCAAGTCAGTTTGCAAAGAATTCAGAACAGATGTATGTTCTGGAAGCCAGCTGGCAGAAGACAAAGTCGGTTGTATCAGTGCATAAAGCGGTTTGATACGCTAGGCATAATTGGGAATGTATGTACTCCCGAAATTCAAAAATCCCAGCAAAGACTGAAGTTTCTTCAGTGTAGAAGGGGGTTGCATTTGTGCACATTTCTCCAAGAAGTGAGGGGCCAAGCCCTTTCCTTCATTATTGAGCTCATAGCCCAAAAAGAGCACCGCCAAATGGGTGATGTGCGATTTTGCAAAATTTAATTCATATCCATAGTCGGCAAAGGACAAAATAATCCTGTTGACTCGCACAAGATGCGGCATAAGCTCATCGTCCGTCAGATAAATGTCATCTACGTACGAGAACGCATCAGGGTCTATGTTGTTCAACAAAGACACAATCCGTGCCGCAAATGCCCCGGGGCTATTCTTATACCCCATAGGCAATCGTGTACATTTTTTATGATTCCCGACGGCAGTGAATGCTGTCAAATTACGGCTCTCAGGAGCGAGATTGTGACTATAGAAACCATTAGAAATGTCAAGTGTAGTTTTGTATTTCTTACAAACAAGATTGTTCACCAGTGCAGAGCTGTGAGCGTTCTGCAGCGCAAAGTGCGACAATGATTGTTCAATTCTCTGTAATCCAATACAATCCGATAAGAACCATCAGGTTTTGATACAGTAAAGAGAGGATTATTCATCGGTGATGTACATGATTCAATCACTCCTTGATACTCCAACTGTGTTAGAATATCACAAACGGAAGCTTTTGCTTCACGTCTGATTGGATATTGCGGTTGTGGCTGAGGCTTAGAGCGTAAAGGTATTTCATGAGCAGGTGAATCAACATCCCAACCCACCTGATTATGATACACCGCTGGGGCTAGGGCCAGAGCCCACTCAGCTGTGAAAGCTGTGCATGTTCCTCAGGGACATGAAGCGAAAAACTCGGAAGGATCACGTCTTCCCCTTTAGATGCGGCCAACACGAAGGGTGGAGGCCAATCCGCCTCCGCTAACAAAATGTCATACGAGGAGGTTAGATTCTCCCAGAAAACCGCCTTGATTGGACGAGGTATATCACCTTCAATTTGGAAAATTATTTCATAGAGCCTATCCGGGAGGGCAACCCGGGTTTCTGCAGTCTCTACTGTAACGAAGGTATCAGTTGCTGTCGCCTCCAGACAGGGACGCAGAGCCTCCCGCACTATGGTAACTTCCGCTGCGCTGTCAAGCAGAGTCACTGCCCATGTCCAATCCAGGAGTCGCATTCTCACCGTCTGAGGCATACCTCGCTGTTAGAGCGGCAACTTTTTTCTTCTGAAACGGGGGTCGAAAACGAGGTAGATCCTCTTGTTTTTCTTTGACTTCAAACTGTCGAGGCTGATCTCGTCCCTGTGGCCCAGGTTGACTTTTGCCACGATCCTGGCATTCCCCTCCACCGACTTGAGAGCCAGATGTGTCCTGTGAAGAACGAGGAGAACGCTGATCAGGGACTTGAAATCTATCAGGAGACTTAAGTCATAAGTACGCTCAGAAGACTCAGGTGTTGGTGAACCTGCACGCGAACCTTGCTTCTGTTGTTGCTGCCCCTGTTTTTTATTTTTCCAGTTCTTTTTATAAAAGAACGGACGCCCATCTTTATCAGTCTCGGCTTTTTGTTGTGTTTGCGTTTGTGTTTGCGTTTGAGTAAAAGGCTTAACTCCCAGACTATTGCGGCCTATGGTCTTATAAGCCTTTGCAATAATCTTTGGTAATTCACGTGGTTTGTCCACATCAGGGACAGCCTCGAAGTGGTTTGCCACTTGAAAGCTTACTGCATCTCCCTTGACACTGGCAAGGATCATATCAGCAACCACGTCAAACACCCCCACCAATCTCATCCCCAGCTCCACAGCCGCTTCGGCTCCATGTTCATCCTGAACACGTTTAATCACTGAGGGAAGCACGGCCAAACACTTCGAATATACCGCTGCAAACACCTTGCCCCAGGTGTTACAATCAGCCAACTCGGGAAGCAAGTCTTTAGGCAAACTAATAGTCAAAATCCTGTGTTTATCCACAGGAGAGGTATTTGGAAAAACAGCCTCTAGTTGTCCAAATGTTTCAGCAAGCCAATAAGGTAATTCATCCTTATTCTGTGGACGCTTGCCCATTACTGAATTAACCATAAGGGGACTTATGGTCACACCACCAGGTCCCACAGGTGGCGCAGCAACGCCAGGTGGTCCCACCTGGACATTGCGCGTTGTTAGGTTTGAAAATCTCATTCTCGTTATACACTTGTTCTACGTTATATTAGGTTAGCAGTGTCCGGCTAAATTAGACACCATTCGTATTCACGTTATGCAACCCACTGAGTTATCCCTGCAATGTGCGAGCTCAGTTAGCGAGTGTGATTCAATTTTGTATTTCGTAATCCCTATTAGGCTGTGCCTGTACTAGGCCTCATTATTTGTATTGCTTGCCTCAGCAGAACACTGTATTCAGCTATTATTTTCTCTTCTGTTCAAGGTTGCTTACTGACTTGCTAATGAATAGGCCATTCTGCCCTCGCATACTTATCCTTGTGTGTAGCTCTACTCCCACGTTAGGAGACGCCGAGACCCTGCACGGCAACCTTGAGATAGTGATAGCGTGTACCCATCTAGCAGGTCCCATCCTTCTTTGCCTCCTTTGTTCATGTTCAGCCTAAGCCGGTAACTTTCCATTGTGGGTGTGGTTGGGAGGCACTTGGGAGGAATGATTATGCATTGCAGACTGTTGGGGGTCAGTCCCTCGGCAGACATCTTAGGGTGCAGGTCAGATTGGACTCCTCTGCAGAGTATTGGTAATAAACAATTGTTTTGTATTCTCTACTGTCTGACATTTTGTGGAAGGCGATTAGGAGGTTGTAGAATACCCAGGTGGCCCTTTTTGGGCCACTTCCCTCAGTTGGCGCCTGAACAGGGACTCCGCAAGGTGACCTGACTCACCCGTAATCGGGTTGTAGGGTCGGGGTTGCGTCCGGTCGGTCGGGTGGATCGGGGATCCCGGTTCTCTTGGCTGCCCCGCCCATCTGATCGGGAGACTCCCCACCTAGTGGTCACCGGCTGGGGTCCTGAGAAGGCGGAACCCTGGATTTGACCGTTTGGTCCAAAGAGTCGGCAGTGGAGAATAATATTGCTCAACCTGAGTGCACCCGGTGAGTGACTTGAATTCTTGGAAAATGTGGCGCCATGGTTGAAAGGCACAAGCCTACGGGCTGTGTCTGGTACAGTCTCCGGACTGTCTTGTCTTGAACTTGGTGGGTTTGCGGACCCTTGAAAAGGCACAGAGTGTTTGTGAACGGTCTACCAGGCCAACTGGAAATTCGGCCCATTCTTGAAAAGGTTTGGGGCTGTTTGCGAACAATCTGCCAGGCCAACTGGAAATTCGACTTATTCTTGAAAAGGTCTGGGGCTAGAGCCTGTCTTCTTGTCTTGGTACAGTCTGCGGACTGTCTTGTCTTGGTACAGTCTGCGGACTGTCTTGTGTGGTTTTGGACCGCTTTGATTTGGTTTTTGGACCATTTGTTGGTTGGTGTTCTATTTGTCCATTGGGGACAGTGTATGTGTCTTATATTAAGATGCCTTGTCTAAGTAAGTTAGGGTGTTTTGGATGTCGGTGTTGTTCCACTGAAGCTCGATTGGAAGAAAGGCAGCCGGCGCCTCCGGAGGGTACCCCAAATTTTGATGTATACGTCAAGCCTGGCATTGGCCCTATTATGTTTAGCACGTTGTGGAATAAATATACGAGGGACAATGTTGAGTTACAGTGGCCACTTACTGGCACATTTGATGAACAAAAGCTGAATTACTTGCAGGACAAATTGTTCACCAAAAAGAGCAGACACACGCAAACGATAACGCAGAAAGCAGTAGCGTACGAAAGAGAAAAGATCGAGAAAGGCATAGAGTGTGCAGATAGAAAGTTTCAATTGCAGAGTGATAAATGTTATGTTGCTAGAGAGGAAGGTGATGTTTTCATTGAGGAGTTATTGGATTGTCGGCCCCCACCTCCTTATGCCCCCGACCGGATATATCCCATAATCCCAACATCTCAGTCTTCGGCCTCTTGTTCTGCTATTCCTACTCTTCCTGTTTCTGGCCCTACTGCTTCGGCCCCGGCCCCACCTGCTTCTTCCCCACTTTTGCAAGTTACAGGGACGGGAGCCGTCGGTTCCCCTATTCTGTCTCCCGACTCCGTACCTGTGGTCACGCCTCCTCTTACTCTTTCATCACAGTCTTTGTGTGCGATGGTACCTGTTTCTTCCTCTGCTCTTTCCCCTTTGAGTGTGTTACCTCAGGCATTGAGAAATGCCTAGACGCCTGTGCGTGGAGTGCATGAAGTGAATTGGGCAGCGGCACGTGAACGCATGGATAAAGTGCTGGTGCGTTCTGCTGTGGGTGATGAGGAAAAGAGAATGGTGGCTGTTCAGGCTGCACAGTGGGCCCAGAATCTGATTTATAGTGTGGAAGATGTGTGGAGCGTGATGAAAGATTATGAGCCGTTTATACAGCAACATGCTCTTGTCGGCTACGCTGATAGGATTGTGGGAACAGTGTTTCAAGGGTATTGCACCGCAGATAATTTATGACATTCGGGATAGGGTATATACTACAGATATGGCCTCAAATGAGGTTTTCAGTAATGTGACGACATTGGTGGGTTATCGGGGTAGATTGCTCCAGAAGGTCCCGACGACAGCGTCACAGTTCCCCATGAGGGAAGTTCATCCCATTTACCACTTGAAATACCAGAGTTGCGAGATGGGAATAATATTGTTACTCGCCCACGAGTGGCGGCCCATTTCCAGGAACAGTGGATCTACACCCCTTGGAAGAGGAGTGAGGTAATATCCCTAAAAGGACAGTTGCCGGACCCTCGGAAAAATCCAACTGCGTACTATAAAGAATTGGCGGAGGCGGTCTCCTCCACAGTGATGACATTAGCTGATATAGAGTTGTTTTTCGGTCTGTTGGTACTGGTAGATATATGGAGACAGGTGCATACGGATGATCATGTAGTGGAATTGGGTGGAACATGGAATGAGATCAGGGCATGGGATAAGGAGCGCAAGCCCGACGAGAAACCGAAGGCGGAGTTATTAGCCTTGCCGGGGCGTATTATCACTTACATGCATTCCCTTATCCCGCCGAGACGAGTGGATTGGGACAAGTTGACTGCGTGTCGTCAGAAGAAGGATGAAAGTGTGTCCGATTTCTTTACGAGGTTTGAAGGGGTGTTTCTGGATTTTAGTGGCCAGGATCTGTCACTGGAGGGTGGTGTTCGTTTGTTTGTCAACAGGTTTGTCACTAATTTGCTTCCTGAGATTGCGACTAGGTTGCAGGCTTCGGAAAGTACTTTGACCACCTCCTCCCATCAGTAATTTTGAGTTTGACACAGTACTACGAGCATAGAGAGAAAGAGGACAAAGAGAAGGTGGAGAAAATGTCAAAGGAGTTGAAGACAAGGGTGTTGATGCAGCAAGTGGCGAGGGGAAGAGGAAAGGGTTTGGGTCCGGCCCAGCGGGGGTCCCGGTCTGACCGGAACAGTACACCGGGTGTGCCCGTGGGGTACAACCAATGTGCGTACTGTAAAAAGGAGGGGCATTGGCGAAGTGAGTGTCCGGAGTTACTGCAGAAAGTTGAGGCCCCGAGAGGTAGGGGTTTTAGAGGACGTGGTAGAGGGGGAGGGGGCCGAAGAGAGGGACAGTTTGAGGATACATCGTATGCTCAGCAGAGCCAGAACTATTTCGACGAACCCCGGGGAAGGCAGTACTATCATGACAACTATGACATGGACGAAATGACGGGGATGTCCCACAGCTAGGATAGCCAGGGACAGGGTAAGGGACTGGTTCCGGTGCCTGTAGATCAGCGGGGACCTTATGTCACTGCCGATTTGCAGGGCACGCCCAAGACGTTCTTACTTGACACGGGTGCTATGAATAGCTCTGTTTCTCGTTCGCCGGTCCCAGGGGCAGCTCTGTCTGGCCAAAACAATGTTTCGGTAGGTTTCTCAGGCATGCCGGTTGTTAGCCCTATTTCCAAACCTCTTGCCCTGACTATTGGTCCCTTTACAGTGGATTCACCGTTTCTGTTAACGACAAATTGTGGGGAGAATTTGATGGGATTGGATTTGTTGAAGAGATTGCATGCCACCATCTTTTGTTCTCCAGATGGTGTTTACATGACCGTTGGGCCACAAGTGGCTCGTGCTAGACAATGCTTTGCAAAGGACGCACCCCTCCCCGCTGAATTCAAAGAGGTGCCCCGTACTTTATGCCAGCAGGAGACACGGATGTGGGGTTACTCTAGATCCCGCCGATCTCTATTCAGATCAAAGACAATGCTGTCTTGCCACGTATTCCCCAGTACAAGGTTTCACAAGCAGGAGAAAAGGCCTTGTTGCAAATAATACAGGATTTGATTAAGTCTGGCGTGATTAAGGAGACAGTGGCGAATGTGTGCAACAGCCCTATCCTTCCGATTCTCAAGAAGACACCCTTGGACTCTTCTGATGCTCATCCTGATGTTTATCGCTTTGTAATTGACCTCAGAGAGGTCAATAAAATTGTAGTACCCCAATATCCTGTAGTCCCAGACATCACCACTATATTGACAATGATTCCTCCATCAGCAAAGTTATTTTCCGTGATTGATCTGAAGAATGCTTTCTTTAGCATTCCTATTCAGACAGATAGCAGATATCTGTTTGGATTCTCCCTAGCCGGCAGGAGCTTTAGATTCTGTCGGGCCCCTCAAGGCTATACAGAAAGTCCTAGTATCTATAGTCAAGCCTTAAAAACTCAATTGGATTCTTTGGTACTTCCCACTGGTAATGTGCTATTGCAGTACGTGGACGAACTCCTTGTGGCCTCTGATACTGAGGATGGCTGTAAAGATGCCACTGTTAAATTGCTGTTACATTTGGCGGGCCATGGCCATAAGGTGTCCCTTTCCAAATTTCAATATTGTCGACAGGAGGTCACCTACTTAGGTCACCTACTGTCGAAGGAGGGTCGCAGACTAACACCTGAGCGCATAGCTGCTATCACTAATATGCCTGTTCCTAAGACTCAACGTGAAGTACGCGCATTTATTGGTATTACCTCGTATTGTCGACACTGGATCCCCAATTATTCCTTACTAACAAAACCCCTCCTTTACCTGACCACTAAAGAAGTGCATGAACCACTGCCTTGGACATCCGCATGGCAGCAAGCTTTTGAGCAATTAAAGGTTGCGCTTTGCTCTGCTCCTGTGCTTGGTACTCCTGATTACCAGAAGCCTTTTGTGATTTATGTACATGAGGCCGACGGTTGCGCGCTTTCTGTTTTAACACAGGGTTTTGGTGGTAAGCAAAGACCCTGCGCTTATTTTTCTGCTGTGCTGGATAACGTAGCCAGAGCGCTCCCAAGCTGCCTGAGAGCTGCCGCGGCGGTGGCAGTTTCTATCAGACAATCGGCGGGGCTCGTTCTTGATACTGCTCTCACGGTAATGGTACCCCATGCTGTGGATACGCTTTTGAATAGGACAAAGACACAGCACCTTACTAGTGCACGTCTGACTGGATATGAACAAACTTTGTTTGCTCCGCACATTACAATCAAAAGATGTGCCACTCTGAACCCAGCCACGCTACTACACCTCCCTTCGACGAGTAATGACACAGATGTACATGATTGTGTGTACAGAACTGAAGAGGAGACGAAGGGACGGGTAGACCTGACTGATGTTCCCCTATCTGAACACCAAGGGGAACTATATGTCGATGGCTCTTGTTTCAAACTACCAGATGGCACCACCACTGCAGCATATGCAATTACAACATTACACACTATAGTTGAGACATCCTGTGTCCCATACCAATCAGCCCAAGCCGCAGAGCTGGTTGCCCTTCTTCGGGCTTGTGAGTTGAGTGAGGTACTGACTGTCAATATTTATACTGACAGCCAGTACGCCTTTGGGGTCGCCCATAATTTTGGACGCCTCTGGGCGGAGAGAGGGTTCTTAACATCACATGGATTACGAATACAGAATGGCCCATTGATACATAGACTCTAGTCAGCTCTAACACTTCCCAAAAGGTTAGCAATAATAAAATCTAGTGCCCATAAAGCAATAACAGATGATGTTGGGAGAGGAAATGCATTTGCAGCTCAAATAGCTAAAGAGACAGCGAGATCAAAGATGAAAAAGATGTTTGTGGCAGGTCCTGCTAGGTGGGTCCCAGACAATGGAATGTTCAAGGACACATTAGAAAACGTCAAAGAGATACAAAGCAAGGCGACCCTAGACGAATTGGCAATATGGCAGGAGAGTACAGGGCGTCTGGATGAGGATGGGTGCTGGACTGATAAGTCTGAGAAACAGCGATGGATGTTACCTAATGCCTATGTCCTTCCTGTGGGTACCATGGCGCATGGCCCAGCCCACATTAGCACCAGGGGAATATGTAAGGTGTTGGACCCAGTGTGGCAGAATGACAATATTTCCAAAGCAGCCACTCATTTAGTGAAACACTGTATGATTTGTATGACACATAATCCTGGGAAAGGTACTCCAACACCCTCTGGTAACTTTGCACTGCCTTCCTTCCGTTTCGAGGGTCTCCAGATGGATTTCATCGAAATGGAACGAGTCAACAATTTGAAGTATGTGCTGGTAGTGATTTGTGCATTCAGTAAATGGATTGAAACTTACCCCACTAAAGAGAATACGGCTATGGCGACGGCTATGGCACTCATAAAAGAGTTCTTCCCGCGCTTCGGCTTGCCGCGTGTGATCTGGAATGACAATGGAAGTCACTTCAATTCCAAGGTTATCCAACTGGTGTGCGTAGGTCTGCACATCAAGCAAACGTTTCATGCAGCCAACCACCCCAGTCAGCAGGTCTGGTTGAGAAATATAATGGCACTCTCAAGCTGAAGTTAGCAAAAATACAGGAAAGCACAGGATTGCGATGGCCAGATGCGTTGCCCCTGGCCTTGATATCCACCAGGGCCACAGCACACTCTAGGACAGGGTTGTCACTGTATGAGGTAGTGTTTGGTCGCCCTGCCAATATCTGGGGCGTTCCAAGGCCAAAGTGCTTCTCTGAGATAGAGCACCCTTTGCTTATAGACTATCTGTATGATTTAACTAAAGATCTTCGTTCTCTTCATCAACAGATTCAGGAGACACTGCAGCCGGTACCAGAGGGGCCGGGGCATCAGCTACAGCCCGGAGATTACGTCCTCGTCAAGAACTTCCAGAGGAAGAGCTGCCTGGAGCCCAGTTGGAAGGGCCCCCTGTTGGTCCTCCTTGCCACTAGAACGGCGGTGAAACTCGACGGCCGGAAAAACTGGGTGCATGGTACACACTGCAAGAGGGTTTCTCTCCCACTTCCCTACGACAAGTGGGTGCTCGACGGCATTGCTGACCAGGAAGGGGAAAGGGTGCCCCGCTTTGTTCCCTTCTCTAACGCCCGGGTAAGGTGGACGCGGACGGAAGCAGAGAGTGACGCCGCCCTGCTTGAGGCAGTCCCTCCGGAGATAAGGGCAGCCCCGGTTTCTGCCCCATCTGATCCACTGGCACCTGAGTCCCCATGCCTTTCTGAGCCTGAGTTTCACCCCCTTTTTGTTGATGAAACAGTGCCTGGAGTTGACAGGTATACCTTGCGCCCCAAAAAGAAGGACAGTGCGCCAGAGGGATAGTTCAGGAGTTAGGGAACGACTTGAGATTAGGGTGTAGGTACTATGTCTGCAGTGCCTGCGTCAGATTAGGGTGAACAACACTGGTGCACTGCCTGAGACACTGGACAGGATCGTTGAGGGTACTTTCCCAGGAGGGAGGGTGCCCTATCCTGCAAGAAGGATTTGTTTCCAGCAAGGGCCGTGATCGCGCGGCTCCCTCGAGGGAGTGCTTCAGAGCACCATCGTTGATGAACGATAGGAGCCTGCCAGCGAGGCTCTAAAAGGACGCTGGGTAAACAGTGCCCCTCTGGTCGGTTGTATTCTTGTGGCTCCAGTTCTTAAGGCTCTTCACATGTTCCTATTTGGCCGTGCTGTCATGGAAGAAGAACAGCCCCTAGCGGCACCACCACCGGGGCAGAGTAGTCCTGTGTGGTCTAGCTGGTCTACTAGGAGTAAGATAGTGGTTGTAGTGTTCCTTCTCATAGTAATGATAATACTGTTTGGGGTAGTGTGGTATCTAGAAGAACAGCATCCTGTCCACACTTTGATAGGGACTACCCCGTCTCCACCTGAGCATCTGTTCGTTACGTTTGCCCCACATAAAGAGAGACATAGACAAACATATGTTGAAAATGTTTTCCTGCAAATGCTTCACCAGGTACATAATACAACAAATGCCACGAATTGTTGGGTGTCTGGGTTACTCCCCTCAGTTATGCACAAGAACGATTTACTGGTGTCCTTACCCCTGTCATACCTAAGTAGTTGTGAGGCATGGTTCCTGTTGCTTTCAATGGTGTATATGCATTACCATACTGATGCTATGAATATGACGAAGTCTGACTATGAAGCAGTGTTGGAATATATTGTGGTACACCAGGGTTATACACCTGGGGCGGGAGGAAAGGAGGGTACCTTACATCCACATGCTTGCATGAATGTTTACGAAGGTAACAAGAAGGCCACATGGCTGAAAAATGAAATGTTGGATTTTCAGGGATTCAATGTTACTGAATACTTTAAATGTTTCCATGCACGTAATATCACTGAAGATAAAGCCATGCCCGTACCTGTGGTTAATACAGCAGCTAGTTTCTGTGTCGAAGGTTCTGGGAATATTCCAGTGGGACAGAGCAATTGCAACTACACCTATCGATTAAACACTACTAGTAGCCCACCTTTGCTCACCCCTCCAAATGTATACTTTGTTTGTGGGGAGCAGGCTTATACATGGCTCCCTATGGGATGGTCTGGCCGGTGTTATGTCTCTTTTCTTTTACCTCCTGTTTACATTGCACCGTCCAACTATCACAAAGACCATAGGCTGCAGCGGAGAAACGTGTACTTGTCCCGGTAAGGAGAGTTATTGACACAGCAGATATCGATCAAACTGATACCACCCTACAGCAATTCATGGATGCCATGAAGGGTATTGTCCCTTTCTGTGGACCTATGTACAACAGTGTTAGCATTCGTCATCTCACCAGGGTTGTTGAAGGGGTTATCAACACTACGGCAGCATACTCACTAACATCACGGCTGAGCTCCAGGCTACCAGACTCGTTGCTCTTCAAAATCGGATGTTTTTAGACGTCATCCTTGCAGATAGGGGTGGAGCTTGTCACGTCATAGGCAGCAGTTGCTGCATTTACATCCCAGACCACGCCCCTAATGTATACTCAGCTATCAAGAAGCTAGATAGGCTTGCATCTGATATTCATCAGGATAATGGTTCATGGTCCTTCACAGGGTGGTTTTGGGGTCTGCTATCATCCTGGGGTTGGTAGATACTTCTTTTCCTAGTAGCTATTGCAGGTGTCATTTTCACATGCTGCCTATGTGTCAATTGCTTCCAGCATGCTGCACTTATTGTGTGAGAAAACTCACCCCTACCCCTAAATTGCCAGGCCGTAATGATAAAGTCTCTAATATGATGATGCAAGAAATACAGGATATGATGCAGATAGATGAGGGTATTTTTGAGTACTAAAAATATCTTGCTATACATGTGTTGCTTACTTTTCCTTTGATATTAAAGTGACTATGGATTATCTCTTTTCCCTGATTAGAATTGTAAAGACCCTACCGGATAGCGTCAATAAAGAATTTAGCCTCCACTGCTAAAAGGAGGGTCTGTTAGGTTTGAAAATCTCACTCTCGTTATACACTTGTTCTACATTATATTAGGTTAGCAGTGTACGGCTAAATTAGACACCATTCGTATTCACGTTATGCAACCCACTGAGTTATCCCTGCAATGTGTGAGCTTCAGTTAGCAAGTGTGACTCCATTTTGTATTTCGTAATCCCTATTAGGCTGTGCCTGTACTAGGCCTCATTATTTGTATTGCTTGCCTCAGCAGAACACTGTATTCAGCTATTATTTTCTCTTCTGTTCAAGGTTGCCTTCTGACTTGCTAATGAATAGGCCATTCTGCCCTCGCATACCTATACTTGTGTGTAGCTCTGCTCCCACGTTAGGAGACACCGAGACCCAGGACAGCAACCTTGAGCTAGTGATAGCGTGTACCCATCTAGCAGGTGGTAGCCCATCCTTCTGTGCCTCCTTTGTTCATGTTCGGCTTAAGCCAGTAACTTTCCATTGTGGGCGTGGTTGGGAGGCACTTGGGAGGAATGATTATGCATTGCAGACTGTTGGGGGTCAGTCCCTCAGCAGACATCTTAGGGTGCAGGTCAGATTGGACTCCTCTGCAGAGTATTGGTAATAAACAATTGTTTTGTATTCTCTACTGTCTGACTGACTCTTCATTTTGTGGAAGGCGATTAGGAGGTTGTAGAAAACCCGGGTGGCCCTTTTCGGGCCACTTCCTTCAGCGTGACGTACTGTATAACAGCCCTATGTACGCGTATTAAAGACATATGTAACACGCGAAGGTCTGCAACTGCAACAGTTAAGTAATGTGGGTGTGGGGTATACCCAGCCAAAACGGGCCAAGTGGCCCCATCTATTGATAAAGGACCCAAACGGACTGGTGATACTGGGTAAGGAAGGGCGCCATTAAACCAAATTTGGTGTTGCCAAGCTGTAAGCGGAACTTCAAGAGCCCTCTAAGGCTGATAGGCGTGAGGGGTGGCTGTGGCAGTTATTAATGAAACAAATCATCTGTCCCATCCACCGCCGGAAAGGTGACCCAAGAATAAAACACCTCGAAGTGGTAAGCAGCATTTGCTTCTACCACGAAAATAAGCTCAGTAACCGCATCAGGCACTCCAGAGTGAGCCAAATACGCCTTTAGCGTTGCTCGGCTGTGAGCCGGAATATCAACCGCCATCACAACAAACAATGAAGAACAACCTGGAGCGCGGCAGCCCAATAATGGGTTAAGAATAAAGAGATAAACCTTTTTTAAAACTTCAAGCTTGAAAGTACCTATAAAACATCAATATAGGAGGTTACACCGTCACAGCTGTCTCCGGAAACAGAAGTGAGGGGACTGTGGACAAGCACAAGCATTACTCAAGCGTCTCGCAGATAAGAACCAGACCAAACGTTGGCGGCGCCATGTTGCAGGGATTCAATCAATCAATCAATCACATAATTTGTAAAGCGCGCTACTTACCCGCGAGGGTCTCAAGGCACTGGGGAGAAGAAAGGGGGGGGTGCTGCTACTGGTCGAACAACCAGGTCTTGAGTAGCCTCCTGAAGGTCAGCAGGTCTTGGGTCTGTCGTAGGCTTAGTGGAAGGGTGTTCCAGGTCTTGGCGGCGAGGTGGGAGAAGGATCTGCCGCCGGTGGTAGTTCTTCGAATGCGAGGGACGGTGGCGAGGAGAGGTCGGCGGAGCGGAGTTGGCGGTTGGGGACGTAGAAGAGGAGTCGTCTGTTGAGGTAGGCTGGGCCAGTCTTGTGGAGTGCCTTGTGTGCGTGGATGAGGAGTTTGAAGGAGATTCTCCTGTCGATGGGGAGCCGGTGCAGGTTCCTCAGGTGGGGGTGATGTGGCTGTGGCGTGGTACATCGAGGATCAGGCGTGCGGAGGCGTTTGTATGCGTTGCAGTCGCTTGATGAGCTTGGCCGGGGCTCCTGCGTGAGGGCGTTCCCATAATCAAGTCTGCTACTGACGAGGGCCTGGGTGACTGTTCTTCTTGTGTCTGTCGGGATCCACCTGTAGATCTTGCGAAGCATGCGGAGGGTGTTGAAGCAGGAGGATGAGACTTCGTTGACTTGCCTGGCCATGGAGAGCGTTGAGTCGAGGATGACTCCCAGGTTGCGTGCGTGGTCGGTGGGTGTCGGGGCTGCTCCCAGCGTCATTGGCCACCAGGAGTCGTCCCAGGCTGAGGGGTTGGGGCCGAGGATGAGGACCTCTGTCTTCTCCGTGTTCAGTTTTAGTCAGCTGATCTTCATCCAATCGGCGACAGCCTTCATTCCTTCATGGAGGTTGGATTTGGCGGCGAGGGGGTCCTTGGTGAGGGAGAGGATCAGTTGAGTGTCGTCGGCGTAGGAGATTATGTTGAGGTCGTGCTGTCTGGCGATGCGTGCGAGCGGGGCCATGTAGATGTTGAACAGTGTTGGGCTGAGGGACGATCCCTGGGGTACGCCGCAGATGATCTAGGAGGCTTCGGATCGGAATGGTGGGAGGTGGACTCTCTGGGTTCTGCCGGTGAGGAAGGAGGTGGCCCATTCCAGGGCCTTGTCTTGGATCCCTGCGTCGTGGAGGCGTGCGCGTAGAGTGCGGTGGCAGACAGTGTCGAAGGCGGCGGAGAGGTCCAGCAGGATGAGGGCTGCGGTCTCACCGTTGTCCAGCAGGATCCTGATGTCGTCGGTGGCGGCGATGAGGGCAGTCTCAGTGCTGTGGTTGCTGCGGAACCCCGATTGGGATGGGTCCAGGATGCTGTTTTCTTCGAGGTATCAGGTTAGCTGTTTGTTGACGATCTTCTCCATGACCTTGGCTGGGAACGGAAGCAGGGAGATGGGCCGGAAGTTCTTGAGGTCTCTCGGGTCCGCCTTGGGTTTTTGAGTAGGGCGTTGATCTCTGCGTGTTTCCAGCTCTCTGGGAAGGTCGCGGTCTCGAAGGAGAGATTGATGATGTTGCACAGGTGGGGTGCGATGGAGCTGCTGGCTTTGTTGAAGATGTGGTGCGGGAAAGGGTCTGACGGGGAGCCGGAGTGTATTGTGCTCATGGTCTTGATGGTGTCCTCAATGTTCACGCTGGCCCAGGCTGGCAGGGGGTCGTGGTCGATGGTGTGCGGCGGGTCTGGTGCATCGATCTTAGTTGGGGCTGTCTGGGTGTTGAAGCTGTCGTGGATGTCGGCGATCTTGCGGTGGAAGAAGGTGGCGAGGGAATCGCACAGGGGTTGCGACGGCGGGATGTCGTTGGTGCTGGAGCTGGGGTTGGAGAGTTCCTTCACGATGTTGAAAAGCTCCTTGCTGTTGTCTGCGTTGTTGTCGATTCGGTCTTTGAAGGAGATTCTCTTGGCGGACTTGATGAGGTGGTGGTGGTTACGGGTGGCGTCTTTGTGGGCTGCGTGGCTGTCCGGTGTCTTATCACTGTGCCATTTCTTCTCTAGTTTCCGGCAGGTGCGCTTGGAGGCTAGGGAGTTCCGAGGTGAACCAGCTGGCTCTTTTGGTGGTGTCACTGTAGGTGAGTTTTTTCAGCAGGGCGAGGGTGTTGGCACAGTCGTCCATCCATCGTCTGAGGTTGCAGGCGGCGTCGTCGGTGTTGGATGGGTCGGAGGGAGGGCTGAGAGCGAGGGTTGCCCGTAGTTGGTCTTCGGTGACTTTGCTCCAGCAGCGGCGTGGGATCTGTTGGGTGCGGTGGTGTGTGGTGGGTTTCTGGAAGGTGAAATGGATGCAGCGGTGGTCGGTCCAGAGGAGTTCCGTGGTGTGGCTGAAGGAGACGTGGGAGCTTGAGGAGAAGATGGGGTCAAGCGTGTGGCCGGCGGAATGGGTCGGTGTTGTGATGAGCTGGCTCAGACCGAGGTTGGCGAGGTTGTCGATCAGGGTGGTGGAGTTGCTGTCGTTGTTGTTCTCCAGGTGAAAGTTCAGGTCTCCGAGGAGGATGTAGTCGGTAGAGGTCAGGGCGTGCGTGCTGATGAAGTCAGCGATGGAGTCGCTGAACTGGGGTCGGGGCCCAGGGGGTCTGTATACAAGGGTGTCTCTAAGGGTGGTGTTGGGGTCCGTGTGGATCTGGAAGTGCATGTGTTCAGTGGTGCTGAGAGTGTCGTCGGTGCTGGTCGAGACCCTGATGATGTTCTTGTGGACGATGGCGATTCCTCCTCCTACTGCGTTGACGCGGTCTCTGCGGGTGATCTTATAGCCGTCTGGGATGGCTATGGCGATGTCGGGGGCGGAGGAGTCGTTCATCCAGGTCTCTGTCAGGAAGGCGACGTCTGGTGATGATGTGTCGAGCAGGTCCCAGAGCTCGATGGCGTGTTTGCGTGCGGAGCGGGTGTTCAGTAGGATGCATCGGAGGTGGTTGAGGTCCTTCTTGGCGGGTGTTTCGGTGGCTCTGAGGCTGGTGTAGCTGCAGTTCCGGCAGGTGAAGGGACCATGGGTGCGTTTCGGGGCGGCCTTGAAGCAGTTGTGCGTCCGTCCATGGTTGAGAGCGTGGAGTGTGGTGGCATGGTAGCGGCGTCGGTCCTCGAGGCTGGTGCGGGGGGCGCACGGCCCAGGGGTTCTGGCGCTGGGTGCGGTCCAGGCGCGGACGGGCGCAGACGGGCTTGCCTTAGGCGCGCCCGCGCAGCGGCCGCCATATATGGGGAGGTGGGAGGGAGGAGCAGCTGGGAGGCGGGAGGCAGGGGCAGCGAATGGGCAGTCAGGGGGGTGCGGGGCCGCAGGGGATGCAGCGGCGGGAGTCGAGAGGCAACGAGGGGTACAGAAGGAAAATGGACACAGGGAAAATGGGGGCAGCGAGGGGAAACAGAAGGAAAAAAGGACACAATTCAATGGGGGCAGCGAGGGGTACAGAAGGAAAGAAGGACACAATTCAATGGGGGCAGCGAGGGGTACAGAAGGAAAATGGACACAGGGAAAATGGGGGCAGCGAGGGGAAACAGAAGGAAAAAGGACACAATTCAATGGGGGCAGCGAGGGTACAGAAGGAAAATGGACACAGGGAAAATGGGGGCAGCGAGGGGAAACAGAAGGAAAAAGGACACAATTCAATGGGGGCAGCGAGGGGAAACAGAAGGAAAAAGGACACAATTCAATGGGGGCAGCGAGGGGTACAGAAGGAAAATGGACACAGGGAAAATGGGGGCAGCGAGGGGAAACAGAAGGAAAAAAGGACACAATTCAATGGGGGCAGCGAGGGGAAACAGAAGGAAAAAGGACACAATTCAATGGGGGCAGCGAGGGGTACAGAAGGAAAATGGACACAGGGAAAATGGGGGCAGCGAGGGGAAACAGAAGGAAAAAAGGACACAATTCAATGGGGGCAGCGAGGGGAAACAGAAGGAAAAAAGGACACAATTCAATGGGGGCAGCGAGGGGTACAGAAGGAAAATGGACACAGGGAAAATGGGGGCAGCGAGGGGAAACAGAAGGAAAAAAGGACACAATTCAATGGGGGCAGCGAGGGGAAACAGAAGGAAAAAAGGACACAATTCAATGGGGGCAGCGAGGGGTACAGAAGGAAAATGGACACAGGGAAAATGGGGGCAGCGAGGGGAAACAGAAGGAAAAAGGACACAATTCAATGGGGGCAGCGAGGGGAAACAGAAGGAAAAAAGGACACAATTCAATGGGGGCAGCGAGGGGTACAGAAGGAAAAAAGGACACCATTCAATGGGGGCAGCGAGGAGAAACAGAAGGAAACCGGGCACCGAGGCCACAGGCAGAGGGGCGAGCTTACCAGCAGCAGCAGCGGGCAGGACACCACAGGCGGAGCTGTGTGGCGGGGGAGCGACCTACCTGGCAAGGTCAAGGGTCGCTCTCCTCACCGCGCAGCGGCCGCCATATATGGGGAGGTGGGAGGGAGGAGCAGCTGGGAGGCTGGAGGCAGGGGCAGCGAATGGGCAGTCAGGGGGCGGGGCCGCAGGGGAGCGCAGCGGCGGGAGTCGAGAGGCAACGAGGGGTACAGAAGGAAAATGGACACAGGGAAAATGGGGGCAGCGAGGGGAAACAGAAGGAAAAAGGACACAATTCAATGGGGGCAACGAGGGGTACAGAAGGAAAGAAGGACACAATTCAATGGGGGCAGCGAGGGGTACAGAAGGAAAATGGACACAGGGAAAATGGGGGCAGCGAGGGGAAACAGAAGGAAAAAAGGACACAATTCAATGGGGGCAGCGAGGGTACAGAAGGAAAATGGACACAGGGAAAATGGGGGCAGCGAGGGGAAACAGAAGGAAAAAGGACACAATTCAATGGGGGCAGCGAGGGGAAACAGAAGGAAATAAAAGGACACAATTCAATGGGGGCAGCGAGGGGTACAGAAGGAAAATGGACACAGGGAAAATGGGGGCAGCGAGGGGAAACAGAAGGAAAAAAGGACACAATTCAATGGGGGCAGCGAGGGGAAACAGAAGGAAAAAGGACACAATTCAATGGGGGCAGCGAGGGGTACAGAAGGAAAATGGACACAGGAAAAATGGGGGCAGCGAGGGGAAACAGAAGGAAAAAGGACACAATTCAATGGGGGCAGCGAGGGGAAACAGAAGGAAAAAGGACACAATTCAATGGGGGCAGCGAGGGGTACAGAAGGAAAAAAAGGACACCATTCAATGGGGGCAGCGAGGAGAAACAGAAGGAAACCTGGCACCGAGGTCACAGGCAGAGGGGCGAGCTTACCAGCAGCAGCAGCGGGCAGGACACCACAGGCGGAGCTGTGTGGCGGGGGAGTGACCTACCTGGCAAGGTCAAGGGTCGCTCTCCTCACCGCGCAGCGGCCGCCATATATGGGGAGGTGGGAGGGAGGAGCAGCTGGGAGGCGGGAGGCAGGGGCAGCGAATGGGCAGTCAGGGGGGCGGGGCCGCAGGGGACGCAGCGGCAGGAGTCGAGAGGCAACGAGGGGTACAGAAGGAAAATGGACACAGGGAAAATGGGGGCAGCGAGGGGAAACAGAAGGAAAAAAGGACACAATTCAATGGGGGCAGCGAGGGGTACAGAAGGAAAGAAGGACACAATTCAATGGGGGCAGCGAGGGGTACAGAAGGAAAATGGACACAGGGAAAATGGGGGCAGCGAGGGGAAACAGAAGGAAAAAGGACACAATTCAATGGGGGCAGCGAGGGGTACAGAAGGAAAATGGACACAGGGAAAATGGGGGCAGCGAGGGGAAACAGAAGGAAAAAGGACACAATTCAATGGGGGCAGCGAGGGGAAACAGAAGGAAAAAAGGACACAATTCAATGGGGGCAGCGAGGGGTACAGAAGGAAAATGGACACAGGGAAAATGGGGGCAGCGAGGGGAAACAGAAGGAAAAAGGACACAATTCAATGGGGGCAGCGAGGGGAAACAGAAGGAAAAAGGACACAATTCAATGGGGGCAGCGAGGGGTACAGAAGGAAAATGGACACAGGGAAAATGGGGGCAGCGAGGGAAACAGAAGGAAAAAAGGACACAATTCAATGGGGGCAGCGAGGGGAAACAGAAGGAAAAAAGGACACAATTCAATGGGGGCAGCGAGGGGTACAGAAGGAAAATGGACACAGGGAAAATGGGGGCAGCGAGGGGAAACAGAAGGAAAAAAGGACACAATTCAATGGGGGCAGCGAGGGGAAACAGAAGGAAAAAAGGACACAATTCAATGGGGGCAGCGAGGGGTACAGAAGGAAAAAAAGGACACCATTCAATGGGGGCAGCGAGGAGAAACAGAAGGAAACCAGGCACCGAGGCCACAGGCAGAGGGGCGAGCTTACCAGCAGCAGCAGCGGGCAGGACACCACAGGTGGAGCTGTGTGGCGGGGGAGCGACCTACCTGGCAAGGTCAAGGGATTCTGCACATACACAGAACTATGCGCAGGAAAACAGGACCTCAGTGAATAGGGGTGTACCAACCTACCACATCAGTACCCAAAATCCGAAACCGACTAGCTATAGTGTCTCATTCGTTCTCCTCCAAAGATCACAGAGCTACAAATGATTAGACAACCCAGAACACAACACTCCCGACTCTCTCAGGAATCGCGGGAGCAAGACGTACTCTTTCGCTCACTCACTCATACCTGTCCACAATGAGAATAAGCAAAGTCACTGAAACTGTTCAAAATGTTTATTTAAACTATCGTGCTCTACAATACAGTATATGTGCCACTACTAGTAGCAAAATGCATAAACTCAGCACAGTTAGCATTGTTACAATTCCATAGAATACAAAGGGAGAAGTCATTTTATAAAGACTGTGGAAATAAGGGCCTATAGTCCTGACCACTCTCCCCTTGACTAGAAGAAGTTTATTTTATGAAAAGGACGATCTCTGGGCTTTGACAGCAGATCCCATACTTTAAAGCCTGGATGTACATCATAGGAACAGCAGAGCTCTTCTCCATGGAACGGCTTTCTCCAAGTGTGTTAAAACAACATGCAACAACGTAATATCAAAGCACGAGTCTTCAGTACTGCAGCTGTGTGTAGCATGTTATGTCTAGGTGCTAGGGACTGACCAGAACAGAATAACAAGGGGCATTGTTTATCGACCTTGCATATCGTGTTCAGACTAAACTCCAGGAAAGGCAGAGAGCACAAAAAGCAACCCGTTCTCATGTGAAAGGCACAAACAAAGTTTTGCAAAAACAAAGTCATGTAGTAGCGTGCGCAAAAGCAGCATCATGGCAGCGAAGCTCACGCTAACTTAGCAATGTCGATAATGTGCCTAATAACCATATAACAGCATTGGATGACAATGTGATATAAAATGACGTTGTCTCCATATTGTCGCCTTCAGAGCGCACTGTACTCACACGTCCTGTAGGAAGCTGGCCAGTACTCAACTGCTAAATTTCTCAGGCCACCCCCTCTATTTGACAAAGGTCTGATGTTAGCCCGCTACATTTCCATTTCATAATCTTTTCAACCCTGTGCTCCCTTTGTGGATCATCCGGTATCTTTTGTACCTCTTTGTTGTAAAAGGCACCCAACACCGATTCACCGTTGTAGTCCTTTAACCGGTAATATATACACATTCTTGAAGCCCCATACTCTCTACTATAAATATTTAATCGCTAAAAGTCTGCTGGTAGCCCTTCCTAAAGACTCCTTTCAACTTTTGACACCCTACCATGATCACCTTCTTTTAAAAAAGTCTTCTTTACCTTGTCAGCGAAACTGCTCCTGTACACCATTCTCCACACAGCTAAGGAATTATCTGGTGTTACCCTACGAAATATGTTTTGATGGTTCTTTGATAACTGGTGTTATAAATATCTATAAATGCCTGTTGAACATCCACATAGCAGTAGGTGTTGTAGGCCATGAAATATCTCCACATCTTAGATTTTAAAGTTCTGTTAAAATGCGCTATCAAATTATTTATCTGGAATGTTAGTGTTACACAAAATCACTGTATGCAACTGCACAAATACAAGTACTGAATCCCACTGCTAAACACAAAAGTAGGAAATTGGGTTACTGGTTAAAGGGGTTAAACCCTACTCAATCAGCAACCACAATACTTGTTGGGGTGAATCACAAACAAACACCAATTTAACCTGTGCTTAACCCTTTGGTACGTTGGCACAAAAGCAGTCAGGCTTAACTTATAGGCAAATGTGTGAAGTATTTTTTGCAGCACACAAACAGCAGTAAAGTGAAAACAAAACACAAGAACATTTTTACACCAATTTAGAAGAAATAGAGTAAAATGCAATAAATTATTAGATACCAAAATGACAAAAATCTATTCAGCAGAACTGGATAGATGCAATTTTACAGGTATATTAGTGTAAAGTGCCTACTGTGGTTATCTGGTATGGCCGTACCTGGCCAAAGTCACAAGTTCAGGCATACCATGATAGAGGGATACAGGGTACAAGTTAGGTCTGCGGAACACCTTAAATCCTGGTTGTGGAGTGGAGTAGTCCTGAGTCGAGGATGCATCGTGCAGCGGTGGTTCCAAGTAGTTGCAGGGCAGCAATGCAAGGCCCTGCATTGAGGATGCATTGCGCAGCAGTGGTTCCAAGGAGCTGAAAGATCATGTGTCAGAGATGTGTTGCGCTGTGTCGGATCTGCAAAGACCAAAGTTGGGCTGGCTGAGCACCTTCAGGCCCACTTACAAGGGTCCAGGAGTGGGGTGGCACAGTGGGGGGCTGGATTCACAAATGGCAGTGTTCAGGTGCAGGGTTCATGGTGGTTGGTACTCTTTTTATTGCTCAGAGGGACATTTGATCTGTATGGTTAAATCCTCTCCCCTACTCAGCCGTTTATTATGCGTGTCTGTCAGTGTTCAGTATTTTTTTATATTAGGTATTATCTCAAACATGTTATGTAGAATTGCAAAGTGCACTATCTCCCGGAAGGCATCATGGCGCTGAGCAGGTGTGAGGCAATCCAAATTTAGGGCATAGTGGGATTTCTCGTAACATCAGGTCATCAGCTTCTTCTGTAGTTCAAGAAGTCAGGAGGAGGTTCTTACATGTAGAGGAGGTCATTCTACGCTTTAGGAGTGCTATACAAGAAGGCTTGATGTATGCATCTGGTTGTCAGTATGTGTGGGATGTGCGTAAGTAGGAATCCAGATGAGCAGGTGTCTAGAAGGTGTGTGAAGGCCGATGCAATTGTTGAGGTATGCTGGGCCAGTGCCTTGAAAGTGTGGGTGAGTAGTTTGAAATGTGCTCGTTTGTGTTTGAGGGAGCCAGTGGAGCTTCTTCAGGTGATTGATATGAGTGCAGCACAGAAGGCTGTGAGTAGTCCCTGTATAGAGGGTGTTCTTTTAGTCCAACTAGCTTGTGACACAGGCATGAATGATGGGTTTCTAGGTGCTGATTGGGAGCAGTTTGAAATCTTCCTCTGAATCCTGAGGGTATGAAAGCATGAGTGTAAGAGGTTGGGTTAGAATCTGAAGGGGGTTGAAGCACCACTTAAGCAACACGATGATCCTTGTCAGGGTGAACCACAAAAGTCACCAAATTAACATGTGCTTAACCCTCTGCTAGCTTGGCACAAAACAGTCAGGCTTAACTAGAGGCAATGTGTAAAGTATTAATGCAGCACACAGATAGTAATAAAGTGAAAATTAAACATTAAAAAAATTCCAAACCAATTAAGAACAATAGTGTAAATTTTTAATAAATACAATGAAACTAAAATGACAAAGCTCCAACCAGTAGAACTAAAGATATTCAGGCACATGCATCAAAAGAAAAACCGGTCGCAAACGGGCAGATTCTCAGAATCTGCCCCTTTGCGACCGGTATTTTTGCATTTGGGATGCATCATCCCAAATGCAAAAATCGCAATTTAAGTAATCTCTAAATTGCGATTACTTAAATTGCAATTGCATTTAAGGAATCGCCAATTGAGATTCCCTAAATGCAATGCAACAAAGAAAAAAAATTAGCGATTTCGCTACTAGGGGGCGCAATTTACCATGAAGTTGAACTTCATGGTAATTTGCAAAAACTTTGAGAAATGCACTAAAGTGCATTTTTCAAAGTTGTAGGTTGCTCACACACATGTCCTTGGGACATGTGTGTGCGCAACATATGTGCACGGATCAATTTCAGGGGTGCAACAAGGTGTCCTTTTGACACCCCTGCACCCTTGAAATTGCATGCGCTAATTTACGAGTACCTATTGGTACTCGCAAATAGTGCTCGCAATTTCCCATTCATTCCTAAGGGCCTGAAGGCCCATAGGAATGAATGGGAAGCCATTCCTTATTTGCGACTCGCAATTTGCGAAGTCGCAAATAAGAGAATGTGAAGGAATCGCTATTATTATACCGATTCCTACATGCATAGGATTTTGCGAGTCCTTAATTGCGAATCCTTAATATTCGCTATTAAGGACTCGCAAAATCCTTGCTTGATGCATGTGCCAGATTGACTTTTAAAGTTTTTAGTAAGAACCGCTCCAATACCACAAAGCTCCTACTGTGGTTATGTGGTCACGCCGGATCTGTATTTCGTGAGCTGGGAAGAGTCCACAGAGGTTTTCTTCACCAATGGGAGAACAGTTGCTTGTTTCCAAGCTTGAAGGTTGAACAAGAGGTGTGTGTGTTAAGAATGGGTGTTAGCGTGGCACTGATGGGTTGCAGTCCTCTGGAGTAGGATAGTGAAGGCAATTGTCAGATGGGGACCCGAAGTGGATGGAATCTAGGGTGGTGGTGGTTTTGTCTGGGGTTGGGATGGCAAATGCAACAACAACAGTTGATGGACAGAATGCAGAACAATGTCATACATTCACCCCAGTACAGAGATCTGGGCCTAAATCCATCGTTTTGTTGCTCACCATGCCATTCCAGTTTGAACCCAGCCATATGCAAATCAGTCTTGACCCTGTGCCTCATGGGAACAGTCCAGCCCGAACTGCCAAGCCAGGTCCTCCCTGGACTGGAAACAAGCATCCTAGGACCGGTTTCGGGGTTTCACCCCTCTTCAGCCAGGATAGCTTGATTCCAGTGGCATGGAGAGCACGGGACCCACGTCTGGGCATACCCGTCCGACTCCGGGTGACAAATGCAAAAACAACAGTTGATGGACAGAATGCAGAACAATGTCATACATTCACCCCAGTACAGAGATCTGGGCCTAAATCCATCGTTTTTTTGCTCACCATGCCATTCCAGTTTGAACCCAGCCATATGCAAATCAGTCTTGACCCTGTGCCTCATGGGAACAGTCCAGCCCGAACTGCCAAGCCAGGTCCTCCCTGGACTGGAAACAAGCATCCTAGGACCGGTTTCGGGGTTTCACCCCTCTTCAGCCAGGATAGCTTGATTCCAGTGGCATGGAGAGCACGGGACCCACGTCTGGGCATACCCGTCCGACTCGGGGTGACAAATGCAAAAACAACAGTTGATGGACAGAATGCAGAACAATGTCATACATTCACCCCAGTACAGAGATCTGGGCCTAAATCCATCGTTTTTTGCTCACCATGCCATTCCAGTTTGAACCCAGCCATATGCAAATCAGTCTTGACCCTGTGCCTCATGGGAACAGTCCAGCCCGAACTGCCAAGCCAGGTCCTCCCTGGACTGGAAACAAGCATCCTAGGACCGGTTTCGGGGTTTCACCCCTCTTCAGCCAGGATAGCTTGATTCCAGTGGCATGGAGAGCACGGGACCCACGTCTGGGCATACCCGTCCCACTCGGGGTGACAAATGCAAAAACAACAGTTGATGGACAGAATGCAGAACAATGTCATACATTCACCCCAGTACAGAGATCTGGGCCTAAATCCATCGTTTTTTTGCTCACCATGCCATTCCAGTTTGAACCCAGCCATATGCAAATCAGTCTTGACCCTGTGCCTCATGGGAACAGTCCAGCCCGAACTGCCAAGCCAGGTCCTCCCTGGACTGGAAACAAGCATCCTAGGACCGGTTTCGGGGTTTCACCCCTCTTCAGCCAGGATAGCTTGATTCCAGTGGCATGGAGAGCACGGGACCCACGTCTGGGCATACCCGTCCGACTCGGGGTGACAAATGCAAAAACAACAGTTGATGGACAGAATGCAGAACAATGTCATACATTCACCCCAGTACAGAGATCTGGGCCTAAATCCATCGTTTTTTGCTCACCATGCCATTCCAGTTTGAACCCAGCCATATGCAAATCAGTCTTGACCCTGTGCCTCATGGGAACAGTCCAGCCCGAACTGCCAAGCCAGGTCCTCCCTGGACTGGAAACAAGCATCCTAGGACCGGTTTCGGGGTTTCACCCCTCTTCAGCCAGGATAGCTTGATTCCAGTGGCATGGAGAGCACGGGACCCACGTCTGGGCATACCCGTCCGACTCTGGGTGACAAATGCAAAAACAACAGTTGATGGACAGAATGCAGAACAATGTCATACATTCACCCCAGTACAGAGATCTGGGCCTAAATCCATCGTTTTTTTGCTCACCATGCCATTCCAGTTTGAACCCAGCCATATGCAAATCAGTCTTGACCCTGTGCCTCATGGGAACAGTCCAGCCCGAACTGCCAAGCCAGGTCCTCCCTGGACTGGAAACAAGCATCCTAGGACCGGTTTCGGGGTTTCACCCCTCTTCAGCCAGGATAGCTTGATTCCAGTGGCATGGAGAGCACGGGACCCACGTCTGGGCATACCCGTCCGACTCGGGGTGACAAATGCAAAAACAACAGTTGATGGACAGAATGCAGAACAATGTCATACATTCACCCCAGTACAGAGATCTGGGCCTAAATCCATCGTTTTTTTGCTCACCATGCCATTCCAGTTTGAACCCAGCCATATGCAAATCAGTCTTGACCCTGTGCCTCATGGGAACAGTCCAGCCCGAACTGCCAAGCCAGGTCCTCCCTGGACTGGAAACAAGCATCCTAGGACCGGTTTCGGGGTTTCACCCCTCTTCAGCCAGGATAGCTTGATTCCAGTGGCATGGAGAGCACGGGACCCACGTCTGGGCATACCCGTCCCACTCGGGGTGACAAATGCAAAAACAACAGTTGATGGACAGAATGCAGAACAATGTCATACATTCACCCCAGTACAGAGATCTGGGCCTAAATCCATCGTTTTTTGCTCACCATGCCATTCCAGTTTGAACCCAGCCATATGCAAATCAGTCTTGACCCTGTGCCTCATGGGAACAGTCCAGCCCGAACTGCCAAGCCAGGTCCTCCCTGGACTGGAAACAAGCATCCTAGGACCGGTTTCGGGGTTTCACCCCTCTTCAGCCAGGATAGCTTGATTCCAGTGGCATGGAGAGCACGGGACCCACGTCTGGGCATACCCGTCCCACTCGGGGTGACAAATGCAAAAACAACAGTTGATGGACAGAATGCAGAACAATGTCATACATTCACCCCAGTACAGAGATCTGGGCCTAAATCCATCGTTTTTTGCTCACCATGCCATTCCAGTTTGAACCCAGCCATATGCAAATCAGTCTTGACCCTGTGCCTCATGGGAACAGTCCAGCCCGAACTGCCAAGCCAGGTCCTCCCTGGACTGGAAACAAGCATCCTAGGACCGGTTTCGGGGTTTCACCCCTCTTCAGCCAGGATAGCTTGATTCCAGTGGCATGGAGAGCACGGGACCCACGTCTGGGCATACCCGTCCCACTCTGGGTGACAAATGCAAAAACAACAGTTGATGGACAGAATGCAGAACAATGTCATACATTCACCCCAGTACAGAGATCTGGGCCTAAATCCATCGTTTTTTGCTCACCATGCCATTCCAGTTTGAACCCAGCCATATGCAAATCAGTCTTGACCCTGTGCCTCATGGGAACAGTCCAGCCCGAACTGCCAAGCCAGGTCCTCCCTGGACTGGAAACAAGCATCCTAGGACCGGTTTCGGGGTTTCACCCCTCTTCAGCCAGGATAGCTTGATTCCAGTGGCATGGAGAGCACGGGACCCACGTCTGGGCATACCCGTCCCACTCTGGGTGACAAATGCAAAAACAACAGTTGATGGACAGAATGCAGAACAATGTCATACATTCACCCCAGTACAGAGATCTGGGCCAAAATCCATCGTTTTTTTGCTCACCATGCCATTCCAGTTTGAACCCAGCCATATGCAAATCAGTCTTAACCCTGTGCCTCATGGGAACAGTCCAGCCGGAACTGCCAAGCCAGGTCCTCCCTGGACTGGAAACAAGCATCCTAGGACCGGTTTCGGGGTTTCACCCCTCTTCAGCCAGGATAGCTTGATTCCAGTGGCATGGAGAGCACGGGACCCACGTCTGGGCATACCCGTCCGACTCGGGGTGACAAATGCAAAAACAACAGTTGATGGACAGAATGCAGAACAATGTCATACATTCACCCCAGTACAGAGATCTGGGCCTAAATCCATCGTTTTGTTGCTCACCATGCCATTCCAGTTTGAACCCAGCCATATGCAAATCAGTCTTGACCCTGTGCCTCATGGGAACAGTCCAGCCCGAACTGCCAAGCCAGGTCCTCCCTGGACTGGAAACAAGCATCCTAGGACCGGTTTCGGGGTTTCACCCCTCTTCAGCCAGGATAGCTTGATTCCAGTGGCATGGAGAGCACGGGACCCACGTCTGGGCATACCCGTCCGACTCGGGGTGACAAATGCAAAAACAACAGTTGATGGACAGAATGCAGAACAATGTCATACATTCACCCCAGTACAGAGATCTGGGCCTAAATCCATCGTTTTGTTGCTCACCATGCCATTCCAGTTTGAACCCAGCCATATGCAAATCAGTCTTGACCCTGTGCCTCATGGGAACAGTCCAGCCCGAACTGCCAAGCCAGGTCCTCCCTGGACTGGAAACAAGCATCCTAGGACCGGTTTCGGGGTTTCACCCCTCTTCAGCCAGGATAGCTTGATTCCAGTGGCATGGAGAGCACGGGACCCACGTCTGGGCATACCCGTCCGACTCGGGGTGACAAATGCAAAAACAACAGTTGATGGACAGAATGCAGAACAATGTCATACATTCACCCCAGTACAGAGATCTGGGCCTAAATCCATCGTTTTTTTGCTCACCATGCCATTCCAGTTTGAACCCAGCCATATGCAAATCAGTCTTGACCCTGTGCCTCATGGGAACAGTCCAGCCCGAACTGCCAAGCCAGGTCCTCCCTGGACTGGAAACAAGCATCCTAGGACCGGTTTCGGGGTTTCACCCCTCTTCAGCCAGGATAGCTTGATTCCAGTGGCATGGAGAGCACGGGACCCACGTCTGGGCATACCCGTCCCACTCTGGGTGACAAATGCAAAAACAACAGTTGATGGACAGAATGCAGAACAATGTCATACATTCACCCCAGTACAGAGATCTGGGCCAAAATCCATCGTTTTTTTGCTCACCATGCCATTCCAGTTTGAACCCAGCCATATGCAAATCAGTCTTGACCCTGTGCCTCATGGGAACAGTCCAGCCGGAACTGCCAAGCCAGTTCCTCCCTGGACTGGAAACAAGCATCCTAGGACCGGTTTCGGGGTTTCACCCCTCTTCAGCCAGGATAGCTTGATTCCAGTGGCATGGAGAGCACGGGACCCACGTCTGGGCATACCCGTCCCACTCGGGGTGACAAATGCAAAAACAACAGTTGATGGACAGAATGCAGAACAATGTCATACATTCACCCCAGTACAGAGATCTGGGCCTAAATCCATCGTTTTTTTGCTCACCATGCCATTCCAGTTTGAACCCAGCCATATGCAAATCAGTCTTGACCCTGTGCCTCATGGGAACAGTCCAGCCCGAACTGCCAAGCCAGGTCCTCCCTGGACTGGAAACAAGCATCCTAGGACCGGTTTCGGGGTTTCACCCCTCTTCAGCCAGGATAGCTTGATTCCAGTGGCATGGAGAGCACGGGACCCACGTCTGGGCATACCCGTCCGACTCGGGGTGACAAATGCAAAAACAACAGTTGATGGACAGAATGCAGAACAATGTCATACATTCACCCCAGTACAGAGATCTGGGCCTAAATCCATCGTTTTGTTGCTCACCATGCCATTCCAGTTTGAACCCAGCCATATGCAAATCAGTCTTGACCCTGTGCCTCATGGGAACAGTCCAGCCCGAACTGCCAAGCCAGGTCCTCCCTGGACTGGAAACAAGCATCCTAGGACCGGTTTCGGGGTTTCACCCCTCTTCAGCCAGGATAGCTTGATTCCAGTGGCATGGAGAGCACGGGACCCACGTCTGGGCATACCCGTCCGACTCCGGGTGACAAATGCAAAAACAACAGTTGATGGACAGAATGCAGAACAATGTCATACATTCACCCCAGTACAGAGATCTGGGCCTAAATCCATCGTTTTTTGCTCACCATGCCATTCCAGTTTGAACCCAGCCATATGCAAATCAGTCTTGACCCTGTGCCTCATGGGAACAGTCCAGCCCGAACTGCCAAGCCAGGTCCTCCCTGGACTGGAAACAAGCATCCTAGGACCGGTTTCGGGGTTTCACCCCTCTTCAGCCAGGATAGCTTGATTCCAGTGGCATGGAGAGCACGGGACCCACGTCTGGGCATACCCGTCCCACTCTGGGTGACAAATGCAAAAACAACAGTTGATGGACAGAATGCAGAACAATGTCATACATTCACCCCAGTACAGAGATCTGGGCCAAAATCCATCGTTTTTTTGCTCACCATGCCATTCCAGTTTGAACCCAGCCATATGCAAATCAGTCTTGACCCTGTGCCTCATGGGAACAGTCCAGCCGGAACTGCCAAGCCAGTTCCTCCCTGGACTGGAAACAAGCATCCTAGGACCGGTTTCGGGGTTTCACCCCTCTTCAGCCAGGATAGCTTGATTCCAGTGGCATGGAGAGCACGGGACCCACGTCTGGGCATACCCGTCCCACTCGGGGTGACAAATGCAAAAACAACAGTTGATGGACAGAATGCAGAACAATGTCATACATTCACCCCAGTACAGAGATCTGGGCCTAAATCCATCGTTTTTTTGCTCACCATGCCATTCCAGTTTGAACCCAGCCATATGCAAATCAGTCTTGACCCTGTGCCTCATGGGAACAGTCCAGCCCGAACTGCCAAGCCAGGTCCTCCCTGGACTGGAAACAAGCATCCTAGGACCGGTTTCGGGGTTTCACCCCTCTTCAGCCAGGATAGCTTGATTCCAGTGGCATGGAGAGCACGGGACCCACGTCTGGGCATACCCGTCCCACTCGGGGTGACAAATGCAAAAACAACAGTTGATGGACAGAATGCAGAACAATGTCATACATTCACCCCAGTACAGAGATCTGGGCCTAAATCCATCGTTTTGTTGCTCACCATGCCATTCCAGTTTGAACCCAGCCATATGCAAATCAGTCTTGACCCTGTGCCTCATGGGAACAGTCCAGCCCGAACTGCCAAGCCAGGTCCTCCCTGGACTGGAAACAAGCATCCTAGGACCGGTTTCGGGGTTTCACCCCTCTTCAGCCAGGATAGCTTGATTCCAGTGGCATGGAGAGCACGGGACCCACGTCTGGGCATACCCGTCCCACTCGGGGTGACAAATGCAAAAACAACAGTTGATGGACAGAATGCAGAACAATGTCATACATTCACCCCAGTACAGAGATCTGGGCCTAAATCCATCGTTTTTTTGCTCACCATGCCATTCCAGTTTGAACCCAGCCATATGCAAATCAGTCTTGACCCTGTGCCTCATGGGAACAGTCCAGCCCGAACTGCCAAGCCAGGTCCTCCCTGGACTGGAAACAAGCATCCTAGGACCGGTTTCGGGGTTTCACCCCTCTTCAGCCAGGATAGCTTGATTCCAGTGGCATGGAGAGCACGGGACCCACGTCTGGGCATACCCGTCCCACTCTGGGTGACAAATGCAAAAACAACAGTTGATGGACAGAATGCAGAACAATGTCATACATTCACCCCAGTACAGAGATCTGGGCCAAAATCCATCGTTTTTTTGCTCACCATGCCATTCCAGTTTGAACCCAGCCATATGCAAATCAGTCTTGACCCTGTGCCTCATGGGAACAGTCCAGCCGGAACTGCCAAGCCAGTTCCTCCCTGGACTGGAATCAAGCATCCTAGGACCGGTTTCGGGGTTTCACCCCTCTTCAGCCAGGATAGCTTGATTCCAGTGGCATGGAGAGCACGGGACCCACGTCTGGGCTTACCCGTCCGACTCGGGGTGACAAATGCAAAAACAACAGTTGATGGACAGAATGCAGAACAATGTCATACATTCACCCCAGTACAGAGATCTGGGCCAAAATCCATCGTTTTGTTGCTCACCATGCCATTCCAGTTTGAACCCAGCCATATGCAAATCAGTCTTGACCCTGTGCCTCATGGGAACAGTCCAGCCCGAACTGCCAAGCCAGGTCCTCCCTGGACTGGAAACAAGCATCCTAGGACCGGTTTCGGGGTTTCACCCCTCTTCAGCCAGGATAGCTTGATTCCAGTGGCATGGAGAGCACGGGACCCACGTCTGGGCATACCCGTCCGACTCGGGGTGACAAATGCAAAAACAACAGTTGATGGACAGAATGCAGAACAATGTCATACATTCACCCCAGTACAGAGATCTGGGCCTAAATCCATCGTTTTGTTGCTCACCATGCCATTCCAGTTTGAACCCAGCCATATGCAAATCAGTCTTGACCCTGTGCCTCATGGGAACAGTCCAGCCCGAACTGCCAAGCCAGGTCCTCCCTGGACTGGAAACAAGCATCCTAGGACCGGTTTCGGGGTTTCACCCCTCTTCAGCCAGGATAGCTTGATTCCAGTGGCATGGAGAGCACGGGACCCACGTCTGGGCATACCCGTCCCACTCTGTGTGACAAATGCAAAAACAACAGTTGATGGACAGAATGCAGAACAATGTCATACATTCACCCCAGTACAGAGATCTGGGCCAAAATCCATCGTTTTTTTGCTCACCATGCCATTCCAGTTTGAACCCAGCCATATGCAAATCAGTCTTGACCCTGTGCCTCATGGGAACAGTCCAGCTCGAACTGCCAAGCCAGGTCCTCCCTGGACTGGAAACAAGCATCCTAGGACCGGTTTCGGGGTTTCACCCCTCTTCAGCCAGGATAGCTTGATTCCAGTGGCATGGAGAGCACGGGACCCACGTCTGGGCATACCCGTCCCACTCTGGGTGACAAATGCAAAAACAACAGTTGATGGACAGAATGCAGAACAATGTCATACATTCACCCCAGTACAGAGATCTGGGCCAAAATCCATCGTTTTTTTGCTCACCATGCCATTCCAGTTTGAACCCAGCCATATGCAAATCAGTCTTGACCCTGTGCCTCATGGGAACAGTCCAGCCGGAACTGCCAAGCCAGGTCCTCCCTGGACTGGAAACAAGCATCCTAGGACCGGTTTCGGGGTTTCACCCCTCTTCAGCCAGGATAGCTTGATTCCAGTGGCATGGAGAGCACGGGACCCACGTCTGGGCATACCCGTCCCACTCGGGGTGACAAATGCAAAAACAACAGTTGATGGACAGAATGCAGAACAATGTCATACATTCACCCCAGTACAGAGATCTGGGCCTAAATCCATCGTTTTGTTGCTCACCATGCCATTCCAGTTTGAACCCAGCCATATGCAAATCAGTCTTGACCCTGTGCCTCATGGGAACAGTCCAGCCCGAACTGCCAAGCCAGGTCCTCCC
Source organism: Calotriton arnoldi (assembly GCA_963921515.1). NCBI lineage: Eukaryota > Metazoa > Chordata > Amphibia > Caudata > Salamandridae > Calotriton > Calotriton arnoldi. The sequence goes on from CAWUFW010011068.1 coordinate 232,019, forward strand.
TGGACTGGAAACAAGCATCCTAGGACCGGTTTCGGGGTTTCACCCCTCTTCAGCCAGGATAGCTTGATTCCAGTGGCATGGAGAGCACGGGACCCACGTCTGGGCATACCCGTCCGACTCGGGGTGACAAATGCAAAAACAACAGTTGATGGACAGAATGCAGAACAATGTCATACATTCACCCCAGTACAGAGATCTGGGCCTAAATCCATCGTTTTTTTGCTCACCATGCCATTCCAGTTTGAACCCAGCCATATGCAAATCAGTCTTGACCCTGTGCCTCATGGGAACAGTCCAGCCCGAACTGCCAAGCCAGGTCCTCCCTGGACTGGAAACAAGCATCCTAGGACCGGTTTCGGGGTTTCACCCCTCTTCAGCCAGGATAGCTTGATTCCAGTGGCATGGAGAGCACGGGACCCACGTCTGGGCATACCCGTCCGACTCGGGGTGACAAATGCAAAAACAACAGTTGATGGACAGAATGCAGAACAATGTCATACATTCACCCCAGTACAGAGATCTGGGCCTAAATCCATCGTTTTGTTGCTCACCATGCCATTCCAGTTTGAACCCAGCCATATGCAAATCAGTCTTGACCCTGTGCCTCATGGGAACAGTCCAGCCCGAACTGCCAAGCCAGGTCCTCCCTGGACTGGAAACAAGCATCCTAGGACCGGTTTCGGGGTTTCACCCCTCTTCAGCCAGGATAGCTTGATTCCAGTGGCATGGAGAGCACGGGACCCACGTCTGGGCATACCCGTCCGACTCTGGGTGACAAATGCAAAAACAACAGTTGATGGACAGAATGCAGAACAATGTCATACATTCACCCCAGTACAGAGATCTGGGCCTAAATCCATCGTTTTTTTGCTCACCATGCCATTCCAGTTTGAACCCAGCCATATGCAAATCAGTCTTGACCCTGTGCCTCATGGGAACAGTCCAGCCCGAACTGCCAAGCCAGGTCCTCCCTGGACTGGAAACAAGCATCCTAGGACCGGTTTCGGGGTTTCACCCCTCTTCAGCCAGGATAGCTTGATTCCAGTGGCATGGAGAGCACGGGACCCACGTCTGGGCATACCCGTCCCACTCGGGGTGACAAATGCAAAAACAACAGTTGATGGACAGAATGCAGAACAATGTCATACATTCACCCCAGTACAGAGATCTGGGCCTAAATCCATCGTTTTTTGCTCACCATGCCATTCCAGTTTGAACCCAGCCATATGCAAATCAGTCTTGACCCTGTGCCTCATGGGAACAGTCCAGCCCGAACTGCCAAGCCAGGTCCTCCCTGGACTGGAAACAAGCATCCTAGGACCGGTTTCGGGGTTTCACCCCTCTTCAGCCAGGATAGCTTGATTCCAGTGGCATGGAGAGCACGGGACCCACGTCTGGGCATACCCGTCCGACTCGGGGTGACAAATGCAAAAACAACAGTTGATGGACAGAATGCAGAACAATGTCATACATTCACCCCAGTACAGAGATCTGGGCCTAAATCCATCGTTTTGTTGCTCACCATGCCATTCCAGTTTGAACCCAGCCATATGCAAATCAGTCTTGACCCTGTGCCTCATGGGAACAGTCCAGCCCGAACTGCCAAGCCAGGTCCTCCCTGGACTGGAAACAAGCATCCTAGGACCGGTTTCGGGGTTTCACCCCTCTTCAGCCAGGATAGCTTGATTCCAGTGGCATGGAGAGCACGGGACCCACGTCTGGGCATACCCGTCCGACTCGGGGTGACAAATGCAAAAACAACAGTTGATGGACAGAATGCAGAACAATGTCATACATTCACCCCAGTACAGAGATCTGGGCCTAAATCCATCGTTTTGTTGCTCACCATGCCATTCCAGTTTGAACCCAGCCATATGCAAATCAGTCTTGACCCTGTGCCTCATGGGAACAGTCCAGCCCGAACTGCCAAGCCAGGTCCTCCCTGGACTGGAAACAAGCATCCTAGGACCGGTTTCGGGGTTTCACCCCTCTTCAGCCAGGATAGCTTGATTCCAGTGGCATGGAGAGCACGGGACCCACGTCTGGGCATACCCGTCCGACTCGGGGTGACAAATGCAAAAACAACAGTTGATGGACAGAATGCAGAACAATGTCATACATTCACCCCAGTACAGAGATCTGGGCCTAAATCCATCGTTTTTTGCTCACCATGCCATTCCAGTTTGAACCCAGCCATATGCAAATCAGTCTTGACCCTGTGCCTCATGGGAACAGTCCAGCCCGAACTGCCAAGCCAGGTCCTCCCTGGACTGGAAACAAGCATCCTAGGACCGGTTTCGGGGTTTCACCCCTCTTCAGCCAGGATAGCTTGATTCCAGTGGCATGGAGAGCACGGGACCCACGTCTGGGCATACCCGTCCGACTCGGGGTGACAAATGCAAAAACAACAGTTGATGGACAGAATGCAGAACAATGTCATACATTCACCCCAGTACAGAGATCTGGGCCTAAATCCATCGTTTTGTTGCTCACCATGCCATTCCAGTTTGAACCCAGCCATATGCAAATCAGTCTTGACCCTGTGCCTCATGGGAACAGTCCAGCCCGAACTGCCAAGCCAGGTCCTCCCTGGACTGGAAACAAGCATCCTAGGACCGGTTTCGGGGTTTCACCCCTCTTCAGCCAGGATAGCTTGATTCCAGTGGCATGGAGAGCACGGGACCCACGTCTGGGCATACCCGTCCCACTCGGGGTGACAAATGCAAAAACAACAGTTGATGGACAGAATGCAGAACAATGTCATACATTCACCCCAGTACAGAGATCTGGGCCTAAATCCATCGTTTTTTTGCTCACCATGCCATTCCAGTTTGAACCCAGCCATATGCAAATCAGTCTTGACCCTGTGCCTCATGGGAACAGTCCAGCCCGAACTGCCAAGCCAGGTCCTCCCTGGACTGGAAACAAGCATCCTAGGACCGGTTTCGGGGTTTCACCCCTCTTCAGCCAGGATAGCTTGATTCCAGTGGCATGGAGAGCACGGGACCCACGTCTGGGCATACCCGTCCGACTCGGGGTGACAAATGCAAAAACAACAGTTGATGGACAGAATGCAGAACAATGTCATACATTCACCCCAGTACAGAGATCTGGGCCTAAATCCATCGTTTTGTTGCTCACCATGCCATTCCAGTTTGAACCCAGCCATATGCAAATCAGTCTTGACCCTGTGCCTCATGGGAACAGTCCAGCCCGAACTGCCAAGCCAGGTCCTCCCTGGACTGGAAACAAGCATCCTAGGACCGGTTTCGGGGTTTCACCCCTCTTCAGCCAGGATAGCTTGATTCCAGTGGCATGGAGAGCACGGGACCCACGTCTGGGCATACCCGTCCGACTCCGGGTGACAAATGCAAAAACAACAGTTGATGGACAGAATGCAGAACAATGTCATACATTCACCCCAGTACAGAGATCTGGGCCTAAATCCATCGTTTTTTGCTCACCATGCCATTCCAGTTTGAACCCAGCCATATGCAAATCAGTCTTGACCCTGTGCCTCATGGGAACAGTCCAGCCCGAACTGCCAAGCCAGGTCCTCCCTGGACTGGAAACAAGCATCCTAGGACCGGTTTCGGGGTTTCACCCCTCTTCAGCCAGGATAGCTTGATTCCAGTGGCATGGAGAGCACGGGACCCACGTCTGGGCATACCCGTCCCACTCTGGGTGACAAATGCAAAAACAACAGTTGATGGACAGAATGCAGAACAATGTCATACATTCACCCCAGTACAGAGATCTGGGCCAAAATCCATCGTTTTTTGCTCACCATGCCATTCCAGTTTGAACCCAGCCATATGCAAATCAGTCTTGACCCTGTGCCTCATGGGAACAGTCCAGCCGGAACTGCCAAGCCAGTTCCTCCCTGGACTGGAAACAAGCATCCTAGGACCGGTTTCGGGGTTTCACCCCTCTTCAGCCAGGATAGCTTGATTCCAGTGGCATGGAGAGCACGGGACCCACGTCTGGGCATACCCGTCCCACTCGGGGTGACAAATGCAAAAACAACAGTTGATGGACAGAATGCAGAACAATGTCATACATTCACCCCAGTACAGAGATCTGGGCCTAAATCCATCGTTTTTTTGCTCACCATGCCATTCCAGTTTGAACCCAGCCATATGCAAATCAGTCTTGACCCTGTGCCTCATGGGAACAGTCCAGCCCGAACTGCCAAGCCAGGTCCTCCCTGGACTGGAAACAAGCATCCTAGGACCGGTTTCGGGGTTTCACCCCTCTTCAGCCAGGATAGCTTGATTCCAGTGGCATGGAGAGCACGGGACCCACGTCTGGGCATACCCGTCCGACTCGGGGTGACAAATGCAAAAACAACAGTTGATGGACAGAATGCAGAACAATGTCATACATTCACCCCAGTACAGAGATCTGGGCCTAAATCCATCGTTTTGTTGCTCACCATGCCATTCCAGTTTGAACCCAGCCATATGCAAATCAGTCTTGACCCTGTGCCTCATGGGAACAGTCCAGCCCGAACTGCCAAGCCAGGTCCTCCCTGGACTGGAAACAAGCATCCTAGGACCGGTTTCGGGGTTTCACCCCTCTTCAGCCAGGATAGCTTGATTCCAGTGGCATGGAGAGCACGGGACCCACGTCTGGGCATACCCGTCCGACTCCGGGTGACAAATGCAAAAACAACAGTTGATGGACAGAATGCAGAACAATGTCATACATTCACCCCAGTACAGAGATCTGGGCCTAAATCCATCGTTTTTTTGCTCACCATGCCATTCCAGTTTGAACCCAGCCATATGCAAATCAGTCTTGACCCTGTGCCTCATGGGAACAGTCCAGCCCGAACTGCCAAGCCAGGTCCTCCCTGGACTGGAAACAAGCATCCTAGGACCGGTTTCGGGGTTTCACCCCTCTTCAGCCAGGATAGCTTGATTCCAGTGGCATGGAGAGCACGGGACCCACGTCTGGGCATACCCGTCCCACTCGGGGTGACAAATGCAAAAACAACAGTTGATGGACAGAATGCAGAACAATGTCATACATTCACCCCAGTACAGAGATCTGGGCCTAAATCCATCGTTTTTTGCTCACCATGCCATTCCAGTTTGAACCCAGCCATATGCAAATCAGTCTTGACCCTGTGCCTCATGGGAACAGTCCAGCCCGAACTGCCAAGCCAGGTCCTCCCTGGACTGGAAACAAGCATCCTAGGACCGGTTTCGGGGTTTCACCCCTCTTCAGCCAGGATAGCTTGATTCCAGTGGCATGGAGAGCACGGGACCCACGTCTGGGCATACCCGTCCGACTCGGGGTGACAAATGCAAAAACAACAGTTGATGGACAGAATGCAGAACAATGTCATACATTCACCCCAGTACAGAGATCTGGGCCTAAATCCATCGTTTTGTTGCTCACCATGCCATTCCAGTTTGAACCCAGCCATATGCAAATCAGTCTTGACCCTGTGCCTCATGGGAACAGTCCAGCCCGAACTGCCAAGCCAGGTCCTCCCTGGACTGGAAACAAGCATCCTAGGACCGGTTTCGGGGTTTCACCCCTCTTCAGCCAGGATAGCTTGATTCCAGTGGCATGGAGAGCACGGGACCCACGTCTGGGCATACCCGTCCGACTCCGGGTGACAAATGCAAAAACAACAGTTGATGGACAGAATGCAGAACAATGTCATACATTCACCCCAGTACAGAGATCTGGGCCTAAATCCATCGTTTTTTGCTCACCATGCCATTCCAGTTTGAACCCAGCCATATGCAAATCAGTCTTGACCCTGTGCCTCATGGGAACAGTCCAGCCCGAACTGCCAAGCCAGGTCCTCCCTGGACTGGAAACAAGCATCCTAGGACCGGTTTCGGGGTTTCACCCCTCTTCAGCCAGGATAGCTTGATTCCAGTGGCATGGAGAGCACGGGACCCACGTCTGGGCATACCCGTCCGACTCGGGGTGACAAATGCAAAAACAACAGTTGATGGACAGACTGCAGAACAATGTCATACATTCACCCCAGTACAGAGATCTCGGCCTAAATCCATCGTTTTTTTGCTCACCATTCCATTCCAGTTTGAACCCAGCCATCGGTCCTAGGATGCTTGTTTCCAGTCCAGGGAGTACCTGGCTTGGCAGTTCGGGCTGGACTGTTCCCATGAGGCACAGGGTCAAGACTGATTTGCATATGGCTGGGTTCAAACTGGAATGGCATGGTGAGCAAAAACGATGGATTTAGGCCCAGATCTCTGTACTGGGGTGAATGTATGACATTGTTCTGCATTCTGTCCATCAACTGTTGTTTTTGCATTTGTCACCCCGAGTCGGACGGGTATGCCCAGACGTGGGTCCCGTGCTCTCCATGCCACTGGAATCAAGCTATCCCTGGCTGCAGAGGGATGAAACCCCGAAACTGGTACTAGGATGCTTGTTTCCAGTCCAAGGAGGACCTGGCTTGGCAGTTCCGGCTGGACTGTTCCCATGAGGCACAGGGTCAAGACTGATTTGCATATGGCTGGGTTCAAACTGGAATGGCATGGTGAGCAAAAACGATGGATTTAGGCCCAGATCTCTGTACTGGGGTGAATGTATGACATTGTTCTGCATTCTGTCCATCAACTGTTGTTTTTGCATTTGTCACCCCGAGTCGGACAGGTATGCCCAGACGTGGGTCCCGTGATCTCCATGCCACTGGAATCAAGCTATCCTGGCTGAAGAGGGTGAAACCCGAAACCGGTCCTAGGATGCTTGTTTCCAGTCCAGGGTGGACCTGGCTTGGCAGTTCGGGCTGGACTGTTCCCATGAGGCACAGGGTCAAGACTGATTTGCATATGGCTGGGTTCAAACTGAAATGGCATGGTGAGCAAAAAACGATGGATTTAGGCCCAGATCTCTGTACTGGGGTGAATGTATGGACATTGTTCTGCATTCTGTCCATCAACTGTTGTTTTTGCATTTGTCACCCCGAGTGGGACGGGTATGCCCAGACGTGGGTCCCGTGTTCTCCATGCCACTGGAATCAAGCTATCCTGGCTGAAGAGGGTGAAACCCCGAAACTGGTCCTAGGATGCTTGTTTCCAGTCCAGGGAGGACCTGGCTTGGCAGTTCGGGCTGGACTGTTCCCATGAGGCACAGGGTCAAGACTGATTTGCATATGGCTGGGTTCAAACTGGAATGGCATGGTGAGCAAAAACGATGGATTTAGGCCCAGATCTCTGTACTGGGGTGAATGTATGACATTGTTCTGCATTCTGTCCATCAACTGTTGTTTTTGCATTTGTCACCCCGAGTCGGACGGGTATGCCCAGACGTGGGTCCCGTGCTCTCCATGCCACTGGAATCAACCTATCCTGGCTGAAGAGGGGTGAAACCCCGAAACCGGTCCTAGGATGCTTGTTTCAGTCCAGGGAGGACCTGGCTTGGCAGTTCGGGCTGGACTGTTCCCATGAGTCACAGGGTCAAGACTGATTTGCATATGGCTGGGTTCAAACTGGAATGGCATGGTGCGCAAAAACGATGGATTTAGGCCCAGATCTCTGTACTGGGGTGAATGTATGACATTGTTCTGCATTCTGTCCATCAACTGTTGTTTTTGCATTTGTCACCCCGAGTGGAACGGGTATGCCCAGACGTGGGTCCTGTGCTCTCCATGCCACTGGAATCAAGCTATCCTGGCTGAAGAGGGGTGAAACCCCGAAACCGGTCCTAGGTTGCTTGTTTCCAGTCCAGGGAGGACCTGGCTTGGCAGTTCGCGCTGGACTGTTCCCATGAGGCACAGGGTCAAGACTGATTTGCATATGGCTGGGTTCAAACTGGAATGGCATGGTGAGCAAAAAACGATGGATTTAGGCCCAGATCTCTGTACTGGGGTGAATGTATGACATTGTTCTGCATTCTGTCCATCAACTGTTGTTTTGCATTTGTCACCCCGAGTCGGACGGGTATGCCCAGACGTGGGTCCCGTGTTCTCCATGCCACTGGAATCAAGCTATCCTGGCTGAAGAGGGTGAAACCCCGAAACCGGTCCTAGGATGCTTGTTTCCAGTCCAGGGAGGACCTGGCTTGGCAGTTCGGGCTGGACTGTTCCCATGAGGCACAGGGTCAAGACTGATTTGCATATGGCTGGGTTCAAACTGGAATGGCATGGTGAGCAAAAACGATGGATTTAGGCCCAGATCTCAGTACTGGGGTGAATGTATGACATTGTTCTGCATTCTGTCCATCAACTGTTGTTTTTGCATTTGTCACCCCGAGTGGGATGGGTATGCCCAGACGTGGGTCCCGTGCTCTCCATGCCACTGGAATCAAGCTATCCTGGCTGAAGAGGGTGAAACCCCGTGAACCGGTCCTAGGATGCTTGTTTCCAGTCCAGGAAGGACCTGGCTTGGCAGTTCGGGCTGGACTGTTCCCATGAGGCACAGGGTCAAGACTGATTTGCATATGGCTGGGTTCAAACTGGAATGGCATGGTGAGCAAAAGAACGATGGATTTATGCCCAGATCTCTGTACTGGGGTGAATGTATGACATTGTTCTGCATTCTGTCCATCAACTGTTGTTTTTGCATTTGTCACCCCGAGTCGGACGGGTATGCCCAGACGTGGGTCCCGTGCTCTCCATGCCACTGGAATCAAGCTATCCTGGCTGAAGGGGGTGAAACCCCGAAACCGGTCCTAGGATGCTTGTTTCCAGTCCAGGGAGGACCTGGCTTGGCAGTTCGGGCTTGACTGTTCCCATGAGGCACAGGGTCAAGACTGATTTGCATATGGCTGGGTTCAAACTGGAATGGCATGGTGAGCAAAAAAACGATGGATTTAGGCCCAGATCTCTGTACTGGGGTGAATGTATGACATTGTTCTGCATTCTGTCCATCAACTGTTGTTTTTGGGGTTGGGATGGGCCATATGGTTAGTATTGGTTCTATGCATACAATAGAGAGGTGTTTGGCAAGTCTGCTGGGTCTTGTAGCGGGTTGACCTTTCTGTAAATGGCAGTGATTTTGTTGCTGAAGAATTGAGAGGGGGTTATCGAGTTGGAGGTGGCCACTGGTGAGATGAACTTCTTCTCAATGGTGAAGATTTCTTTGCTTCTTTTAGTTCTTGCATCAATGTGGTCTGCCAGAGCTTTTACACATTTATTTGAAAAGTCTGGGGCATGACCACATAACTGAGTGGGTCTTATTTATTTTTGTAAGTAATTAATGCTAAAATATGCATAGATATTGAAGGTGACATAGTTTTTATCTCATTTGACTATACATAGGCACATATCCTGGGCAAATTCAAACATAATGCACGGCTGGTGCTACTGTGGTGAACTTACAATCTGCTGCTTACTCATAAATGACACCTCAGGCCGCATCAGAGGTAGAATATACATAAATCTAAACAAAATCTGCCAGAAGGTGCAGAGCAACCACCAGCTTTTAGGTAAATGTAACTAATTTCCTTTCCAAGAGTAGAGGTGGAAAGCCTGATATTTGCTGCACAATGGTAGTGCTGGAAGCTAGCGGTAGATAGCAGCTGTAGGGATGCTAGGAACTCCCGTGCTGTAGTTATTTCTCTTAGTATATAAGAAAAACCCATTTAATTTGCCTACCCTATGTTGGTTGAAAACATGTAGATTTTTAAAATATGTCTTTTTCATTCCATCATCTGAACTGAGAAAAAACAGACAATTTGAGTTCTGGATCATAGTTTAAGTATGTAATTCTACATGAGGTACTATATATTAAAATTTAACAGTTTGCTTACTTTACATAACATTACAGTACTATTAATTTTAAGATTTACTCTGGTTAGCTTTAAGATGAACGGCCAAAAGTGTGAGTAATGTGACCACCAACGTCAATGCAGAAATGTCATCAATCTTTTTAACATCCACTATCTGATGTAAGACATACGTCATAACCCTTAAAATGCCATCAATGGACCAATAATTCACAGTATCAGGAACAGAAGTTATATAGTATTAGCTTTCAGAACCTTGAAAACCATATTTCATTGTGTTTATGTAAGGTAGAATATTCAGCGTGTAATGAACATTTCTTTACATGAAATAAATATACCAGTCATTAAGCCATATTTTTATGACTGTATAAATATCCTTCTCTATGTACAATAAATTATGGAACTGAATTTTAAATCGAAAATAACACTGCTTTTTATTTGACTGCTATTTTCTTTATACAAGGTAGATAAGTTTAGCTGGTGTCAAACAAATAACGATTGGAATTCAAGCTTCTGTGTTAAGGTACTAGAGATAACGAAAATGGCTAGCAGCGTATACAAGTGTACACTGATGCTTATAAAACATAACTTATATAGAAGTCAAACATCACTGGCCTTGTTAGCAGGTGGAAGGTTGGCCTTGAAGATGTGTGACTGTATAAATCTGGGGCCAGATTTATCATAGTGGTGTGCTATCTTGCATGACACAAGGGCAACAAAACACTAATGTAAAGTCAGATTTACCAAGCCATGCAAGGCCACCTTGAGTGGCCCTGTGGTGCTTGGTAAAATGGAGTAAAGCAAGGCAGCACAAGTTGCTGACTTGTGTTACTCTGCCCTAGGGAGGCATTCGATGAGTGGAGCATGGGTTTCTCCATGCATACACCCATAGATCTTGGTGCATTGCCAGATTTCCCATTGGTGGCAGACTTGGGAATGCATCAAAAGGCCACACCTCCCCAGGGGAGGCGTAACAAGTAGAAACATGTTTATTTCTCCTTGTTCTTTCCTCTTTCTACATGTGCTGCAGGATGCAGCACACGTGGAAAGAAGCAAAAAGCCTCAGAGGATTGTTTTTATGCAGGAAGGTATCCCAATGCAGGCACCATTGGCGCAAGGCAGCAGTTTGTGCGCCAGCACTGCCAGAGAGCAGGAATGCGCTGTATAATGTTAATTACGGCAAATTTCTGCCCTCTTCCTTTCACGCAGTGCAGCAAGGTGACTTGCTGTGTTGTATGAGTATTTGATAAATCTGTCCCCTGGTTCCTAGCTTTCTGATGGTCATATTAATGTGCTGTGTATCGTATATACTGGGTACAATTTACAGACACACATGAATGCCGACTATTCAGATTGAGGTTTCCTGGAGCAAGACTCAGGCATACCTCCATGCGCAGTACATAACTGAAGCCATTGCAACAAGATTGTTTGACAGTCCAGATGTGGCCAGCACTTACAAATGCATGGGGAACCAGTTAGAATCTGAAGGGCACATAATATATATTACTATTGACTGATTGATTTAACACATTGTTGTCTCAACTTTAAATGTTGAGCGCCCAGGGTTTGCAATATAAAGTTTATGAAATGGCATTTTATCACTACATATTTCATCGTTATTATCTGTGTTACAGTTGAGATGGGATGGAGGTTTATTGGATTTGCTTCCTAAAGAATCTTGAAAAAATATTTCCCGTCTGATTTCATCATAATATCATTACCATTTTCAAGCACACATATGAATCACCAAAACAGTCATGCATTTGAATATCATCCATACCCATTACGTTTGCTTGTCTTATTAGATTTATATCATAAGGGCATTCCTCATCAGAATGACATTCCTTGGCACCAATATCTTTCTGTTTGTAACATTACTTGCGAACTATGGTGTCTCAACACAAACTGCCACTTTCTAATACACATTTTATCTGTAGTTACACACTTTTTATCAATATCTTATTCACTGACATTTCAATAGGAATATGGGAAGTTAATTAGTTTCATGTTTGCTCACAGTGAGTGTATTAAACATGTTATTTATGGTATTGGTGCACATCCATAAGATAACCTCACCTCATACATTTTGGTCTTCTGGAAAATTGTAATTTGCTTTGCTTTATCTGAGAGTTTAAAGACTATTTGGACAGATCTGGCATTTATCTCCCTCAAATGTGTCTGCCTTTATTTGTGATCTTCTAAGTAAAGATACAATTATATAAAAGAGGCAGTCAATTGCCGTTGTCACAGGAAATTTACGTTTATTACAGCATTCGAGAAGAATGAATTCTTACCAGTTTTCAATGTATGGCTTCTCTCAACTACAGATAAATGGCCACAAAAATCCAAATTTTGATTGAAAATGAACGTTAGCACCACCATCAAGCTTAACTTAAACCCAAACTTTTTGGGGAACGTGGCAAGAGTGGGAGTGATGCAGAGAGAGCTCTATGCAGTCTGCTCCAATCATACTGCCTTCTCCAGCATGTTTTTGACTGTAGTCCTCCGTATGGCACCAGTGTGACACTATGTAAGGTGACTGGAAGGCACACTATGCTTATGGAAATGTGCAGTGAATACCCCATAAAATTCAGAGAATAGGGTTCAGGGGAACTATTTCTCCCCTGCTTCACAACTGCAGCCATCTTAGACAAACTATTGCACTGAAAGAAGAAGCTCACTCCAGGGAACATAGTGGGTGTCTCTGAAGAGGTGAGCCAAAAGAGGCGATGGGGAATAAGCACCTGGGGTCTGATTACTTTGTTCACATTTTTCTACTGGTGATCGAGAGAGGCCATCTATGAGGTCTGGCCATGGTGTTCAAGAAATATCAATGTCTCTTATCTCAATTATCTCAATGCAGTAATGTAACTGACTGGTGTCACTCTATTTGCCACACAGAGACACACACTCAGACACAGACACACACACACACCTGTTTATCATGACATGGTCTTTTAAGTTTAGTGGTGTCACTGCCCTGTATTTGTTTGATCCAAGATTTTGAGACAGAGGGATTTCTGTGCTGCTACCTGTTGTCTGATCATCATACCCAACCAGTTGTTGTATCATTGCTCATGAATTGTGCAGAGGTGTGCGGATCTCAGTGTGACCATCACTCAAGCTGGGAGCAAAACAATCATAAGAAAAATAGGGAACCTATCAGTACTCCTCTGATTCCTAAACATCAAAGATGTTTCCCAAGGAAAATTAACCCCATGGTGTGTCTGAAACTTATATGAAAAAATTAGTAAAAACTTTGCACAACATACTGAAGCAGTGAAAACTGGCACAGAACATACAATCATTCAATGGCTGACTGTATGAGTACAAAAAAAGACAACATCTCCACCATGGCCGAAGCTCTGGATGACTTTCAACCTTCAATTGCAACCCTGGGCAAGCAGCATCAATAGATCAATGATAAATACTGTGAGAATTCAAGGTCATGAGGCCACAGGGTCACTTATAGTTACTGGGCTCCAGTAGTATTAGACAAAGATTCCTGTGGTCTTGAATCACTTAGGAAGACTTAGGGCCTGGTTTAGAGTTTGGCAGACAGATTACTTCATCACAAGCATGGTGGATACCCTGTCCACGTTATTGAAAGTACATTATGTCCTATGTCACTTGCAATATAGCACATAGTTCCTTCTAGTGACTTTTAGAATTTCAAAAAGTAATTGCACAGTTAGTAAACTGGCTCATATGATGCCTTCCATGTAAGGTCAGCTTGGTGCCCCTGCCCATCTCCTTCCTGACATCTCATTCGAGTCCAAGTCCCTACGCCATTTCTCCTGCCCTCAGTGATCCAATGCACCTTACTTGCCAACATTTTGAACTTGGTAAGAGGGAGATTTTGAAAAAAAAACCTGGGGAATTGATTTTCCCCTTTGACTTACTTTGCAAAAGTTGCTATTTTAGGCAGGAGACAGATACAATAAAACCCTTTTGGGCTTAAAAACATTGGGAGTTTCCTGCCTGAGTCGAGTTTGTTGCAATTTATGACTGTACTGCCACTGCTGTTTCCTTCTGCCCTCAATGGTCTTCTATACTGCCACAGCCTCTCTTCCTTGTACTTGATGGTTGGTTTGTTGCCCCTGCCCCACTTTCCCATGCCCCCATCATCCGTTGTGCTGATGCTGCCCCTCCTGCCTGCACAGCATGGTCAACTTGTTGCCTCTGCAACCTCCTCCATGAGAGGGTCTTATTCCCATAAAGTTATGGTTAGTGCTTTAAACAACTAAAATGAGGACATATTTTCTGAGTTCTCAAATAGCAACAAAGCATTTTTAAATAATTTGCTATCTTTATGTTTTTTTATCTAGTTGATCACTTGATTATGATGCAGAGGAAATTGCATTTTATTTGTAGGGGTGCATTATAATCACGTGTAGATCGCACCCGCATATAATCATTTGTTATATTAACGCAAATGTTAGAATCGTGAAACGTGCTAAGTGAAAATGTGATGTATTTTAGGCCATTAAAAACTAACATGAAGAATCAAAGTAGAAAATTAATATAACTAACAGAAACATTATTGTGAAGAACTCATATTGTGCAATGGACAATTATTCATGTACTAAATGTGTTTATTAATTGCGCCATTTTTACATGTATGTAAATGTATGAATTGGAAGTGTCTTATTTTCTATGCAATTTCGTGAAGCTCATATGATGCTTTTTTATGTTAGCTGAATTTCGTAGGCCTGAAATGCAGTTCCCTGGAAACTCTCGCTTTATAATTAACTGTTTAAATTTCATATGTGCTGTTAAATTTGTTTTTTCTCACGTTTTGTGTTGCAGGTGAAAGAAGTGCTCTTGTTAGCTAGAATAATGTCTTTGTTTTAGAAGTCAGGCAAGGAGAGAAGAAATTACAATCATGTGGTTGGAGTCGATAAAGGAAGGTCATTGTGCTTCACACAGGAGAAGGCCTGGCAGCCAAGGACAAAATGTAGCGAGGAAAGAACACTGTTGTCTTGTGGAAAAACACCTTCAGGATCATACCCAGAGCAGATGGCATGACTCGAACTTGATTCTGGGAATATTATCTACAAATAATGTGTTGTTGGCAGTAGGAAGAGTGCTCACTTCTCTGTTGCCTTCGGAGAGAGAGTATCTTAGACCAAGATCGGTCTCAGTAGCGTTATGCTACAAGACCTATTGATGGTGGAGAGACTTCCTAGGAAGTGGCACTAGAAAGCGTTGTCCCTTGTCACCACTGCTGCTTGTGCTTTTAGAGGAATCATTGAAGCAAATGACGAAAAAGAACAAATAGCTTGGTGTTCAGTACTCAATATCATAGTATAAACCTCTTTGCTAATGACATACTCCTAATCCTAACAATCCCTGAGACAGAAATACTGAGGCTACATAAAGATTATGGGGAACTGTAGGCATTTAAAATCAACCTGGATAAATAAGCGTTCCAGAGAGTTAACTTACCAGCAGAGGTACACTGAACAACAGAAATTACTTTACCTTTAACACCTCAGCTGCCGAGGCTTTTTCCGTTCAGTGTTCAGTAATTGTTTTGATGTTTGGGCCAATCACACTGCCACTCACCCAGTCACCCACCAACTTATAGACACACCTCTGCCAAACCATTACACATATACCATAACCAGACAGTCACACATACTGCAGTCAACAGCCAGACATGCTACCAAAAAACAGCCACATATACCACCATCCAACAGCCATGCATACCACCTCAACAGACAAATACCGTCTGCCAATTGCAGCATTGGTTGGTGCAGTCATCTGTGTGTCACTCCTACATTGCCCATGTGCCTTCTACCTAAATGGGATCCCTATGAAAGCAAGTCTAGCCTAAACTTTGACTACTTCTTCATTTGTCTGTATAGCTGGGAGCCCTGACTAATACATTGCACATGCCAGATGACCCTTTACTACCATCTCCTCATGGCAGCCTGGTTAGGCAAAGGAATACTTGTCTTTTTAAGAACCTTCTGCACACTCTCTGGTCTAAATCAAAGTGCTTCCATGGAGTGAAAATAAGCTGAGGGTGTCTGGGGATGCACTCATTGCCCATTCTTTGGACAGTGTGAGCAAATATATATTTAAACACTTGATTTAAGATGCTGGGGCAGTCTCTACTAACTTTCTAAAAGAGCACATTCAGAAACATTAAGGACCTTAGGGTTTGGCAGACAAGACTCCCCATCAAATTGTGGCACACATTCCATCTTCCATTATATGCAGTGCATTAACTGTAATGCACTTGTAATACTGTGGAGAGAACATTTACCACATTTTGACAGAGCACGAAGGTGGGGAGAAGCCAGCATCATGACCAATCTGTACCTATTTACTGGAGTCAATACGGACACAGTGCTTCAAATCTAATCTAGGAAGAAAATGTTTTGGATTATAGACTTACTTTCCAAATTAAACGGAAATGTTTAAAAAGCTAAACAGCTACTCAAGTAATGGGCCATCGAGGGTATGTATCCATGAACAGCCATTTGGATACAAACTCTTAATCTGTGTGTTCACATTTGTAGAGTGCAAATTGAAGCAAATTGTAAAACCAAGGACAGGCTGAGTTGGGCACTGAGCACAGTAATATCTACCCTCCTGCCTCCTTCCTTGCCTGAGAGCAAACTGCATCAGCGACTCTATTGTTCTTTTACAAGAATGCAATCTGCAAAGTGACAATCCTGCAGCTTTGCAATGTCTTCCACAACAAATGAATAGAGACTACTACTTCTGTAACAGTAAGACTGTCAATAACAGCCAACTGAAAGTCAAGGAATGACAACAGTGTTCCCACGGTGAAAAGTGTTGAAAGCTACTCAAAACCTGGCTATTTTAGTCCTGTTGATCACCATCTGCTGCATAATCAATGCTGGGAAACCCAGTTGGGGTAACCATGTGCTCTAAAAATCAGAACAGAATATAATCGAATACAAAGTTAAGTACTAACCTATCTTTAACCATTATACATTACATTACCTTTAAAATATATATCAACTTTAAAATATATAACAAATCTATAACTTAAAAACAAAATAAAAATATATACCTAAAAATAATCATAAAAAACTTATATATTTAAGCATAAATAAACACTAGTTATTGAACAATAAATAAAGTACAATAACAATATTAAAATAAAAAGTCATAACAATAATATTACTGCAAAAATAATAAAAAAATATTTTACAGTAAACTTTTTAAATCAAATAACAGAAAAATAATTAAACCATTTTTGTTTTAAATCAGATGAAGAACAATATAGAATTAGAGGAGTCAAATTCACTATTCCAACTCCAACCTGGACAACAGTATATAAAGCTTGGACTTTGAAGTGGTTAGGTCTGCTTTTCCAGCTCCACATGAGAAGCAGTAGAGAAAGTGTGTGGGGGTCAGATTTACTATTCAAATTTCAACATAAGCAACAGTAGAGAATGTGTTAGAGTTTGGAAGGATCAGAATTCCTTGTCCTATTGCAAAGTAAGCCAGAGTAGGGAAAGGTTTTGACTTTGACTGCATTTCATTTTAATTTCCCACTACAATGTAACCAACAGTAGGGAAAGTGTTGGACTTTGATAGGTTTAGATCTGATATTCTCATTCCAACATAAGCAACAATAGAGGAAGTGTAGGACTCTGAAGGGGATAGATTTACTATTCCCACTCCAATGTGTGCATCAGCATTAAAAGTATTGGACTTTGGTTGGGTTAAATCTACCATTCGACTTCTGCCGTATAAATTAAAGAAACATAAAATATATTTTCACAAACATCTAAAAATTATATATTAACATTATATAATTTATATAGATAGTTGAATTACACTAATACACTTTTCCTGATTACCATAAAACAAAAATACAAAACAATTCAATTGAATTATTACATAAGAAACTAAAAAAATAATGAAATGATGCTAACATCCAAATTATTAAAAACAAATAACTAACAAAATCAATTATCTAATTCACTAATCAACAATTGAAACATTAATTAGTATATTTTTAAAACTATCTATGAAGTAAGTTACAAATGCATAATTTTAGATTTAAAAATTAAAACTTATAAAAAAACTTATAATCAACTAAAAACTATCCGCTCTGCAACGGACTACTCCTGGTGCTTTTGCGCTGTCCCTGGCCCCTAACCTGCACTAGCGCACTTTAGCCCCGCTCCCTGGAGGACGCTACAAGGCACAGAGCCGGCACCGCGACGGCGGGATCCGCTCTGCAACGGACTACTCCTGGTGCTTTTGCGCTGTCCCTGGCCCCTAACCTGCACTAGCGCACTTTAGCCCCGCTCCCTGGAGGACGCTACAAGGCACAGAGCCGGCACCGCGACGGCGGGATCCGCTCTGCAACGGACTACTCCTGGTGCTTTTGCGCTGTCCCTGGCCCCTAACCTGCACTAGCGCACTTTAGCCCCGCTCCCTGGAGGACGCTACAAGGCACAGAGCCGGCACCGCGACGGCGGGATCCGCTCTGCAACGGATTACTCCTGGTGCTTTTGCGCTGTCCCTGGCCCCTAACCTGCACTAGCGCACTTTAGCCCCGCTCCCTGGAGGACGCTACAAGGCACAGAGCCGGCACCGCGACGGCGGGATCCGCTCTGCAACGGACTACTCCTGGTGCTTTTGCGCTGTCCCTGGCCCCTAACCTGCACTAGCGCACTTTAGCCCCGCTCCCTGGAGGACGCTACAAGGCACAGAGCCGGCACCGCGACGGCGGGATCCGCTCTGCAACGGACTACTCCTGGTGCTTTTGCGCTGTCCCTGGCCCCTAACCTGCACTAGCGCACTTTAGCCCCGCTCCCTGGAGGACGCTACAAGTCACAGAGCCGGCACCGCGACGGCGGGATCCGCTCTGCAACGGACTACTCCTGGTGCTTTTGCGCTGTCCCTGGCCCCTAACCTGCACTAGCGCACTTTAGCCCCGCTCCCTGGAGGACGCTACAAGGCACAGAGCCGGCACCGCGACGGCGGGATCCGCTCTGCAACGGACTACTCCTGGTGCTTTTGCGCTGTCCCTGGCCCCTAACCTGCACTAGCGCACTTTAGCCCCGCTCCCTGGAGGACGCTACAAGGCACAGAGCCGGCACCGCGACGGCGGGATCCGCTCTGCAACGGACTACTCCTGGTGCTTTTGCGCTGTCCCTGGCCCCTAACCTGCACTAGCGCACTTTAGCCCCGCTCCCTGGAGGACGCTACAAGGCACAGAGCCGGCACCGCGACGGCGGGATCCGCTCTGCAACGGACTACTCCTGGTGCTTTTGCGCTGTCCCTGGCCCCTAACCTGCACTAGCGCACTTTAGCCCCGCTCCCTGGAGGACGCTACAAGGCACAGAGCCGGCACCGCGACGGCGGGATCCGCTCTGCAACGGACTACTCCTGGTGCTTTTGCGCTGTCCCTGGCCCCTAACCTGCACTAGCGCACTTTAGCCCCGCTCCCTGGAGGACGCTACAAGGCACAGAGCCGGCACCGCGACGGCGGGATCCGCTCTGCAACGGACTACTCCTGGTGCTTTTGCGCTGTCCCTGGCCCCTAACCTGCACTAGCGCACTTTAGCCCCGCTCCCTGGAGGACGCTACAAGGCACAGAGCCGGCACCGCGACGGCGGGATCCGCTCTGCAACGGACTACTCCTGGTGCTTTTGCGCTGTCCCTGGCCCCTAACCTGCACTAGCGCACTTTAGCCCCGCTCCCTGGAGGACGCTACAAGGCACAGAGCCGGCAACGCAACGCGGGACGCGCACGGGCTCGGCACGGGCGAAGACCGGGCCAAGACGGGCCCGTCTTAGCCCGTCAGAGTCCGGAGGAGGCTGGGCTGGGCCCTTCCTCTTAGTAACCTGTTTGCAGTAGCAGGGGTCCACTGAAACTTTGGCTTGGGATTGTGCCTATTTTATATTTGCACTTTCTGGCGGTCCGATTTGAGAAGTGTTTAGGTGTAGTACTATACTATAGGAGAAGTATTATTTGAATGGGACCTTTCTTTGCAGGGGCTTGTAATGGTTTATTAGGTTAAGATTGTTCTTTACATTTTAACCAGGGTATTGGGTGTTGTGTTGCTTTTTCTGTTTAAAACTTGGGGGACGCATTGATATTGTGATATGGGGAGGCGGAGGCTCCAAGAGAGCCAGGAAGGGACAAAAGCTGTAACCAGGGCTAATGTTACAACCATGGATGCCTTTTTATTGAGAGCTACCTCTGTTATTGATAAGGAGATCGAAATGGTGAATAGGCGTCTCTCTAGATCTCCCTCTAATGGCTTATCCTCCCTATTGGCTGGCTCTATTAATCCCATAAGGCAAGGTGTTATGGAAATATCGAGTACACCCACGCCCCTCCTATTGAGTATTAACCGAGAGACTATTGTAGCTTCATCTCCTCTGCAAGAAATTTCTTGTGAGGTACCTCATAGACCACTCTCTCCCGCTGTAATTATTGAGAATAACAAGGAGGGTGTTTCTACACAAGCGATAGAGTCTGGCAGTATTATCAATTATAGGTCACCAGAAATACATCGTAATGTTGGCCCCTCACAACAACCAAGGGTGGCTCCAAGGTCACGTGGGAGTATAAAAAGAAATTTGAAGTCCATTGGGAGTCAAGCCAAAAAAACCAAACTAAATGTATCCACCAAGTTAGCTCCTAAAATCCCGGTACCTGTATCATCGGTAGTAAACACAGTTCACCCGGCCTTGATGGAAGCCTTTAAATCTACCATGAGTTGCATGTTGGATGCTAAGTTGAGTCCCATTTTGGATAAATTAAATCTTATTGAGAAAATTTTAGCAGAACAGAACAGGTCTGTTCTACCTGTCCAATCTACTCAACCTATGGTCCCTAACTCATCTAAGGACAACATAATCCCAGGTATTACATCTACGCCTGGGTTAGTATTAGCCCCGTGGCCTGCCAGTGGAATTCAGCCTCATGGTGTAAATATAGTGCCTAAAGATCTGGGGGGTTGGCAAATACCTCAAGCGAAAGACAGGCTCCTAACTTTCATCCCCAGGGTTTGATTTCTCAAACTTCAGGAACATCAATGGAGGGGGTACAGGGTCATCAGGTAAATGCCACAAAGAACTCAGTGGTTATCAATCTTCCACCTCAATCTACACCCCTCGTAATAATTTTGGGAAATGTTCCTCCACTTTCGCCAGGGTCCAATGAAGATTTCAGTCAACTCAAAAATAAGGTTACTCATTGGCTGTCGAATAACACCTCTGTAGGTCCAATGGTGGAACGTAATATTATTATGGTGCGCCGCGTGGGCTGGTTGGGGAACAGGAGGAAACCCGGAGGGGGGATTGTATTGTTGTGAACTTCAATGGATCTCCCCTTGTGGATAGAATCTTACGG
The DNA here is from genome assembly GCA_963921515.1 of Calotriton arnoldi. NCBI lineage: Eukaryota > Metazoa > Chordata > Amphibia > Caudata > Salamandridae > Calotriton > Calotriton arnoldi. The sequence continues at coordinate 253,097 of CAWUFW010011068.1, forward strand.
GATGCTTATTTTGACCGTGCACATCGTGATTCTGGTATCCAGGTCCTCCCGTTGGGTTTCTTCTACGAGGTTGACCCTATAGGGCCCCCAAACACCAATATTTTTTGTGATGGGTGGTCTCATGGACCCCGTGAGGTTGCGGGTGGAGGTTATCCGCGGCCCCAGGGGGTACAATTTCGATCGACCGCGCACCAGCCTACTACTCGGTTAGCGCTATCTAATAGATTTTCAGCTTTATCAAGGTTGGATGAGCAAGATTGACTGAACATGAACACAGAGCCCGTTGGAGAGTTATCGCATCAACAGGGGTCCCCATCAATCTCTATGCGAAATATAGTGCCCAGTGCCGGGGAGCCGTCTGGGAGGATTAGCCCTCAGCAGCAGGTGCTTTCATTGATTGTACAACAGGGGATGATTGAAAGGGCAGACATTTATAATATCTTGTCTTGGAACATCGCAGGGTTGTTAGGAAAATTTCAGGATCCCGTATGGATGCAGTTCATTAGACAATTCTCCGTGATTTGTCTCCAGGAGACTTGGCTTGTGAACTGCAACCTGTTTCTGGAGGGATATAAAGCATTCTTTGTCCCTGCAACCCCGTCACCTTGTGGTAGAGCGAGGGGTGGTTTAGTGACCTACATATCGTTGGCTGTGACCTGTAGGATTCAGCAACTTCCTACTGCTAATAAGGACTCTCAAGTAATTGTCCTAGGGAGAGGAAATGACTGTATGGGCATTATTAATTTTTATAATGCACTAAGTGTGCTGGGGGAGTGTAAGATTGCCCAGCTAGGCTGCCTTATAAGACAGTCCTGTGATTCTGTTGCTCATAATCTTATGGTGGCAGGGGATTTTAATATTCATCCTTGTGGAGACCCTAAAATAAGATGTATGGCTGAGATGGGATGTGCCAGGATGCGGGGATTCCATTTTGAGCATTCCGTTCAGGGGGATGCATTGAATGGTCTGCTTAATGAATTTGATTTGGTATCATCTATGTCTCTGGTTAACCCCCTTAGCACACAGTCCGTTCCTTCTTTTAAAGGATGTAGTGATGGTTCATTTATAGATTACATCTTGATTTCCACCGGACTCCAGTCTAGTTTACGTGGGTTTACCATCATGGATAGCGCTTTTAGCGATCATAATCCCATCTGTGTCCACCTTGGAGGTAGGCTGTTGATAACACAAGCTAGGGTGACATTCCCAGGCATGCTGAGACCGGTGGATGGTAAACGCCGCCTAAAATGGTCACAGATATCCCCAGACTCATTTTTTGGCAAGGTACAAGTATCGTGTGCTACCGAATTAGCTTCTTGTGTGTCACTTGGTTTCCACCCGGGGGGTTCTTGGGGCTTTTGATGTTATTGTTTTAAAGATAGGGGCACTTTTAAGTGCCCCTCTCATGGGACGGTGTTATCTGACCCTAGATGGTTTAATCCACAGTGTTCTAAGGCAGCTAAACTTTTGAAAGATGCTTTAAAAGCTACCCCGAGAAATCAGTCTCTGATATGTGCCCGTCGTCGTGAATATAAACGGGCATTGGTTAACCGTAAGGGCGAACTGAAGGAGGAAATGTGGAGGGACTTACTGGAGGCAAGCACTTTGGGGAACAGTGCAAGGTTTTGGGGCATTATTAATCGACCTTTATTTGAAAAGGCTAGGGATGGAGAAGTAGGCACTAATATATCTGAGGATGAATGGGTGTCTCATTTTAAATCTATTTTTAGACGCCCCATGGAGCCTCATCAATCCCAAAGTAGGGTTAATATCACTGCTCCAATAGTGTTTGAGCAGAAAGAGGTGGAGAAGGCCATCTTAGGGCTAACGTGTAATAAGGCCCCAGGTCCGGATGGTATACCTCCAGACCTTTTTAAATCTAATCCATCTTTTTGGGCCCCAGTATTGATGGCTGTCCTTAACGCGGCGGCCAGGATTGGTTGTCCGGACTCCTGGAGCATCTCAACCATTGTGCCGGTATTCAAGAAGGGCGATCGTAATAGCACTTTGTGTTATAGACCGATCTCCCTTCTTGACTCTGTGGTCAAGGTTGTGGGTGGGGTATTACTGGGAAGATTATCCTCTTGGGCGGCAGAGAATGAGATCATCTCTGATATACAGTATGGGTTCCGCCCAGGGCGCTCCACCTTGGCCCAATGCCTTAATTTATATCTGATCCTGGGAAAGTATACAATTGCCCGCCAAGGTACAATTTACATGGCCTTCATGGATCTTTCCTCTGCCTTTGATTGTGTCAATCGGGGGAAACTGTGGCAATCAATGCGGGCCATGGGGGTGGAGGAAAATTTGGTTGACTTCCTGGAGGATCTGCACAGGGATACAAAGGCTAACATCAGATATGCACAGGATCTTCGTGTATCCAGAGATTTTAAAATAGAGAGGGGGTTCGGCAGGGGTGTATCTTGGCCCCCTTTTTATTTAATTTATATATCAATGACCTGGAAAAATTTTTGATAAAAACAGGGGTTGATTTTCCATATGTGGGGCAAAGAGGTCTGCCCGTCCTGCTATATGCGGATGATGCGGTCCTCATTGCTAGGACGGCAAGGGGACTTCAGACATTGTTAGACACCTTTCGGAGTTTTATGGAAGCCCGTGATTTGGCAATTAATAATTCCAAATCCTATATTATGCAGGTTGGGATTCGCCCGAAGAAATCGTTCCATTTTAAAGTAGGTAATGAGAAAGTACCAACGACTTCGGTATTCTCTTACCTGGGTGTTCTAATAGATGACCGTCTGAATTGGGGTGCCCTGATCCAGAGGAAAAAAGGGGAGGTTACAAGGGCGAATGCGGCAATCTTCAACTTTGCAGCGAAGATGGGTAAGCGCCCAATTGCCGCAATGTTGAAGATATTTCAGGCCAAAAGTGTTGCTATAGCTGGCTATGGGAGTGAAATCTGGGGCTATGTAGCAACCGATGCTCTACAGGTGGTGGAGAACACCTTTCTAAAACGTCTCCTAGGAGTGCCCACTGGAACATCAAATCTGGTGGTACATGAAGAACTGGGGTTGCCATTTTTATGCGACACCTTGGCCATGCGCCCCTTGTTGTTTTGGCTCAATTGTTGGTTAAACAAGGAGTTAGTTCTCAACCATCAGATTTTAAGAGAAATTATGAGTCTTGATTACATGTCTCGTATCCCATGGTTAAAATATATTAGGGGTTGTTTTGAAGAGCTGGGGCGGCCGGACCTTTTTTAAAGCCTGATTCTATTACCATGAAGGATGTGGAATTTGTAAAAAAACCTTTATTACCTTAAAAAAGCATGGTAGAGACGATTTAGAAATTGGGAAATCAAGCGTCCGTAAATATGTGATGCTTAAAACAATCCCATCTATTGAGCCTTATCTTCTGTGGCCATTGTCGCCCCATGAGCGGTTTTTATTAACCAGGTTTCGATTGGATTATTTTCATTTGTTATTAGCTGTCCCAAAAGGGAGCCGCAGAGGCCAGGTGTTAGCATCCTGTGGCTGCGACGGAGTGTCTCCTCAGGATTTGCTACACTTTATGTTTTTTTGTAAATTTTATGATGTACCTCGCAGATATTTTTTAACACCCCTTTTAAAGAAGTTGAATTTTACTCAGGTCCGCCCAGCTCTTTTTTATTTACAACTGTTGAAATTAGACTGTGTGACTTTTATAGTAGGCTTTCTGAAATCCTCTCTGAGATCTAGGATTTGTATGGAGAGATAGTAAACTTCTAACGTTGGTAGGTACCCCCATTACTATCCATATTGATGTAATTTGGTCCTCTGGTGTAGTGGTTCCCCCCATATAATTTTATGTATTAGATGTATATATCTCTGTATTTTAGGGGACAATTTGTTTTAACATTATTGTTATGAATTATATGTCTTAACTGTTATATGGAGTTGTGTAACTTTTATGGTTTTAATCCTAAAGCCGAATAAAGTATTTTGATTTGATGAACTAAAAACTATAACTATAACTTTGAATTATATCACCAAATCAAGAAAATCAAAACCACACTAAAAGATTATTAAACATACTTTGCATTAACGTTCTAACAACTTTAACACAAAAACTAAAAAATTAAACAAAATCATTAAAAAATGATAGTATGTATAACTATATCAAAAAAGATATAAAGACTGAAAAATATGATTCCCTCAATAATGTGTCTCTCAATATTTGTGACATTGCAGTATTTTTGGCATGACATTTGTATAACTCAATATTTTTTTTAAATTATATTTTAGTGAAATACCATATACTTTCCTGCTGTTTATATAATGAGAAGAGCTCTTGCACAACATGTGCATCTTCAGGCTGTGACAAATTATTTTGATTGGTATGTACTGTTTGAACAGCAGTCACCCTCTGTACAGGAATAACGACTCATCAACAGAAGTATTATTATTATTTTTTTTTTAAATGTGTTTATTAGTTTTATAAAAAGCAGGTGCAATCAATAAGTGCACATTCGATGCAGAATAATAAAATCAAACAAACCCTCCTTTACCCCCCCTACCCCTTACCCCCAGGCAGAATGTGGTCAGGATCGAGAACATTCGGACAATGCATGCTCAATAAGAAACTATCATATAGAAACCAATAACAGTGATTGGAAATGAATTGGCATATTCATGTGGCCCACTTCTCCAGGTATGAGGAGCATTATAAAAGACGCAAAATTACATGCCGGGACTGCACACGCCAGTGTGTGGGGCAGGCACCCCCAAGCAATGCGGTAGTCTACAGAGAGAATACGTGAAAAATAATTAGAAACTCACAACAGGTCCGGGTTGGACATTAAATATGCTGTAAGCAAGGCCCAGAAATCCTTGGGGCGAGATGCAACTGGCAGCTCCTCCTCGTAGATCAGGAGCTGGTCCCTGCAGTAGGTCAGATCACATAGCCATTTTTTTTACCGTAGGAGTAGTTTTAGCACCCCAACATTGCGCAACAGCACGTTTCGCTAATAAAAGGGAGACTGCAACTATTCGTCTATTGCAGGGTTTAAGACGCTTGACATACCCAAGTAAGCAGATTTCAGGAGTACATGTCACGGGCTCCAGCACAACATCAGTAAGCAGTCTTGCCACAGCCGTCCAAAAAGCAAATATACCCGCACACAGCCAGGCCACATGGAAGAAATCAGCATCCACCATTCCACAACGCACACAATTGGCAGTCTCCCGTAGACCATACCGATAAAGTTGTAAAGGGGTGTAATAAAGCTGGTGGAGGAATTTAAAATGAATAATACGGAGATTACAGTTGGCCATTAGTCAACCAGTGAGTTGACAGCACGCCGTCCAGACCTCCGGCGCAAGAGGTGAACCCAACGATACCTGCCAACGTAGATAAGAGGGGTGATCAACCTGCTCCCGTTCACGTAGGGAAGCATTATATAGTTTCGTGATTAACCCCTTGCGCCCCTCTCCCGACAGCATCGCCTGCAATGCCCGTAGAGTAGTAGGTTCCGTAGGGTAATCCGGATAAACCGCCCGAATCGCTTGTCGAACTCTAACAATTGTAAATTCAAACATAAAGCCACGGTCAGTACCATTTCTAGCCTCCTGTATTGTTTTGAATTGACCATCCCTGTACAGATCACCCAACCGAGAGATACCAGCCTTAGCTAATTCCCGTAGGGCCAATGGTTCCCGTGCCACAGAGATCTCGGGGTGAGACGCTATCGGCAGCAGCGGTGCGTAAAGATAGGGTAACTGAGCTCGTTTTGCAAGCATTCGCCAAGCCCACGAGGTGCACTGTACAGGGCTTATTTCTGTGCGCGGGCCTCCTGAGCCCCCCGAGAGAGTTGCCGCCTGCAGTGGCATGGGGAGAACAGCATCCGATTCAATAGCCACATGAGGCTGAAAACGCTGAGGAAAATGCCAATAATGCGCGAATTGCGCCTGTGCGCACAAATAGTATAATCGAAGGTCAGGGGCTTCAAAACCACCACGATCAAAGGGCTGCACCAGGAGGTCCCATTTACAGCGAGGCTTCTTACCACCCCAGACAAAGGTCAGCAGGGAAGACTGAAGGGTATGAAACATTGCCACGTTTAATTTAATGGGGATATTAACAAAAAACGTATAGCAATTTGGGGAGAAAGGCCATTTTCACCACTGCTATCCTGTCTGCCAAAGAGAGGGGCAAGTGTGCCCATCTTTCGGCCAATTCCGTGATGCGCGTGACCGTGCGGCCGTAATTCTCAGAGATAACCACTTCTGGATCCCGGTGGAGCCAGACCCCAAGGTATTTCACAGGATCAGACGTCCAGTTTAGCGGAAACTCCATCTCCACTTCCCTCGTGTTCGCTGTAAGGGGAAATACCACTGATTTCGACCAGTTGATCCCCAGTCCTGAGAACCCCTCGAATTTAACATACTCCCGGAGAAGCGCAGGTAGATGCACCACTGGGTCGCGGACATAGAGCAGCGTGTCGTCTGCATAAAGAGAGACCCCAAGCGGCCTCTGTCGAAACCGCAAGGCCGCTGCTGCGTGCTTTTGACGCAATTTGCATGCTAAGGGCTCCAGGGCAAGCAAGAACAACATAGGAGATAGGGGGCACCCCTGCCGCGTACCTCTCTGAATGGGGAACAACGAAGACACCCAGCCATTAACCCGAACTCGCGCCACGGGGGAGTCATACAACACCCTATGCCATTGTAAAAAGAATGGCGGGAAGCCCACCCTAGTCAATATTGTGAACATATAAGGCCATTGTAGGGAATCGAAAGCCTTTGCTGCATCGAGCAGCACAGCAACTGCTTGAAAATCAGGGTCAAAGTAGTGTAGGGTTGAAAAAACAGTGCGCAAATTATGAGCCGTGGATCTCGCTGTGATGAACCCAGACTGATCTGGTAGAACCAAAAGAGGGACCAATGGTTGTATTCTAGTGGCGATCATTTTTGCCAGAATCTTTGCGTCAATATTAATAATCGATAGGGGCCGATATGACTCGCAGATATTGGGGGCCTTGTCTGGTTTCAGCAATGTGACGAGTAAAGCTTCACGAAGGGAAGGAGGTAATTTCCCCGTCTCATAAGCTTCCGCATATACTTCCAAGAGTCTGGGGGCAAGTACCGACACATAAGCTTTATAAAACTCACTAGGCAAACCATCTATGCCTGCAGCCTTACATGTCGGAAGGGACATTATGGCCTCCTTAACCTCTTCTTCAGTGAACGGCTGCGTGAGATATTCACGATGCGAAGTAGATAGCCAACCCAGCGCGACATCCTCCAGTTATGCGTCGATCTCAATAGTTGATGGAGAAGCCTTCGTGGCATATAGTCGAGTGTAGAATTGCAATACTATATCGCAAATCTCAGTATTCGAGTTATGAGCTACCCCGTCTTCTCCCATCAATTCTGTAATATGCTCCTGACTGCGTGGCTCAGTTAGTTTTTGGGCCAGAGACCGGCCCGGACGGCCTCCCTCTCCATAGTAGCGGGCAACTCTTCGGCGGGAGCAATGAAGGAGCTCCTGATCAGCTGTAGCATTATACTCCGAAACAATGTCGCGCACTGAAGCCAACTTAGTTGTGGAAGGATCAGATTCATACTCGCGTTCTAGTTTAGAAATATCCGAAGCTAAGCGTTGGAGTCTCCACCGAATATCTCGTAACACGCCGGATTGCGCCCCTATACACGTCCCACGAATAGTCACCGTAAAGGCCTCCCACATCAGTCCCACACTATCCACCGATCCCTCGTTTTCCCTAAAAAAGTTTGTAATCGCCTCAGCGACAGTCAGGCGAAAGACAGGATCCATAAGTTCCGACGGCTGTAGTCGCCACGCAAAGGGCGGGCGTTCACAGGCAGGAATACGCAACTGGAGGAGCACCGGAGAGTGGTCAGATAAAGTGCGGGCCTCATGCGACACCCCCACCACCCATGGATAGACCCGCTCTGAGGCCAGCCACATGTCTATCCGGGACCAGGATCCATGCACTGAGGGCACGAAAGTGCCCTCCCGGTCAGTGGGATGGCAGCTGCGCCAAACATCGCACAAGGTGCCTACGTCCATCAAGCCCCGCAAAGCCTCCGCAGCTTGTTTAGGTCGCACCTCGCTACTACCCATTCTATCCATTGAAGCATCCAGACTGAGGTTGAAATCTCCCCCCCAAATAATAGCAACAGTAGGAAATGCAGAGATTCTACGCCATACATCGGAATAGAAGGAGGGGTCGTCGATATTAGGGCCATACACATTCACCAGCAGCACATTTTCACTACCAAGTCGTCCATATATAAGCACCACTCGTCCACATTCGTCCACGTCAGATCGAATCATCTTAAAGGGAACTCCTTTTTTCACCAGGGTCAGTACGCCTCTAGAGTAGGTAGAATAAGAGGACGCAGCTTTGGCGCCCGCCCAGCGCATACCCACTTTCGTAGCGGAAGCCTTGGTTAAGTGAGTCTCCTGTAGTAGAGCTATTTGCACTCCCATGCGATCTAAATAAGCAAATACTGCTCTTATTTTTTTGGGAGAATTAAGGCCACGTACGTTCCATGAAAGAAGCTTAACTGTATGACTCATGGTCCTAGACCTTCCATAACAGAGCACCTAAATAATAAGGCATTCAAAGCATATCCGAAGTACCATGTTGCACCACATCGGTAGAGAACCCACCCCGCTACATTACCATTCTGCCTGCCCTGTAACCGCCCCCCCAACCCCCATCCCACTTCAGCTTCCCCAACACGCCAAAGCCATCCCCAAAATATCCCACCCCTCCCCCAACATACCCAACAACCACACAGTGCATTTGGGGTACTCCCAATTTCAGGGGCGCTGAGTGCTACTAGCCTCCCACGTAGTGAGAGGTGGCTGAGCAGGTCTGATATTGCGCCAATAATGGGCTGCCTCAATAGCATGTAGCAGAATGAAGCAGCGTATAGTACCCATCAGGTCTTTTAGACGCCTCATCTTAGAGACCCATTATATGGCTCCACAGAGCCAGTGCAAGCACCTAATCGGAGTCCCGGGCAATTGTCATAGAGAAACTCACATTTTGACTGAGCAGTAGCTGCATAGAGTTTAGAGCTCACCTATTAACCAATCTAATAACCAGTGCCAGCTGTCCACAAGAAGCAGAGAACCCAACAGCATGAAGTTAGAGATTCTTCCACATGACACACATCATTGCATAACACCCCCATAGAGAGTTCTAAGACGTAGACATAGATATAATTCGCAACAATGTGTAGTATTTTGCAGCTTGCAATCACTCCATCTCGTTAGTGGCACTACTGGCCTCATTCCTTCTCCGTGTTTAGCGTGCTCCAGGGCTGCTTTTGGAGAAGAGAAAATTTTACAATCCCCATCTGGGCCAATGCGCAAACGAGCCGGATAAAGCATCGCATATGGGACCTCTTCCGTCTGCAGGAATTTTTTTACGGCGCCAAATTCACGCCTGGCCGCTTGAACAGCCACCGTGAAATCCGGGAAGAATGCCAGCGAGTTTCCCTGATGTACCACATTTCCCTTCTCTCTAGCCAGCCTCAAAATGGTATCCCGGTCCCTATAGTTCAACAGCCTGGCCATCACAGGGCGGGGAGGAGCTCCGGGAGCCGGTCTGGCAGCCAGTGATCTATGGGCGCGCTCCACAACAAACAGGTTGGAGAAGTGCTCTGCGCCAGAACATTTCAGCTATGAGGCGTTCCATAAAGGTCTCCATTTTCCCTACATTTGTGGATTCAGGCAGGCCTGTGAGTCTGATATTGTTGCGCCTAGACCGCGCTTCTAAATCCTCATTTTTGGCCTGGATGAGGGCCAATACCTTCTCCATATTAAGTGCCTTTTCTGAAACTTCGCCCAGGCCATCTTCCGTAGCAGACACTCTTTGCTCCACCTCCCCCATGCGCGCATTATGCTTTTCTAGTTGGGAAGACATGTGGTCCAGTCTATGATTAACTGCAGACATCGTGCCCTCTATTGATTGTAAGCTGCGCTGCATAGCCAGCAATGTAGCCTCCAGAGTGGGGGGGGAGTCTGCCTGGGCATCGGCCTCCGAGTCTGACGCCGCCTTCTGCATAGTTCTAGATGTCTTGCATGCCTCGAAGGTGAGACGAGGCTGTGATTTGTCCGTACGTCCCATGGCCTCCCACGCTAGGTGCGCTGCGAGAGGAAAGATGTATTAAAGGAGAATAGCGTGAAGTTGGTAAGATGGTACAGATTCAGCCAGGGCCCCAATCTCCCGCCCACTGTCCCAACAGCCAGACAGTGTTCACCACAATTCGCAATGTGCCAGCATTCAGCCAGCGGGTAACCACTCAACGCAGATATGTGACATGGAAGCAGCGCCCGCCCAGGCCAGCCCCTGATCCACCAGTGTCCAGCTCCAGAGATCCCCCAGCTGCCAGTGCAGAAAGCTCGGCTGTGTTGCCCCAGAGCCGCAGAGGGGCAGCTAGTACAGGATTCCTCTATTGGTCAAAGCTGAGCACAGTTCAAAACCACAACCCAGCTCTATTGAGGATATGTACGTGTGTTCCCAGAAGCTCCTCGTGAATCAGTGACAATGTTCAGCAGCTACTCCGCAATATAGTCAGCAAGATTTCAAGGTATCAGCAGCGTTGTAGTGCTCCCAGGAGAATCCAGTAGAAACCAAAGCCGCCACTCCAAACTCCACAGCCTCGCCACAGACGGCTACGCGCTCACCGCCAGGAGCCTCTCGCTATTCAGTGCACTCTATATTGCAACCAGCTCCGGTCTCAGGCACCTCCTCGTGTGGCCTCGCTCTCAAGGCCCCTCGATGCGAGCGCTATCTCTCCTGCCACTGCGCACCCCAGGAGCTAGCCACACCAGCTTACCGCCCGCCCACAGGTGCCCGCTCCAGCTCGCAGAGCACAGCTCAGCAGGGGCCAGCCCCCGCCTCCACAGTCACGGGCCCCAGCCAGGCCGCACCGCACTTACCGGGCCAGCAACGTGAGCAGCGCCGATACCAGGGGGCGCGCAGCGCCTCAGCGCCAGGGGAGCCATCCACCGCGGGGCCGCCACTCCGCACCGACTCCAAAGATGGGCAGGGATCCGCTCAATGGCGCAGAAGGTCCCCGCACTAGAAATCGCCGATGTGGAAGCTTTGAAGCGTCCGCGACCTGCAGACAGACGCGATGCTTCGCTCTGATCTAGCGCTCCGGTGCCGCGTCCATTAGCTGGGCCCGTCAGTCGACCATCTCGGCAGCCGCCATCTTGTGCTTGCGCCTCCGGGACTCCGCCGTCCCCAAATCAGCCTCTACAGCGCTCCCCGCCGCGCCGAAGCTGTGCCAAATCATGCAGTGATAACTCTCAAAGAGGCAGGTGTAACTGGGAAAATTGTACGCAGGTATTTCAGGCAAATAATGGGCGGATGGTAGCTCAGCCGGGCAGAGCTACACTAGAGTGCGGCCATCTTGCCGTGCGCCTTCTAGCGCCCCCCAACAGAAGTATTATTTCAAGAAGTATAAATCTCTGGCAACATGACAGACACATGTTCCATGAAAGGCCAAATTTTGAACAACCTCTCATTGGTGAGTTGGTCCCATAACAATGCAGCAAAATTTTCATTGAAATAAACAACCTACCTGTGCTTATCACCGATGTGAAGATGGATATTTCCTACACCATATGAGTAGACCATTTGGATAGTACTTTAGTTTGTACACTATTCTCACTTTGAGTGTTAGGCCCATACATTTCTTAAGTGAAGTTAAAGTCACAGGTGTGCCCGACAGTGACCCTCCCGATATCTTCCATGCTCCCTCAAAAACTATTAGGCATGCAAGTTTATTTGGTGCAGAATTTACTCAAAGAAGGCTTCATCTAGAAAAAGTTGTGTATAGTCAACTGGCAAAAAAACTGTATTAGTGTCTTTACATTCAGCATCTCAAGTGAATGGGGGTGGGAATTTTTTCCTGAACTAAATTGGGAGGCTGCCAAGTGAGTACTCTGTCTGGGCTCATTGTGGAACTTGCCTGCATCTGGATTGGGCTATACTGCCGCTCTTCTGCACTGCACAGATTGTGCTTGTGAAGAGACGTCATGATTGCTATGTGCATGTTCCTCGTAATGACTGGAAGAACAAGTAATCATCTGATTAAACTCAGCAGATTAAAAATCACTTCCAGATTCTGCTCCCTGATCCTTTTCCTTAAATGCTGGCATAGTTCCAGACCCTGCCTCAGAGCTCTCCCCTGTTATTTGCGTTTGGGCCTGGAAAGCTGTTATTCGAGGTATATCATCTGTGTTTTACATCTAAAATGTGCCCTCATAAAAACAATGGCCTAGGTAGAATGCAGAGGTACTCACTGAAATGAATGTGGTGTGTGTGCTATGAGCTGTAAGAGTGCAATGAAATGCTGTGAGAGTGCAGTGAAGGGTAATAACAAGAACAGTCTCAAAATGGGTGTGCTCTCTCATTGCTCCATGGTGTATGCTGTAGTGGGTGGAAAATAAAGCTGTAGTGCACTACAACTGATCAACGTCTGAAGGGGGCTGACACATTGATGCCGAGGGCTGGGGGGCACATGAAAAGCCATGGGCAGCAGCAGGTAAAAAAAGAAAAAGAAAAAGGCTGGAAACTTTTTCATTACCTGTCTGGGCCAATTGTGCCCTATTCAGAACTCGATCAGACCCTGAAGAGGCCAAAATCTCCAAATGCCCCCCGGGGAGGTCAACCCATGTTGAGTGTGCTGAGCTTCCAATTCTTTTGCCTTGAAGGCACCAGGAAAGCCCTGGGCAGATATGCAAACAAACAAATTTTGACAGTCAAATATTCCCTTCCCTCTGTGGGCCAATCACGCCCCTTCTAAGGCCTCATTACCTCCTCGAGAAGGGAAAATCACCAAAGTTCTAGAAGACCCCTCCATAGTTAGACCCACACACGGTGGCTAATACCCCGAAGCACAAGAGAACTCTCTGGTGCCTAGTGGGATACGATCACAAGCAGAGATCTGTTTGACACAGCCATTGATGGAAAGGGGAAACTCTCCACTTTCTAGTGATGCCTCTCGCAAACCATGGCTGATGTGGGGAGATATCCCACTGGACTTGCATGGAGCTCAAATTACCTGCTCCTCATGGCACCATCGGTGGGATTTGTGACGTCAGTGTGCGGTACGTCATACTGACATCACTGATAAGTGGGGAAGTGGAGGGAGTTGATGCACAAGAAATTCTGCTTTGGCCCCCACAGTAAGACCCATGAGAGGAAGCCACTGGTGTGAGTACCTCCCTCAAGATGAAGCGTTGATGTCCTTTGCTCTAAGGAGATAGCACAGAGGATGTCAATGGGCTACCTAGCTCAGAAAGGAGGTAAAGGTGAAACAATGTCATAGTGAAATACATAGGCCTCGCTGCTCTGAGAAATTAGAAAGTATTTTAAAAATTAGCATCTCCTTTCAAATTTATCACTTGCAGTGATAACAATGAATGTCCTCTTTAGGCTGTTGTTCCTGCATCAGGCGCTCCTAGCATTGTAACTGGTTTTATTTTATGTTTTATATAGAATATGTGTAGTGACTTCATTTGTGGGTAGGAAACCTACACTGCTCAGGAAGTTGGTACCATATTTTGTGAAGGGGGGGATTTCCTGACCTACCCCCAAAACTGGGTCTCATTTGTTCTTCCTCTTCCATTGGTCTTGACTCCAAACTGTTTGCGGTGAAAAAGAGCAGGGTAGACCTGGTGTTAGGTTTCTTTGTGTGTGCTGTGGGAAAAGTCCTTTGAAATGTAATAAGGACAGGGTACAGCTCCTCCCCTGCCATCCTGCCAGGAAGATCCTCTCCCAACCACACCCTTGTTCCCTGTCTAGGCCCAGTGTACATTCCTGATGGGGAAACCATTAACAGGCTTAGGCAGATGAAAACTCTGAGAAACTCCTAGAGAACCCTCAGAAATTTTGGGCCAGCTTTCTAAAAGTGTAATTTTCAAAATTATAATCTAAAATCCGAATTTTTCATTAAAGAGGGCTTTAAATTACAATTGATTTGAGTGTAAACCTTATTTTCCTATCAGCTCCCAAACTTAGGTTTTCACTTATTAAGTGTATTAAGGTAAACCAATGACTATCCTGTGGGAGAGACAAGCCATGAAATAGTGAAAAACGACTTTAGGAGTTTTTCACTGCTAGGACATGTAAAACCTAAACCCACATGTCTTACTTTTAAATACAGTGCACCCAGCCACAGGATCCTTTAGGGCCTACCTTAAGGGTAACTTGTGTGTTTTAATAAGGAGGTTTTAGGCATAGTAAAGCTTTATGTTGCCAAATTTAAACAGCAGTTTTAAACTATACTACAGGCTGCAGTGGCAGGCCTGAGACATGTTTTAAAAGGCTACTGTAAGTGGTGGCCTTATGAGTGTTGCAGGTACACTAGTAGCATTTAACTTGCAAGCCCTGGGTACATGTAGTACCACTTTACTATGGATTTACAAGTAAGTTAAATGTGCCTATAATGTGTAGCCTATTGTATCTTGCTTTACGGAGAGAGCACAAGCACTTTAGCACTGGTTAGCTGTGGTAAAGTGCACAGAATCATAAAGACAACAAAAACGAATTGAGGAAGGAAAAAGTTTGGAGTTGACCCTCCAGAGGGGGCAAGGCTCAACACACTCTTTTTCCTTTGAATATTATATTTATTTTTCTGCAAAGCCATCAAATTTGTCACTCTCAATTTTAAAGTTCACATTGTTAGTGCTTGAACAATATTAATCTTTAGGTACAATGCAATGAGAACATGTCTGAATTCACCATTATGGCATAGTAAACAGGCTACATTTAGCAATGGATCAATTTTCTGGAAATCTGAGAGGCAAAAATGTATAAGAGTCTATGATTTGTTTGACAGTCTTGCCCATATTTCCTTTTCTGAATTTCAGGTAAAATTGAATTGTCTTTATTCCTACACAAAGAGTGAAAAGGAGCATATAATTGTATCAAGTAGAATTAAATTGTAAATACAACAAATCTCATAAATCCATCACATCCAAATATATTGATCAGGGAGTCTTTGTTCATCTGTTTCAAAGTCCACTTTATTGAAGTTTTGAAAACATGAGTACATCAGCCCAGCCAACGCGTTTCGTCCAACAGGACTTCATCAGGGTTGGGTATGTTCCTCAATAGAGCAAGCAAACTTTCCTATAGTAGTGAGAATGAAAGGGTAAAAGGTGTCCCCAGGATGTCCTCATTCCAAGAATTAAATGGTGTGGTACCTTATGATGCGACTGCTCGCTATTTGAGACTCGGAAACGGATACTGTAGATCACGTCATAAGGTACTACACCTTTTAATTCTTGGAACGAGGACATCCTCGGGACACCTTTTACCCTTTTATTCTCTCTACTAAAGGAAAGTTTGCTTGCTCTTTTGAGGAACATACCCAACCCTGATGAAGTTCTGTTGGACGAAATGCGTTGGCTGGGCTGATGTACGCATGTTATCAAAACTTCAATACAGTGGACTTTGAAACAGATGAACAAATACTCCCTGATCAATATATTTGGATGTGATGGATTTATGAGATTTATTGTATTTACAATTTAATTCTACATGAAACAATTATATGCTCCTTTTCACTCTTTGTGTATCAATAGTTGTATTTATTGTGGTTTCGAAGAAGTTGGGTCACGAAAATGTTAAGCATAGGAGATCAAGACATTGATGAGAAAACTATACCTGTGAAAACAATCTATGGCCCACACTGCTATTATTGGCATTTGGATTGTCTTTATTCCTCTAAATGTAAATATATTACCCTCGTGAACATCGCTTTTGACACCATCACGAAGCTGAATGGTGACATTGATCTTTCAACTAAGATTATTGATCTCCTTCATTTTTCGTCATTCAGACCTAGAGTGTCAGCTATTTATAAATACTTGTCTAATACAGGGATCTTTAGGCCCAAATCTAAGGCAGAAATTGAATAGTAAATTGATTTGAGTTGCTCATAGTCAATTCCCTTCAAGAATAAGAACTTGCTAAGAATTAAAAAGACCTAAAGAGGTGATAATACTACCCAGACACTTTTTCTGTGTATAATGCACTATATGCAATGCCTAGTTTACCCTCTAAAATTTTTAATAGCTTTGGTAGTAAATGCTAAACATGCGATTGTACCAACAGACTCTTAAAGCACATGTTATTTTTGTGTCACGATTGTCTTGTTTTTTTTGGTATAAAGTCATTTTTCAAGTTTCTATTATTTTTAGTTTAACAGTTCACTTTTTGGCAAATTTGGATGCTGACTGGCACACTGATTATTCCAATAATGGCCTACTGGACCTTTTATTGGACCTAGCCTACCAAAAAGCACAGTTTAGTGAGAACATTTGCTTGCTCTCCACCTTTGCCTCTGAATAGAGATTTGTTATGGTATCCTATTACTCTTTATCTTAATAACATGAGTAATAACAATGCAGAGAGGCATAATGTATTTATGTGGAACATCAACCCCCTTGAATGCAGAACATTCCTCAGCTTTGCCTGCAAAGATAAACCTAATCTCTCATTCGTTCTTATTGTGTCCCATGAGTGTAATTTCTATGCAGCTAACTCATATTACATTGTAGATTTGTGACATCGTCCAACACATTGTCTATGGGTGTTGATAGAAGAAAAGCAGTTTTTGTTTTTCAATAGTGCTATTGCCGTTCACAGAAATAAATGGCAAGCATTAGTACATAGCTTCCAGTTGTGTGCTAATGTTTATAGTAAATACCCCAAACCTCCGCACCCACCCCTTATGCTTTTGACATGTCCCATTGCCTACGTGGCCAGGTCTCCAGGCTCTGTAGAAGGGCTGGTGCAGGGTCATTATCTTGCATTCAGACTCAGGGACGAGAAAAACGAATCTTGTCATCCCATTCCCCACGATATACATTTATCTGTGAACCCGCATCCAAGACAAGGAATTTCTATGATTTTGCAAGCTTATTTTAAAGTCTGAGAGGGGGCATAACTATAAAAATGTTATACAAGAACTGACAACACTGGAAGGACAAATCTCTGTTATCATCCAAATGCATCGACTGCATTTTTCAAACACTTTACTCCTGATAAACAAAAGGCATAAACACATTATAGATGGGTGCCTATAATTTTCATCACTTCTCACATTTACTCAGGTTTCCACATAATATCTGTGGATTTCTTCAGAAGTAAATACTACGTGCTGTCATAAATGATTGCAGACCACGAGACTATAAATTACGATCTGTCATTTGTGCTTTCCGAGAACAATTCTTGTATTTCAAACAAAAGTTAAAAGTAAGATGCACAAAAGTTATAACTCTACCATTTCTTTTCTGATACCAGGCCGAACAAACTTTTGTAGACTGCGCGAGTAGCAGAAATTAAAAGCACACTGGGTGAATTACATTTCTAAAAGCTCGCGGCTTTGTTATTTCCTCAGGTACACTTTCTTTTGTCTGCTTCTTACAAAACATATTTTATGTATGTTTTTTTACTGCATTGTGTTTACAGGCAGGGGTGTTTATATGAAATGCAGCACTAAACTTTAATGAAGCTTAGATTTTAAATGGCAGTGTATTATGCTCTGAACAGTTGCTTAGCTGCGGTTTCTCCAGGTCCCTCCAGAATACCGAACCGATGGTGATCAAAGGCCGGTCTTTTGTATTAGCCTCGCAAGCCTCGGGATGTGATTGAAATACACACAAAGTGAAATGGAGGCCTCTCCTGCTGCTGCAATCCCCAGGCCGGATTCGCTCCTTTGTCTGCACTGCCAGGTTTGAAGGGGCAGAACAATTGAATTAGAATGCGCAAGAAGCAAAGCATTGCTTATCTTGTCACATTGTACATTCTACCTTTATAATTGATCATAGCTGGTATTCCTGACCTACCTGCAGGCAGCTGCAGTCCTGAGGAGCGAGCTTCGTACCTGAGCATGGCGCGCCATTTTGATATCTTTGACAGAGCCTTTGATACCTCGTATCCAATATTGAAAGTAGCAGCAGGTGCTCTCCTCTTGAATCCTCTATAATTTAATGATTTGTGTACTCAAATGAAGCGCTTTAGAAATCATAAATGAAACAATTGGTCGGGATGTAAAGCCTAGAGTCGTGTCCTTTTCATTCGTCTTGGGAATCACGGCTGGCAACTGGAATAAAAACTTTCTCAAGGGCATGTCTTACTGTGCATAAATTTTAATTGCTTCTATTTTTTCAAGATCCATGCGACGAAGCAAATTCTTATAAAGGTTGCATTATTTCAGTCTGAGAAGCAAACGCTAGCCAGAGTTTCGACCGTTTTAGATGGTAAAACATAACTAAGGGGCTCATTACGATGGCGGGCGGAGGCACCTCCGCGGTGCTGGCGGAAAATGCCATTTACCGCACTCCAGCAGCGGTCCACTCGCCCGCCATATTACAATCGGCAAACACAGCCCATTTCACGTCCACCGCGGTTCGTCGTGAACCGCCACAAATTGACACATGCCACCGTGGCGGTGTGAGCCAATAGAGACCCACCGCCGTGCGGAATGACGTCCCGTCCGCCGTACAAATCACGATGCCCCAAACAGCCCGTCACACCGCTGCGGAGAAACCACCCAACCAGAGACGGCGGAAGCACGACAGCGGAGCGCGAAACCAGACTCCCGGTCACCTCCACCCGGTCCCGACCGCAATGTATCTAGCTTTACACGCCTTTCCGGTGCTGTACCTGATCCACTACCAGCAAATAATGGCCGTCGCAGACAACGCCACAGGTACGCAATCACACAACTCCGCACACAACCACAACACACAAGTCCTGGGCTGACATACGGTTCCTGTCCACATCAGACACTCTGGTGGGGACAGGAACACATCCCCAAGTGTACCCACACATGTCCTACCTGTCACTAAATCACCCCTCCGTATCCAGGCCACCCATCAACCGCGAAATCACAGCAATGTCCCGGTCACGTCACCGCAGCGGTGCAGACGCGGGAAAACATGCGCACAATGTAGTAGGCAGGGCCAGCGCCAGGCATGGGCAGTCCACAAAGATCATAGGGCCCCACCTCCACCCTTCACACACTACGACCCCTACACCCATTAGGGGACATGCTGTGTGCCCCTCCTGTGCCCCCAGTGCACAATTAACCAGCCAGGTGTACCCAGACTATGCACCACACACACCAAACAACCAGGGAGCCTGTCTCAGAAGGTGGGGGTGAAGAGGAACACCCTGCACAGAAGCTCAGGGGCAGGGCATCCCTCCTCCTCACACCTACCCTCCACTCATGTGAAGCAAACTGAGTCCAATCACAAAATGAACACTCACACTGCATATGAACAACCACTTAACTGTACACACTGCCTGTCAAGTCACCCAGACACACCCCACACTGACACACAGCCACATACACATACCAGATGTCAGCAGCAATGGAGGACAATAAATGGGCTAGCCAAAAGTGAGGTGGACAGTGCTGGAAAGCCATGGAGCAAGCCACAAAGCATGTGTACATCACATGCAAGAGAAGGAACATATCACATCACCCTTAGGCCATCAAATCAGACATGGATGGCACAGTGAGTGAAATTAAACCACAGTGACCTCTGTGCAACAACTCAGGGAGACAGCAAGGCAATCCATGCATAGGCACAGGAATGATAGGAAGTGTCTGAAGTCAAACAGTGAGCAGCCACACATCTGTCTCAACTTACTTGACATGTGTATACTATCAGCACAACACACATGGCTCATTGTCATACTCCATGACTGTTAAACACAAGTTTGATCTTTCACACATACCCCTCCTCTACCCACCTCACACCTGCAGCACTCAACACCAGTGGCATACACACAGAATGGTACAAATGAGGTCCTGTGAGTATACTGACAACCAATCACACTCCCTGGTGTGCATCCACAAACATCACACACACACTCAGGGATGCCTGAACCAATGCTGGCACAAAAACAATAGCCAAACACAAACCTCTCAAACAACATACACAGAAGTCCAACAAGCCCACATATGGCCAGCCAAACAGTGGAAAGGCAATGGGACCCCAGACAGAACAGGAGTACACAACATTGTCACTCGGGACCAATGCACAGACACCATACCCCAACACAAACAAGAAGTACATAATCTCTAAAGAATCATGAACACAAACTGGGATCAATGGGACAATAAGCTAACCCAGACAGACACACCACACCACCCATCAAGTCAACATGGTGTCATAGTGTACCACATGCATACACATGCACAATCCTGACAAGTGACAGGTCAAAGATAGGAGGACATAGCACTAGTGTGCACTCAAAACAAGGCCAGCAACCAGAATATAACTTGCTGCATGTGACACACACACAAGTAATGTACACTACACTTGCAACACACATCTGAATGTATCACAATGCACAAACAACTCACACACAATGTAATGCAAATAGAACATCACACACAGAGTATCTGTCAGCAGAAAGAGCCAACACAGCTCAAACACTGCATACATCCACAACAAAAACACAACAGATGCACATGCCAATCCATCACATTGCAAACTCAGCTGGACATCAGAGGATGCACACCAGGCAAGTACAAGGCAACATACACTGACAGCACTGCATGCAGGCCAAGCAGTG
The DNA here is from genome assembly GCA_963921515.1 of Calotriton arnoldi. NCBI lineage: Eukaryota > Metazoa > Chordata > Amphibia > Caudata > Salamandridae > Calotriton > Calotriton arnoldi. The sequence goes on from CAWUFW010011068.1 coordinate 273,684, forward strand.
TGTGCACACCATCCAAATCAGCAGCACACACATCTCAGTGTCACACCATGTACTCCCACAACACAAATCAGCACAGCACACAGACAACATCACACTCTGGAAGGGTAGCAGTACCTCAGCAAACATACATACAGCTAACCCAACACTCACAGATGCACAACTCAAGGATACCCAGGTGCAAACAACATGAACAGATGACTGTGCAGCACAAACAGTTGCACTGCACATGAGCAACCATGACTGCAAACCAGTACAAGAAAATCACACATAACCATATGTGAAACTGTCCTGAGTGTCACATTGGTCCTGTGCACAAATCAGCACCACAAAGCATAGTGTAACAAATAAAGTGTTGGGGAGGCTCACACACTGGCAACCCAAGGGGATAGGTGACATGAGAGTGAAGTGGTGTGTGTGTCAGTAGTAGACAGGTCAGGAGTGTACTATACACAAATACATGGAGGAGTCACTCACAATGGGTAGGCATCAGAAGCAAAGGTAGGGGATGGTATGACTCCACATCCCACATACCATACTGGAGCCAAAAATGGCTCAAGTGACAGCAATGCATGAGAAAACTCACCAACAATGTCAGTGTGGCTGAGCAGGTCTGCACAGTGAGCACAAACAGTAACAAGACACATGGCTGATCAACAAAACACAATACAGACTTGGCTGTCACACACTCTGCATACTCACAACTGGCAGCAACAACAAGTAGGTGTCCCCCAGGAGTGCAAGGACACACCAACATACTGCACAGTGCACAACCTACAACTCCCACATGTGCACACAATCACAAGCACAGGGCAAACAAATCAAACAAACAGGCATTCAGCTCCTGGGTGATACATGTGTACAGTTGGCATTGCAGGGGCACACACACATCAACAATACTGAACAAGTCACCCCCTTCACACTTCATGACCACTCAAGTGCACACATTCAAATGTACCCATGTGACTAGGAAGACAGCCCATCACAAGATGAGCATACACCAACACTGCTGTTCACACATCAAGAAAGATCACACAGACATGATGGACCCTGGCCAGCCTGCCTGCAATCCTGTGGATAGAATTCCCCTTCTGTGCTGGTAGTGCATCCCAACATGACGTGTACAATTTAGCAAACCTGACCATAGAATGATTAGGATAACATTAGGTCATCACAAACAACCATCATTGCACCCCCAAGCCTCAGAGGCAAGAAGAACTGAAGTGCCTGTCACCTCTGGCAAACTCTGAAAAAGTTAAACAAGCCATTGGCAATGTTAAAGTGGCATACAGAGCATGTGTCACATTAAACCATACCCATACATAAAACATTTTTCATGTAGCAAGTACACTGACAAAGCAGACAACAGGAGTAACTGTCTTTATTACATATTACCCAGATAGGCATCAAAAGTAGACAAGAGCAAGGCCAGTGGCCAGTCCATAGTTCAAAGTAGGCACATGTGTGCATGAGAACCTGCACAAGGAATGGGCAAACAAAGTGAAAAACAGCAAGGCCAGTGGCCAGTCCATAGTTCAAAGTAGGCACATGTGTGCATGAGAACCTGCACAGGGAATGGGCAAACAAAGTGAAAAACAGCAAGGCCAGTGGCCAGTCCATAGTTCAAAGTAGGCACATGTGTGCATGAGAACCTTCACAGGGAATGGGCAAACAAAGTGAAAAACAGCAAGGCCAGTGGCCAGTCCATAGTTCAAAGTAGGCACATGTGTGCATGAGAACCTGCACAGGGAATGGGTCAGACCGTACACTGCCATGGTCAGCAACACAGCTAGGGGGATAACAATGGGCAGTCCAGGCAATGCTGTGGGAGAGACAGGTATGGGAGGGGGACTTAGCCTCAGACTTGGCTGTCAGTCAAACTGGGAGGTGGCTGATTGTCGGGCCCAGTTGTAGGACTGGACCTGGGAGAGAGAGGACCAGCTGAGGTAGAGGCATCAGTGGCTTTGGGAGCCAGAGGGCTGCTTGGACCGGGTGGCATGGTGGCACGTGGAGGTGGAGACATGCTGCCGTGAGACACAGTGTGTGAGGGAGAATGTGGAGGGGTGCCTTTCCACTTCTTGGGGATTCGATAGGTAATTTTGGTCTTGATAGGAGTGGGAGGTGGGGCGGGCACAACAGGCACACTCTCCACCATAGGTGCATCTGGTGCAGGCGGTGTCCCTCCTTCTGGGGATCTGCTGGATCCGGCGGTACGCTTGGCCTGGCCTTGCCTTTTCCCCTCCATCCCCTGTTGACCAGGTGAACCCCCTACAGTGCCCTCCTTTCCCAGCTTCACAGGGGTGTGGGTGGGAGTTGAGGTTGTGGGTGAATCTGCCTCAGAGGGATTTTTCTGCTGACTCTTAGCAGGCACCAGCTTCACAGCAGGCACGGCAACTGCCTGCTTGTCTTTGGGAGATGCGTTTGGGTCGGGAGTGTCCTTGGATGGGGATGATTTTGAGGCATGTGAGCCTGAGGCCTGCTTCTTGGCTTGATGCCCCTGAGTGTCACCTGAAGGGCTTTTGCCTTTGCGCTCCGGTGTGACTTTGGTTTGTTTGGGGGATGGTGTCTGCGCTCTGGCCCGCTTGGGGTGCTGCTGTTGTGTGCTGCGTGTGGTGTACCTTGAGCCTGAGGGCTGTGGTGTGTGGTCACTCTCGTCAGATGTAGCCACTGACAGGGGGGTGGCCGAAGGGACTGAAGCTGGACTCTGAGCCTCTGACAGCCGAATGGCTGCTGTCACTGTGGAGGACAAAGACTGGACAGTCCTGTGTAGCCTACCCACGTCTGAATGAATGCTCTCCATGAAGGCAACCACCTGTGCCAACTTCTTGTCATGGTCTAGGAAGGCATTCAGGAGAGTTGTCTGACCCACACACAGCTGGCGCAAAAGATCCACAGCCTCAACACTGAGGGCAGCAGGGGAGACAGGGGCAGTGGTGCCTGGGGGAAAGGACACTGTTCCCTTCTTACTGGTGCAAACACGGGCAGCACTAGTGGAAGTAGCTGGGAGGGCACTGGACGATGTGTGGTGGAAGAGGAGGCAGATTTCCCACTCCCTGTGCCCGCCAACATCGAGGAGTCACCGCTGGCGTCAGATGAGGTTGAGGTTGGTGTCTCTGGCTGTGATTCCTCAAGCACACTCCTGTCCCCCTCCGAGGCGCTGGTCACATCAGTGTCAGTGTGCTCATGTGTAGCAGTCGTGCCTGATACCTCACCAATGGTGTCCGTCCCCTGTCCTCCTGTGCCCTCGGTAGATGCTGCAAGAGACAGAGACGTAGGTTCAGTTTAGTGCCATACACACAAACATCATATGCAAGCAACGCACAAAACAAGATGGTGATACCCCCATGTTGCACACCACCCTGTGCAGCCACATTGTGCAACCTTAAGTCAAAACTCAAAAATTGCATGGTAACATGCAAACTTGGCATAATTGACCCATTTGATGTCCACACAGCCAAATAGCTTGCCCGTGCCATCATGTAACCAGACATACAGATCCCTCTGAGCATACCTAGGTCCATGTGGGTGAAAAAGATGTACATTCCAACATGTTGTCACAGTCACATATGGAGTCACCATAAGGGGACAACACAGATACAGACTCCAAAATATAATTTCGCAATGTCCATGAGCTCATGCCATCCACCATGTCGTGCTTTGGGGCACAAGTAAAGTTGCACATTGGTGTCAGATGTGTAGTTCTCACAATTTTGAGGTCAGGCACTGCACACATTGATGAAAGCACACTCCGATGAGGCACACTGCCGTTCACTGCCATGGGATGTCCCTGACTCCCCCAATGCAGCCTATGCCATAAGGCCACAACTCAGAATGCAACGTCAAGGGCCATTACATCAATGACATGAGAAAGTACATGTAGCGAAAATGCATGACAGCTGCACCCAACAGAGAGGCCATTTACAAGCCATTGCATCACAATAGCAACATCACAGAGCTCAGCACTGGCTCAGGCTTGGAATACATGCAGTCACTCACAACCAAAGTCACCCTTCCCAGAATACTCACCCCCAGCTTGCTGCTGATGGTCCTTCAAACGTGCATCCAGCTCTGGCTGTGTCACTGCCAAGATGTGGGCCATTAGTGGTGTCATGCTCCTGCGCGCCAACCTGCCAGTCCGAGGGAGCAGCCCCATCGTCATCTCTGCCACGTTTTTGCTCAGCCGGCAGATGTCATCCCACCTCTTGTGACAGTGTGTGTGTCGTCGGTTGGAGATACCCAGAGCCCGCACCTTGCGTGCAATGGCCCTCCATACGGCCTTACGCTGGTGGACTTTGAGCTGCAGGCATGGGAGACAAGAGGAGGAAATTTCAGTGACACTGGGTTATGTACCACTATCCCCCAGTACAGGAGCATGCACAAACTCAGCACAGCTTCACAGATATGTTTAGCAGAGACAATACAGCATGACACGTAGTACATGAGCATGGGATAATCATACCAAAATGCATGCAGGTATGAGGATGGACACAGTACCTGCCCATCTCATACACATGCTGAATGGCAGCACAGAAAGCAATGTGAAGGAGGCCCACATCTGCGATTCAGTTTGTGAGTGAGCAAGACATACATTACATTGGAAATGATGTGTCGGGGCAGACTAACTGTGTCCAACACCGCACACCCCTCAATGTCCTTGCCCTGTGAATGGCTCACTGTGTCATGGAGGTCACATTTAGGGACATGATCTTACAATCTCACACCCTTCTCACAAGGTCTGTCTTGTGCAATCCACAGGCCTGAGATAGCTCTTTGATGGATAGGGTAGCAGACAACCCATATGTCTCACTCTGTCCATTCAGTGATGGGTCCTTGTGCAGGCCAGGGGGGCTCACACTGAGGTTTAATGTGGGCCATCAGAACATTCACATGCAGGTACAATATGAGAGGGCAAACAGTGCCTACACATGCGAGTCTGAACACATGATGAAAACAATGGAAGGATGACATTTCCAAAGTACAGCAATCTGATGTGTCATATGTGAATTATTCGCCAGGAGTGTCACCTCAGGCATTTCACTCTTGTGCATAATGCTTACATATCTATGGTGGCAATATAGAGTCAAACACCCTTCCATCACTACCCTCTGGACGTAAAGTCTGTCTCATTTCACAAATGAACCTGTGAAAAAGCCTCATGGACTCAAAGATCCATTAGCACAGGCGAAGTCTGTCCTGACTCCCACTTTCCATACTTGCAGTGTCACTGTATGGCTGCAAAAAGACTGCATGTCCCTCCCATCCTAAAATGCAGCCCGGGGAATGTGTGAAATAGGCTACAAACCCCATTTCCCTGAAGTCAGCATGCTAGGCAGTGTATCACACAAACCCACACTCTCAGGCACATACTGCAGCAGATCAACTTCATGTGTGCACTCCCTGCACTCTCACTTCCACTCTGAAACACTTACCATGACATCTGGAGAACCATATAGCCTCCCATACTGTGTGAGCACCTCGTCCACCAGGACCTCCAGCTCCTCTGTGGTGAAGGGACGGGCCCTGACGTTCTCAGTCCTCGCCATCACTGGGTCCAGGAGACAGGAGCAGCAGCAGTTGGTGGTGAAGAGTGTCAGTCAGCAGTGTCTGGGTCCAGGAGACAGGAGCAGCAGCAGTTGGTGGTGAAGAGTGTCAGTCAGCAGTGTCTGGGTCCAGGAGACAGGAGCAGCAGCAGTTGGTGGTGAAGAGTGTCAGTCAGCGGTGTCTGGTTCCAGGAGACAGGAGCAGCAGCAGTTGGTGGTTAAGAGTGTCAGTCAGCAGTGTCTGGAAGCAGTGGAAATGTGAGGCTCTGTCCCTCACATATATAGCCCCCTGGGGTAGTTTCTGTGGTTCTAAGCTGCTGCAATTGGTGTTCCAGGTCAGCTTTTTTCAAATGCATCCAATGACCGGCCCCGCGGTAGCGGAGCACACCTACCGCGATTTTCAAAATTGCATTTGGCTACCGCGATTGCGTTTCCCATTGGCTGTAAAGGCATGGGCATTGGCTGTGTCACACCGCAGGGGCCAGGCGGTCACTACTGTGATCTAGCTGCTATACATTGGTGCCTATGACCGTGATTTGGGTGGCGGAGCATGCCAACCGCTATTTCACAATCTGTATATCACTACCGCGATTGCGGGTCCCATTGGCTGTAAGGGCATGGGCATTGGCGGTGTCACACCGCAGGGGCCAGGTGGTCGCTACCGCGATCTGGCTGCTATACATTGGTGTAATAAAAATTGAGAGGGACCCCTTGCTCAAACCAGGGGAATAGGGTACTATTGACAAGTAAAAAAGAGAGAAATCCCTTGGTGGAGATATAAATTCTATTGATACTGGGTCTCTAAATTCCCAGCACACAAGTTGTGGCCCAAATGTTAGAGAATTCTAGGTTAAAGATATTCCTACACGACTATGAATGGTATATTTAAAAATTGTTGGCTTTATTTAAAATTAATCACTTCATATTAAACAGATTACAATAAAAATGACATCAAATTCACATACCTATTAAAATCCTTTGTTTGCATACATTCTAAACAAATGAAAGTAAACTGCTAATACAATACAGTAGTTCAACACGAAAATAATTACAGAAGCTTTGATCTCTAATATATGACAACAAACATTGAACAGAGAGACAAATATAGACAGTGCAATTTGTCATTAAAAACACATCCGATTGGAAAAATTCAGGTGCAAATACTAGATACAATCTATGATCCTTTATCTAGAGGGTGAGCTGTTTCCATGGATTGTGTTGAATAAAACGTTGACGCGTTTCGATGGTTCTATTGTTTACCCATCTTTATCAAGACAAAATATACGTCTCTCTTGAATGGCACTGTATGGTTGCCTATGATCTCACTCCTGCAGGCAGATACAATGTATTAGTATTTCATATAATTACATACTGCTTCTTGTAGGGGGCTAGTAGTTTCTCATATATTTCATTTTTATACCTATTATCTTGAGTATTATTAAGATCTATTCATAATTTCTAAAATTACATAGACATAGCATTCATAATTTATCTAACATTTAAAATTCTGCCTATTAGCACTATCAGATGGGCTCCTTCTAGTGTATACCTATTGTCAATCTCCCACCCCAAATACCGGCCACAGCTGTTTGGAATCGAAGGGAAAGAAGAATAAAAGATGAGCCAATCGCGTGCTCTGAATTTAGATATTTAAACACAAACGCGAAGGTCATTTTATCTAGACGACCCGCAGTGGAAGGACGTTTTCTGCAGCTACTCTACGCGAATCTGAAGGTAACAAAGAGGGAGACTATAACAGAGGGAAGTCCTACTACTAAACTATTCCCCCCCTTTTTTCTAAGCCAATAATTAAAGACAGCACTAAGAGCTATGGCGCCTCTCCCCTCTTATGTTTTTACAGTTAATCTCACCTTGAACTTTTAAATGAAAATAAACTCCTCTGAAGATTTTACCGGCAAGTGTGTATAAGCGAGGGGTGTAAAATTCTTTTTCAAGGTATGTCAAGTTACCTAAATAAAATATTAACAGTTCACATCCAGTAAAATGGAAAACTAATTATAGGTTTCTCCCCCAGATTGATAATCCACGATTTTAATGCAAAAGACAGAGTGACATATTCCGGAATTTCGCTTCGTTTTGAAGCTATAATAACGATTGCCATCAATGATTTTATGAGGTGAGAACAGGATACTGCCTATATAAAAAATATAAAAATAATAATTAAGCCTGGTACAATAACCAATATATATCTACCGCTGATATGGACACATACATATCTTTTTAGACTCTCTGGACAGAGGCTATGAACATGCTTAAAAGGTCAAAATTTATGGAGGTGGCAGTAAAATGATATAAGGTAAAATACCCCCTGTTTGTTTTTCCCATTAGCTTCGTGACTAGGCGTATTTGGGGTGGGAGATTGACTATAGGTATACACTAGAAGGAGCCCATCTGATAGTGCTAATAGGCAGAATTTTAAATGTTAGATAAATTATGAATGCTATGTCTATGTAATTTTAGAAATTATGAATAGATCTTAATAATACTCAAGACAATAGGTATAAAAATGAAATATATGAGAAAAAATGAATGATAAATTAAGTTGGTGTAAACTACTAGCACCCTACAAGGAGCAGTATATAATTATATGAAATACTAATACATTGTATCTGCCTGCAGGACTGAGATCATAGGCAACCATACAGTGCCATTCAAGAGAGACGTATATTTTGTCTTGATAAAGATGGGTAAACAATAGAACCATCGAAACGCGTCGACGCTTTATTCAACACTATCCGTGGAAACAGCTCACCCTCTAGATAAAGGATCATAGATTGTATCTAGGATTTGCACCTGAATTTTTCCAATCGGATGTGTTTTTAATGACAAATTGCACTGTCTATATTTGTCTCTCTGTTCAATGTTTGTTGTCATATATTAGAGATCAAAGCTTCTGTAATTATTTTCGTGTTGAACTACTGTATTGTATTAGCAGTTTACTTTCATTTGTTTAGAATGTATGTAAACAAAGGATTTTAATAGGTATGTGAATTTGATGTCATTTTTATTGTAATCTGTTTAATATGAAGTGATTAATTTTAAATAAAGCCAACAATTTTTAAATATACCATTCATAGTCGTGTAGGAATATCTTTAACCTAGAATTCTCTAACATTTGGGCCACAACTTGTGTGCTGGGAATTTAGAGACCCAGTATCAATAGAATTTATATCTCCACCAAGGGATTTTTCTCTTTTTTACTTGCTATACATTGGTGCCTATGACCGTGATTTGGGTGGCGGAGCATGCCAACCGCCATTTCACAATCTGTATATCACTACAGCGATTGCGGGTCCCATTGGCTGTAAGGGCATGGGCATTGGCGGTGACACACCGCAGGGGTCAGGCGGTCACTATCGCGTTCTGGCTGCTACACATTGGTGCCTATGACCGTGATTTGGGTGGCGGAGCACGTTGGACAGCACCTATGGACACATCATGCTGTGTCAATGGCAATGGCCAGTTCTCAACAGTGTACATTAGACACCTGAATCATGCCACAAGATAGTGCAAACAATGCCAGTGTAACATTTAGCCCACTGATGACTACACATGCCATGTCAGTGCACATGATTGCAAACATTGGCATGTACTCCCTCACATGTCACTTATGATATTGTTGTGCATGTACACAGATCTGTGGTGTGATGGACTCTCCAATGTGTACACATGTCAATGTGTGATCTGGCTAAGCAACACACAGTGACGAAGGTCTGACTACACAATGTGCATATTTCACTGTGTAGTTTGTTTTGCTCATGTACATACTTGATCCTAATGCACAGACTGTGCTCATTGTGTTGTTGATGTGTGCCCTGTTCGACTTACGCAAGAAGGTGTGGCAGGTACAGCAGCTAGGTAGGAGCCAGCAGTGTTGCTGTTTCACACATATGCTGTATGAACTACTCTCAGGGCTGGTTACGCAAGATGTGGACATGTACCTTTGGGCATTCACAGATTCTGAATCTGTCTGGGAGGTACTCAACGTGTGAAAACTGGACAAGTGTATGACTAGTGTAGCTGAAGGTGTCCCTACATGTAAGTTGTGGTGTAAGCTGAAGTGTGATGCCAGTGATTGTTGGTGCTGTGTCAGTCAAAACGTAAGATGTGGGACACATCTCATGGTGGATTGCATTGACATGTGTCCCCTTTCATCTCACCTAGGAGGCGACCAAATGTGCATCATCCCTTCACAGTGCTGGCGGACATGGAGGATGAGGACGTCATTCGGAAATTCCGTCTGGATCGACCCACCCTACAAGACCTATGTGCTCTGTTGGAGCCCCACCTGAGCCTCGCAGAACATATCCGACTGCTTTCACACCAACGTCTAAGGTGATGGCGGCCCTGCATTTTTTTGCTACTGGATCATTCCAGTACATGGTGTCCAGTGCAGGTGGGATGTCGCAACCTATGTTCAGCATGGTGCTACGGGATGTCCTGTCGGCTATGATGACCTACAAGGACAGATACATCCATTTCCCCAAGAGGCATGAATTGGCGGATGTGAAGGCTGATTTTTATACCCTTGGCCACATCCCTAATGTTGTTGGTGCCATTGACTGCACACATGTTGGCCTGGTTCCACCACAGGCGCGTGAGCACATCTACAGGAATAGGAAACATTTCCATTACATCAATGTGCAAGTGGTGTGCCAGGCGGATATGATAATCTCACATGTCTGTGCCAAATTTCCCGGCTCTGCCCATGACTCGTACATCCTGCGTAACAGCATTGTGCCACAGCTGATGGCTAATCTGCTTCCGTAGCGTGCATGGATTGTGGGTGAGTACGCAGAGTCAAGTAGCGTGCTGTATGTGTGACATGCTGTCCTCTGCCACAGTAATGTTACAAGCTTGTCCTGTGTGTCTCCCACCTAGGTGACTCTGCATATCCCAACCGGCCTTGGTTGCTGAGCCCACTGCGGAATCCCAGGACCCCGGGTGTAGTCCGCTACAATGATGCCCATGGGAGGACACGTCGTGTGGTGGAGCGTACTTTTGGTCTCCTGAAGTCACGATTTTGCTGCCTGGACAAGACCGGAGGTGCACTGATGTACTCTCCCCAAAAGGTGTGTCAGATCGTAGTTGCATGCTGCATGCTCCACAACCTGGCCTTGCGAAAAGAGATCCCCCTGCTCCTGGACGCTGATGAGCAGCCGAGGCCACCGCCTGCAAACCCACCCATGTCCTGTGATGAGGATAGTGGAGAGGAGGAAGGTGTTGACCTGCGTCAACAGCTCATCAACTGCTACTTCCCTTGAAGGTGAGTGAGAACATACAACGGTGCCATTGTCTGCTGATTGTGTTGTTGGTGAAAAGGCCTAGGGGAGATTTGTGACTGCTGCCTGTTGTTGGCTCTGTGCTGGGTGCTAATGTTTCTGGGACAGGGTAGTTGTGCACAGCTACAGAATGTCTATGTCGGTACTGTTGCTCATTGGAATGTGTGCAGATTTGAGTACCTTGATGACAAGTGTTATGCAATGGCTGTGATGCCATCACCTGACAAGTTAATATCGTTCATTTGTGGTTTCCTAGGTCCCTTCTGCCTCTCAATGTCTCCAAACAATCCGTGCCCCTGGTACATTGTAATCCCAGTCAACATTGTACATCCTGCAATAAACATGGAGCTGACACGGCCACATAGGTGTGCAAGGAGTGTATATTTACAATGGGTATATGTGACAGGGAAGTGAATATTTACAAACAGGTGAAAATTGAATCAATGAGTTGTCAGTGATGGTAGATGAGACAATAGAGTAGTCACCACATTGATGTGGTGACGCAGTCCAACAGACGCATGCCATTAACCTGGCAGTGTGGATAAGGACAGTCAACAGAGTCAATGGCAACGTGAAGAGGGGTGCCATCATGGCTGGCTCCTTGACTGGCATTTGGCTGGTGCTTTGCCATGTGATCCTCCCTGGGATTTCTTTGGACAGCCCCTTGAGCATTTGGCAGGGGGGGCCTCTGCTGCAGACTCAGCGGTGTCTGAGGACTCACCCCTCTCTGTGGCCACAGGGGAGGTGGGGGAACTGTCATCCTGTCGGCCACTGGAGGCTAGGTGGAGCTGTTGTTTGGGCCGCAGGTATGTCTCTCAGGACACCCACTAGCTGGCCCAAGAGGTCCACGATTTATTATTATTTATTATTTAAGCAATTTGTAGAGCGCGCAAATACCCTTGGGTGTCTCGGCGCTGCGGACTGTGTAGAGGATGGATTCAGAAATGGGGTGCCTAATGATTAAAAAGCCAAGTTTTTATCAGCTTCCTAAAGGCAAATAAAGTTGGGCAGGATTTGATATGCAGAGGAAGGGTGTTCCATAGTTTGGCGGTGGCGACAGTGAATCTTCTGTCGCCCCAGGAGACTTTTTTTGTTCGAGGGATCATGAGTAGGTTGGCCGTTGATGAGCGCAAGGTTCTATTGGGAGTATACCCACACAAGGCCTTCTTCAGGAAGTCTGGTCCAGTTTTGTGGATGGCCTTGAAGGCAATGCAAAGAGCTTTGAATTTAATTCGGCTTATTATAGGTAGCCAGTGAAGTTTTCGAACTACTGATGTGATTGGTCGGTACTTGGGGATGCCTGTTATGATTCTAGCGGCCGAGTTCTGAACCATCTGCAATCGGTTAGGGGTCTTTTTCGGGGCATTAAGAAAGAGGCCATTACAGTAATCGATTTTGGACATTACTAGAGTGCTGATAAGGGTTTTTCCAGCATTGGGTGGAAGAAAGGTTAGGAGTTTTTTTTATCATCCTTAGTGTGTAAAAGGATGACGAGACGACTGCATTGGCATGAGATGTGAAAGTCAGTTTGTCGTCGAACATGACACCTAGATTTCTAACTTTCGATACCGGGGGAGGCGGTGGACCTAGATCGGTGGGCCACCAGATGGAAGACCAGACCGGATAGAGCTTACCGAAAATCAAAACCTCAGTTTTGTCGGAATTTAACTTAAGGCAGTTGTTGGCCATCCATGTACTGATGGCGAGCATTCCACTTTGGAATCTAGCCGCAGTCGCTCCTCCGTCATTGTGGATTGCTAGCACCAATTGTGTGTCGTCGGCGTATGAAGTAAGACCCATCCCGTGGGTTTTGATAACCCTGGCCAGGTCCGACACATAGATGTTAAAGTGTCGGACTCAAGGATGAACCCTGTGGCACACCACATGGGAGGGTAAAAGGAGAGGACTTGTAATCGCAGAGACTCACTAGTTGTGTGCGATTCGAAAGAAAGGAGGCCAGAAGTTCTTTGGCTTTTAGTTTGATGCCAATGTTTGAGACACGATCGATCAGAGTAGTGTGATCGACCGTGTCAAAGGCTGCTGACAAATCTAGCAGCACAAGCACAGCCGTACCACCTTGGTCTAGGATTGTTCTAATTTCATCTGCTGCTTTGATGAGGGCAGTTTCTGTGCCATGACCTTTCCTAAAGCCGAATTGCGTCTCATCTAGGAGGTTATTATTTTCGATGTAGTGGGCCAGTTGTGAGTTCATTAATTTCTCAAATATTTTGGCTGGAAAAGGGAGGTTTGCAATAGGGCTGTAATTTTTTGTTTCTGAAGGATCAAGGTGCTGCTTCTTCAGTAGCGGCTTGATGATGGCTTTTTTCCATGCCGTGGGGTAAGTACCTGTGTTAAACATGGCATTTCAGATGTCTGTTAGGTTTGGGGCTAGTGTGTCAGGAATCAGTTTTAAAGTAGCAGGAGGGCAAGGGTCAGTGAGGGAACCTGACTTGATGGTTAAAATGAGGTCCTTGACCTGCGTTGGTGAGACTTGAATAAAAGTTGAAAAAGAGGGGGTGTTTTCTTCGTTATCAGGAGTAACCATCGAATAGTCAGGTTTAGGTTGGGCCATGAAGTTGACATATATATTACTGACTTTCTCTAGGAAGGAGTTTGCAAGGGCATTGCAAAGGTCTTGGGTGGGGACTATTGGAGGATTTATTGCAGAACCTGACAGTTTAGAGACTACTAAAAAAAGCTGCTTGGTGGAGTTTTGGGCCAACTCTATCTGATTGAGGTAGTATTTGCTTTTCTCCAAGATAATGAGATGTTTATATTTGGAGATTGCTTCCTAATAACGAAGTTTGTCGGTGATATTGTAGTCTCTGCGCCAATGTCTCTCGAGGTTCCTGCAACGCTGTTTTTTAAGCCGGAGACCCTCTGAGAACCAAGGGGCAGAAGGAGTGGATCTGTTTTTAGAAACATTTTTCAATGGTACTAGGAGGTTAAAGGCATTAGTAAGCCATTCGGAATATTTAAATGAGGCAAGCGAAGGGTCTGGTGTGGGATCGTAGTTGGTGGATGACAGATGTGTTTTGAGGAGTTGCTGATCCAGGCAGCTCCAGGCTTTAAATTGAGGAAGTGGGGTGGAAATAATGTGTGGAGGGTGGGTTATTTTTGCCTGAATATTGAACAGGACTGCCCAGTGGTCAGTCCATGTCAGGGGCATTGTTTTTATTAGTGATATTTGGATGTTGCTGGTAAAGAGCCCGTCGAATGTATGACCGGCTGAGTGAGTGGGGCTGGTCACCAACTGAAGTAGATCCACTGCCTCCAGTTCTGTAATGAGAGGAGAAGTGTCATTGTCGTCAAGGGATTCTAGGTGAAAATTGAAATCACCCAAGAAGGTAAAGTCAGGTTCTCCTGCTAAAGGTTCCAGTAAGCTGCCTAAAGCAGAGAGGAACTCAGCTCGAGGGCCTGGGGGACGATAGAGAAGGGTTCCTTTGAAGGTTTGTGAATGATTGAGCATTATGGTAAATGTTACGGCTTCACAAGTCGTGGTAGGGATTGTCTCTGTCCTGACTAGGTATTTGTCTCGGTATATGATTGCTAGTCCTCCTCCTTTTTTTATGGTTCTGTCCTGTCTAAATATGCAATACCCTTCCGGGGTTGCGGTGCAGAAGTCGGGACCAGATGATGGGTCTCCCCAGGTTTCTGTTATAAATAATATGTCTAAGTTTTGGTCTGATATGAAGTCCGCTATTTCATATTTATGTTTGGGAAGTGAGCGGGAGTTTATGAGTGCTAAATGCACAAGGGCGTGATTGGTGTGCAAAGATTGGGCCGCAGGAGCTGCTGCTTTGATGTTAGTATTCAGCTTAAATGAGCAGTTGGAACAGCTGAAAGGAGAATTGCTGGATAATGAGCATGTGTGAAGGCGAGGACATGTGTGTGTATTAGTGGCAAGGCGGATATTTGTTAACTGAGTGCTGGAATAGGTTATTGTTGTGCCTTGTAATGCTGGCATAGATGAGCCAGGGTTCATAGCCCTGGGCCCGGTCCAGGCGCGGACGGGCACAGACGGGCTTGCCTTCGCGCCAGCGGCGCGCCCGCTGCGCGTGGAGGCAAGCATCCAAATTTATGCAGCCAGTCAAGAACTAGACTGCTAACCTCCGTAATGCGAGATGTCCGCTAACACAGCACTTCCGGTCTGCGCCATAATTCCCTCCACACAATCGGAAGAATCCGTGGTGGACCGGGGAAGACGCTCGGCGACCGACTGTGATTAGCAGAGTGCACAGGTGGGAGAATTGTTTTAAAATATATGAACAACAGTGAAGTGGATATTTAAAAATACATTTCACAATTGTCTAGACAGTTTTCTTTTTAAAAGCAGTGCAACAGAGATTGCTGGAAGCTGGATTTGGCCCAATCGTGTGTCTATGGACCTCAGCAGCAGGCGGAGCTCACGGGATTCCTCCAGAGCCTGGCCCGTGTGTCCCTGGGCTTGTTCATAGGCCCCAAGGACTCTGGCAATGTTGGCCAGGGCTTCGGTCCAAGTGTCCGGTTGGTCTTGTTGCCTAGTTGCCCTTCCACCTGCCCTGCTGTCCCGGACCTGTGGCGTCACCACTCTAAGCAGCCATGTACTCTCCTTGCCCTCCTCAGATTGTGGGGTGGGGTGGTCATCCTCTGAGGCAGGGACAGTGTTGCAGGCAGCACTGGTGGTGGTGGTGGTGGAGGCAGCATAGGTCGTTACAGCAGGGGTCAGCGTAGTTGTTGTTGCTGAGGTTGTTGCGGTGGGGACAGTGGGGTCCTCGGACCTGTTGCGCCCTGGCATGCCTGATGGGCCGGCTTCGGGCTTCGCATCCGTGAAATCTAGGGAGTCTGCATCAGAGAGTCCATGTTCCGGGGGGGAGACTGGCTCTGCAGGTTGGTGTGGTCATCTGCAGCTGTCAGTTCTTGGTCACCTGTGGAACAGAGGGGAAATGGTCATTGGAGTGCACCCCTCAAGCTTGGTGTTAGATGTTTTGTTGTTACATGTTATACACCACACAGTTTACATTGATATTACATTGTATGTCTGCACAGTATTGAGCATCATGTCATGATGTAGAGGTACATACATTACTTGTCCATGGTGTGACATGTCAATAGGTACCATGCGCAACATGCAGATTGTGTGACTACAAGGACATGTCGTCATCTAACGACTAGCAGCACAACAACTTTATGTGACGGACCTTTGTTATTCACTCTGCATGGAAGACATTACATCTGAGCATGAACTAGCCATTGTAGTCTCATGCATACCTTTGTCATATCATGTGCTTTGCTTTCTTTTTACTACTGACCATGCTTGTTTTATTTTCATATGGGCCTTGATGCTCTGCCCCCATGGCACTTACAGATTGCATTCAATGCTGTGCATGATTGTGCCCTGAATTTCTTCAACATGTGATTTGGTGAGTCACACTTTGGTTTCTGTGACAGTTACATACGCTTTTCGGTCTGCACACTGGAAGTGGCTATTGGATCTATGCCAAGTTGGATGACATGTGAGGGCTGGTGCGGTCACCTGGCTCCATGCTTTTTGAGAGGAATGGCACGGTGCATGCACTGTCTACCTACCCGTTCTGTGACACAGTTGAGGGAATTGTTGCCACATGGTTCTGGGTGTGGGGGGTATATCATCCTGCTGAGCTTTGGAACAAGGGGGCCTGGTGGGAGTTGTAGTGCAGGCCTCCGACCCCCAAACCCCATCCCTGTGAAGATGGCTACCTACTTGTTAGGTGGAGGTGAACAATGCAATGGCTGCCACATGCTTCTGGGTGGGGTGGTGTGCTACATCCTGCTCAGGGATGGGACAAGGGGGCCAGGTGGGAGTTGTAGTGCAGGCCTCCCACCCCCAAACCCCCCTCCCTGTGAAGATGGCTACCTACCTGTTAGGTGGAGGTGAACAATGCAATGGCTGCCACACGCCTCTGGGTGGGGTGGAGTGCTACATCCTGCTCAGGGGTGGGACAAGGGGGCCTGGTGGGAGTTGTAGTGCAGGCCTCCCACCCCCAAACCCCCTCCCTGTGAAGATGGCTACCTACCTGTTGGGTGAAGGTGAACAATGCAATGGCTGCCACATGCTTCTGTGTGGGGGGAGTGCTACATCCTGCTCAGGGGTAGGACAAGGGGGCCTGGTGGGAGTTGTAGTGCAGGCCTCCCACCCCCAAGCCCCCCTCCCTGTGAAGATGGCTACCTACCTGTTCGGTGGAGACAAACAATGCAATGGCTGCCACATGCTTCTGGGTGGGGTGGTGTGCTACATCCTGCTCAGGGGTGGGACAAGGGGGCCTGGTGGGAGTTGTAGTGCTGGCTGCCTGTACACATGCAACCCTGGGAATGTTGCTGGCTACCTTTGGGGTGATTCAGAGGGAGTGAATGTTACATCTGTGAGACATGTGTTGGGTAGTGTGTGGTGCACATGAATGGATTTGGGCCTAGGAGTTGTAGCTTTGTAGTTGTGCAAGACAGTACATAGCAGTGTAATGGTCGACATTTGTTTGTACTTACCAGCCTCCACTCCCCCGGCTACTCCTGTGAGACTCTCTGGATGCAGTATGGCAAGCACCTTCTCCTCCCATGCGGTGAATCTTCTTGGTGGAATGGGAGGGCCACCGCCATTCATCTGAGCCAGCTGATGGTTCTTGTAGTTCTTCTGTTTCACCAGCCTCTTGAGGTCATGCCACTGCTTCATGATCTCCTTCTTGGTGCGCGGGGTGGTCCCTACTGCATTGACCTTGTTGACTATCCTTCTCCACATTTGTGCTCTGGTGGCTAATGGTGTCTGTTGGACCAGGTTACCAAACAATTGTGGTTCTACTCGGATTATCTCATCTGCCATGGCTGACAACTCACTGTCAGTGAATTTGGGCATTTTCTTTTGTGCCATGGTGTGTGATGTGCAAATGGTTTGAGGTGCCGGTGTGAGGGTGGTGGGGGTGATGTAAGTGGGATGGGTGGGTGTGTTGTTGTGCTGGTGAGATGTGTGGTGGTTTGCCTCTCCTTTGTGCTGTAGGGTTTAGTTCCTTCAGGGGTTGAGTATTGAAAAGGATTCTGGTCAGGGATGGGGCTGGTTTTATACTCAGCTATGTGGGTGTGTCAAAATGGAGTATTGCTGTCAGGTTGGTTGTGTGTGTTGTCCTGGGATTTGTATTTTTTTAGTTGCCATGGGGGTGTGTCATTGGGGTGTGTTAGGTGTTTTGGGGGGCTGAGCTAGTTTGATGTGTGCTCTTGGTGGCCTTGTGGTGTGTTTTTTTTGTCGACCGCCATATTTCTTCCTGAGCGGCCGCAGCAGTGGGTATGCAACAGCCCTTCCGCCGGCTCTGCCATTCATCACTGTTTGCAATCGCGGCAGTCGGAAACAGTGGATCGTTCCGCTGCCACCTCAATGGTATCCTAATTTTACGGGCGGTCACTCTGCTGGCCTAGCGGTGGTTTTAGGTGTTTCTGCCGCGAATCCGACCCCCGCAGATGGATTTTCACCTGCTCCGCCCGCTAGTGGCGGGTTTTCATGGCATCGTTCCACCGCGGTTGGATTTTTATTGCGGTTGATCCTAATCGGACCGCCGGTTTTGCCGCGGTACCAGCGGACGGTTTATTTCCACAACCATGGCGGTCAGAATGGTTTTCCGACCGCCATCCTAATCAGCCCCTAAGAAGGGTAACAAATGTCAAATGCAGCATCGAAAGGGGTGCTCCTCCATTTCAGTTGTCATGTGACAAGTGTCACACCGCACCTTTGTAACAAAGCAATGAAAATCGGAAAAGCAAATGGACAATTTCTCTGTTAATCTAACACACCACGCACCTACCACTGACGCCAAGAGTCGAATCCA
The DNA here is from genome assembly GCA_963921515.1 of Calotriton arnoldi. Taxonomy (NCBI): domain Eukaryota; kingdom Metazoa; phylum Chordata; class Amphibia; order Caudata; family Salamandridae; genus Calotriton; species Calotriton arnoldi. The sequence goes on from CAWUFW010011068.1 coordinate 292,350, forward strand.
TGCAGAATGTCAAGAGGAAAGTGAACAACAGCAGAGAAATACCATGACATGAAATCACAATTGATCAAGAAATTCCACAAAAAAACCAGCTCCACAATTGCACTTGCTGTAAACAACCATCTTCTGGCTAGTAAATAAACACACAACAAGTACCTCACGCACTTAGTCGAACTTGGACCAAAAATAGACCAGTATGCAGAAAAGTGGCCTACAGTTGTGGATCAAGTCCTTTCACAAACCATTGATTGGTTCATGCTAGGGGTTAAACAGCACTGAAATAACTGGTAAAAGAAGACTTCTTTCAAACTGGGTGTCATCAAGGAGAGGGTTCGTGTCAATGAAGGGAGCAAGTTGCTCATTCAACACCTTCTTCGTTCTTAGCCCTTCTACGTGTTGCCTCCACTCTCTTTGTCTTCCTTCTTTACCTTCCACTCAGCCTGTGTTGCTCATTTTCTCTCCAATCGTCTTCTGTTCTTTCCTCTTCTCCCTTCTTTTCCCCATCTCAGGTCCTCCACCTTCTTTCTCTGCCCCACTCATCCTCTCCCTTCCTCCTCCTAGTCCTTCCATTTTATTTTCATTCACTCGAACCTTCATCAGCCATTTCATCCACTCAGTCTTCCTCACCATAGTCAATTCTATGCACTTACCTCTTCATCTTTAATTCCCTCCACTATTTTCCCTCTTTTTGCCTGTTCACCTTCTTTGTTCGTTTCCTCCAATTTCCTCTTCCGTTCTCCTTTCCTCTTTTCATGTCCTCTTCTTATTCTCCCTCAGCCTTTCTCTCATGGCCCTTCCTTCAGTCTTCATGTCACCATTTTCCTTTTAGGCCTTCACTATCTTTTTCTGCTTCCTAAACACCACCCCACCTCACCCCTCCCATTAAATGAAGACCAGCGAGTACATTTTAGCCATGGAATTATATCTCGTTCCGGCCTCAAAACGTTGCGAAATTATGCTGACATATTTCCATGACTTTCCCTTGTGATGGTGTCCTTTGAGCATGACATTCAGAACCACTTCTCCTCTCCCCAATTGTAGTTGTGTTTCATCCTGACCTCCACATCACCAAATTAGGTACTTTGTAATTCTTTTTGAAGTATTCCTTTGTTTCTCGAGGGGAATTGGAGTACTCAGAAAAAGCCAAACCATTGCAGTAATTACGTTATCAGAAAACTGGACTGATACTCAACAAACAATGCACATTAACCTAAGGAACATATCTCCTAGTCTTATTGTTAACTCACTGAAATGTTCCACATCATTACATTTACAGGCATTGGAGCAAACAATTTTGCTTTGCAAATCGAGGCTCTACTTGATAACATTGTTTGATCTTCGACACATTACGTACATCCTATGCCTTTGTCCACTTATCTCTAATTATGTAAGAAATCTGTAACACAGTAAATATAGGAAATGAGTGCCAATGACTTACACCCAGGACATTGCCCCAGTGCAGTTTTCATTTTTAATTGAATAATATCATGTTTTCATGACTATATGCCTATTATTAACAAATAATAAACAATCAAGCCTGCATTTAATCATATTTTACACAACACAGTGTGGCAACCAAATTTGCTGTGCTGTTGTGCACGGGGGAAAACAGCACAGAGCCATATTTATTAATATAGACCCACTGCTGCTGTCATCTCTTGCTCTAACACTCTAAAAAGCTGCCTTGCACGACTCACAGCCTTGCGTCAGTGTGAGCGGTCTAGCATACGTTTTGCACAGGAGTTATACACTTCCAGTACATATTGATATGTCCAGACAAACCGAAGGATTCCATGCGCAGGATGTGTGTTGTGCCTTTCAGGTCACATGCAATGAGTGTGATATTTGAGACCTGAAATATTTCTTCTTGCTAGTGCCTTTTTCAAGAGTCTATTTGTTTTTAACATAAAGTTTGGTCTCGCTATCTTAGCAGATCAGACATTGCATTGAAATCTATGGGTATTTGCGCAGATGTGCACAAGTAGCAATAAATCAGTATTTGTATAGCGCAGCTAATCACCCGTGAGGGTATCCAGGCGCTAGGTTGGCTCAGTCAAACAGCCAGGTCTTGAATCTCTTCCTGAAGTACGCCAGTGAGGGTGATGTCTGGAGGAGGAGGGGAAGGCCATTCCCGGACTTGGCAGTGAGGTAAAAGAAGGACCGGCCACCGCTCTGGCTTCAGCCGATATGCAGTGTCTGTGCGAGGGTGGCATATGGAAGTTTACTGGAAGGTTGGTGGAAGTCCAGTCGGTGGTTGATGTATGCTGGTCCTAGGTCTTGAAGGGTTTTGAAAGTGTGTGTCAATATCTTGAATTGGCTTCTTTTCTGAATTGTGAGCCAGTGGAGGTTTCTAAGGTGTGGGGAGATGTAGGTCCATTTGGGCAGGTCGAGGATGAGTCTTGCCATTAAGTTCCAGGACCGGCTTTAGCACTGGTGGTGCCCTGTGCGACAATGTTTGTTGGCGCCCCCCCAAAGACTCCCTCACTACCACCCTTTAACAGTGCCTCCTCAAGTCTCCATAACCACTCTCTCTCAGATGTATTTAATTAGTTATATATACCGACTCCTATACCAGTGTAGGGTGTCAGAGCACTTTACATCACACACACATTACACAGAGACAATCAATCATACGTGTGTAAATCAGTGTATTGGAAATGTTACATAAGCCAGAAGACTACAAGGTGAGTCACATTTCATCCATACTGGTAGACATTTTAGTTTAAGAGCGCTTGGTCTGAAGAAGCACAGACTCAGCATTTAAAACATAACCCCATGGTTTGGCGTTACATTTAATAATAAGGATTTTTTTTTTTACCGAAATGTACCTTTTTTTGAAACATTAGAATAACAAAAGACAGAGGAAAACATGATAATGCTCTAATCTATACCTTGCAGTTTGCATGCAGCTCTTTGACAGTTATTAGCTCACTGTTCCATGTTAGGATTTTAAAATCTGCACTGTTAGTAACAAAAGGATCTCTGTGACAAAAGCGCTGACCTATTTAAACTATATGCACTTTCTGATCTGCATGGTACACATTCTTTGCAGCAGGCATATTAACCCTCTGTGCTACCATAAAATGAGTTAAAACTTCCACTAAACAAAACTCTTTCTCTCTCCAGGAAGAAAATGAATCACCGTAGTTATCTTGACATATTTATTGTTGTATGAAAATTGCCGGAGGCCAGCAATGCAGCTGCAGGTGCTTTTAAAACCATAAAATACTTCCAAGCACGGTGCCCCCTCGAAGAGTCAGCACCCGCACCACCCTAGAGCCGGCCCTGCTAAGTTCTGTATCGTCTATAGTCTCTTCATGAGTTTGGTGGCGATTCCTGTGTACAGTGCATTGCCATAGACAAGCCGGGTGGTGACTAGGGCTTGAGTGACTGTTTTCCTTGTGCTGATGGGGAACCATTTGAAGATTCTTCGGAGCATGCAGAGAGTGTTGAAACAGGCGGAGGTCGATGTTGATCTGTCACTTCATGGTGAGCTTGCTGTCCAGGATGATGCAGAGGTTGCAGGCATGGTCTGATGGTGTGGGCGAAGGGCCGAGATTGGCGGGCCACCAGGTTTCATTCCAAGGGGAGGTGCTGTTGCCAAAGATCAGCACTTCAGTCTTGTCAGTGTTGAGCTTCAGACATTTAGGGGTCGATTCCGATTCGGGCCGGAAAAAGCACCGACCGACTCGGAGCCGGTATTAATTCCGACCGACACGTACCTGTGGCGCCCGACCCGCCAAGTACGATGCAAAGCGTGCAAAATCCGACCGACACGTACGGAACCCAAGCCGAACGACCGAGCCGCACGGAAAACAGCAATCCGGCCAGAAAAACACGCGAATCGAACCGACCGACACGCACCCGGAACAAATCCGACCGAAACGTACCCGCGAACTCCAAACCGCCAAGTACGATGCAAGGCGCGAAAACCACGACCGAGTCGTACGGAGGACAAGCCGTACGACCGACACGCATACAAAACTGCGAGCCGAAGTAACACAAAACACCGCGACCGACGCGTACGCAGCATAGAAAATAGCACAAACACAGCGTGAACGAAACGGAGAAGACCGTACAAGACAACTGCAGGGTCCGACTCGGTCACAAGAACGTTTCCAACATGCACAGAAAGTACTAAGGAAAAATACACAAAAAAAGGCCAAACAAGCAATTACAAAGCCAATAAATACTGGGGGGGTGGGGACAGAGAACAAAGACACACCCACAACTCCACCCATATAAAGGACACAAATCCCAACCATGATCCTTTGCAAATCCAATTCACCTGCCAGCACTCAACAGACAGCAACCACACACCCACAGCTCATCCCTCACACAAGCCACACACCATCAGCACACCAACAAATAGCTACCTCACATACACCCAGCAAAACACACACTCACACACCTTCACCTGCACACCAACACACACATCACTCACCATCACCACCCATCACCATGCCCCCAAAGAAGAATCACAAGTTCCTAGATAGTGAATTGGAAGTCATGGTAGACGAGATCCTCAGGGTAGAGCCACAGCTGTTTGGCGCACTGGTCCAACAGACACCCATCGCCCAGAAAACAAAGATGTGGGAGAGGATCATCAACAGGGTGAACGCACAATCACCATGTCTGCGCACAAAGACTGACATCCAGAACAGGTGGTATGACGTGCGCAGGAGGGTACGGGACCTGCTGAAGAAGGACTACCTCCTGAGCAAACACACCGGCAGTGGCCCTCCTGCCAAGCCAGTATACCTCAGGCCCTGGGAGGAGAAGGTGCGGGCCATCCTACCGCCAGTGAGCGTCTATGGACTAGAAAACATCCCAGAGCCTGGTGAGTACACAACAAATGTACACAATATTCTGCCACAATACACACACACATCACTGTCAAGGGAGAGTCAAACCATGCACTCTTAGTAATTACACAGCAACCAGAACAGAATCATTCCAAAATGTGTATGTCAGTCAGATAAACACAACACATGCCATCTCAAAGTTACATTTAACCGTGTCATCACATGTACAAACACAACTACAACTACAGCTAGGCAGTGGCACAAATATAACTAACAAACACATCCAGACATGTAGCCACCACTACAACACCAACACACAGTGAAGACCACTGAAAGAAAGGAATTCTGTGTATGCTGGGCAAGTCAGTGTAGCCAATAGCATCATGGGAGTCGTAGTCACAGATATTGCTCACCCCCACAACTGTCCCATCAACACCACCATGAACCATGCGCACATCACAGGGAGTGGAAAAGGACTCACAAGATGGCTGACACTGGGTACTGCTGTGGGGAGCACAAGGCCCTGCTGGCAACTGTGCAACAACCAACAGCAGGACACCACTGACTGACATCCTGAAAGACAACTTGCACTCCCTGCAATGGAAGCACGTTCCATGGTGGGATATCTGGCTGGGTGGGAAGGAGGACTCACAGCACTGACCATAGTCACAAGCACCTCCCCTCACACACCCCCTCAACACAAACTCCACATAACCCACCTGGGAGAATGCAATGCCTCACATCCTAACTGAAGATCCCACAAAGAACCACCACCCTGGGTTATGCTGTGTGAAGCACAGGGAGACTCTTGGGACTTTTAGCCAAACAACTGCCAGGACAACACTCCCAGCCATCCTGTCAGCACAGGCAGCCCACCCCACAGGGAAGCAGAGTCAAAAGGAAGGAAGGATGGGCATGCTGGGAAGGGGGTGGAGGCAATAGCATGATGGGAGTTGTAGGCACAGATATTGCTCAGCCTCACAATTGGCCCATCAACACCACTCACAACCATGCTCACATCACAGGGAGTGGAAAAGGACTCACAAGATGGCTGACACTGGCTACTGCTGTGGGGAGCACAAGGCCCTGCTGGCAACTGTGCAACAACCAACAGCAGGACACCACTGACTGACATCCTGAAAGACAACTTCCACTCCCTGCAATGCAAGCATGTTCCATGGTGGGATATCTGGCTGGGTGGGAAGGAGGACTCGCAGCACTGACCATAGTCACAAGCACCTCCCCTCACACACCCCCTCAACACAAACTCCACATAACCCACCTGGGAGAATGCAATGCCTCACATCCTAACTCAAGATCCCACAAAGAACCACCACCCTGGGTTATGTTGTGTGAAGCACAGGGACACTCTTGGGACTTTTAGCCAAACAACTGCCAGGACAACACTCCCAGCCATCCATTCAGCACAGGCAGCCCACCCCACAGGGAAGCAGAGTCAAAAGGAAGGAAGGATGGGCATGCTGGGAAGGGGGTGGAGGCAATAGCATGATGGGAGTAGTAGGCACAGATATTGCTCAGCCTCACAATTGGCCCATCAACACCACTCACAACCATGCTCACATCACAGGGAGTGGAAAAGGACTCACAAGATGGCTGACACTGGCCACTGCTGTGGGGAGCACAAGGCCCCGCTGGCAACTGTGCAACAACCAACAGCAGGACACCACTGACTGACATCTTGAAAGACAACTTTCACTCCCTGCAATGCAAGCACAGTCCATGGTGGGATATCTGGCTGGGTGGGAAGGAGGACTCACAGCACCGACCACAGTCACCAGCAGCTTTTCACACCTCCCCCCTTAACACAAACTCCACACAACTCACCTGGGAGAATGCATTGCCTCACACACCAATAATCTATCCCACAAAGAACCACAACACTGGGTCATGCAGAGTGAAGCACAAGGACACACATGGGACATGTAGCAGAACTAACCCCAGGATTACACTGTCAGCCATCTTGTCAGCACAGGCACACAACCCCACAGGGAAGCAGAGTCAAAGGGAAGGAAGCATAGGCATGCTGGGAAGGGGGGTGGAGGCAATAGCATGATGGGAGTCGTAGTCACAGCTCAACATCCCCCACCCACATGGCCCAGCAAGCTCACACTCAAGCATGCACATCCCACAGAGAGTGGAAAGGCCCATCAAAGATGTCTGACACTGGTGCTGTGTTGTGGGGAGCACAAGGGCATGCTGGGAACTGCACACCAACCAACAGCAGGACACCACTGTCAGCCATCTTGCCATTGCTCTCACACCCACACACACTGAACTCCCCACAAAAGCAAGTAAGTATGGGAATGCTGGGAAGTGGGGTGGAGGCAATAGCATGATGGGAGTCATAGTCACAGACATAGCTCACCCCCACAACTGTCCCATCAACACCACCCTGAACCATGCTCACATCACAGGGAGTGGAAAACAACTGACAAGATGGCTGACACTGGCAACTGCTGTGGGGAGCACAAGGCCCCGCTGGCAACTGTGCAACAACCAACAGCAGGACACCACTGACTGACATCTTGAAAGACAACTTTCACTCCCTGCAATGCAAGCACAGTCCATGGTGGGATAACTGACTGGCTGGGTGGGAAGGAGGGCCGGCTGTCAACCAAATACAACCAATGCAGACCATGTTCACACCCCAACAAATACATAGAAATGCCCAAATAATGCAGGACAATGTGCTACACCAATATCAACCCCTGACTGTGATAACTTAGGACAATGCAATGTACAGGCCTGCACCCAGAGGCACAGTCACAACTGTCAGGTGTGTCAACCATTGATGCCTGCAGAAACATAACATACATTGTGTGTGTCTCCCAAAAACAGGTGATGATGGGGACACAGCAGCAGACGCTGAGGAGTCCCAGTCCCAGGCTCAAGAGGATACGGAGCTCACTGGTGTCGAACAGCCTCTGCCCTCCTCGGATGAAGAAGACCAACCTGGCACCTCCTGTGCAAGTCATCATGCAGCACCAGCAGGACCACCAGCTGCAGCACCAGCAGGACCACCAGCTGCACCCCCTGCACCCACCCCTCCAACGACTGTCACCACAAATACCATCCCTGCCGACATGGACAGAACAAGGAGCACCACCAGCACAGGGACCCTGGACCAACGTGGGGCCATGGACACCACCACCACCACCAACCCCTAAGGGGGACCAGGGTCATCTGTGCATGCCACTGCACGCACTGCACATGTCGGCAGGGGTGGTGGGAGGGGTGGGAGACAGAGGTCGCTGCTTGCAGAGGTGTCTGGTGTGCATGATGACCCACAACTGGCACGCATAGCCGATGCGTACCAGTCCAGCACCGGAGATCTCAGCCAGGTAGTGGGGCTCCTCAGGGACATCAAAGAGCAGCAGGCTGCCCATCATGCCCGCTTGGACTCACACATGTCCCGCGTGGAGTCCAAGTGGGACACACTGCAAGAGATGACGGCGGTGCATAGGGACATATTACAATGCCTCCGCCAGATGACCAGCAACCAGTCTACACCTCCCTGTGTGCCAACAACATCTGGTGCTGAAACAACTGCAACTGCCACAGGGAGGGAGGATGACTCTGGCGGAGAGTCCCCTGCACCGCAGCAGCCTGCACTTCAGGGGCCACCCCAAAGAAGAGGGGTCGTCCGAGGAGGGGCAAGTGAGAGGCCGATGGCCATGTGCAACCCCAGGAAGCCTGAACCTGTTCTGGATGATCACCTTTGTGCGCAAACTGTTCACCCTGTTGACGGCAACACAACTCCCACACATGACATGGGGAGTACAAGTTGGACCAATGTCTCAGACAACTGTGGCCCCGATACTGGGGATTTTGTCTACCAGGACTTTCAATTCAACTAGGAACTTCTGATTGCAATATAAATGTACAGCACTAACCATCCTGTGCACTATTCACACAAATGTATCACAATAAACACACTAATACACCATACTTGCCTCTGTTGTGATTCCAACGTGGGTGCTGTCATGGGGATGATGAACTGCAAAATTACACTGTGTATGCGAACTGCAACAGCAAGTACAACACAGGCATGTGAGTAATGGCAACGTGACACATATGAGGGAGACACACCACCAGGGCTACACAACACATACACACCTAGGCCATCTGACTCATTGCCTACACTGATGTTGCCAGGAAAGACGGTGCAATGCACAGACACCACACCTATTCCCAGTTGTAGTCAAGTAGCCCACAGGTGCAGTAAGCAAATGGCAGTCAAATGTGTAACCACGGACAACGCACATCACAAAGTGAAGCACAGGTTTATTACACAGTTGCAACATGTCGTAACCACTACAGATGCAAGGTAATCCCACCTGGCAGCGGGCACACAGTCAACAACTGTAGAAGGAAGGAAGTCCATGGGTGTGGCGCACATCACCTGTAGGGACACAACAGCTACCACCCTGGAAGTACAATCACGTCGTCGGTGGACACAGTTGACCAAACGAATCTGAAAGTACCCTGTGAAGGACAGAAATGACACACAGTCAAAAGCAATGGAGAACAGGACAGAACAGCAAAACTCATGCACAATACATGTTACAAGATACCCACCCAGAACCAAGTTAGCATGTCAACACTGTTGGGGAGTACAGACTACCTGTAAGCACACATCGCTACACACATCCAGTCAAGTAGCCCATGGACACACTCTAACAGCACCAGAGCACCACCTACACATATCATGCTAACTCACATCATTGACATGACACCTCAGGATACTCACATTCAGCTAAAGAAGTTGGTGATGAGCTGTGTGCGGACATCACCATCATCATCATCATCACTGGCATCGTGGTCCAGGCCAGGATCCTCCACAGGTGGCGGATGTTGGTCATTGTCATCCTGGAGAGGCAACTCCTTCCGCACTGCCAGGTTTTGGAGCATGCAGCAGACGATGATAATCTTGCACACCTTCGCTGGGGCATATGGGAGGGACCCTCCTGTCTTGTCCAGGCAGCGGAAGCGGCTCTTCAGGAGACCAAATGTCCGCTCAATCACTCTCCTGGTCCGACCATGTGCCTCATTGTAGCGCATCTGGGCTGGTGTCACAGGGTTCCTGAGGGGTGTCAGCAACCACGGCATGTTGGGGTATCCCGAGTCACCTACGGACAGACAGGTGCACATTAGCTGACTTGGAAAAGTGGGCGGAATACTACAGATCAGATCACACACAATGGCACAAAGTCAGTACACACCGACAAGCCAGGCACGCTGGTTCTGCATCTGTGCCATCATCCTGGGGATGCGACTACTCCTCATCACAAAGGCATCGTGTGCTGAACCAGGGAAACGGGCACACACGTGTGAGATGGTCATATCTGCAAGACACACCACCAGTGCATTGACCGAGTGGTAGTGTTTGCGGTTACGGTAGGCCTGTTCATGTGCCTGTGGTGGTACCAAAGCCACATGTGTCCCATCAATGGAGCCAATGACATGCGGCATCCTCCCCAGGGCATAGAAGTCACTCTTCACGTCAGTGAGTCGTTGCAGTCTAGGGAAATAGATGTACCGGTTCAGGTATAGCAACATTGCCTCCAAAACATCGCGGAGCACACGGCTGAACATGGTCTGTGACATCCCACCAGCAGTCGCCACAGTGTGTTGAAAGGTACCGGTGGCAAAGAAGTGTAGGGCTGCCATCACCTTCACCTTGGGGGTCAGCGCTGTAGGATACGGCCGGCCAGGATGCAAATGTGGGGCCAACTGCACTGCCAAATCCTCAATCAGCTGCCTGGTGAAGCGGTACCGTCGGATGCTGTCCCGTTCCACCATCGTTGCCAGGTCTGGGAATGGTCTATGGACAGCAGGAGCCCTGCAGTGCAGAGGAGAAGAAAGCAAGATTGTCAGTCACCCCACATATGCGGCATTGAACACACTCAATATCACATCATACATCATTATGAGGCACAACTACATGAAGTGTGCAGTTCCGTAAGGACATGTATGGTACATACATGGCCAACATCTGTCATCACGGTTCAACAAGTGGCATCAATTAGTCCCAGGTTGGCCCATTGGATATCATGAGGCCGTGTCACAGTTCCCATCTCCTGCTGCCATGTTACAATCACCCAACACAGTGACATGTGAGGACAGATGTGCCCCAGGCATCACAGCTCAACGACAGGTACATTCCCAGGGACCCTGTATTGCCACATGGACACTGGCATCACATGGAGTATCATGTATACACCACAGCAAAACAACCATGACCCCCACAGGTAGTGGTTCAACTTGCCTCTGCAGGACAGACATGGACGTCTGTGACACACACACGCACAACATCAAAGTCCATGCACAAACAACGTGGATGTGGAGACTGTCTCCCATTGTGCACATGAAATCAGAGACATTGTAAACACTACATGCACACAGACTGTGGAGGACCATCACTATTGTGCCACTGGGTCACCCTGGCTCAAACATACCGTCCCACATGGGACTCACGGGGTATGTGACATGATATACACATACACCACCGTGAAATGTGAGCATGGCACATGCTCAGATATGAACAGTTGCACATCACAGTGGTCATGTACACGTAACACCCAGGATCCTGTCCCCATGAACATGTGCACAGCCTGGGGGTGGCTGCCCCCAGGTGACACCCACAGGACAACATGTACACCAACATACACACAATAGGAAATGCAGCCTTACATGCCTTATGATACAGTTTGGACAGGCTGTGGTGTTGTAGGTGTGCCCCTCACTCCCTGGGAGCTATTTGTGGCTGGCATATGTTCATCTGAGACAGGCATGGTGACATATGCCAGTCACTTGTACAGGGATGCGTTGAACAGCAATGGACCGATCGGTGCACCCAGCCGGCCCATTGCATTCAATGTGTGCAGGTACGCGTTGTACCCCTGTACGCATTGAACAGCAATGGACCGATCGGTGCACCCGGCCGGCCCATTGCATTCAATGTGTGCGGGTACGAGTTGTACCCCTGTACGCGTTGAACAGCAATGGACCGATCGGTGTGCACCCGTTGTCAATGGCCTAGCCTGGCAACAGACGCGTTTTCAAAATTCGAACGAGTCGGTTGCTGTAAATTCAGTTGGTCACCCACAACAATGTTGCAAAATCATGTATGTCATGAAGTTGAAGATTTGAAGGATGCTGTGGGCGTGTATTGGTGCTGCTATTCCATGGATTGGCCAGATTCAGAAGATGCAAACGACTTGGACCTATCACTTTGGACACATGGGACAGTATCTGCCTCTGCAGCACACATATATTGCTGGCTGTTCCCCTGAGAGCTCACTTGCCTGCACTACATGCTCCAGGACGACATCTGCCACTGCACTGCTGCTGTCTCTGCCCCTCTGGACCCTGCAATGGCACGTACTGTGGAGAGAGCCCCAGCCTTCAGCCTTGAGGAGAACCAGGCCCTGCTGGACAGCCTACTTCCACAGTACAGCAAGCTGTATGGGACACCAGGGGAGCAGGTGAGTGTTCTGTGCACTGCCTTTCTGAATGTGCATTTTGTCTGACTAGCAAGGCTGAAAGTCTGCACGCCACTGGCTAGCAGGCTCACTGAGTAGTTGTCACCCCCATAGTGTGTAGTGACATGCACTGGACAGGTATGGTGCAGTGACAGTGCATTTGAACAAGGTTTTATTTCCCATGCAATGATACCATGTAGTGACTTCTGGCAAACTGTCCATGGGCAGCGTTGCACTGCCTGTGTACATCATGTGCCCCTGTGATTGAGACATGTATATACAACTGTGTCATGCACGGATATGTTGCATGTGTAGTAATGGCCTTTTCACTTTGTCATCCTCACAGGTTAATGCCCATCGGAAGCAGGAGAACTGGAAGGACATCGTCCGGGCTGTCCGGTCCGTGGGGGTCTACAAGCGCCGTATCCGCAACTGCCAGAAGAGGTGGCAGGACCTTCGGGGCTGGACCCGGAGGATTGCACGGGTCCAGCCGAAGCTGTCGCCTCCTCGCAGGAGGGGCGGAACACGGACCCTGACCCCCACATGCTCCAGATCCTGGCAGTGGTGTTTCCAGACCTGGATGGGCAGCTGAAGGCCAGACAGCAGCAAGGAGGGGGTGAGTCAAAGACTGCACTGTGAACTCTGTATTACATGCTATGTGCCCTCCTCTGGCCTGGTTAAACTGCCACAGTACAGCAGTCATGTTGTCCAGGAGCCATGTCCCTCTATTGTGCACTGCCCACTCCTCATCTGATACCCAGGTGTGGTCCTTACAGTCAGGGAATTGTGTCACTTGGGACTGTGTCCTTGCATTTTGCTTCACTCAAGGTGGGGGACAGCATCTGTTTCCCTAACTCTGTTGTGGGCATCATGGGTGGGTCCATTGTTCACACAATGCCTGTGTTCGGACATGTAATCTGCGTGTTGCTTTGATATGCGGTCCACTTGCTGAGCTGAGCCACCACATGTGCCTGGGGTATCTGGCACACACCCATGCAGCGGGTGGGAACAATGTTTGGGCCCCAGGAGTGTGCAGATTACGTGTGTCACACATACATAGCCAGCTATCCACTGTCCAGGGCTCATCCCTCATTCATGTGGGGCAGGACAGTCATGCCTACTCCAGCCCATCCAATACACCTGTACTCCCACTCCCGTGTATCAGCTGACACGTTGTGCGCAGTGATTTGACCCCTCAGGTGTCTGCCTCTGTGTCAGTGTGCTGTGGATTTGTTGCCAGGACTGCTGGGGTGGTTCTCGGTTGGGGCTCAGCATTCCACTGGAGATGTGACCATAGGAGACGATACTTGTGTGTCACATAGGTGTTTGATCAGCTGCCCGTGCAGACTGGGGTATGCGAATGTGAAGTTCAGGCAGCTGTTTCCCATTCACAGCAGATTGTGAGGGGCTCAGGTTCAGAGGGTAGTGTCACAGGTCTCCCATATGTCCAATCGGTATGACCTGGACAGATGAGGGTTCAGATGATGTGTTGTGTGGGGGATGTACATGTGCACTTGTGCAGCTCCAGGACTTGCATTCCCCATGACCTACTATTGTGACACAGTGCAGAGTGTTGTTGTCTGGCTGCCAAGTCATACATCACTGAGACAGTGATGTATGACTTAGCAGTCATGCCTCTGCCATGGCATGTGTCTACTTATTGGTGATCCTGCAGGGGAGTGACATGTGCTACATGCACACCATTGTGGCGATGGCTATCAGGACATGGGTGCATCATGGTGTCTGTCGCTGGTATGCATCACATGCATTTCCTATTTGACTCTGGGCATCCCTTTCATCCGGAAACCTGTACTGACTCAGTGGCAAGAGTTGTGATGTGTGCATGTCCACATGCTACACCGTGTCCTCTGCACTGTCCAACTACTGTGTAGGTGGTGCATGTGTCCACCCTGGGGTGTTGCTATCCAACAGACACCAGACAGATGGGTGCAAGGCCATGTGGGATGTGAGTGCCATGGTTGGCATCAGACTGACAATTGGCTTCTCCTGTTCAGTTAGGGCACTTTTAGCAATGTTCAACTAATGATGCCAGGGCTTGCTCTGTAATGTGCTGTGCTCACAGTGGTGTGTGCATTCGGTGCAGGTGACTGATGTCTGTCTGTTTCCCCATTAATTGCAGATACATCCACGGCCACAGAAGGGGACAGCTCCATGGACCAGGAGGAGCCGGAGAGCCAGACTGGGTCAGCAGCCGAGGAGTGGTCGGAGGGACCCAGTGGCACGGAGGGTGAGGGGAGCCACATCAAGGAGTCCTCAGCAGCATCCACCTCAGCTGAGGACCACAGCGGCTTGGAGGATGACTCCCTTATGGAGGCGGGTGTCAGCAGCCACCACACCCCAGCTAGTGTTGCTGTCCCCGCCACCACCAGCACCACCACCGCCCTCCCATCGGCTCCCATTCCCCAGGTCCGTGGAGGCTCCCATGTTCGGGAGCGTGTCTCCTTCGGGCCAGGCACCGCACCCCCTGCCCCTGTGTCCCCTGCTGCCCTGAGTGAGGAGTCTGTGTACCTCCTTCGCCAGCTCCATGTAGGGCAGACAGCCATGCTGAGTGTCCTCCATGCACACACCGCTCTGTTGACTCAGCTGGTGTCGTTCATGGAGGGCATCTCATCGGGCATGTCTGACCTACAGAGGGGCAATAGGTCCATGGACTCCTCCCTGACGGCAGCAGTGTCCCTCCTCAGACAGTCCCTCACCCCTCCTGCCTCTGCTCCATCCACACTCCCCAGCACCTTACCCATCCCAAGCACACACACACCGGCACAGGCACACACCAGCACACACACGTCCAGCACACAGACACACACGCCACAAACAAAACGCACACGCACGCACAGTCAGGGGACTGAAACCAGACTCACAGGGGATGGGGCCCTGGAACACACACACGCATCCACAAGCACTGCGCAGTCCTCAGTTGCCTCTCCCTCCAAAGCACCCTCCCTTGCCTCACCTGCAACCCCAAAGTCACAGCGGCTCTTCCTCTGTGACCTCAGCCTCATCCCCTACGATCCAGCTGCTCCAGCATCCAGGGGGAAGAGGAAGCCCACCCACACGGAGCATAGTGCCCCTCGCCCCCAGACACCCTCCCCCAGGCGCAGACAGACTGAGGCCCCCACCCGTAAGTCCCCCGGAGTCGTAAGAGCAAGACCCCGCCGCCGCCCTGCAGCTCAGGCACCAGGTCTCCTTCCTCCATCCCTCAGGCCCCCACTCCACAGGTGCCCCCACCACACCCTGCCCCAGGTCCCCCCACCCACAGATATACCATCCCCAAGAGGATCAGGCCTTCTCCCCCTGCCACTTGCTCTCCCGGCACCACACCCCCACTGCGCTTGTCTGTGCCACTGATGTGGTGAGGGTGTCCTCCCCCTCTGTCCAGCCCACCTTGCCTGTTCCCCATTCTCCTCCCCTGGAGGTAGGCACTGCAGTGGAGTCGACTACCACCCTGTCTGACTTGGGCCCTGCAGTGGCGGACCTGTCCACTCCATCTGCATGGTACACTGCAGTCGTGCCAGCACACACACCATCTGAGCCATGCCCCCCAGTTGTGCCGGCACACACCATGTCAGACACCTCCACTGCAGTTGTCAGTGGCTCTCCAGCACCCACCACCCCTTCCCTGCCTCCTCCTGGTGAGCCCTGATCCTGTCCCTGCGGTGCCTGGCCTGCCCCCCGGTTGCCCCTCCTAGTGGATTGTCCCTGGTTTTGTGCAGTGCAGGCATGCGTAGGGTGACATCTGCCACTGTCACCCTGTATTGACTTACTTGATGGACTGGCCATTGGCCTTTGTTGGAGCATTACTGTTCTCTGAGTTTTTGGACACACATATGCTGAATAAAGCAACTTTCTGTTCTCTAATGCTATTACTTCTGATGTACATGATGTTGATGATGCTGACCATGCCCTTGCAGCAGGGATGATGATCTTTGGTCTCATGAAAATGAAGTGTCACTGGGCAGGGCCCCATGTGGTCCAGAGGGACAGTGTCCTATCCTGTGGTGTATCCATGTCATCCTTAACAGCATCTGTGGGTGTCATGTTTACAATATTTGGCAATGGAATTTCCTAGTTACATTAGCAATGTCACATCTGTGGCTTCCATCCCTGCACATCTTAGTGCTTGCCATTGTTCAATTCGTCTACTTCCCTGACCGTGTGGCCATCTCCAGTGGACATGCAGGTTTGGGCATCAATGGGGAAGGACTCATCTGTGTTGTCAGTGCAACTTGCTGTACATGTGTGTTGGATCTGTGCTGATGATTTCGTTGACACTCCCATGACCAGGCTGATGTGATGGGAGCCTTGATTTGGTGCTAATTGTTTACTGTGTGACAAAGTGTTGTGCTGACATGATGGAGCCCTACTGATGCGACATATGGCACAGCTTTCCTCACACAGGAGTGGAGTCCCCTCATGGCAGTGTGTGCTCCTGTGACATTGCCTGCGCCCAAGGTGTGTGTTGTATGAGCATGTCTGTGTGTTCACTTCCATTTTGCTATGCGTGCTGGGATCCCTAGTGATGTTCCTGTTTGTGATGCTTGCTGAGTTGAGCTATGTTCCCCCAAAGTCTTCTCCCTGGGTTCTCTGTGATGTGGGTGCATGGCACATTACTGGTCATCAGGGTGTCACCCATAGGTGTGTTTGCTGTCAGGGCTGAGTTTGTGGGCAGGCACTGATGGGTCACAGTTAGGATTCCCCTTAGCACTTGTTGTTTACTCCTGTAATGTGATTTCCGGTTTGTGTTAGCTTTCATTGTTTGTGACACATTGTGTGTGTGACTGCTGGCACTCCTCAGGGTCAGGGCTGCAATGTTGGTAGTTGTCCATGTGTGTTCTTTGTGGGTGACTATGGCTTCTTCATTGGTGTGTGACTGTGGCTGGGATCCCATTGGTTGGTGTGGTGTTGCCGTCATGTCCATGTACAGCGTAGTGTGCAGTGTGTCAGACATTTAGGAGTCTTGTTGAGTGGCCATGTGTGCTGTGTTTCTGCACCTTGCTTCCCACCCACCCCCCTGGGATTGTCATGGGTGCATGCGCAATGTCACCTGTGCATGTGTGCTTCACTGCAGCACATTGTTGGTGGTCGAGGTGTGTGTTGTTGAGTGTGTGCAGATGAGAGTTGTTGCCCGGCAAGACCCCTGCCTCCATGTTGGCCTTGGCTTACTGGCCATGCTGATTGATTTGTGCTTGTGTGGGTGTGCTGGTAATTCTTTGCTCAGGATACATGACTGTGGTTCACAGTGTGAACGACATCTGGCTTTGTCATCACATTGTGTGGGCCCTGGGGGTGGTGCTGTGGTGCCTCGGTGTCTTACTGTGTGGGTTGCTGTTCCTACATGCTTGTGTGACATGTGTGATTTGTGCTCCCTCTCATCTGACAATGCCTGATTGCCCACATAGGAGAATTGGATCCCTGAGTTACCTTTGTGTGGCTCTGTATGCACATCTGTGTGTTTGGTCTTCAGGCCTCCTCATGTGTTGTGTGGTTGCCTGGGGACACTGGTCCCCCCCTCACCTGTTGTGTTTGATGTGCAGTGTGTGTCTGCCTGTTTGCGTTTGTGCATCAGCGCCACTGCATTGGCATATTTATGGTGTGCCATTATCTGTATGTTGTTTGGTGTGTTTGCCCTGCTGTCCCTGGGACTCCTAGGTCATCAGTCAGCACAATGATCATTGTTTATGTGTCCCATTGCTGCCATGGTATGGTATCTGTTCACCTGCCATCTGCAGTCTACACAGGGTATCTGCATTGGTGTGTCCATTGGTGCAAATATGTGGGTCTGCATTGTGATGGTCACTTCTGTCATTGTGTCATTGATGTATGTTGACGGTGTCAGACACCATGGGTGATGTTTGTATGCAGCTGGCCAGAGGTATGTCTTATTTGCACTGCACTGTTTGCCTCCCCAAATCTATGTTGCAATGGGACACCTGCACTACTTTGCCACAGTTGTGTTTGTTGTTCTGTGACCAGGATTTGTCCATGCAGTTTGCCAGTTGCAGCTTCTACTTTGTTCACACTTACATTTTGGTCACTGTGATGATGGGGGTTTGGACCCCATTGCCACAATGGTCAAGATGTGCTTCAGCTCAGGACCCCACACTTACATTTTGGTCACTGTGATGATGGGGGTTTGGACCCCATTGCCACAATGGTCAAGATGTGCTTCAGCTCAGGACCCCACACTTACATTTTGGTCACTGTGATGATGGGGGTTTGGACCCCATTGCCACAATGGTCAAGATGTGCTTCAGCTCAGGACCCCACACATACATTTTGGTCACTGTGATGATGGGGGTTTGGACCCCATTGCCACAATGGTCATGGCCTGCTTGCATTGTGGGGGCCACACACATTTATGTGTGGCACATGTGATAGGGTGTCACATTGTATGTTGATGATCATGTTCTGTGTCGTAGGCATTTGACACAGTCTACACATGCTTGTCATGGTGTTGGGGGGATATCTTAATGTTGCATTCTTTATGTTGGTGTGTGCTTGTTGCGACATGTATTAGCCATCCTGTGAGTGGAGATGTTGTTAGTGGTAGGCATCCAGCCCCCCCTGGCTAAGGGTGGTAGTAGTGGTAGGCATCCAGCCCCCCTGGGTAAGGGTGGTAGTAGTGGTGGGCATCCAGCCCCCTGGGTAAGGGTGGTAGTAGTGGTGGGCATCTGGCACCCCCATGGCTAAGGGTGGTAGTAGTGGTAGGCATCCAGCCCCCCTGGGTAAGGGTGGTAGTAGTGGTAGGCATCTGGCACCCCCATGGCTAAGGGTGGTAGTAGTGGTAGGCATCCAGCCCCCTGGGTAAGGGTGGTAGTAGTGGTAGGCATCCAGCCCCCTGGGTAAGGGTGGTAGTAGTGGTGGGCATCTGGCACCCCCATGGCTAAGGTTGGTAGTAGTGGTAGGCATCCAGCCCCCCTGGCTAAGGGTGGTAGTAGTGGTAGGCATCCAGCCCCCCCTGGGTAGGGGTGGTGGGCATCTGGCACCCCCATGGCTAAGGGTGGTAGTAGTGGTAGACATCCAGTCCCCCTGGCTAAGGGTGGTAGTAGTGGTAGGCATCCAGCACCCCCTGGGTAAGGGTGGTAGTAGTGGTGGGCATCCAGCCCCCCCCCTGGGTAAGGGTGGTAGTAGTGGTGGGCATCTGGCTCCCCCATGGCTAAGGGTGGTAGTAGTGATAGGCATCCAGCCCCCCTGGCTAAGGGTGGTAGTAGTGGTAGGCATCCAGCCCCCCTTGGGTAAGGGTGGTAGTAGTGGTGGGCATCCAGCCCCCTGGGTAAGGGTGGTAGTAGTGGTGGGCATCTGGCACCCCCATGGCTAAGGGTGGTAGTAGTGGTAGGCATCCAGCCCCCTGGCTA
Source organism: Calotriton arnoldi (assembly GCA_963921515.1). NCBI lineage: Eukaryota > Metazoa > Chordata > Amphibia > Caudata > Salamandridae > Calotriton > Calotriton arnoldi. The sequence goes on from CAWUFW010011068.1 coordinate 312,033, forward strand.
AGGGTGGTAGTAGTGGTAGGCATCCAGCCCCCCTGGGTAAGGGTGGTAGTAGTGGTGGGCATCTGGCACCCCCATGGCTAAGGGTGGTAGTAGTGGTAGGCATCCAGCCCCCTGGCTAAGGGTGATAGTAGTGGTAGGCATCCAGCCCCCCTGGGTAAGGGTGGTAGTAGTGGTAGGCATCTGGCACCCCCATGGCTAAGGGTGGTAGTAGTGGTAGGCATCCAGCCCCCTGGGTAAGGGTGGTAGTAGTGGTAGGCATCCAGCCCCCCCTGGGTAAGGGTGGTAGTAGTGGTGGACATCTGGCACCCCCATGGCTAAGGTTGGTAGTAGTGGTAGGCATCCAGCCCACCCTGGGTAGGGGTGGTAGTGGTGGTGCGCATCCAGGCCCCTGTGTGCATATGTGGCATTGGTGATGGGCATCCCGCCCCTATGGTGCTGCTGTTGCTGGTGTAAGTAATTTCTGCATCCCTCTGTGTGTGTGTGATGTGTCGTGTACGTGTTGTATGTTTTTGTGGTTGGTGTCTGACTTACCTTCTGCGCCGTACGCGTCCGTGCCTGTTCCGGTAGTAAATGTAGAATATTGGTAGGATCGGAACGAAGGGATTCATGGTTGGTTCGTCTCGTTCGTCTTTCTCGTTGCTTCGCCTCGTCCTCGTCGCTGGCGTGTTCGCCTCGTAGCCGTGGATCGTGTTGTGGCGCGAATCGGAGCTTAGGTGCGCCTCTCCCGGAAGCTTTGACGTGCCGGACGTAGCGACGGGTTCGGCGCGTCCGGAAAGAGCATCGTACTTGTCCGGCCAGACGGGGCTGCATTTTCCCTTCCGTGCGACTCGATTCGGCGTTTCCGGATTCGCCTCGGTCGGAGAACAGGACCTGGATTGGGTGAGTACGACTCGGCCGGCTTCTATGCTGTTGTGCGCATCGTACTTGCTCGTTCGGAATAATGTGCGGATCGGTCGGGAAACAGGCATTCGCATGGCTTTTTTCCCGACCGAATGGTATTGGGTGCGCCTCCGACCGAGATCGGAATCGGCCCCACAGTCTTCATCCAGTTGGTGACATTCTTTATACAGTTGTGGAAAATGGTCTTCATAATGTTGGGGTCTGGTGAGAGAGAGAATATGAGCGGTGTGTCGTTGGCATAGGATATGAGGTTGAGGTCGTAGGCTCTGACGATGTCGGCGAGGGGTGTCATGTAGGTGTTGAAGAAGGTGGGGCTGAGGGATGAACCTTGAGGATGCCGCAGACGGTGCTCTTGGGTTCTGAGGCAAAGAGCGGTAGGCGGATTCTCTTGTCCATACTGTGAGGAATGATGCAATCCATCTGAGTGCATCTCCCTGGATCCCAATGCGGTGCAGTCTCTTGATAAGTGTGTGATGGGATATGGTGTTGAATGTAGTGAAGAGGTCGAGGAGGATTAGGGCTGGAAACTTTCCTCTTTTGAAGAGGATGCAAATGTCATCCGTGCCAGCGATCAGGGTGGTCTTGGGGCTGTGGATGGTGCAGAAACCGGATTGGGAGGTGTCAAGCAGGTTCTTTATCTCCAGGTGTTCGCTGAGCTGCTGGTTGATGACCTCCTCAAGGACTTTGGTGGGAAAGGGAGCAGCAAGATTGGGCAATAATTCTGGAGTTTGTTGGGGCCTACTGAGGGTTTCTTGAGGAGCGGTCTGACTTCAGTGTGTTTCCAAGCTTCGGGGAAGGTGGCTGTGGTGATGGATGTGTTGAGGATGGTGGTGAGTTGGCTGCTGATGTCTTTCCCTCCAAGGTTGATTAGGTAGTGGGAGCAAGGGTCTGTGGGTACTCCCAAGTGGATGGAGTTCATGATGCCTGTGGTGTTCGAGTGGTGAGCTGTTCACATGCTGTGAGTAGCTGATCATGTGTGGCTTCCAGTTGGGGCAAGGAGGATATGCAGGTCTGTGGGTTGGGGCTCGAAGTTCTTGTAGGTGGTGGATATCTTGTTGTGAAAGTGGTCAGCTAGGACGTGACAGAGTTCCTGTGAGGGGAGATGGCGCTCTCGGTGGCTGTAGGGCAGGAGAACTCTCTGACGATGCTGAAGAGTTCCTTGGTGTGGTTGGTGCTTGGTTTGATGCGGTTCACTAGTGCTTCTTTTTTCGAGTCTTTGAGTCATTGGTGGTATTTTGTGAGAGCTGACTTGAAGATGGCATGGTCTGTGCTGGTGCGCCATCCTCTCTCCAGTTGTTTGCACTCATGTTTCCTTACTCTGAGTACAGGTGTGTACCATCTGGCTTGTTTGATGGGCGTGACTCGGTTGGCGGCATTGGTGATCCAGGTGGTGAAGTTCTGGACAGCTTGTTAGAGGTTGGTTGGTGTCGAGGGCGTTCATCCACTGGGTCTATCTCACTTTGTTCCAGCTGTGGAAGGGGGCGTTGGGGGAGCTGGTGGTGGTGCATAGTGTTCCTGCAATGGTGAAGTGGACGATGGAGTGGTCGGTCCAGGTGAGTTCTGTGGCATGGCTGTATTTGACTCTGTCCCTGGCTGTGATAATCAGGTCCAGTGTGTGTCCTGCTCTGTGTGTGGTGTAGGTGGCGAGCTGGGAGAGGCCTATGTTGCCTAGGCGTTCCAGGAGGTTGCCAGAGTTAGCATCTCTGGGATCGTCCCGTGGAAGTTGAGGTCTTAGAGGAAGATGTAGCGTTTGGACATGACGGCTATTGGGGTGATGAAGTTGGTGATGGTGTTGCAGATGCTGGTGTGTGGTCCTGGGAGTCTGTAGGTGAGGGTGCCTCTTATGGTCATTTTGTCATCAGTATGGAGTTGGAAGTTGAGGTGCTCCATGATCAGTGTGGTGCGTACTTCGGATGTGGTGCACCAAATTGTTTCTTTGTGGATGATGACAATGCCTCCTCCGTGTTTGTTGGTGCGGTTCCTGTGTGTCAGCTTGTAGCCGATGGTCATTGCGGTGGTGATATCGGGAGTGGTGGAGGGATTGAGCCAGGTCTCCATGATGAAGATCATGTCCGGGGAGAGGGAGGAGATGGTGTCCCAGACTTCGGTGGCATGTTTGCAGAGAGACTGGGCATTGATAAGGAGGCATTGGAGTGCTTCCGGGTCGGTCACAGTCGGCAGAGAGGGGGAGGTGTGGGTTTCTATGGGGGCCGGAGGTCCAGAGTTGCAGATGAAGAGATAGCAGTGGCAGGTAAACAGTCCTGCTGTAGAGCTAGGAGATGCAAGGCAGAAGCTGTTGAGGCATCCGGGGTCCAGGGCTCAGGTCCAGGGCTTGGAGTTCTGTGGAGGAGTAACAGTGAAAGTAGGTGACTGGAGGACCAGGGTTCCTGTTGCTGGTAGTGGTCCAGGTGAGGATAGGTGCAGACAGGCTTGATAGTGGCATACCCACTGAGCAGCTGCGCTACAGCCTCCATTGAGTAGGTCTGTGGAGGGATGCAGGGCACTGGATGGTGGGAGAAGAGCAAAATGAAATGGCAGGAAATGGCGTACAATAAGCGAGAGAAACAGTAATCAAAGTTACAAAAAGCACAAAGTTACAAATAAAAAATAAGGCATACAAATTATATAAAATTCGGGCTGTACATGAATAGGAGGCTGACCACAGAGGCACTGGGAGAGAGGAGGCTATGTGGCACACAGAAACTTACAGTGCAGACTTGCGGCAGGGAGCAGGGGGGGAGAAGGGGAGCATTCAGCTGGCAGAGACAAGAGACCTGCTTGACTGTGTGGGGGGAGCTGGCACAGGACCACCCAAGTATTGTCTCCTTGATCGAAAGAGATGCAAAGCAGTTCAAAGTAGTTATTGCAGTGAGAAAAGCGCACCATTCCAGCCCAACATGCCTATTCCACTGGAAAGTAAATACCCTACATCACTTTGATTCACTTTGCATCTCTTTAGGCTGGGGCAGGGCCTTAGTAAATCTGGCGCTTCGATTGCTTCTCTTCCTGATTGATGACACAAGATCACAAACTATTTAGTTTTAAATGGTTTTTCTATTTCTTGCCTTACAAGTTGTACGATAATATCAAATTTGCTATATTTAACAGAATGGTTGAAAATAGTTTCCAGAAATTCCTGAAGTCACATAGTTGTATTTCCCATTTTGTTGCATGCAGAAAAAGAATTTTCCAGTTACATACTTTCTGCTTAGGGCAAATATATGCGGACTACTATATCTGTCTAACAACAGACATACCAGCTGCATTAAATGAAGTTGTTTACATTCCTCTTTAGTTGCATCTCTAATAGTGAAAACATATTTCTAGACCTGCATTTAGGAGTACGGTGCAGAGTATGAATATCGATGTAAAAATATCAACTTTCAAAAATATCGAGGTAAAAATATCGTGGGTCAGAAATATCATCAGACAAAATATCGTGGTCAAGAATATCGATTTTAGGTAAGTAATATTGATGTAAAAAATATTGAAGTGTTTAATATCGTTTGTAAAAATATAGTTGTTAAAAATTTCGATTTTTTTATTAATGTTATGTATTTTAGTATATATTTTATATGTGTGCGATGTTTGTTTTTTTGTATAAGAATTGTTTGTATTTTGATTATATGTGTTAAAATGTTAGTAGTTATTAATTTTTTTTAATTGAATTTTGCGTTTTTAGTTCCGTAGCGGTTTGCGGGTTTATAGGAGAATAGGGTGGGAAGTAATTTAATTATATATAATCTATTGATTATTTATAGTAGTTATTCATTTTTTTTTTTGAATTTTGCGTTTTTAGTTCCTAGCGGGTTGTGAGTTTATAGGGGAATAGGGTGGGAAGTAATTTAATTATATACAATTTATTGAATCATTTTTATTTATTAATATTTGTTTAATTGGGATGTTATAGTGTTAAATGTGTAAATTAATGTATTAATAATTGTTTAATAATTGTGAATTAATTTAAATTAATTAATTAGTAATTAATTATGGTAATTGTGTAATTAATTTTGGGTGTGTGTGGTGGATATTATGGTTTTAAAGAATGTGTACTCAATGAATGTTTATTATCTTTTTTATTAATAATATATTTTGAATTCATTATTAATTATGTTAATTATGAAAATAATTTTAAATAAAAACATTGATGTCTTATTTTATTGGTGTGGTGTTATAGGGTAGGAAATAAAATAAATACATTCATGTTTTAAATTATTTGCTTTGTGAATATTTGCTCCTTTGAAATAAATATTGTTTATAAATGTATTTATAATTTTTTTTAAATAATATTTGTACATTTTTGTTATATGTAATTAACATAATATGTGTTCTTTTTATATGTTTAATATATTTAATTGTATATTTTGAAAATATTGTGTACTTATTTTTAAGATTTTTTTGTTTTTTTGTTTAAATGTTAATAGTAATTTTTGTATCTCTGCTATCCAATAGTTTCCCTACTGTTGCACTCATTGGAGTGGGAATAGTAATTTTTACCCTTCCGCTATCCAGCACTTTCCCTACTGTTGCACTCACTGGAGTGGGAATAGTAATTGTTACCCCTCCGCTATCCAGCACTTTCCCTACTGTTGCACTCACTGGAGTGGGAATAGTAATTTTTACCCTTTCGCTATCCAGCACTTTCCCTACTGTTGCACTCACTGGAGTGGGAATAGTACATTTTTCCCCTCCGCTATCCAATACTTTCCCTACTGTTGCACTCACTGGAGTGGGAATGGTAATTTTTACCCTTCCGCTATCCAGCCCTTTCTGTACTGTTGCACTCACTGGAGTGGGAATAGTAATTTTTACCCCTTTGCTATCCAGCACTTTCCTTACTCTTACACTCACGGGAGTGGGAATAGTAATTTTTACCTCTCCGCTATCTAATACTTTCCCTACTGTTGCACTCACTGGAGTGGGTATAGTCAATTTTACCCCTCCGCTATCCAACACTTTCCCTACTGTTGCACTCTTTGGAGTGGGAATAGTAATTTTTACCTCTCCGCTATCCAACACTTTCCCTACTGTTGCACTCATTGCAGTTGGAAGAGTAAATTTAATTATTTCGCTATCCAACAATTTCCCTTCTGTTGTATTTTGAAATGTCCTTTTTAATTTTGTTTTAATAGTTTAATGTTTTAATTAATTATAGAATTTTTTTATTTTAAATTATTAATATATGTATATATTTTATTTTTATATATTTAAAAAAAATTAAAATTAAATAAAGGTAATAGTTAATACATTATTTTAAAGTAAATATATGTATATGTATAAATGATTATGTTTGCGTGTGTACATTTCTTTAAATTAAGTTTAATTTTAACATTTAGTTAAAATGTATATTAAATTTAATTCATTTTGTTGAAGATAATATTAATATTTTTTATATATTTTATATATATTATTTTATTTTATTTATATTTTTAAATCGATATTTTTACATCTATATTTTTAATTTCGATATTTTTGTACTTACCTGTTTAAATATAGGGAGTCGATATTTTTACTATCTAGATATTTTTTTCGATATTTTTACTATCAATGTTTTTACCATCGATAGTCTATTAGTGAACCTAGCAGTACATCTTCTCCGCTAGCCATAGCTTGCATTTCAGGCACCACCTAAGCTAACACTGCCCTCCAACAACTGTCACTCTGCAGCATCCTCAATGTGGAGCCAATAGCAGGACTCTTCATGCCACGCTCACTCGGCCAGATCATTTTCAATAATAGCATGACAACAGGACAGTCTACTAGTGTTTGCTTGGGGCTTTTGTAGAGGCAGACCTGCATATTAGAAAGACTAGGTGGAAAAACTGGACCACAGGTGTCCTCAATCAGTGGACCTCAGGCAGTGATCGAATATCATCCTTCCCAATCTGAAATTGCTCAGATGGAAGCATGAAAATTCATTATCTATATGCTCATTTACAATGCCATTTTGGTTTGTTGCTCAAAGATGCCCCTGAAACACACTGCTGTAATGAAACACCATCTTGGGCTGCAACAGTATGGAATCTGGTAGTAAGGAACCGTTAAACTTGTCAGCCTTAGGGTGGTCCTCCCCCACACATTTTGCCTTCTTCCCTCCTGTTTTGATTAATTTGTTTTTGTTTGCCTTAGGACTCTGTGCACTTCACTACTGCTAACCAATGTTAAAGTGCTTGTGCTCACTCCCTAAACATGGTAAAATGTTCTTAATCCTAATTGGCATATTTATTTATTTTGATAATTTACTTAGAAATCTCTAGTAATAACCAGAGCACTTACATTAAATGCTACTAGTGGGCCTACAGCACTCATTGTGCCACCCACTTAAGCAGCCCTTCAAAACATGTCTCATGCCTGGTATTGCAGCCAATGTGCAGTTTTAAACTGCCATTTCGACCTTGCGTACTAAGCATATTACCATGCCTAAACCTTCCTTTTTAATACATACAAGTCACCCCTAGGGTAGGCCCTAAACAATCCTTCATGCTGGGCAGGGGCAGCTCATATGTAATGGTGGAGGAGCGTCACTCCATTGGTCAGAGTCCGTCACAGAAAAATAAAATGATATTAAAACAATAATATCATTTTATTTTTCTGTGAGGGGCTCTGGCTGATGGCGCGTGCATGCGGGTGGGGACGGACCATGACAGGCAGGAATAGTGGGCACTTAGAAGTGCGCATGTATGTTTGGCCAGCTGGCTCAAGCCGGTCAAACTTCTACATTGTTCATGATCAGCTAAATTCTGTAGCGCCACTTCAGCACTTATGTATTAAAGTATACCCACTTCTGTAATGCACATTGCGATAATGCACATTTTGCAACTGCGCAATTAGAACTGGCAACGCTCTCATTTTTATAGGACAAGACCCCATGCGAACTGAACCTTATTGCGGATGCAAAAAGCGCTTGCGGATACCCAACAGAACCTTGCCTCCAGCTTTCCCTTTGTTCCTTGCCCTTCTGTAAATCAGCAGCTCTTACAGGAATTGTCTTTAAATTCGTTAACCCTATTATAGGCAAATGTTATGATGCAAAGAGGTTCCAGGTGATACAAATCACCTCACCCAGGAAGCCGCTGTTTCAAAATTCCTGTTTTAAGATAAAAGTGGTTTTGGAAATTTCAGCAGAAGTGCCTCCCTCCCATTTTCTTCTAAGAAACAAAACGTTCCACAATACACAGAAACAAACACATTTCTCTTACAAATAGACTGCAAAGTACTCAGATATGGCGGTCAGTTCAAGCTTCAATCCTGTTATTTGAATCTTTCAAAAATGTACTGAAAATGGCCCAAAGATAGATCCAGATTTGCCTTAAAACGGCACAAAGATAGAGCATATATTAATGTTTTATGTTGATAATTTAACAGAAACACTGAAATTTAATTATGAAAACTATCATGTCCTCAGACTATTCACTAACTACACTGAACATTAGGGTTTATGCGTTGCAATGATGCAGCTTTACTATTTAAGTTTGTTAGTGTTCTTTGTTGTTAATGTGCTGCGGAAGGCATTTTTTTTCGGAGAACTCAGCTTGGTTCTCCTTTAAGCACACAATTATCCTTTGCAAATATAAAATGAAGTTTGCACAAAATAGTACACAGCTGTTTGCAAGGACACATTTGTGTGTTTATGTTACAATCGCAAACATAATATCTCCTCAGTCAGAGAATTCTAATATTAATAGCCTACTTTCATGTAGTTCTTCTTATTTTAGAATATTTCGTTTCGAACCACACTACTTAGTTAACAAGTCTGATGTACTCCTCCTATCAGCCGTTCAAAGATGAAAGCCTGCTGTGTCCGAATTTCCTTCTGTGACATTGAGGTTAGGTGCAGGTTACACCCAGACCTCAGATACTGGTTCGCAACAGTGGCGGCTCCCATAGGGTGTTCTGCGGGGCGGTGGGGCGGGCGGAGGAGGGGCAGGGTGGGGGGTAGTAAACTCGGACATACGACGGAACGGAGGAACGCCGTTCAGTCGTATGTCTGAGTTTACTACCCCCACCCCTGCCCCTCCCATGCCCCGCCTCACCGCAGCACGCCCTATGCGAGCCGCCACTGGTTCGCAATCCAGGAGTGATTTCACCAGAATATCACTCTTCTTTTCATTAAACAAAGAACAGAGAGGATTGTATAGTACATCATTAGTGCACTTTTCAGCAGTTGTTTGGTATCAGACTCTGTATTATCAAAGCTTTCTATTTTTTTTAAACAATTACCTTCGCCTACAACTAACCTACAACTAGCGGTCTGCGAGCAACATTGTATGTCCATTAAAAATAGGTATCCCTCGAAACCCTCTTCCCATGTTCACTCCCTCAGCCTGGCATTCCTTTCCAAAGTTTCTCATACTCGGTGCCCCACACCCTTACCAGAATGATCCCTCTCTCATTTTGTCCCACTCCGCCAGTTTATGTGGCGTTTGATACCAGAATGAAGTCATTTGTATTGTGTCTCCCAGATTTGGCTGGATTTGGCGGAGAACCGTGCCCTGTCATGAATCTTATCCCATTCTTTAACCGTGAAAGATCTCTTCAGCTCACCCTCCTATCGCTCCTGGGCTGGGGTTTTATTTTTATGTAGGACTTCTAATAATTGTTTATATATAGAAGAGACAAAACAAGCACCCAGCAATTCTGAAGAGATTAACCTCTTCCTAAGGAAAAACATAAAAGTTTTTTTTGTAAAACCCTCACCCACCAGGGTTACCCCTTGCTGACATGCTTCATCATTGGGTCCATCCCGTTCTGCTGCGGAACAGGGTGTGCTGCGACCTACAGGTTACGTGGGAGCACTTTGAGTGACTATGCAATGACAAAAGAAGATAATCTTGGAGGGAGGAGTGGGGGGGGAGGTTGGGGAAGTCTTTTTAAAAATACCTGGCTAGTAGGTTTGGTTTTTATTCTGATTCTAGCCGGTATGGTTAATAGCAGGGGGGATTTTTAGGAAAAAAGGGAGTAATGTTCCTAATTACTAAAAGGTTGACATGTTTCTAGCCATACCCCTGTTGTCTATTCTTCAGGGCCTAGGAAATGACTTTCATTGTAATTGCCTGGTTCCACTCCTAATGTCATATACTAGATAAACATTTTAATGCATGCTAATAAGAGGTGTATATACGTATACCACCTGCCTCACGATCATTTATTGAGTTCTGTGGAAATGAATAAGGAAGGAGTTAAACATTTACGCATCTGGGCTGCTTTTGAGCTCCCATTGAGTATTTTCACCCGGTTCCAGTAGTGAGCACCTTCAGAGTGAAAAAACATGACTCTATTTTAAACTGTGTGGCTACCAGTGGGACATCTAGTGTAATCCAATTGGAAATGTCTCAAAAATTGGAAAATATATAGACAATTAAACACACAAAAAACAGAACAAGGCACCAGTCCTTTAATGGAACCCATTGACTGTTCCATTTCCCGACCACGATGTCGTTTCCTAGGCGGTCTAGTTCCCACAGCAGCGTAAGGACGCACCTGGTGAAAATACGAATTGCTGAGTGCTTGTTTTGTGTTATAAATCTGTTTTGGAGGACGGACTCAGCTCTTTCCTCTCACTCCCTCTTGACTTTTTGATAAATATATATATAGAAGTGATCACATGTTTACTGCTGTCAGTGCCCTTGATGCATTTTTCAAAGCTAGCGAGGGAGCTAGAGGCTCCTCCTTTAGTTTATGGTTGTAAAACCCAAAGTCTGACCTGTTCGTGTGAGAAGTGCTTCCTTTCAGGAAGCTGATATTGGCATTTGAGATCATCAAATTATTGGATTTGTCCTTTCTTGAAGACAGATCCCACCATAAAATACTTATTGACCTTCCACTGTGTGTAGGTCAATTTATCTGTGGCTGTGTGGAAATCAGGGTTGAAATAAATTGGTGTGAACGGAGGACGAAAAGAGGTGAGACCCCTCCCTTTGGCCATCCTCTCCCACTCCTCTAGGGTTGCATTCTTACTGGAGATGAGTAAAAACAACAACTTCTATGCATTCCAACCATCCAAGAGAACTGCCACATTGGGTTGGTGGCTACCAGGTGGTCTGTGCCGCACCACTGCTTGTCTATTTCTAATTTCCTTCAATCCACTAAGTATCTTAGAATGGAGGCTGTATGATATGTTTCAGATTAGTTAGATTAGCTCGTTTTTATTCTAGAGATTTCTGTGAGAAGTAGACCACTGAGATAATATTTGAGACATTTCCAGATTGTCAAAGTGTTTCAAACCCTTTGCTAGTTCTGAAAATAAAGTCTTTAGTTTCTTTTCTCATTTTCTCTTAAAGTCATCTCTTTATTGCATACACGTGTTCTACCTCCAGTCATACGGTCCTATTCACACAGGTCATTTTGAGTATGGGGAGTAGCACTCATTCCCAGACCCACAAGGGATGTTTGCATACCTCTAGCTGAAGCTCTCTTCCTCTGCACTTCTATCACTTCTGTGTGGAGATCTCTTGCACGAGGTCTCAATTTTAGTGTGAGAAAATGTCCCTTTTTGCATTGTCACCCTCATTTTTGTGGAATTTTCTTGCTGGTTTTTACACCCTGTGCACTGAGGCATCACTGTCAAGTGTCCAGCGTATGTGTTCTGCCCAATAAATATGTAGAAACTGGCTAATCCTGATTGGCATATCTAGGGCCATAGTATATTGTATAAAAACTACAGCCATGGCATTGAAAGTTACAAATCTGCTTTATATTCTAGCACTTATTGTTCCATCTATTAATGTGACAAAGAAGCATGGCTTCAGGTTTACAATCGTAACCTTTCAGAATAACCCTTTTGACAGGGGGACAGCCTTTCAGCCCACAAGATATGGTACAACATTTTAAAATGGGGCATGTAAATATTTTATGTGACCATTTCCCTGCACTAATTAGCCCCCAAAAGACATTTTCACTGGGGACAGCCCTGGCGGTCCTATGAGAACAGTGCAGATTGCTATATTAATTCTACTGTTTGGAATTTGGGATCCGCTAGACAAATAAACCACTCTTTTTAATATTTATTAAAAACCATATTCAATGGCGAAGTTGGGTTTTTAAAAAGCATGTAGGAAAATTAACTTTTAGAAAATTGCCTCTTCCTTGCCTTAAGCTTCTGGAGGCTATTATAAACTAGCAATCCAGGGGCTGGGCAGCAACCAATTGACCTTAATGACGTGTGAAAACTGCACCTAGAAAAAGGGACAATGGCCTGTGAGTAGGGAGGTGTTTTTCTTCCCCTAGCAGGATGACTAGTTGGTGTGGGCTTAGGAATTTAATGAAATTTAAAATGCCCTGTCCTGTAACAAGTAAATCTAACATGCAACCAGGGGAGCCCAGGCCCCGTCCCAGTCAAGCTGGCAACAAACCTAGTGGGAGCACAGCTACCTCCTAAACTGTTTTGAGGGACCACAGAAGAGGGGACTGCTCATTACTCTGGTCACACCTCTTAGTGGGCAAATAGGCTCTACCAAAGGGGAGAAGGGTTTTCACACCTTGGAGTTTGGGAGTTAGGTGCACTATGCAATTGCTTGCAGGAGAACAAGTAGGTAATGTTGCAAAAGTGGGTAGGTATGCCCCTTGGAACCTTTACCTCGTTGGTCAGGGCGGATCTAGGAGTCACCCCCACCCACTAGCTGGTTTCAAATATAAATGTTGAAGCACAATGCACCACCCTCAGAACATGTTCTAGACTTGTGGAAGAACAAATTAAGCCTGCATCTGATATTTGAGACCTGTGAGCAGACCTGAAGGGCTGAACCTGCCTCCACATGTACCCAAGACAAAGAAGTGAACTCCAAGAGTCAATTGGCTGACCACTTTCATGACCACAGAAACACAATAAGCTGCAAAAAGACTCTTCTCTGAAGTGTCCAGCTAACAACTGGACCTGGACTGAACCCCGCCGGTGGCCTCTGCTGGAGTGAGTCACGAACCACAAGTACTTTTCCTGAGGTCCTGGGACCCTTGGCTGGGTCTAACTGAACTTCCCCTAACATATGTGAAACTTTGGGACAAAGAAGAGATGTGAACTTCCAGACCTCCAGACGACCGGAACCAACCCCCAAGCCGATCTACCCAGCTCTTGACTTTGAAATAGTGTTCTCCCACTTGTAGCTTCTTTCGAACCACAAGTCTGTTTCAGCAGGCCTTTTCCTAGAAGATATCTGGCCTTGTGGAATGCCTCATTGGATACCACCTGCAATCTTGTCCCACTGGAGGATTCTGAGCTTTGAAAAAGTGATTAAGTCAGAACAAAGAAACCTTGATCAGACAAAGGCACAAAAAGTAGTTGTCCAATAACAGAACATCTCTTGGTGTGAAATTAGATTTTTCTTTCTCTGAACTTTTCCCACCCAAACCAAAGATTTCTGCTGGACGTCATCCAACAACTAGCTGGCCTCATGGAACTCTTCTCAGATGCAACCAGCAACCTTGCCTCTCTGGATAATTTCAACTTCCATTTCAGAGACTAAGGGGCTGATTACGATGGTGGACGGAAAAGCATTCCGACCGCCGTGCTAACGGGAAATTGCCGCCCGCAGGTACAGCGGCAAAACAGCCGGCCAGATTAGGATGCACCGCCAGAAACTCCCTACCGCGGCAGTCGGAATCCAGGATTCAGCGGTGGAAAAGCTGAAAATCCATCCACGGCGGTCGGATTTGCTGCGGAAAGGCCAAAGACCGCCGTTTCCCCAGCGGTCTCGGGCACATGGAGCTATCCGCAATATTGCCACTGCCATCCTCGATTGGCCGGATTCTCCGCAGCGGTGTGGTGGGCTGTTTGTGGCATCGTAATACAACCGGTGTTTGTAACCGCATTCCGCACGGCGGTCTCTCCCTTTTGGCTCCGTCCGCCACCGCTGCGGAAGGGGATTCCTGGCGGTTCCTGAAACACCGCAGCGGACGGGAAATGGGCTATCTTTGCCCATCGTAATACGGCGGACGCAAGGACCGCCGATGGAGTGCGGAAAAGGGCATTTTCCGCCACCGCCAGCACCGTGGATGTGCTACCGCCCACCATCGTAATCAGCCCCTAAGTCCCAAGGTAAAATCCGCAACTGGGACAAACCTACTTGGTGTATCTTACTCGTACTCCATCATGCTTGACTTGAAACCATGCGTAGGTCGCGGTCAATTATGACCATAGACTATCCCTGGCGGTTTACTTTTTCTTGTTTCTTTTTCACTTAAACATTTAAAAATCCATATCTCCGGTTGGCCATGTTGAACTTCCGTTGTTTTGGTATAATTTTGCTTATTACATTTGTGTCTATTTTTACTAATTGGTATGGGATTCTTTTTGTGTGGTACCTTTGACTTTTTAAATGGGCTGATACTCCTAAATTCTTTACATATTTTCATTAAGTTAAGCCTGCCTGCTCTGTGCCATAGTAAAAAAGTGTTGAGCTTAGGTTTAAATTGATGATACATTTCGCTGGAGCTAACAGGATAGTGACCTATTACTTGTGGTGGACTACCATCCACCTCAATTAATAATTCACTTTCTTACATTTAGCATGTGGGAGGAGCAAAATAAAGTGTTTGGAAACATTAGGAATACCTACTAGAAAATGGGAAGGGTTTAGAGAAATTGAAAACAAGGGGTTAAAGGAGGGACATACAAATGCAGAAAACACCCACCGATCAGAAAGATAATTGCACTAAAGTTACACCAACATCTACTACAGTACTATTCCTGAATAATCCCGCTCAAATCTACTCAACCCAAGTCTTGGAGTAAGTCAGGTGCCACACATGGCCAATCATAGGTACTGCAACAAACTCATGTAAAAAATAGAGGCTGGGAATAAAAATAATACTTACACCAAAAAGAACATAATATAAAATGGATTGTTCAAAAATTTAATTCTGGCTTATGAATTATGCTTAATAAGTTTCAGATATAGAATGATTTGTTGGCATTTTTTCTTATTTTAAATGTTAATTTTAGCCATGATTGTAGCATGGTTAATGCTCTGCATTGTGCATTATTTTAGATTATTTTTTTTAATACATTTAATTTATTACGTTTTTTGTAAATAAACAATGTGTTGTTTTATAAACTGTTGATTTAATTCAATTTAATTGGATTATTTATTAATTGTATTCAATTGCACAAGTGATATAATACATATCTGATAATCAAGCTTCAAGTCTATTCAATAAGCTTGATACCATTTATTATTGCAAATGGGAGGGAAATAATAAAAACATTTAAATCCAATAAAATATTCCTTTTTAAAAACCAAAAAACAAATTCAAGTTAAAAAATTATCCAATAATGCACACATTTTTACCCAGGTTATATATAACGCATACAATACTCCTTTAGTGGGGTAGGATGCATCTTGGATTCTACAGCTGGTGTGTTGCATTCTCTGAGGGAGGTGTTCAGAGGGGAAAAGAAGTTAGGTAAGCGTACTTTTGGGTGTGGCCCGTTTTCCTTGGTCACACCCCATGTTTTTGCCTTCTGTTGCTGAACCCATTTTTGCTGGCATAAGGACTCTGTGCATTTTTTTTCCTGCTAACCAGTGGTAAAGTGCTTGTACTCTCTCCCTAAAATATTATACAAATGGACTACACCTTATTGGTACCATTAATTTATTCGTAAGTCCCTCATAAATGGTACTGATGTACCAAGGGCATGTAAATTAAATGCTACTAGTGGGCTGCAGCACTCATTGTGCCATTCACTAAAGTAGCCTTTTAAAATATATCTTGTGCTTGTCACTGCAGCCTATAGTGCAGTTTTAAGCTGCCATTTGAACCTGGATAAATACACCCTGTGCTAGGGCTAAACCTTCCTTTTTAGGTCAAGCCTAGGCAGGGCTTGGACTCTCTCCCAACATGCTGTATTCAGTCAAGGAGACTTACAGCCCGCCTCCATCTTCTGATTGGCTTTTGTCAGTGTCCTTTAAAAAACGTTGCTTCTAATTGGATAATGGTTCCTTCTAGTCCCACTTTTTTTCTCAATTGTTGACTTCCATGTATTGTCCCCAGGACTTGTCCTTGTCCACTTGATTCTATTTACTTTGTGCTCAGGGAGTTTTAAAAAAATCAGAACATCTCTTCAGAACTCTTCACGCACATTTATGCATTTCCCTTCATCAGCAAGGCGCCCGCTTCATGGCCACCTGCTTCATCTTTAACCATGGCTGCCGCACAGCTTTCTTTTTTTCAGCAAGTGCCCGCATAATACAATTTAATTACAGTAAGCACAATGGCCACCGTGCTTCATCTGTAACCATGGCTGCCGCAAGCCTTTCTTGTTTTCTGCAAGCGGCCGCCGTGCTTCATCTTTAAGTATGGCGGCTATGAGCTTTTCTTCGTTCTGCACAGAGTGGCCATGCGGCTCATTTAGGACTTGTGGCCTGCATCTGACCCAGCTCTTGAACTTCAGCTGTTGAGAATATCTCAATTGCCGCTGGGCTCAATAAAAGGAAATCCACCACTCACTGTCTATAATGCTATCCTACGCTTCTGCTATCTGTCTACATTGGAACTGCAGCACAGTGGCGCGCCATGGAGGCTCATTCCACCACGCATGTCCGCAGAGCAAGGATGTATGGGAACCATTGCAGCCTATCGTAGTCAGCAACACACCATAAGACTGGGGTGCTCCTTTCACATTAGCAACCACATTGCTTCCACGTAGCTTACCAGAGGAGCTGAAAGGAGTGGGAGAAGGGGGGTTAAGTAACTTTGAAGGGACACAATAACTTTATTTTAATGAAGCCGCACTTTTGTCAAAGCGCGAATTGCCAATGCTTGTTACTGCTTCCTGATGTGGCAGGGCAAAGGGGGGGAGAGGTGGCATGTTGTTTATTTTGTATGACCATTGTGCTGTTCCTCGTGCACTGTCTTTCAATAGCTATAATTGTGGGACATTGTCACTGCCCCAGCGCAGCACCGTCTCTAAGCAAAGTTTTGTAAAACGCTTCGGGAACACACTCTTGTAAAGTTTTTCTTTCTTTTTAGGCAGGCAGCGGCTCTTTAGCTCACATGACTAATTGTCTCAGTCGGTCTGACATTGAATTAACCAGAAATTGCATAATAAATCTGCATCCGAGTAGCAAAGGAAAAGCACTTTGTGGCGATCAAGCACCTCAAATCATCGAGCAATATATTGACACCAGGTCCTCGCCTGCTCCCTGGCTGGGAAAACAATAGTGAAAGATAAGCCATACGTGAGGATAGCCTCTGTCTCCAAAGCTTTTTGAATTAAAGACAGATTGCCCAAGAACTACTCTTCTGCTTGTGGTCAGCCAAAATTATAGCATTTAAAGTCACATTCATATAAACAATTCATCTTGGGGAGAGGATGTGGTCCGTCGGCTAGATTGCCGACTTTGGTCCTGGAAACCAAGGTTCGAGCCTCGGGGTCGCGTCCACATGCTGTGATTCTGGGCAAATCACTTAGGGGCATATTATCAAGGGGCCGCGATAAAATTATCGCCGCTTTAGCGTCCGTTTTCGGGCAAAAAGCGGAGATAGTTTTATCGCATTATCATCAAGGACACGCTAGCGCGTGATTCCTTGAGTTAGGGCCCGTTTTTCACACGCCTCGCCTCGCATCGATAATGAGTTGCAAAGGAGGCATGGCTGTGAAAACAACATGGGATAATATCGCGAAGACAGCTTCGCGATATTATCAAGGAGGGGTAGCGATATTTGAAATCGTGTTAAGTATGCCTTAACGCAGGAATGGGGGGTGGATTGTGTGGCTAAGACCACAGGCCCTATCATCAAGGATATCGCCGTTTTCCATGGAACATCGCTGGAAAACCAGCGATGTTCCATGGAAAACACTGCTATCGCTGGAATAATTATCGCCATTGCGCTATGCGTTGTTAATACAGCGCTAGCATGACGATAATTTCCAGCGATAGCCGGCGATAAAAATCCTCACGCTAAGAGCGGCCAGCGATAATTATCGCTGCCGCTTGATAATATGCACCTTAATCTCCCCGTGCCTGAATGTGTCCTTGTGTAACGTAACCGGTGCTCATGTAAAGCGCTCCAATACCTTCGGGTCGAGTTTGCGCTATATTAATATGCATTTAAAAAAAAAAAAATCTATCACACCGAGATCCCACTTTGGACCCACCCCCGGCACCATTCATCATGTTGCAAATATGCTTTATCCAGAATAGCTCTCTTCCGGAACCCATCCCAAGCAGTATTGGGTGGACCTGTCTTATGGGCCTAAACAGCAGAGAAAACATATTTAAGATGCTACACACTGGGCTTTCTGCAGACTACGGCAACTTAAGAAAGCTGTATTGCAAAATGCCTCCAGGGTTAATGAGGACAAGCCTTTCACATCTCTCATGCCGCTGACCAGTCAGTCCAGCCTTCCCGAAAGTATATGGTAAAGACGGGGGGCGCTAGGTGGCGCACGACCAAGATGGCCGCACGCCTGTGAGGCTCCGGCTGCTTGGCTCGCCTATATTTCAATTATCCTGAACCCCTGCCATATGCCCAGAGAATAACTACCAGGAACCGGTAGCGAAACCTCACCGCTTGCTCCGGTGCGGTTTTTGGCCGAAACAGCTGCTCCGGGCGAGGGGAAGGTCCTGGTGGATCGGACTGCGGGGCGCCTGTGTGCCTGGCCTGGAGCCCTTCCCGGCTGTGAGTGCGACTTGAGAGCCGCGGCCTCCCGCGTGGTCACCGGGCCGCGCTGGAGCGGACCGCGGACGTCGGGGAGGGCGCCTCTGCGGCGTTCGCTGTGCCCGTCCCCGCGGGGAGCCCGGCAGGCGGACGATGGTTAGTGCGATAATCGCTGCTATTGACCCCCGGAGGCGGACTGCTGCGTGAGACCCGGATGAGCGCGAGGTGGAGGGCAGCTAATAGCGGACGTGCCGTTTTGTCCCCTGTGCCTGCTGAACAGTGAGCGGTCTACGGCCCTCGCAGGGAGACACCCCTAGACACTCCGCGCATATTTATTGGATTTGCTGCCCGTGGAGGAGCGCGTGAGGGTGAGCGCGAAGCTGTTGCGCCGAGGGCTCCCGCGGCCTTCACTAGCTTGCCGCCGTTATCTTGGAAGTGCCTGATCTTGCCCAGCTTGGGCCCCCTGACCCTGCTGGACTGGCTGCGCGTGGGGACGGGCGGCCCACCCGCGTCTGCCTCTATTGAGACGCCACTACTGATGCCCTTACTCCATTAGCTGTGGGGCGACCCGGGGCGTATGGACTAATGATTGGGGCGCGCTGCTTCTGGGCTCCGCGAGACCTACAGCCCCACATGGACACTCAATTGCTGAGTCAGTACTAGCTGCGGCCTCTTCCCCGGGAAGGTACAGATTGGTGGGCAGCCCTGCATCGCGCTTCCCCCCCCTCCTCCACGCTGGTCGACGGGGACGGGGAGTGAGGAGCTCCAGGTAGATCACAGGCCTACTATCCATTGGTGGCGGCGGGGTGGACTGGTGACTGCGCTGTGCCGGGGCCCCCACTTCTAAACGCGTTGACCCTTCGAGCGCCTCGACAGTCATGGGCAAGCCAGACGGCAGACAACCGAAGCTGGTCTTTGACGCCAAGAGAGTGGCTACTCGCTCGAATCCAGAAGACACCGCGCTGGCGACAGGGGACATGGCGCAAGCTCAGCCTCCAACGCAAGGAGATGATGTAAAGACGCTACTCCTGGCTCTGCAACACAGCATGACTGACCTATCCGGAAAAATGGACACTATGAACACACGCCTGGATTTCATCATACAGAAGGTAGACAAACATGATGGCCAGCTGAAAGAAGCGGAGCAGCGAATATCGGATAATGAGGACGCAACCCAGCAACTGCAGCAGCAAGTATCTCAAATGGACAAACTGCTTAAAGTCATCGCAGCAAAAAACAAAGATTTGGAGGCCCGCAGTCGCCGGAACAATATTAGAATTATGGAAATTCCAGAAACCACCAATATGGGACGCATGGAGGAATATGTGGAGAGACTGTTACGCGGTGCTGGAGACGACAACCTATTTTCCTCACAATTCATAGTGGAGCGGGCGCATCGCTCCCTGGGACCCAGGCCGCCTCCCGGTGGACCCCCCAGACCAATTGTAGCGCGTCTCCTCAATTATCGCGATCGAGATGCCGCTCTAAAAATGGCCAGAGGGCATAAGTCCTTGCAGTACGAGGGGGCGGAATTCACCATATTCCCGGACTTCACGATGGCGGTGCAGGAGGCCCGTCGGAAGTTCCTGGGTGTCAAGCAAAAACTCCGGAAAGCTCAGATTGAATATGCTTTATTATACCCGGCACGCCTGAAGATCACTCATCGAGGGAAAAGCACCATCTTCAACAATCCGCACCAGGTGGAGGAGTTTCTTAAAACGATCCAGCGCCACTCGCCCGGAGGAGCATCGGAGGCCCGACAATCCGGATCCCCTTCCCATCAAGAAGATTGATACCTTTTTCTATAAAGGTACGGCGGGGAAGGTCAAGTAGACTTTCACCTAGTGCAGCGGATGCTCTTTGCTCAACTTTGCTGCTTAGAACCCCCACGTGGATGGAACCTGCGGGTCGGACGTCAAAGCTGGGACAGTCTGAGTACAGCGGGGGTGCCGCCGATGGCCGGATCCAGATAAGTGACTTTAATTGCTTCCCGGACATAGTCTCCCCCCCCTGTAGTGATCCCTGCTTGTACTTCACCTTTTAATATGGCAGATGGTAACACCCTTCGTTGTGCCAAGTGACCTCCTCTGGCCGGCTTTATCCCCTTCTGTGACACTAGGCACACCCGGCCGTAGGCGGAGAGAGGTGTGGTTGTTTCTGTGGTGCCCTGGCGACCCCCCATATGGGAAATCCCCCTTACCACTTGTTGGTTTCATTGTTCTAACGGTTTGTAATGTCTCCATTGAATATGCATTGATATTGCTCAATTGGGGTTTGGACGGGTGGGCGATTCCCGGCACGTGTGGGGTGCCGCGGTGGGCGGGGGGGGAAAAGTTTTGATACAAGACATAACACTGGTTCAGCATGTCACAGCAACAACGGAATACATAGACACAAATGGCAATGCGCACATTCAGATTCACACATTAGGCATCATGCATGATTCATTCCCAACATGGACATGGCATCGAAGACTGCCCCCCTGAAGGTTAATCTACTCACGTGGAATGTTAGAGGCCTGGGTGACCCCCGCAAGCGTAGACAACTGTTATCCTACCTAGACAGGCATCAAATACATATAGCTGCACTTCAGGAAACGCACACTACCCCCCACGGGAACTCCTATTTCGGAACTAGGTGGGCGTCGATTAGGATATTCTCCTCGTATTCATCATACTCAAGAGGCACATTATTATTAATTAAAAAAGGCACCCCCTTTGTCCTGGGAGGCTCGCTGAGTGACACAGCGGGAAGGTACTGCCTGATCTGAGGTAATCTGGGTATGCAATCCCTCACTCTGGCATGTTGCTATGGTCCCAACACAGATGACCCTGACTACTACACCTCACTATGGGGACAAATCCTAAAGGTTGGTTCCACTCATATCATTTGGGGTGGGGACTTTAACGCGACGTTATGCCCTGCACTAGACCATTCTTATCCTCAACCTCACCACTACACGCGGACACAGAGGACCCTCGCACAGCTCCTCCAAGATCATGGGCTAATAGATACCTGGCGACACTGGCACCCAGACTTGAGGGAAGGCACGTACCACACTACTGCCCGAGCTGCCTGGTCCCGTTTAGACTATTGGCTGGTCACCAGGGGAGTGACCCCTTGGATAACATCCGTGACACATATGGCTAAAACATTCTCTGATCACTCGCCTGTGTTTTTACAGTTGACCCTCCCTTGCATGGCAGCTCCTCCCTTCAGTTGGAGATTGGTACCCGAAGCACTGTTAGACGCAGTATTTAAAGCTGAATTGGGAGAAGAGATTTCCGAATTTTTAACCGTAACAAAGGATCGGTGGCTAACATGACCACCATTTGGGAGGCCTTTAAAGTTACGATCCGCGGCTTCTGTATGGCAAAGAGTTTCGGGGTGCTTAGGGACATACGGCGAAGTTTACGCAAGCTGGAGGGTGAACTCAAGCTGCTGGAAGCGGATATGTGGCAGGATTTATTGGGCATACGCAGAACAGACCTACGGAATAAACTCACCGAATATACAATCACTGCGGAACGAGAAACTCGGTTCCGCGGGAAGCATTTCACGGCACTCCGATATGGGGAAGGTGAGAGACTGGGCAGAGCACTAGCGCAGAGCATACAGAAGCCGAAATTCTCTAATTATATTTTGGAGGTACGAGATACGTCTGGGACATGTCGCAAAGAAAGCCGGGACATTCTCGACACATTCACCGCTTTCTACGAGACACTGTACACCTCCAGACGCACCACCCCCCCGGACTTTAACCCTTTTGTAAATGATATTGCTTTGGGATGGCTGGGGGACACCCAACGGGAGTTTTAAGCCGCACCTTTTGAGTTGGATGAGTTCAAAGAAGCGATTTGGCATATGAAATCTGGTAAGGCCCCGGGATCTGACGGGTTACCAGCAGATTTTTATAAAGCGTACATGGAACAGTTGATACCTATACTGGGAGAGGTTTATGAGGAAGCACTCGAATCCCAAATTTTACCGGCTACTATGAGGGAAGCCCTTATCATATCCTTGCTCAAGCCAGATAAACCCACAGATCAATGCGACTCGTACAGACCGTTATCCCTCATTAACACGGATACAAAGATCCTTGCCAAGCTTCTGGTGAATAGACTTTGTTTATTGATGGAGAAGTTAGTGTTGCCGGATCAAGCAGGTTTTATACCGGGAAGAGCAGCATCTCATAATTTGCAAACGCTGTTTTCCATCATGCACAGTGTTGACCCACAGTTGGCACTTGTGGCAGTTTTTTTGGATGCCACGAAAGCCTTCGATTCGGTGGAGTGGGACTACCTGTTCACCATATTGCAATGCATGGGTCTCCCGGTCAGGTTCCTAGCGTGGATCCGACTCTTATATTCCACTCCCATGGCTCGTGTACGCATCAATGGGCATATCTCCTCCTCCTTTGAACTCACAAGGGGCACCCGGCAGGGATGCCCTCTTTCTCCGCTGCTGTTTGCCCTCGCAATCGAACCCCTAGCGGCGAGGCTACGACAGCACCATTCAGATAGAGCCCTCAAGTGCTTTCTGCGCCCTATCCTGGTCTCGTTATACGCGGGTGATGTTACTCTATACGTAAAAGACCCGGTCCATAATCTCAATCCGTTGCTACGCGAATTTATACGATTTGGAGGAATGTCTGGCATCACCATTAACTGGTCCAAATCGCAAGTATTTCCACTTACTGCAGCCGCGAAACCTTTCCGCATGGACTACCCAATAGAGTGGTGTGCTGAACAGGTGAAATATTTGGGGGTACAGGTCACGAATGACCGCACTGAACTCCTGCGCAGTAACTACGGTTGTGTACTAGAGCATGTCACAAGCTCCATCACCAGATGGATAGCCTTGCCCCTTACACTGGCAGGGCGTATCTCGCTCATTAAAATGGTCATTCTTCCCAAATTTTTATACCTCTTTCTAAACATACCCCTATACCCTGGACGACCTTTTTTTTAAATGCTGAGAACAGAGCTCATGCGATTGGTTTGGGGAGGCAAGCAACCACGACTACAGTGGGAGATTCTTACCCGACCATACGCACAAGGAGGCTTCGATGTGCCAAACTTTGAATTATATTATTTGTGTGCACAGGCGCATTTTGCGCATTACTGGTTCCACCCTCCCAGGTACACACCCCAGGTTGCCACAGAACACTGGCTGGCGCATCCAACTCCATTAGAAGGGATAATTCTAGCTGAGCCTAAAAACAGTACTGATGGGCCGTCTTCCGTAGAATGCACTGTTAAAGCCTGGCAGCGTCTTCTCCAAATACTCAAGGCCCTAATGCTTTACTCTCCAGCACTCCCACTCACGTACCACCCGCGGATGCCCCTGTTAACAGAGGGGATCTTCGCCAAGACTAAATCCAAATTTCAGATTCACAACTGGGGGGATCTGTACCTGAATGGCACATTTAAAGACATGTCACAGTTTTTTAAAAAGGCGCCAGCCTCCTCTATGGATATATTTCTCTATGTGAGGCTGAGACAGGGCATTAGAGAATATACACCATCATACCCCAAGGAACCCCCACAGTAGCACCCCTACATCAGGTACTACGCGCCCCTGTGGCTTCCCATCTGGTGTCGACCCTATACCATAGCATGTATACATCCATTGAGTATGCTGCCTGCTCAGCTCGTGCCAAATGGTGTATGGAACTGGGCTGCGATATCACGGACCGGCAATGGGATTACTGCTGCAGGCAGACAGAACTGGTCTCCTCGAACAGCCGACTCCGTATTACGCATTATAAATTCTTACATCGTACATATTACACTCCGGCCAGACTGCACCGGTATGGCCTGCGAGACCATGCACGCTGTGATAGATGCAAAACAGATAACGCGGATTTCCTTCATTTGGCGTGGTCCTCTGGGGCAGTACACTTGTACTGGCAGCAGGTGCTCGAGGCCTTGGCACATATGACTATGCTAGAAATACAGATGTCCCCGTTATTAGCATTGTTGGGGTACCCCGAGAAGATCCCAACTGCCCAACGGAAATTCGTTCAATTTAGCATTGTATTAGCCAGATGCAGGGTGGCCTGTAGATGGGGCAGGGGAAGGGCTCCAAAATGTAAGGAATGGCTGGGCGACCTGATACTGTGGCAGGAGCAGCTGAATACATACGCTGAACTGCTTCCAGCAAACTCCAGGCCACGAGATATATGGGCCCCCCTCACTATATACCTGTTGGAACACCCACTCACATTGCAGGCTGATGCAAATTCAGTGCCCACATAACTGTGTTCATAATAATCAATTACATTGTCGAAATGTACCCCAGGGCTGTTATCTATGCTCATTATTTGCTGGGTTACAGGGTGTAGCAATAATTCACTTACTTGTATAGGGATATGATTGTATGCAAGCCCTTTGTCGGAGTGGACAGATCCCATGCAGTGCCGTGGCAGAGTTTAAAAATCCCAAATACACAAAATGCCTTGGTATAGGAAGTATTCATGTGGCTATTAACATATGTGATGCAATGTTGTGTCTAAATGATTGTGATTGTGCTGGACTACAACTGTGACAATGACTGTTTTTTTTTGCTGAATAAAACATAAATAAATTTAAAAAAAAGAAAATTGCAAAAAAAAAAAAAAAAAAGTATATGGTAAAGACACTTATTTTCTTAACTTCCACAAGGTCCCACACGCTCCTTCCATCCCCCACATTCAAACTGGGATTCTGACTCTTAGAAACTGTCCAATTATTATGTGCCAGCGGTCAGACCAGCCCTGAAAGAGTATATGGATTTGTAACATTAGTGCATTTGTAGACAGCCCACTTCTGCCCACACTAGCTGCCACATAGGTGCTTAAAATACAATGGCTTTAAGGTGATAATTTATAGGGTTTTCTATCAAACATGAATTAGGAGTATCTATAATGCATCCTCAGAGGACACTCAGGACAAGAAAAGTGGTATCACTCACACAAGTCAAAGACTTATAAATCAACAAACCACATGATTCAATTCAACAACAGAATTACACAACACACCACATACATCCAAACCACACCACAGAATTCCACATCACGCCACAAAATTCAACAGGTAGTAAGGGGGACAAGGGTACCCCAATATGTGAACCGGGGGTAGTAAACTGTTTAAGGAAACAATGGCTCTGATGTGGCCTAAAGGTCCATGGGGCATATTAACAACGGCCAGCGATAATTATCGCTGGCCGTGCTTAGCGTGAGGAATCCTATCGCCGGCTATCGCTGGAAATTATCGCCATGCTAGCGCTGTATTAACAACGCTTAGCGCAAAGGCGATAATTTCCCAGTGATAGCGATGTTTTCCATGGAACATCGCTGGTTTTCCAGCGATGTCCCATGGAAAACGGCGACATACTTGGCGATAGGGCCTGTGGTCTTAGCCACACAATCCACCCCCCATGTTAGGTATGCCTTAGTCAGCAATTTAGCAGACGTTAAATTCCTGCGTTAAGGCATACTTAACGCAATTTAATATATCGCTAACCCACGTTGCTAATATGGCGATACCTGGGTTAGCGATATTTCCCTGTTGTATTCACAGGCACGCCCCCTTTGCATCTCATTAGCGATGCGATGGGAGGCGTGCAGGAAACGGACGCTAGGTCAGGAATCACGCGCTAGCGTGTCCTCGTTAATTCGGCGATAAAATTATCGCCGCTTTTTGTCCGAAAACGGACGCTAAAGCGGCGATAATTCATTAACGCCGCCTTGTTAATATGCCCCCAAGTCGAAGTGACCCTGTGGGGGGCACTAAAGGTAGAGTTTAAGAACTTAATTCTTAAATGAGAGCGGTAAGCAATATAAGCAGGGACATGTAGGTCAGTATATGACAGGTTTTTATTCCACAACAATAGTATTCAGGTGCTCACATTTTAAGTGACAGTAGGCGTGACGTGATAAGTGAGGGTGAAGTTAAAATAAAGACATCGCATGGCAACAATGACAGAAGCTCCTTTAGAAAATTTTAACAGAGTAAAAGGAGTTCATGTTGTAGGGGGTCGACGGCGTTTCGAACTCAGTTATTTTAGTTCATCTTCAGAACATACAAAGTTGTGCAAGCTGAATTAAAAGGAATCCTGTGAATGAAAGTCTCCGGGGTTCCAAGGTGTTTCTAAGAACTCAGGGCTCCTAAGTGATTTAAACCTCAGAGACTAATGTTTAGGGAGTGGATCGGAAAGGCAGCTGGCCGCCGTGTGGCATCGCGCTGAGTGCGGACGAAAGAAGCAGCAGGACTGGCTCTGCTCTCTCTTCACAGGCTCCCATTCATTGCCCTGTTATCAACAGAGACAACTCCCCGGCACTGCGCGATGCCACACGGCGGCCAGCTGCCTTTCCGATCCACTCCCTAAACATTAGTCTCTGAGGTTTAAATCACTTAGGAGCCCTGAGTTCTTAGAAACACCTTGGAACCCCGGATACTTTCATTCACAGGATTCCTTTTAATTCAGCTTGCTCAACTTTGTATGTCCTGAAGATGAACTCAAATAACTGAGTTCGAAACGCCGTCGACCCCCTACAACATGAACTCCTTTTACTCTGTTAAAAATTTCTAAAGGAGCTTCTGTCATTGTGGTCAATGCGATGTCTTTATTTTAACTTCACCCTCACTTATCACGTCACGCCTACTGTCACTTAAAATGTGAGCACCTGAATACTATTGTTGTGGAATAAAAACCTGTCATATACTGACCTACATGTCCCTGCTTATATTGCTTACCGCTCTCATTTAAGAATTAAGGTCCATATGTATGAAGCTGTTTTGCGATCGCAAACACTGCGAATCGCAGAAAAACGGTGTTTGCGATCGCAAAACAGAGCCCCGCTATGTATGAGACACATCCCGACTGCCAATGTGCGAATCGCATAATTAGCGATTAGCAAAAATGCGATTAATACCATTTTGCGAAATATTTGCGAATTCGCAAAATGTGACAAAATCTAGCGAAATTCACAATTGTTGTGTTCAGAATTAGCGAATTCGCTAAACGGAATGCATGAATAATTCTCAATTTGCGAATTCACGAAATTCGCAAAATAGAGAATCGCAATTACCACCAAGTCTGAGCAGGTGGTAACCAGGTGCAACCTATTTAAAGAGACCCACAATGCAACTGATGTTTGCCACAATGTCAGGGCTGTACGTGATAGCCAGGAGGCTGCGACTCAGAGCTGCTGCACAGAGAAGGAGACGCCAGGAAAGGATCTTCAGCGCGCGCATAACCCTGCTCCAGCGGACTGAGGAGGAGATCCATACAAACTACAGGCTGGATGAAGAGAGCATCCTGGAATTAATAGCAGAGCTCAAACCTATCCTTGAACACCCCACATGCAGGACACACACAATCCCCACCCACATACAGGTCCTGTGCTCACTCCACCTCTTGGTATCAGGGAGCTTCCAGGGGGTGATAGCCACAGCAGGAGGGGTCTCACAGAGTGCATTGTCGCGCTTCTTCCACGCGTTCCTTGATGCCATGGTACAGAGGCTGCATAACCACATACACTTCCCCAGCACACCACAGGCACTAGACCAGACCAAGCAGGAGTTCTATCAAATAGCACAGTTCCCCCACGTCATTGGATGCATAGATGGGACCCATGTCGCCATATCCCCCCCTCCCAGAACGAGTATGTGTTCAGGAATCGCAAGTCCTACCATTCCCTGAACATACAGGTGGTGTGTAATGCCAGGCACATCATCAACGACATTGTTGCTAAATACCCAGGCAGCACCCACGACTCATTCATCTTCCGCCACAGTGGGATACACCGCCGACTCACAAGTGGGGAGTTTGGTGAGGGATACCTACTAGGTAATTGCATGTGATAGAAGGACACACTAGTAATGCATAGCAGTGGCAGGACAGTGTTCAACCATATTTTTCTCGCCCCACAGGTGACAGTGCGTATGCGGTTCGGGACTACATACTCACTCCTTACCTTAATCCTGCCAACGCTGGGGAGCAGAGGTACAACAGTGCCCACATAGCAACCAGATGTACCATCGAGCGGACCTTCGGAATACTCAAGAGCCGATTTCGATGCCTACATAAGAGTGGAGGGGCACTTCAATACAGCCCCCAGACCTGTTGCAAGATAGTGGTAGCGTGTGCCATGCTGCACAACATCGCCACCAGGAAGGGCACACCAGTGGAGCTCACTGAATCAGAATCATCAGATGAGGAGGGGCCAGCTCCTGGACGCATGCCGGCCAGAGTAATTGGTGCAGCTGCTGGGCGCCAGAGGCGAGATGAGATCACACAGAACTATTTCTAGGTAAGAAAAGATGACACAATGCCAAAGATCTAATACAGGACTGTGTTTAATTTCCCTTTGTACAGGATATATATCGGCACACAGCCTGTGTGGCACACAATGTATTGTTAAAAGTACCGCACATGTGGGATTCACAGTGCAAATTGACTCTTGACCAAGTGTCTGTGTGCACTGGGTTGATGCACCCATATCCATGCCTATGTGTGAGCGCCTCAACTGTGGCTCTGACGGGCTGTAGGCCCTCGCCGTGGCTGCACTGTGCCCTCTTCGCCTGTCTCAGCAGCCCTGCCATGACGCACACTACGGCGCCTGTCCGGTGGGGGCGGTGGTGTAATGCTGCTCCTGCTAGATTGTTCGTCCTTGTCTGTTGGAGTGAGGACTCCTGGGCCAGCAGTGGCAGCTGCCCGCAGCTGATCCACAGCACATGTCACCTGTACCAGACCCCTGGCCACGTCCTGGCTGCAGTGTGACACCTCGTGCTGCATACTGATGCTGCGCCTTGACAGCACAGAGGTCGCTGAGGAAAGGCGGTTTACCGCCCTGGTGTAGAGGTCTAGGCGGGTGTGGAGGCGCTGCCTCTCCCTGCGCCTAGCAGCACGGTCCACCCTTAGTTCAGTACAGAGTGCCTCCAGGGCACCCGTCAGGCCCATGAAGCCAAACCTGATTTGCCTCTGGATTGACCTTATGTTTTTTGCCTGCAGGCGCTGGACCTCCAACATGTGGCCCTCCAGCCCTTGGAAGACTGTGTCGTCTCCTGTGACTGCTGCACTAGTGGATGCACGTGGTGCCCTGTGCCTGGATGGGATTGGTGGTAATGGTTCGGCACGTGCACGTGCACGGGGTTGTGGCTCTGACTGTCCCTGGACTGTTTGGACATTGGCATCTGTGTCCTGGGATTCCTCCTCCAGTGGTGGCAATGGTGGCACTGCAATCCACCTGCGGCGTATTGGAGGGATGACTGGGCTGCCATCGTCTTCCTCTTCCTCCTCCTCCTCTTGCCCTGTTGCCTCTGGGCTGGGGGATTCATCCTCCCCTCCACTGATTGTTCCCTGTGTTTCTGCTGGTGCTGTGGACATAAATGCACACATTAATTTACTGTCCTGCCTTGCATTTGTCATGCATTAAATATCACTGTTTGGAGTTACATGGGTCCTATCTATCTGTATTTTGACTTTCATGATGCACACATACTGTTTGAGCCTGGCTGGGTGTCATTGCTCCACTGTTAGGTGCATGTAACTACATCTCCCATAATGCATTGCTGTGTGTGCTTGTGTACCTGCACTGGAATTGTAGTTTTGTTGTGCCCCTGGGACTCTCCTGGGTGTGTGGGGGTAGTAGGGAGGTATCAGGGGTGTGATGGCATGCTTCTTACCTTGTCTTGGTTGTGTGTGGTCGGAGCTGTCCAGGTCTGACACTCCCACTGCACTCTCCGGAAACAGGGTCCCCTCAACCATTTCTTCGAGTGGTGTTGAAGCGGTGGCAGTGGAGGTCCCCCACCGGTCTTGTTGGCCTCCTCCAACCTGGCAGCAACCTTCTCCTTTGAGCGCGCGCGCATATCATACCAGCGCTTCTGTAGGTCTTTGACGCTGCGATGTGTGACGCCAATTGCGTTTACTTTGCGCTGGATGTCTGCCCATATCCTTCTCTTGCGTGTCTCTGGCACACGCAGGGACTTCTTGCCAAACAGGAGCTCATGGCTCACAACCATCTCCTGTATCAGAGCCTCCTGCTCACTTTCTGTGAACTTTGGTTTTCTAATTCTGGGTGACTCCCCCTGCTGCTTGTCCTTGCTGGCCATGTCTCCACTCTCTCCAATGTGTGTAGCACTACAGTGATGCCTCAGCCTCAACTCCTGCTCTCTCACTCTGCTTCTGAGACTCAGGTGCAGCATGGGTAGTCACACTTCCTGGTTGTGATGTCATCAAGCTGCACCTGTGTCTCAGAATTGTAGTTCGCGATTTTCGCAATTTTGCGATTTTCGCAATTTTGCGAAATTCGCAAAATAGAAAGTTTGATGCTAAATGAACGCTATTTGGGTCATCGCTATTCATTTAGCGAACTTTAACGAATCGCTAATGTTTTGCGATTATTTGTTTACATACGGTTTATGCGTTTCTCAAATAGCGATTCGCTAAAAATCGCTATTTGAGAATAGCAAAAGGGGACTTTGATACATATGGCCCTAAGTTCTTAAACTCTACCTTTAGTGCCCCCCACAGGGTCACTTCGACTTGGACCTTTAGGCCACATCAGAGCCATTGTTTCCTTAAACACAAAATTCAACAGCACATAATTAAACATGATTTTTCTTTAGTTACGATACTGCAAGGAGTATAAAACATATTTTCAGAAAACATGTTTCTTTATTACAAAGGATACCTCATTGTCATAAAATAGTATAGAGAATGGGGGTAGTGGTACATACACCATTTTGTTAAACATTCATCTAGGAAACAGCATCAAGATGTCGCACACATAATTTTATAGTGCTGTTGACTTGCATCGAGGCACTTGTCTTTCTGTCTGTGCATTAAAAAACCGTGGAATGTGTCATTAAATGTTTCCTGAGGCAAGCCTGTTGTTTTTGACTGATTGCCCCAAAGTCATATGCCTGTTCTCCAGAGAGAAAGCATGCAGCTTCTGTGCCATTAAAAGGGGCACTGTTAGATCTAAGCACAATAGCTTGGACTTTGTCTCATAATACATGGGAGCCTACAGTCCCTTTATTAAAGCCTGTCTCTAATTTCCTTGTTACAGGGAACTTGTTATGTCTCTAGCTGCCTCTAGTTAACTGCTCAACTGTAATAACTTGTGACAGCTGAGTTCTTACATCACAGTGCCTGTTGCCAAACCCAGCTGAAAGGCAGAACACAAGTATGTTTGAAGCTCAGTTTAAACAGCAAAAGCAAAACCCAGCTTTTCCTTCTTCTACTCTATTTTTCCAGATGAACAGTGATCAGCAGAATGGAGAAATTTATGATAACATTTTTATTTTTTTTATTTTTTGCACGCTTTAGGTAATAAGAGGAAAGCTAGAATCTGCATGTTTCTACATAATCTGAACTTCAGTGAATTTTTAAATCTGACTCGAATTAAACTGAAACAAATTTTTAACAACTTTTTGGTGTATTTATTTTTGCACTACAGATTCTAGCTCCTGCCATGTATGCCTGTGACCTTCAATGTCTGTCCCAGAAGTATTTCAGTTTAGTCTGTGGCCAAGAATGCTGACTACTCCCAAACAATTCCTCACTCTCTCCTCTCCCTCTATGCACCAACTTCCCAAGTGCTCTATTTTGTCCATTCTGTTCTATTCCTCACAAACTCACAACCGCCCTCTGTTTCCCACCCCCCCTCATGTTCCTTCTTCCCTGCCCATTCTTTTCTAACCACCCCTTTCTCCCTGTCGTTCACGCACACTTCTCTCCAAAACCCTATTTCGCTCTCTCTGTTTCTCACATACATATCCTGCTCCGGTATCATGCTCTCTCCTGTCATGCATTATCTCTGACCCTTTACAGCAACTCCTTCCCTATTTTATTAATTCCTATTTCCATTGGTGTCATTTATTTTCCACCTCTCCTCCCTCGTATCCTATTTCCCATTTTCTGGTTCTCCAGCGCCGCAAGGTCATACAAATGGCAATAACGCTTTGATAATAGGATCACTCTAATGCAAACAAAAAAACTAAAGAATAAAACATTGTCATTTACAAATAAAAGCTCTAACTTTCACAAATGCAAGACAGATTGCTTTGCAAATGCTTGTTCATAATTATATGTAAACCCTAAGGTAGGCCTTAACCACTCATGTGGCAGGGTGCATGGTATTTAAAAGGTAGGAAGTATGTGTTTAAGTTTTACATTTTGTGGCAGTGAAAAACTCCTAAAGCAGTTTCCAAAGTTAGAAGGCTAGCTCTTTCATTGACTAACACTGACTTGTCTTATTACTTTTAACAAGTGCTAACTTTAGCTTCGAAGCAGGTAGAGATATGCTGTTTACACTCAAATGAATTGCAATGTAAAATCCTCTTTAATGGTAAAGACAGATTTCAAATTACTATTTTGAAAATGGCGCTTTTAGAATGTTAGCTTTTTCCTGCTGTAAACAAAATGTGCCTTTCTGCCTGTGTCCAGGGTCACATGTCTGTGAAAGGCTCCCCAGTGGTGTTTTGCTTCCAGACATGGGAACAATGAAGCACTAGGTGTGAGGGTAGAGAGTCTTCCTCACAGGGTGGATGTGGAGGAGTTGTACCCTGCCGTGATTACAATTCAAAGGGCTGTGCCTGCAGCACACACAATGGAACCTGACACCAGGCCTTGTCATCCTAGATAGCTTGGATCCAAGCCCAGGGGAAGGGAAAGAACTGACCAGAAGCAATTGTAGGGGTAGGTCAGGGGATTCTCACACACAAAGGTTGGTACCAGATTTAAAAATAGGAACTTCAGAACCACTCATCAGAACATTCCTGGACCTGTGGAAAATTCGGAAGAAGAACTGCCCTGCCCAGAAGGACTAGCCTGCATGGAAGGACTGACGCTGTCTGAAGAAGGAAGATTGGATTAGCTTGCCTTGAACGCAGTCTAACCAGAGTGACTCCAAGTGTTATTTGGCTGACCTCCTGTGTGAGCTACATCGACACAACAAGCTTCCAGAGTCCTCCGTGCAACTGCCCAGCTGACCAGCATCAACTGTATCTTCCTGCCTGAGCCCTGCTGCCAGCCTCTGCAGGAGTGAGTCCTGATACCCAAGAGGCACCCCAGGACCTTGACCATTGGCTGACATCAGTGAGAACTACTCCTAAAGACGATATTGAAGAAGCAGAAATATTGGGTTGCTTGTGACTGCTTACAGGTCTGTTCATTCCAAAAAGTGACTGGATGCGACAACCTCCAACGCAAAGCCCTAGCGGAACCTGCTCTTTGTGCCAACACCTAGCACCCATGATGACCAGCAATGTGAGATGTGCACTTTATGCCAACAGCGACCATCCATGAAGATCAAACAATGCAAGGCTCTTGAAATGACCAGCTCTTTGCGCTACAGTAAAGACCGTCCATGATGCTTGACCTGCTCTTTGTGTTTCGTGTTGAAAGCCTCCTCCTTGAAGCCCCTTCCAATGCCAACAGATCTCTTTGTGCTGGACTTGAGTAAGTAACTCTTCAGAGGGACTAACCTGGTCCCTGTATATGGCAAGCACGTCCTCGCGGTTGGCTTCAACTTGTGACTTTCCCTCAGTCCACGCTGCTAAATAACTAGGGGTGGGCAGAATGGGTGTAATTCCATGTAGCATAATCACATAAAAGAACTAAAAAATTCTGCAATGTTACATGGTATTATGCAAGAAGAGTAATTTAGCAGTACATCCTAGTTAAAAAAATACCACCTTGTATCCAAAATGGCACTGAGGATGCATTTTGCACTAAGAAATAGTGCAAAATGCAACAGAACCATAACTAGCTAGCACGAGCAGCCACTCTTGCTCACTAAATATGCACCTGAGTTAGCATTTCCTCCTAACTTACTCCCGGCATTTAACGCTATTTCTTTAGTGAAAAATGCACCCTTGCATCCAAAATGGGTGCGAGAATGCATTATACACTAAGAAATAGTGCTAAATGCAGCAGAGCACAAATAGTGAATGCGAGCAACCGCTTTGCTCGCTAAATGTGTTCTTGTGGTATGATTATTTTCCCCAAATGAATCTTAATTATGCAGGCAGGCATATTCGCATTAATAACAGTAACTCCCCATCAAAGAGTAATGTTTAATTACTGGTATTACTCCGATTACTCTGACATAATTGAAATTCAGTCCAGCACTACAGATAGCCGTGAATGGCACAATGTGCTTTTTTGGAACTATTTTCACTTAAAAGTTTAAAAATCAATATCTTGGGCTCTGCTGATTGCTTTTTTTTTTAAATTGGTGTCTTTTTATTTATTATTTGTTACCCTATTTTTCTAAAATAGTTTGCGTTTTTTTTTTTTTTTTTATAATTCTTTTTATTAACCATCCAAAAAGTCGACAATACTGAGCATTTAGAAATACAGACATATATGCTTCGAGTCTTAGAGCACTCACGGGTACAAACATACAAAATACACTGAATAGCAATAGAGGTTATGGCGTAAGTTGGTCATCTGAGACAGGGTCCAGGGGGGGAGCACAGATACATCCGTGATAGTTATTCCATTTGTCCCAGCTAGAGGACCATTTCCTGGGACAGCCACGGGAGACATACACAGCTTTTTCCCTGAACATGCACCAGTCCATGTCGTTTTTCCAGGAGAACCCCCCGGGTGGCTCCCTCGCCCCCCATGACTGTGCTATGTTCCGCTTGGCTATCATTTGACCCAGTGTAACCCATATCTTATCTCTGCTGTTGAGGTCTGTGGGCTCCCAGATATTCAGGAGGCATCTCTTTGCTTCCGGTCGTGTGACTACCCCTGACACCCGACTCATACATTCAAGCACTTCTGACCAATAGGACTGAATGAGGGGGCACTCCCAAATTATGTGCATGAAGGAGCCAATCTGTCCACACCCGCGCCTACAATCACCCCCATCCATCCTACCCATTTTAACCAGAGTTGGTCCAGAGATGTATATCCTGTGGAGGATCTTTAACTGTACCAGACGTAATCTAGAAGAGATGGCAACCTCTTTTGGGGAGGCCAGAACCTCCAGCCATTCCTCGTCATCTATCTCAAGCCCATCTCCCTCCCAACGCTGTCTCGAGTATCAGGGGATCTGGTGTATTGTTGACCAGCTTTTTGTACGTCAGAGATATGACCCCATCTGGTAAGTAGCCATCTAATAGTCTGTCCTCTAGTGGCGAAGCGTCCGATAGGGAGGTGTCCCCGGGTATGTTCGACTGTAATGCTTGTCTGACTTGTAGATATCGAAAGTACTTAGAGTCTGCGAGGTCGTGGATTTGCTGAAAATCTGTGAACGGTACCACCCCCGCCCTTCCACAGGTCAGCGATAGTAGAGATCCCGATCAGATCCCACTTGTCGAATCCCTTGGTGGTGCCTAGTGTGCCCAGCTTTTCCGAGTCCCATAGGGGGGTTGCCAGAGAGAGCTTCCCATCACACCCCAGGCTTTTGCTCGCCGTGTGCCACACAGCCACCGAGTGTTTAGTCGGGCCCGTAAGATGATACTGGCGGGGTCCGGAATATAGGGCTCTGTAGTATGTGTCCCCAGGAAGTAACCATTTATCCATCCTGTAAGCAGGATCATCTCCAGGTTTGTATACACAATGATTTATGGCTGCCAGATGCACAGCCCAGTAATATCTCTTTATGTCTGCTAGACCGATACCCCCATCGTACCAACCCAGGACTAACTTTTGTAGTGCTATCCGAGTTCTACCCTCCCACAACAAATTTCTCTGCAGAGCTTCTATTACTCTAAAATAACTGGTTGGGACCAGATCGAGGGAATTCTGCAGGGCGTATAGGAAGTGCGGCAATGACAGCATTTTGAATAATGCCGCCCTCTCCAGGAGCGAGAGCGGAAGTTGCCTCCACACCGCAACATCACGTTTGAGCCTCACCAGTGGGGGGAGCAGATTACGCTCATAGCGAAGCTTGGGGTCAGCTGCGATAAAAATGCCCAGGTATCGGAAACCCTCACTTGCCACTTGTATTGGGCAGTCGCGGGGCGGGGGTGGGGGGTCCCCTCTGAGGACGTACAGTAGAGACTTTCTCCAGTTAATTCTGTAACCCGAGTACCTCCCAAAGACAGTAAAAATATTGAGGACAACTCGTAGGGAGGACTTGAGGGAGGCCAAAAATTGAAGGATGTCGTCCGCATATAGGGAAATGTGATCCTCCCATCCCGCCGTCCACTAGAGCCCTCGAATTGAGGGACTCCAACGGATCCACGCCGCCAGGGGCTCCAAGGACAGGGCAAAAAGAAGAGGCGAGAGATGACACCCCTGGCGGGTCCCCCGGCTCAGGCCAAAAGTCACTGACTGTTTGTTGTTAATGACTACCTGTGCCAGGGTCTCAGAATACAAGAGCCGCACCCAGCCAATGAAACCCGGGCCGAAGCCCAGCTTAGTCAGGACTGCAAAGATATAAGACCACTCTAGCGTATCGAACGCCATTGAGGCGTCCAGCGAGACCACCACCGCCGCCTCTCGAATGGTGTCAATTCTGCCCAGAACGCCGTGAATGCGCCGTAAATTTAGCGCTGTGTTGCGGTGGGGCATAAAACCTGACTGGTCAGGGTGGATGAGGTTACAGATTACTGGTATCAGGCGATTTGCCAGCACCTTGGCAAGGATTTTGGGTCCGGCATTTAACTGGGAAATTGGCCTATAGGAAGAGGTATGAGTCTTGGGCTTACCATCCTTGTATATCGTCACCAGCGTTGCTACTCGCTGGTCATAAGGCAGAAGTCCATTTTCACGGCTCTTGTTGAACATATTGCGCATGTGGGGAGCAATAGCGTCCAGTTTCAGTTTGTACAGCTCAATCGGCAGTCCATTAGGACCAGATGCCTTGCCAGTATGAAGGCCACGGATCGCTTGTACCAGTTCGTTGTCCGTGAGTGCACTGTCAAGCACATCTCTTTCGTCAGCCATGAGGGTCAGCATATGGATATCCCGGAGGAGCTGCTCTGATTCTGCAATGGAGGAGCTGGAGGTCGACCGGTACACTGAGCAGTAGAAGTATGCAAACGTATTCGTGATTGCTTGTGGGTCAGTTACTGTGTGTCCCCCCTCGTCCGTCAATTCCGGGACCAGCCTATTAGCCAGTTCCTTCCTGTCCAGCCAGGCCAACAATTGCCCAGCCTTATCCCCCAGGTCGTAAAGCCTACCGGCTATTTCTCTCCCCAGTGTTTAGGCCATGTCCGTGGCAATGCTCCTGTACTCATCCCGCCTGAGCTGTAGGGTATGGAGCGTCTCTGGTGTGGGACTGTCCGCCTCCGAGTCTTCGAGGTGACGGATCTCACCCTCCACCCGGACCAGTTCTTTGACCTTATCTTTCTGAATCCCGGCGATCGAGGACAGTTCCTGTCCCCTTAGCACCGCCTTGCACGCCTCCCACAGGACCTGCGCAGACCGGACCGTACCCTCATTGTCGCGGAAGTAGTTGGTGATTGTCTGGAGAAGTGCCTTCTTGACAGCGGGGTTGCGGAGGTACCAAGGGTTAATCGGTGCAACTCTCCCAGCCTGTCCACCCCCCAGGACCAGATGCACCCAGATTGGAGAGTGGTCAGAGATGCCCCTTGCCATGTGCCTAATTTCCTGTGTCTCTGTAAGCAGGGCCGCGGGGGCCAGCAAGTAGTCAATACGGGAGAAACTGCCATGTGCGCCAGAGTAAAACGAGTATTGAGTAGTGTCAGGATGTAGTGTGCGCCACAAGTCCACCAGTCCCATAGCTTCAAGAAAGTCAGGGAGCCATCTCTGGGACTGTACCATGTCCCGTGGGGGGTGGCGGTCTAGGTGTCCCGAGACCACTGAGTTGAAGTCCCCACCCAGTACTAACCGACCCTCAGGAAGTGAGAGCAAGAGAGTGCCTAGGTCCCTGAATGTCAGGCTCTGCAGTCCCGGTGGGACATATACTGTCGTTAGATAAAGGGTTGCGCCCTCCCATTGGCCGGACACTGCCACATACCTCCCCATGTCATCCAACCAAGTGCGCTGCACAGAGAGCAGGAAGGATTTCTTAAGCAGGATACCAACACCCCGGGACGCAGTGGTAAATCCAGAGTGGGTCACCAGTTTGTAGCCCCACCTGTCTAACGCCCTACAGGTGTTACCGACTAGGTGTGTCTCCTGGAGAAGCACCACCTCCGGGGAGTGACGTTTAACATGCTGTAAAACTATGCTGCGTTTGAGTTTATCCCCCAGGCCATTGACATTCCAAATTAACAATCTAATCTACCTGTCTCGGCCGTTCCCCATTGTATCTGACACAGTACACACCCAGGTGCACCAGCTCGAAGCATAATACAGTCGACATGAAAAAACAAACAATAAAAAAGAGAACAAAACTACGTTCCCAAAACCCACCCAACATCCCCCTACCTGCTCCCCTGCACTCTGGGCCTAGAACTGCCCATCGATAAAACTGCAGAGTGCCTGTCGCCCAAACTGATCTAACGGTAGCTGAACTTGGAGGGTGGACGGCCACTCCCTCGTGAACTCCTCCCACCAAGAAGCATCAGTAAGGCTCCTGAAATCAAGACTGCAGGTAACAAGTCTGCTGTTAAACAACACAGTTCCCCACATTATCTTGACTAGCTCCCACTGAAATTGCAACAAAACGAGAACAACCCCGTGCAGGCCCGACCACCCCTCCCCAAGTCACAAGTTTGCATCTTACAGTTCCGCAATGTCCAGTGTTCCAGGCAGCTCACGTGGGATCATCTACGATCGCCATGGTCCTCCGCCCGTCTCCTGCCCTCAAGCCAGTCCGCGGCGTCCTCTGGTCGATCAAAAAACCAGGCTCTACCATCCGTTTCCACCCTGAGCCGGGCCGGGAACAGCATAGCATATTTCAATCCCCTGTCTCGCAACTTCTTTTTAACTGCCAAGAAGGATCTCCTCTGTTTCTGCACAGCCAGGGTGAAATCCGGGAAAAAGGAAATCTCTGCATTTTTGTAGCGAAGTGGCAGGGCATTCCGGGCGGACTAGAGGATGACATCCCGATCTCGATAGTTTAGTAGTCTGGCCAGGATCGGCCTGGGTGGCGCTCCAGGCTTCGGCCCCCCGCCGGGGACCCTGTGTGCCCTTTCAATAACAAAGAATTTTGATAGTCCCTTGGGTTGGAGGTGGGTTAGGATAAGATCGTCCACGAACAGGTCTGTAGCCTGCCCTTCCACTTTTTCGGGGACCCCAATTATGCGCACATTGTTGCGGCGGGTGCGGCCTTCATAATTGTCCAGCTTCTCCTCCGCGTGTTTCTGAAAGACCTGAAGGTCTTCAACCTCTCGCTGCAGCTGGGATGTGTCATCGACTAAGCTGGAGGTGGTTAGGTCCAGTTGCTTGACCTTTTCCCCAATTTTCGTGAGGTCTGCACTAAGGAGTGTTACCTCTGTTGCAATGGTGTCCATCCTCTGTTCCAGGGACACCCGTACGCCAGAGATGGCATCCATGACATCCTGGAGCGTTAGCTCCGTGGCTGCCCCTTCCATGCTCTTTGTCGCGGCGGCCGCGTGGTGCGGATCTGGAGGCGTCGCCTTCGAGAAAGCGTACTTGTCGAGCTTGTTAGTTTGCACCGTTTTCTGGCCTCTGGTCCCCGACATCGTCACTGCGGCACCCCAGTCTTCGGCGACCCCAACACCACCGCCGTCCCCAACGCGACTCCAGCGCAGTCACTAAATGCCCACCAGGGCCACGAGCAGCTGTGCGCACCGGGGAAGGGGCTATCCTGCAGCAGTCCAAATCACTGGGGCCCCACCCCAGACAGAACTTTTCGCCGGATGCCGGAGACAGCCCAGGCAGAGTATAGACGACTCCGGGGCACTGGCAAAGAAGACTCTTCTAGTCCCGGGTGACGAGGGCCCAGAAACAATGGTCAATGCCTGGGTGGCCCCCCCCCTGCGCCCGGTCAGAACAGGGATGGGCAGACGGAAGGCGAAAGTCCAGTTTAGACCTCCGCCGGACCTAGGCTCTAAGGAGGCACTAGCGGGCATCCCCCAGCCCCAGGCAGTCACGAAGCCTCCAAGCGCCAATGCAAGAAAGGGCTGCTCCCCTCTCCCACAATGGAAGGCGCATCTCGGGGGAGGGGGCGCCCGGGCCACAACCACGGAGGGCCTGGGAAAGGGGAGGAATGGAGTCGGGGCACTGCCCCAGCGGGCCTGCCCAAGTGTCTGTCAATGTGCGCCACACCAGTAGCCAGGCCCCAGCAGCGCAGCCACTGCTCCCGCTGTAAGCTCTCACCTCACTCCCTGCAGCCGCAGTCGAATGGCCCGGGGTCCCTTCTATGCCCATGGCCCTAGCCAGGAGGTGCGCCTCGCCCTCCGCCGGCCGCGGGCTTCCTATGATACCAGGCAGGCAACAGGCCTCAACCACGGCCTCACGTAGGCGGCGGCTCACCGGTGCAGGCAGCCAAGACAAGCGCTCTGCATCGCGTTCTCCCGTCGTCAGGGAGGGCAGCCAGGCCTCAGTCTTCGGCCCTGAACGAATCGGCCGTCCCAGCTCCCAAGCCCTCGTCCCGGGCCGGGGCCGTGTCAGCGGGGTTGTGTGCGCGTTTTGGAGCGCTTCTGGAGCCAGATCAATGTGGCGGATTGTCAGGTAGAGTTCACGGGTGCCGGAGCTCTACGGAGTAGCGGCCATTTCGTTTCGTGGCTAAGCCACGCCCCCTAGTTTGCGATTTTTATTCTGTTCTGTTTTCGTTTTGTTACTGTTTGTGTACTTTATAAAATGCCTCAAAGTTAGGCCCAGCTTTTTTGTGCAAAGTTACTAAAGGGTTAAGCACAGGTTAATTTTGTGACTTTTTTGTTTCTGTCTGACAACGATTGTGGTTGTTGCATGAGTGGGGTTTCCACCCCTCTCAAGCAATAATCCAATTTCTTCAAGGTGTCATTTCTGTATTTTTATGTTTTTTCTGTTTAATATATGTCATTAGTGTGATTTTGGGGTCTCGTGTGTGGTATTTTCCCTATTCCCTCCATTCAGAGTTCTGTGCCATCAGATCAGAGATCTCAGCCCCAAGGCGGAGAACTCCCCACAAAGACATGAAGACTTTTATAGTAACTTTCAGTTGCAAATTTCATCTTAGGAAGCTCCTCCCCTTATTTCTAGGGGTGTGGAGACTTGTAAGTCCAAACTTAGGTGGATATCTCCTCGAGGCATTAGTGAATATTATCCATGCAGAGATCTTTGAATCGACATAGGTTTAAATCTCTGCATGCCCAGATCTCCGCAGGAATTGTTTCTTTTGTGAATCTTCGGAAGATGAGGGAGTGACTGATATTTCCAATAGATAATGGTCAGACTACACTACTGATTTTCTTATTTACAATAATATGAGATATTTTATCCTCCAAGAGAAATTGCTTTAATCTGGAGTAAGTATTATTAACACTAGAAAGTGCAGTGGAATTTTTGAAGCATCGTTTTCTAGCCAGATCTAGTGCTCCGCAGTAATATTTGCGCTTGTTACTATCTTTCAAGGTTTTTTATTCTCATTTGTGCTTTGTCTAAGAGTTCGTCGGAGGTTGCAGTTTTCATTGATCTTGTCTTTAATCTATAATTTTTGTCATTTTCAGTTGTGGATTGTTATACTTAATGCCTTACTAGAAAGACAGTGCTGAAGGTACTAATTGATCCATTCGCTCTTAATTTTTAATGCTCCAGGTTCAGTCATTTGGGTTTTTTGTAGAATTGGAATGTCAATTTTGAAATGTTTGGACAAACAACAGATTTGTTTCCCCACATCATGGCATTGCAAATACAATTTGTAATTTCTGAGCTAAATATACTGCACTTTAAAAAATACTGAATTTGCTCTGTTCAAAAAAAATAACAGTACTGGGAGGGGAAAGAAGGAAGTTTTAAAATAATATCCCTCAAACTAAAACAAATGGAAAATTCATAACACAATTCACTTCATAGTTGACGACAAGCATAAAGTCACAAACAAAAACAATAACATGCAAATGATTTGAACCATATTAACATATTTGTAAGACTCTAAACAGCTAGTAACCCTTAAATGTCGATATTTTTAATGGTAAAGATAAACTCATGTACAGCCACATATCATTAGTAGAAGCACTGCTAGCTATCTATTTCAATATTTTTATTTGCGCATAGCACGGGTTCAGAAGGGCTCACAACCAATTTCTCCACTAGACTATAAATATGAACTTGATCCATGATTACTTTCTATATACTATAAATATAAAGTGATCTTTTCTAGGCTCTAGAAAATCCTTGCATACCATTTTGCAACCCACCACAAGGTAAATGTCCACAATTGTAGTCGAGCAATAGACCAATTTTTCTCATCGACTTGGATACAAAACGTTTGGCCGTAGTATGAGTGAAGAGGGTGAAAACAATCATGTTAGAATTAGTTGATACCGACCAATTCGGTATTTTTAAAAGGTGGAAAGATTCAGACAAAATAAGGCTCTTTAAAAACATCATGTATAGCACTAAGAAAAAACAGAGTCATCATTTCCTATTGACTCTGGAACTTTTTTTCTTCTAATTATTTTCTGCATGTGCAATGATAGAATGAACATGTCCATCCTTTTCTTGGCTGTGGGTACAACTGCATGAAGTGGCGTGCCATCATGCAATCGAGCCAGCTACCGATTAAACATATGGTTAGAGGTGGTATTTTACCTTACATTTAACCAAGTGTTTTTCTTTAATGAGCCAAATTGTGCATGTGCATGATGGAGCAGGATTTCGCAAAAGAAACCTGCTCAATTGAACACCCCTATAATACGTACTAACAGTAAGTAGAGTTAGAATGATTAATGTGCACAATTACACTACACGTGGGGAGTTTGCTTTGCAAATTGCATGAACTAAACAAAATTAATACTTAAATAACCGGAAATGTAATAATCTTGTGTTTAGAGTGAATTAAGAAGGTTTGCATGGCAAGGCCGCAGGTGTATTTAGTAAAAAGCATGAAGTGTTTTGCTTTATCCTAATGAATAATGCCGCTTTTCTGCTTCTGCTATGCTAACCGTTAACATGAAGTAGAGTTAAGATGAGGGGTAAACAGTGAAAATGCATTATCACATAATTATTAAATGTTTGTTTTCCGTTCTTTTAGTAATGGACGAATTTTCCATTTTGTTAAATTGGCCTCAGAAAGGGCGGGTGAAGTTGAGAGCGAGTGGGAACCATGTGACTCCATGACTGAACTGCTGGGCAAAGCTGAAAAAATGTGACCTGGTGAAGGACATGAACATTGACAAGCGGCCAGTGTCATCGTGGGAACGGAACCCGAAGTTGTTGAATTTATTAAAGTGTTCAAAATATTGTTACATGTGTATTTATGAGAGAGAAGGGGTATTGATAACTATGTAAAAAAATGTGTGGAACACTGGTGTAGTCTAGCGAATAATGATTTCATGGTGGGGTGACATCCCACCCCCAGAACTCAACCAATCCCTTAGCTAGAAATTGTGAACTTAGCAACTATTGTGGGATGGACATGTGTTTTTTAGGGTATAAGAATAGGTGCTTTAGGGGTGTGGTTTAGCTGTAGCTGCTGTGGGTCGCTTAGGCTGAAGGTGTCCGAGTGAGGGGTGCGCCGCTGTTCGTCGGGTTGCAGAGAGGCCTAGCTGTTCCTATCCTGTCCCTGTCCTGATTCTTGAGTCTTTGATCCCTGACTCTTGGTCCGGGGGTCCCCCACTACTACCTAGGCCTGGGTGGTAGTTTTCCATTACAGATCCTTTGGGTTTGTATTTGATCTAATCAGTATTGCAGAATTATTTTTGCAGTCATATTTCTTGTCTTTGTACCTTTTGTCTCTTCATCTATCCCTCCGATTTATTAGTTTAAACAAATATATTTTACTTTCATCTAATATCTCTTCATCTGTCCACTCTTTGCAACGTATATTTGAAATAATTGTTCTGTTATTGCTATGATTAGATTTTACCCTCTCTCTCATGAGGTTTCCAGTATTTGAATTTATAAAGTAATTGATATGAGCATTTATTATTACTAGATAAAATGTATTAAATCTTACCGAGAGTCTGTGGTTATTTAGCCAGTTTATTGATTACATGTTTCTTTAATAATTCCATTGCCATCAACTCTTCAACTAATTGGTCCATCGACCAAGTAGATGAAAAGTCGATTATTATTTATTCAGACGTGAATATTCAGTATGATTAAAGTTGAACCTGAATAATCAA
Organism: Calotriton arnoldi; assembly: GCA_963921515.1. NCBI lineage: Eukaryota > Metazoa > Chordata > Amphibia > Caudata > Salamandridae > Calotriton > Calotriton arnoldi. The sequence continues at coordinate 356,678 of CAWUFW010011068.1, forward strand.
GAGTAAAATTAAGGCAAAGTTAACAAACGTGACCCCAGCGCATAAGGGATTCGGGTGAATGTGTATGGGCCAAAGTACGTAATGTCATTGAATATTTATCCCTGATCAATTTATTGGGTTCGTGCTGGATCATCCATTTTAAAGTACATTTTCCTTTTACTCTGACAAGCATGCACTTTAGTTTAGATACAAGTGAGATGGAGAGCTCACAACATTTTTCAGGACATTGCTGAGCAAAAACAGAATCACTCTGCAATTTATGTAACCTTCGAAAGCATTATTTGTGATAGGCCAAACGGAAAAATAATTTTATAATACTTTGGTGACCATAGGAACCTATCTTGCTGGAGAAAGATCATTAATCATTTTGGGAATTTTGGCATTACTGCAGGGTCAACAGGTACGTTTTGCTTTTTTAACCTTATTTTTGTTGGCTATAGAACTCCATGTTAGCCAGTTGTAAAGTGCTCGTGCCATTCTCTTTAGGAATGCTAAAATTGGCATTCCCCTGATTGCCACATTTAATTTACTTATATGTCCCTAGTATATGGTACAGCATGTACCCAGGGATTTTAAATAAATTGTACCAGTGGGCTGCAGTCCTCATTGTGCCACTCACTGCAGTAGCGCAATAAAGTATGTCTCCTGGCCTAAACATTCCTGTTTCATTCTGATAACTCCTAAAAGCCAATAGGGCAGAGTGCATGGTATTTGAAAGTAGGACATGTGTATTTAATGTTTTACAAGTCCTGGTAGTGAAAAACATCCAAAGTTGTTTTTCATTGCAGCAAGGTTGTCTCACTCTTAGTAGGAATTTAAAATCCAACTGAACAGTCAAGTCAGATTTTTATTACTATTTTGAAAATGACACACTTAGAAAGTGTTCAATCTACAAAATGGTGATAGAATGCACTCCATTTTACTCTTGATTGTTCAGTAATTTTAAATTGTACTCTTTCAGGCAAGGTTGTGCGTGCAGACTGGTGCATGCTATGCCCCAACAGCATGTATTATATGATTCAATGGGAGTGGAGCGTGCATTACGTGCCAAACACCTGTTGCACAGTAGCAAAAATCTGAACATAAATACAACTTGAAGTCTATGGCAGCTTAGGAACATCGGTCACATATACAGAAACTTATGTCGAGACTAAAAGAACTATTTTAACTTGATGGAAAACGCATCACAAGCAAAATATTGATTTTTTAGCTTTGTCACCGTTGATATGTATTGTGTTTTGGATCACATGGTCACTAAATCAATTAATCTTTTTTAAAAATATGGTTTGTAGGGGGATAGTAAACAGGAGATGTTAGTCTAAGTTAAATTTTTTACAATGTAAGTGTTGCTAGAGAGGGATCTTTGTAGTTTTGGTTTTGAGGGGTTTGTATTTTTTCTATGTTTATGGTTTGCGTGAGGTTATTTCATCACGTGGGCGTTCTTTAAACTGAGGGAGGTGAAAATGAGAACGGATATAAAGAGATGTAGAAATGGCAAAACTACGCGCCGGGGTGCAGAGGCACATTAAGATTATAGAGCTCAAGGGAAACGGGGATATTACCAGCTTATGAATTCAATATTAGCAGGTACGGTTTGAGGTATTCAGTTTCCGAGTATTGATAAGAAGGGGATGGGTGTTGTTTCATTTCGGGGTCTGGGTGGCTTGGGAATTTTGTGGCTTGAAGCAATATGACCTTTTTGGTGTGGGGAAGGTCGGAGGGTATGTCACTGATTAAGCACACATAATTATTCATTGGTGTATATGAGGGAAGCAATAGTGGTTTCAAAACATATGTTTAACAGGTTAATGATGCCTTGATCATAAAGTTATGTATATGTTGCATAGATGACCATTATGAAACATATGCCACATTAATGTCTGTTTTTAACTTTACAGCTACCCCTGAGGAAGGGTTGGAACACAGCCTGAAATGCATTGGGTATAATGAGGCTGTCAGGGACAACGTAATCCCTTGTGCTACGGAAAAGGCCTGGATTGGCATTTCTGCAGCAGTTGAAAGATTGGGGTACACAAAGTCTTGAAATAAAAAACAGAAAAGGATGTGATTAATTTATGGAATAAGTCATGGATTAAATTGTGGACAAAAAGATGTAATAAATATTACACTTAGAAAGTTGCCATTTTCCAGCCCGGAACCAAAGGGCTTTCCTGCCCGTGTCCATCTTTCACCTGATCCCTCATGGCTCCTTTGTGGTGATATGTGTATTGCTCACAGACAATTGGAAAAAGGCTCTGGGTGGGGGGAGGTGGACTTTTCCCTTGACAGGATAGCCTATGGGCTGTGGCCAGCCTCTAATTGAGGTTCAAAGGATGCCCACCTTGACATTGGCAGATGAAGATCGCACCTCCCTTTTTTCTCTCTATCCAGACTTGCACTAAACCAGTGGGAAGGGAGAAACTGACCAGAACTGGTTTCAGGGATGGACAAAACCTTGCCCTCCACCCAAAGGGTAGCATGGGGCATGCAAGTAGACCCCACAGACCTCTCCTCAGAAAACTCCTTGGCCTGTGAAAAATCAGAAGAAGGACTGCCCTCCGGTCTGAGGAACCTGAAAGAAGACTGGATCTGCTTGCCTTGAACCCAGGACCTTAGAAGTGACTCCAAGGGTCAAGTGGCTGACCTGATGTTTGAGCTACAGGTTTACATCAAGTTTCCAGAAGCCTCTCTCCCAACAAGTGCTAAGCTAATCAGTTCCAACTGGACCTGCCCTGGGCCCTCCTGCTGGCCTCTGTTGGAGTGAGTACTCACCCCAATGTAGTAACCCCAGATCCTGGATGCTTGGCTGGTGTTAGTGCTCTGCCAGTCCCCACACTGCAAGAAGTGGGACATAGTAACATTTTGCCAACTTTTTGCTAACTTTCTGCCTGTGTTATGTTTCATATAGAGGCCCTAATATAGACATGTTCATATATGCCCTAATATAGACATAGTCGTATATGCCCTATTATGGTCATAATCGTATACGCCCTATTATAGTCATGATCTCCTAAGTCCTTATATAGGCATGATCTTTCACCTACATTAGTTCTCGATAGTACACAATGGACACTGAGGGTTGAACGTTATCTAGTCTGTGGTTTGAACACTGAAGGGTTTTTCCTGAACACAGGCCTACAATGTACTCATAAATTATGCATGAGCATTCACCAGCTACATCTCCTGCATAATGTGTATGTACAAAGTTCACCCCTGACTTCTTCCTCATGTCTAACAAAGACCAATACACACCATACTGAGGGACGAGACACTTTAGGGTATAAATACACTGCATCTTGCCACAGTAAGATAGAGGGAACCGAGACTTCCATGCCGACACACTGACCAAAGACGCTGAGGCTCCTGCATGCAGTCGCTCCAGCTGACAGCGGTCTAACACAACCCTTGCGGGGTGTCCAACTCGAGACCAGGACGGGGTCCCACACTCTCTCTATTCAGGTAATGGGGGTCGACTAAATCCTAGAGGGATTCTTGGCTCTTAGGCTTTTAGACCTACACACATGCTAGGTACACTTAGGTACATCTAGTTAGGCATCATAGGAGTATGCGCACTTTTATAATGCATTTTTTATATTCATGTATGTAACCATTATTATTGCAATATGGTAGAACTGTACTATCCTTTCACTTTTATCGTACTGCTGATAATATATCTCTGCTACTGTCTGCTGGTTGTTGCGATTCCTTAAATGCAATTCTGGAAGCACCAGAAATTTGCTATTTGGCCTTAAGGAATTGCAAATGACCACCAACTTCAAGTTGGTGGTAATTTGCGATTTTCTTTAAAAAAGCACTTTTTTGATTTTTTAAAAGGGCCATATGTCGCACATACATGCCCTTAGGGCATGTATGTGCGCAAAATGTGCACACATGCATATTTCAGGGGTGCAACAGGGTGTCCTTTTGGCACCCTTGCAACCTTGAAATTGCATTCTCAATTTGCGATTCTCTAATTGGTAATCGCATATTGAGAATGTCTTCCCATTCATTCCTTTGGGCCTCCTAGCCCATAGGAATGAATGGGAAGTTATTCCTTATTTGCGAATCTCAATTTGCTATTCACAAATAAGAAATATGTAGGTTTCGCAAAATGTTTAGCAAATCCTACATACTTTGCATTTTGCGATTCTCTAATTGCGATTCGCTAAAAATCGCAATTTGAGTATCACAAAACTCTTTTTTGATACATATGGCCCATAGTGTTCCTAAAACTTGTGCATAACACCTTATCTTAGTTCCCTTGGAACACTTCTTCCTCTAAACATGACAGATGCCGAGGTAAGGGCAGAGAGAGTTGAACTGAATTTTTCAGAAGTAGGAGAAGATCCTACGGATGGCCGGATGCAATACAAATTGCACCAAAATTCAGAATGACAGTCACCCTAAGACTATTAGAAAATGGTTTACAAGCTAGGGGTGGCATTGTAGTTTTCGTTATTGAGGCACACGAATCAAACAAAACAGAGGTATTCTATTCATGGGTTACATTCCCAGCAGCAAATGCAATAACAAAGACATTTCACTACTATATAGAAGGAGATGCACCACCGGAATATTGTCCTTTTGAGGACATAGAGATTCCACTCACTTACCAGGAACATTATTACTGGTTTAATGGCACCCTACCCCACGTACGAAGAAGAGTAAGGTTAGGCCCACTCGGAGGAGAAGGAGCCACATGGCCAATATTAGCGGCCTACACACCACATCCTGACATTGCCACAATGCCACCAGGAGACGTACTCGTACAACACACAGATTTAATTTAAATCTACAGAAACCTGACACAATTTGTCATGAGGACTTTAACAATCCAACCTGCACCAGGTGCAGCAAATAGTACTCCAGCTCAGGGTACAGGAAATAAAATTACTCCTCAAACATTACACACGGTAAGGGGCAAAATGCCCGCAAAACGCGAACAAATACCATTCTAGATAGCTCAGAAAATAACTCAGCTTGAGGCAGTATTCCCGAATACTACCACCTGTGATAAACACAGAATACTAACAATCTGCTTGCCCATGGGGATCACACCACAAATAGAGGACTGCACCTCTTGGGGTACAGTCTTTGCTGCCATATATACCAGAACGCATGGTATCCCGTCATTAGCAATAGTACCTGACGTATTGAGACAGATACAAAATGAGTATGGAGCAGAGCCTGCCCTTAACTTAGGGATGAAGTTACTAGGTAACTATGAACAGGTATCAGCCATAATACTAGCTAACATTAAGGGGGAAGCAGCTTCAGTGGCGATCCGCCAACGCCTAAGGGAGTTCAGTCCAGTGGATCAACAACACGAACTACCCAAAATAATTGAAACTGCATATGCAGAATTAGGCAGAGACAGTTTAGGTGGGAAAGCATTAAAACCACAACTAGTGGGCAGTTCTGAAAAGGACACTACAAAGCAGACACCTACTTCTTCTAAAAAGAAGTGGGAAAATAAAAAGCAACAAAAGTCTAAAGATAGCAGATCTCAATCCCGAGGCAGGTCTCCTCAACAGGAGCCCTCTGAAAGGAGGTATACCCTCAGGAATAGGGATAATATTAGGAAACCTGACAGGTATCAGGATACTGATACACGTTCCTCTCGTTCCTTTCAGGGTTCATCAAAAAACTCAGAGAGGGAAGGACAGTCAGAACAAAGACAGGAGGAGCGTGCAAAGTCCAGAGACACGCAACGCGCTGCGGACTACGCACCTAAAAAAGAAGATAAACAAAAACAAAAACCTCAGTTCAAAAAGAAGAAGGTAGCAGGGATCAAGATCAGACATGCCCAGAATTCTGAGGACACAGCTTCTGAATGGGGAATGGGCTCTGACGATGCTAGAAAGTGCGGCAGAAGTAACAATAGCTCGCCAGAACCTGAAGGAATTTCTGGTGACAGCGGAGTTGAGTGAGTATATCACGGTGGAAACCCCTGATACTCGGGTAAGCGTACACATAAGTTACATGAAATAACACTCCGCATGGAGGGGGAGAGACCCAGAAAAATAAAAAGTATTTTTTGGAAAAATCTGTCATCAGGTTATGACATTCTATTAGCAGAACAAGACTGGCCGCCAGCATTTGTCATGGAGTGCCCTAAGGGAGAAGAGATAATTTTTCCAGCCATTTCCAACCTCGTTCCCATACATTTAAAACATGCATATGCGCAGAAGTGGGCGGTTGCCCTAGCTCCGGCATTGTACAAAAATCATGCTGGTTGGGATGAGGATTCAACCCACCACGTGATCCCGTTAAAAGTTTCACCAAATGCTCAAAGGCAATATCCTATAAAGCAAGAAGCTAAAAAACAGGTCAGGGAGATCTTAGATCAACTTGAATACCAAGGGGTGATAGAAAATTGCACCTCACCAATGAACAATACTTTGTTCCCCGTATCAAAACCAGACAACACATATCGTCTAGTTTTAGATTACAGACATCTAAACACTTGCACAAAGACATTCGCTGTTCAAAATGCACACAGTGCCGCATTACTGAATAACATTGTGCGGAAAAAATACAAAACTACACTTGATATCTCAAATGGATTTTTCTGCCAAAATATAGCGCCTGAAAGCAGGTATTTGACCGCATTCTCAGCCCTAGGGTCTCAATGGCAATTTTGTAGACTCCCCCAAGGGTATAAGAATAGCCCGGGGTTGTTTTCAGCAAGGGTAACAGAGTTACTCCAAAATTTGGATGAAGAAGCATTGTCTTATGTGAATGATATTTATCTGACGGATGATGACTTACCGAGGCACTTGACCAGGGTAAGCACCATTATTATGGGATTCGCCTCTGAGGGCTATAAATGTAATTTCAAAAAATCAAAAATTGCCCATCTCAATGTCCTGTTCTTAGGGTATGAGCTGTCAAGTGAAGGAAAGAGCCTAGCAGCTAACTTTTTAGAAAAGTGTGCGCTGCTCCAACCTCCAAAATCATTAAAGAATTTACAATCAATTCTGGGCTTCCAAAATTTTGGTCGAACATACATTTTGGATTACGCAGAAAGAGTAAAACCTTTCTACGACTTAATAAAACCTGATTTTTCAGTCAGACAATGGACACAGGAACATACAAACATCCTACGTTCACTACAAGTAGACATGATAGCTTCAAAACACTTACAGACACGCGTAAATGTACGCAACTTCGTGATCCGAGTAATAGAGGGTCAATGCAGATACACTTACTTAACCTTCAATGAAGGTGAAACGGTACCAATTGCATACAAATCACACCTGTACACAAACGCAGAGATGCGTTTCACTTCAACAGAAAAAACCCTGACAGCAGTGCAGACCGCTGGAGCAAGAGAAAGAGCTCTGGCTCAGGGAAAGCGCATAATGGGCGTGACCCCAGTACCAGCCTTAGAGGCTGTTACAAAGGCTAGCATTCCAAATGCGAAAGCCTTACATCCCAGATGGATACAATGGTCTAATTCTCTTACTGCAACGGATGTTGAATACAGATTTGATCCAAGTTTAAAATCACAAGCATTTCTGCAATTCGAACAAGAATATCCTCTACCAAATGAGATTTTGCCTCTAGATCAGTATGAATATATTATTTACACTGACGGATCTGCTCAACCGGCCATAGGGAGTTAGCAAGCTTACAGCGCAGCGTGTGCTATTGTTAAAGGTCGCATGCGAGATGGCAATTTCCATCCAAGCTGTACCAAAACGCAATCTCTAGGAGACTGCATGGCTCAGTTAGCAGAATTAAAAGCACTGATACTGGCACTCGTAAATACGGAACACGAATTCCCCACACTGATAGTATGTGATTCCTTTTACTGTGTACAGTCGTACAATGAATATTTACATCATTGGGAACAAAGCGGGTTTAAAGACGCAAAAGGTGGCACAATTAAGCATAAAATGATATGGGAACAGGTAGTGGAGTTGAGAAATGAAGTACCAAGGGCTCACGTGATACATACACTGAGTAATCAGCGTGATGGCGTTCATGTTGAAGGGAATTCATTGGCTGATGAAACGGCAAAGGGGGCTGTACGCACAGCGTCCGTAGCTGCAATCACTCATTCAAAAACGAGGATAGATGGTGAGATTATGGTAGCTGTCATTGCTTCACGCAAAGGCAGCACAGCAGTACCTAAAATATTTCCACTCAAATACTCCTACAAGTTAGATGCACACAACATTCCATATGCTCAGATTCCTGGAGTGGGGGACAGAGTAATACCAAATATGGATCGTAGGCAAGGCTTAATTCTAGCAGCACACGAGGGTTTGGGCTCTGCGCATACAGGCGTTACAGCGACTATTTCTTTACTGAAACAGCGCTACTGGTGGCCAGGGTTAACAAAGCAGACCAAAGACTTTGTCTTAAAGTGCGATATCTGTCAACAGATAAAAGGCTCCACCGTAGCACGCCCAGCGCAGACACCATTGTTAAAATCAGACAAACCTCTCGCATGTGTTTATTTGGACCACTGCGGCCCCTTACAATCAGATGGGGCTAAGAAATAAATCATGGTTGCAGTAGATTCCTGCTCTAGATTCCTATGGGTCTGGCCTCAGCGCTCGGCTGACGCTCAAACTGTTATAAAAGATTTGCGAGTCTTTATCGGCACATACGCAGTTGGCATGTTACATTCTGACCGTGGCCCGGCATTTAGCTCTCGGGCTTACAAAGAGGCCATGGAAGGAATGGGTGTAGCATTGCGGTACTCCTCTCCGTACCATCCTGAGGGAAATTCGGTTGTGGAGAGGAAAAACTGTGACTTAAAGCAATCTTTAACAGCTAGGGTATTAGGCAAGGGCGGTAGTTGGGTCAGTCACCTTTATGGGGTCCAAAGAGCAATTAACAACCAGCCAAGAAGCTCTCTAGGGGGAGTCACTCCTTACGAGGTCCTATTTGGGACAAGAATGTGGGTACCTGATCTTGATTGTGAAGGCGCAGTGGCGGATGAAAAACAATTTGATATCCATGATCGTTTGGCTGTTTTACAGGATCTAAATTAATCCAGGACACAACAAAGCAACGTCCACTTAAAACAGACCGCAACTGAGGAAGTCAAGGCAGTAACGGCAAGACCTGTCTGGATCCGAAAAGTCGGGGATCTGGTCAGAGAGAAGATTGCAGACAAGAAACAATTTGGGCCATCTTACAGAACAGCTGTACCGGTCCTAGCAATCCAAGGCACAAGAACTGTACTTCTGCCGCCTCTTGCCGGGAAAAAGGAGAAAAGATTTGTCTCAATTGACTTAATCAAACCTTACTATGTGGCCGATACCAAACAGTAGGCCACGTGGACTCCACAGTAGCAGATGCCATCCTCTCGCTACAATCCAAGAAGTTCAAACAGAAAGACTCATCACGTTTGAAGAGCCACCTGTACTGAATGAAGGACTAAGCAACAATGCTATGGAACTCATTCCACTTCAACAAGAAATTCGACTTCAAAATGAAAATCAACTTAACCACCAAGTTGCAATCAGACCGACTACAGACGTCTACGTCAACATGCCTCGTCAAGAGCAAAATCTGATTTCAACAAATCCCGATGCAATTCCAACATTTGATTGAACTGCTTCTGGCTATTTCATGAACTTTGATACGTTTTCACTGGATCCAAGCGAGCCGGAAACGACGCCAGCCAAAAAATCACACAAACAAAAACTCATTGACTGTCTGAACTTTTTTAAAAAGACTTACCTGGTGTCGCCTTGGATAGAACTATGGTATATCACTGGGATTCTATTTTTCATCTTCTGGCTAGGTTTAATTATAACTTTTAGTATGCTTATTAATGGACGATACCTTCAACAGAGCTCTACAGCCAAAAAGGTTAATTTAATTTTAAAGCCACACCAATCTTCACATCGTGAACCAAGAGACTTGTCTTCAGTGAACATCACAGCAGTTCCTATACCGGACGGTATAGTATGGGACAAGATTGATTTCGATATATTCGGTCCAACTGAACTTTTAAAGCTTAAACATGTATTTAAAATTTCTTTAAGTGATATCATTACCTCCAGTACATTTTCTGATGATTGGGACCCTGAAATTGTGAATAACATAATGTCTGATTTAAAAAAAACTGCAGCATTTCCGAACAATGAAATGTTAGAAGGTACTTCAGACTATGATACATTGTACTGCTACCAGCATTATGGTCATCATTTCTTACACAAATCTATAACACCTAGAAATATATTGGAGTACCACCATAGGGAACACTGCCCAACACCACCGAAAGGTACATATTTTTCAGGGTTCAACACATCTGACCCAACGTCATTTTATTACAAAGTGGCAAAAACATCAGCTCAGAAAATTATGTTGACAAACACCAAACAGATTTACTCTGATTCCTTCATAGCCCAGTTGTCTACACAGGGTTTCGACCTATAGAAGGACACAATAGATTTAAAAACAATCTGGGGTTCTAGGGACTGGCAGGTCCAGGGAACAGAAGCGCTTTTTAGAGCATGTCTCATTTCGCAGCAGATGATATTTCTAAATTAAACTGTGCAACAAACATCCTGTCTTGGACTAGCCAAGAATAAGGAACTGAACTCGCCTCGGTTTCCAACACCATCACAGATGGGTGGGGGGCAGAATTCAACTACACATGGGGTAGGATTAGATGACATTCTCCAGTACAACAGGTCAGATCCCAATTGGACAGAATGGCTTATTTGGCCAATTGACACGAACACATGTCAACAGAGATTCCTAGGTACAACCGAGGGGTTTAGTATCTGTAGGCCAGATACACACTATGTACAAAGACAACACCCAGGGGTAGTGGCATCCTATAGTGTTGGGAAGTTGTGCCTTGATTGGCTAGAAACCTCAACACTCACAGAAGTGAAACATCACTTGACCTTACTTACATCTGATGTAGACCTTAGGGATTTTTACTAGGCCCAAGGAAAACACGTCAGAAACGTTTCATATATGCTGGCATTTATGCCTACTATAATGAAAACTGGAAAATATCCCAACAGGAGGCCGCAGAAAGAATATGGGAAATAGACTGTATTAACTTAGAGAAGGCATTAGCTGTACTGGATAATGGGTTAACAACTTTGACCTCCAGGATTTACTCCTTAGGCAACATTGTATCTTCGGCAATCGACATATTAGAACAAAATTTGGCCTTGATACAACGCGGGCAATCTCAGTTGCGTTCTATTATGATGTTAAGCTGGACGCTTCAATCTTTGCATGCAGGCTACGTGCCCTGGCGTTTTATAAACACCACGTCCCTGTTCTCAGAATACAATCTAACAGATAAACAGACAGAAATGACACAAAGGGGAGCCAAATATACAATGCTGGGTATTGAGAAACTGGACAGATTACCATTCACTGTAGCTGAATCGCCATCGACCGAATGGCTAATTCATGGCAAATTACTCTACCGGTCACTACTTTTCAGTTTCAATATTGCCTTGAGCAAAAGCAGGCAGGCAGATATGAAAAGATGGGTAAGGAATACATTAAGGAAACTTGGGAGTTACCATATAGATATCGATGCCGGAGTGGGGATCGAGAAGTGTATCTGAGTGGTACAAACTGCAAGAACGCTTTAAGCGGTTCTCTCATGTGTCAGGATATTTCTCTGCATGGAGCATGTAGTGGTTTAGTAGCGAACTTATCTTGTCACATGTCAGGGACCCCAGCGGCCATGATCAGGACAGTTTTCCAGCTGCTCTCGAATGGGAGTTACTTGATGCTAAATGATCACGGTTGCTGTGAGATGCTTCCGGGCGTCGCCTATCTGGTCACTGTTAACTCCAGGGTTACTTGCTGTATGCAAGAATTGTATCCGCCACTGAAAACAGTCAGGGAGGCGCCGCTGTGGCCTTCGCTGAATGTTTCCTTTGTACGATTTGATACTTTGAGCAGACTGAAAGCCATGCTTTTACAGCAACCCATGCCCTTAACCTCTGCTCGAGAAACCTTTGAACTTCAAGTTGCAAGGACCTCGACTGAGATACAAGCGCTTATACGTACAAACTGCCCCTTTCATTTAGCAGAAATGGTGGGTCGTATCTTCAATATGTCCGATACGAGCGGTATTGCACACCTATTTAAGACCATAGGGTCAGGACTATTAAACACCTTTCAGACAGTCCTCGGAGTTATCCCAAATTTTATACACTCCGTATTGGGAAGCGTCTTTGGAGGTCTCCCGCTTATCCTGTTCCTAATTGCAGGAGTCCTGGTTGTAATATTACTGCTATGCAATGGACGGCCCAATTTCTGCGGAAATAGCGAACACGCTCATGGAGCGGAAATACCGTGAACGCATGGTACAGCTTCTGGGCATACCTTGCCTAAGAGAATTGAACGCATCTTAGTTTCTATTGTTTAGACCAGTCTGGCTGGACTGCATCTTACCTGTTCTTCGATGCCTGTTTTGCAGAGAAGAATGCGTGTTGGATCTCTGTCTAACGTTTCCATCAGATGCGCCTCCGGACATGGATGCTATGCTGGACCCCCTAAAGGCCCATGCTCTGCGTTGTCCCATGCGTCTTCCAATTCTGATGAATGCATTCCTTGAGAATCCACAGGTGCTGTTTGCTCCTGCTGGGTTAGGTGACTCCTCCACAGGCACCCAGGTAACTACTGCCACACGAACTGCCACAGCAACGACTGTTGGCAGTGCTGAATTCCATCTATGTGCGATTGACATTCTCTGTGAGGCTTTGGACTCATTGTCTGCAGTAGCTAACTCCAATAATGCTGTATTTTCCAGCCAGCACACTTAATCTTGAATTGGCTCATCGCGTCCTGGAAAAGAATTCGACCTCTTCACTCGTTTCATAAATAAACAAACAAAATTTGGAACATTTCCTAAATTGACATTTTTGCTTGAAAAAGCATTGCCTTATTCTGCTTGTAGTGATGCAACTTTTATAAGTGGGACAGAATTGACTTTTTCAAGTGTCGTCTATGAATAGCTAATTTTTAACATTTTTTAACATATTTTTTTTAACGATTTTTTAAGACCATGTTTTTGGCTGCTTTTAAACAAAAAATGTTTTTTAAATTTGTCCAGATTTTAAGTATGGTCATTGTCATCCAATTCGAAAGAGGAGTGAGTGTTATGTTTCATATAGAGGCCCTAATATAGACATGTTCATATATGCCCTATTATAGGCATAGTCGTATATGCCCTATTATGGTCATAATTGTATATGCACTATTATAGTCATGATCTCCTAAGTCCTTATATAGGCATGATCTTTCACCTACATTAGTTCTCGACAGTACACAACGGACACTGAGGGTTGAACGTTATCTAGTCTGTGGTTTGAACACTGAAGGGTTTTTCCTGAACACAGGCCTACAATGTACTCATAAATTATGCATGAGCATTCACCAGCTACATCTCCTGCATAATGTGTATGTACAAAGTTCACCCCTGACGTCTTCCTCATGTCTAACAAAGACCAATACACACCATACTGAGGGACGAGACACTTTAGGGTATAAATACATCGCATCTTGCCACGGTAAGATAGAGGGAACCGAGGCTTCCATGCCAACACACTGACCAGAGACGTTGAGGCACCTGCATGCAGTCGCTCCAGCTGACAGCGATCTAAAACAACCCTTGCGGGGTGTCCAACTCGAGACCAGGACGGGGTCCCACACTCTCTCTATTCAGGTAATGGGGTTCGACTAAATCCTAGAGGGATTCTTGGCTTTTAGACCTACACACATGCTAGGTACACTTAGGTACATCTAGTTAGGCATCGTAGGAGTATGCACACTTTTATAATGCATTTTATATATTCATGTGTGTAACCATTATTATTGCAATATGGTAGAACTGTACTATCCTTTCACTTTTATCGTACTGCTGATAATATATCTCTGCTACTGTCTGCTGTTTGTTGCAGCACAGATATTCTACACTAGAATAACAACTATTAAATAAATACTTATTGAAACGCCCAGACTGTTTATTCTGTGTAACTCTCTGAGACAAACCGAACAAGTAAGCACGAGTGACTGAGCGAAAAGTAGTACATTGTTTCCACGATTCTGAGGGATCAGGGTTGTCATGATCTAAGGTTGCCAGGAACTAATCTCTCCTCGATAAGAGGAGATTCTAGTGGCACTGTGAGCTAGCTAATGCAAAACAGGCTAACATACGTGGTGGGGGTGCACAGAGCCAGTCTGTCACCAAGCCCACAGTTTATGTTATCCAAATGCGTAGGTCCTGCAGGGGTACTATAGGAACTACACGACACCTGGAGAAGTGATGGAGATGGGGATCCTCATCGTAGCCGCACCCATCAACATCAAATTGCCAGTTGGCCTCAATTTAAGGGTTTGCTCTGTTAAAGGTGTTCCAACTTCCAGAAAAGTCAGAACGTAGAGGCTTCATCAGGACTGATGTCAAGCAGTATTCAATCACCATCAAGGTCTTCCTTGACACAGACTTTAGACTTCACTCATTTGTAGTTTTCTTGCCTTTGTCCATGACTACACCTGAATCACACTCTTCAGAAAGCCTCAATTGTCGAGGCCCGCTTTCGATCCAGTATGTAGCTTGCCCCACCAATCACTCCTCGACAACAACTTTTTTCCATCAATTTCAAAGTTAGAAGGTAAACTTTCCAACCGGAAGAACCCGATCCCTGTATCCAACTCATGCCTAATCGTGGTTTGCCTTAATTTTTGACTCAGACCTGGTCTACACAGACCAGATAATCAATCAATCAATGATCAGGGCTTATAAAGCGTGGCTTGCCACCCCGGGGGGTCTCCAGGCGCTGTGTGCTTTGAGTGATCCTAGGTTAGAGAGAGGTGGCGGTCAAAAAGCCAGGTCTTCAGCTGCTTCCTGACCTTACTCAGAGAGGGGGATGTGCGCAGGTGGAGGTGGCTGTAGGACTTGGTGGTGAGGTAAGAGAAGGTGCGGCCACCGCATTGGCTGCAACAAATGCGTGAGACGTGGGTAAATGCAAGGGTGTTGGAGAGGAGCTTTCTGGTTGGTTGGTAGAAGGTCAGGTAGTTGTTGATGTAGGTGGGACCAGTTTTGTGGAGGGCTTTGTAGGCATGAGGGAGGAGTTTGAAGAGACATTTCTTCAAACCGGAAGATCTTGCGGAGCATGTGGAGGGTGTAAAAGCAGGCAGAGGAGATGACATTGATCTGTTGTTTCATGGTGAACTGGGTTTCCAGGATGATGAAGAGGTTACATGCGTGATCCGATAGGGAGGGTGGTGGGCCGAGTGCTGAGGGCCACCAGGTGTCGTCCCAAGGGGAGGACTTGTTTCGAAAATGATGATCTCTGTCTTGTCTGAGTTGAGTTTTAGGCAGTTGCTTTTCATTCAGTGGATGTATTGGTCATGGAGGTTTGGAAGTTGAGTCTTGCAGTGACTGGGTCTTCTGAGAAGGATAGGATGAGCTGAATGTCGCAAGCGTAGGAGACAATATTGAGTCTGTGTGTGGGGGCAATGTTTGGCGAGGTGTCATGTATGTGTTGAAGAGGGTGGGACTGAGGGAGGAGCCCTAGGGGATGCCACATACGATGTCTTTAAGTGCGGAGGTGAAAGGTGGGAGGTGGATGCTCTGGGTTCATCCGGAGAGAAAGAAGGCCATCCAGTCGAGAGTCTTGCCCTATGTTGTGGAGTCTAGTGATGAGGGTTTGGTGGGAGACCGTGTCCAAGGCTGCCGATAGGTCGAGGAGGGCGGCAGAGCCACCTTGGTTGAGAAGTCATCTGATGTCATCTGTAGCTGCGATCAAGACAGTGTTGGTACTGTGGTTAGGTCAGAATCCTGTCTCAGAGGGGTCAAGCAAGTTGTTCTCTTCAAGGAAGTTGGGAAGCTGGATGTTGATGGCCTTTTCCAAAACCTTGGCAGGAAAGGGAAGGAGCGATATGGTAATTTTTGAGTTTGTTGGGGTTGGCAGTGGGTTTTTTCAGTAGGGGTTTGACCTCAGCATGCTTCCATGCGTCAGGTATGGTGGCTGTAGTAATGGAGGTGTTGAGGAGACAACGAGGGGGGCCCCTACGGCTTCACTTCCTAGGTTGAAGATGTGATCATTATCCCAGGGTCCGAGGGGGATCCAGAGTGGATGGAGGTCATGATAGACAAGGTGTCTTCCGATGAGAGTTGCTTCCATTCAGTGATACGGTGGAGGGTGGCATTGCTAGGGGAGCTGGGTGGGTGAGGTTGGTAGTTTGAGGGTGAAATTTGCTGTAGATTTTGGCGATATTACGGAGAAAGAAGTCTGCCAACGTGTCAGTGAGGGCTTGGGAAGGGCAGATGGTTTTCTCAGTGGCGGAGGCACAGGCATATTCTCGGAGCTCCTTAGTGTATTTGGTGCTCGCCTCAAGGTGGGAGGTGAGGGATTCTTTCTTCGATTCCGTGAGCCGTCGTGGTAGCTTGGTTCTTTGTGCTTTTTGGTGCTATTTTTTTATTCAAACTTTAAAGCATCATATCTACGGTTCTACTTATTGGGATAAGTCATTGTGGTTTAATTTTATTTATTAAAACAGTCTCTATTTTTCTAATTTTGTTTCCAAATTTTCTTGGGTGGTGTTTTCGCTTTATTACATTTAGGCCTGATTGCTCTGTGCAAGCTACCTGATGATTAACCACAGGTTTATTCAGCAACTTTAGTGGTTCACCCTTGCAAGTATTGTGATTATTGTTTGAAGTGGGTTCTCACCCTCTTCAAGTAATACTCTAATTTCTTATACATCACATAACCTTTGATGGGATATATGGTAACTATCAAATATGTCATGCAAAATGTGAATGTGTGAATCGAGTTTCATGTGTCACTTCTTTGTACATCTGAGTGAGAATGTCAGAGAACAGTAGGCACACCCTTTGTTGCTAATGGCAATTTGAAAAAGTGTTAAATACATAAACAAGAATATATAAACAGGTGTGGGTGATTCACTGTGCCCAGGCAATAAGCACATTGGATTCTGTTCATGACTATAAGTTACTATGCAACTGAATACCTCTCCATAGGTTCCCCTGAAAAGAATGTCTTATGCACTGGATTCTGTTCATGTATATCAGTTACTATGCAACTGAATACCTCACCCAAGTTCCCCTGAAAAGAATGCCTTATGCATTGGATACCTTGCAACATAATACATACCAAGGAAAGAATACCCTTACTGTTACTATCCTACCAATGTTTTCCCATGAATAAAAGCCTACAAAATGGCTGGCCATCAGCGACTAGACCACAGGATGCCTTGTCACTGATTATTGGCCCACAGGATGCCTGGCATTCAGTTCTGGGTTGTGTAATACATCACTGTTAGTTTATGGACTCATAATATCCGCAAATCAGGTACTTGTTCACTAGGTGCTCGCCATCATTTACTGAGCAGCAAGCTGCTTGGCTATCACAAGATGTCTGGGATTGGTTACCGGGCAACTGAATAGCTAGGAATCTGTTAGTCGGCCACTAAGTGCATGTTTTTTCTCTATCTCTTCATCTCTTTTCCTCTCTCTTTCTATTTGTCTTTATGCAGATTTCTTTTGCCCCACTTTCTTTCTCTCTCTTTCTCTCACTCTCTCTTGCTCTCTTTCATGCTCTTGCTTTCTTTTTTCATTCTTTTACTCACATTCTGCCTCTTACTTACTTTTGCACAGATACTGTCTATTTGCATCTCACTCATTCTCACTATGATGTGTTATCCAGAAAGTGGAACTAATATGCTCTGTAATGAGATGTCTTTATGCAGTAGTGGAAATATTGTCATACGCATTCTCGTAAAGGTCATTAACCCCCAAGCTATGTTTTTATTCTATTGTATGATGTTTCCCTAGAATATAAGTGGGTATGGAGTGGGAAATTCTTGTAGAATCAGCCTGAACTCTTTGTGCTTAGTATGATGAGTAAGCAATGCTAGATAAATCTTCAGATATGCGCTTGTAGGGCAATAAGCAATCAATGTGTGAGAGGATCAATAAGGCGATAGCATGGGGACTGCATCACTCCGTCTGCCAGCAGAATGGACATATAATAAAGAACAGGTTATCTTCTCAGAATGACGACTGGAGGATGAGCCTCTGGTTTTCTTTCTATGGCTACACTGAAGGAGGAAAAAGTCATGGAGCCAGGTACTGTTATGAGCATACCACTGCAGGTGTAAAATGAGAAGAAATGCACAGAAACACTTTCATGAATGTTAGACCTGGCTTTTTCAGCGGGTTTATTCCCAGACTTTTTGCTTTTTGGCTTCCTGTTTTTGACCCTGTTTTTGTTGGTTTTAGAACTTTGGGCACTTTACCACTGCTGATCAGTGCTAAAGGGCACATGCGCTCTGTGTAAATTGTTATTATGGATTAGTGTCTCCATGATTGGCTTATTTGACTCATTACTAAGTCCCTAGTTCAGAGCACTGTGCTTGCCTATGCCACTGTGTAAGTCAAATGCTGCTAGGGGGCCTGCAACACTGATTGTGCCACCCACACAAGGTGCATTTCAAAAAGTTCTCAGACAAGCCACTGCAGTGTCTTCACGCAGTCTCTACTGCCATGTCAACCTGGTAAGTGCACCCACTTGTCAGGCCATAACCTTTACTTGTATTACATGTGAGTCACCCCTAACTTATGCCCAAGGTACCCCTGTGGGCAGGGTGCAGTGTATGTGAAAGGTAGGACATGTACTGATGTGTGTGACATGTCCTGATAGTCAGAACCAAACAAGTTAAAAAAATAGCCAATATTTATCTAATGAAAACAAGACCAAAATGACAAAAACTCAACATATACAAGTCAAGATATCACTTTTCAAAGATTAAATACAATCTAAGGATGAGTTTCTTTTAGCACAAAGTACCTTGGATGCGTCAAAATTCAGAGGTGAAGCAGGAGCATGGGAGGTGAGGTGCCAGAAAGCAAAGAGGTGTGTCGGTTCCTTACTCCCAGGGGAGGTGATGCGTTGGTTCCTTACTGCCAGTAGAGGTGATGGTTGGTTCCTTACTGCTAGGCAGGTATGGTGGTTGGTCAGTTTCTTACTGTCAGGGGAGGTAGCGTGTCGGTTCTTTACTGGAAGGAGAGGTGATTCATCGATATCCGGCCTCTGTTACTTACTGCTAGGCGAAGGCAATGAAGAGACAGCATCAAGGAATGATGCGTCGCATACCAGATGTGCTGTGTCAATGCGACTGCAACGATGCATGCGATGCATCGATTTCACAGCTGCAAAGCAGGTGATGCATTGAGTCGGAAAGGGTGACACAGCTGTGGGTGACACAGAGTTCGGGACTCAGGCGGTGGTGATTTTTCAACCTCAAAGCAGGCACTGCGTGAATTCTTTACCCACACAGCAGTGCTGTGTCGAGCAAACAGGTGTTGAGAGTCGATGCGTGGATTTTCTCACCAGGTTACACTTCCAAGGGCCCAGCACTGTATTTGGCACCATTTGGCGAGTCAGGCCTCTCAGCAGAAGAGCCCAGGCACTGGTAGGTGAAGGCTTTGATGGCCCTGAGACTTCTTAACAGGGGGCAAGCATGCACAAGCCAGGGGAGAAGCTTGGAAGCAGAATATAGAAAGCAAAGTCCAGTCTTTTCACACCCAGGACAGAAGCAGCAAGCAGTAGGCCAGCACAACAAAGGTACAGGCAGAGTGGCAGTCCATCCTGCAGCATCCAGCTCTTCTTCTTGGCAGAATGTCCTCAGTCCAGATGTGTTCTGATTTTGGGGTGTCAGAGGTCCAATACTTATACCCCTCTCTGCCTTTGAAGTAGGGAAACTTCAAAGGAAAGAGTTTGTAGTACACAAGACCCTGCTTTTCCCTGACCTGGCTCCAGATACACTACAGGGGGGTGGAGACAGCTTTGTGTGAGGACAGGCACAGCTCTATTCAGGTGCCAGTGACAACTCCTCCTACCACTCTAGCTCAGGAAGGCCCATCAGCCTGGTGATGGGCCATCAGGATATGCAAGGCCCACCTCATCTCTCTTTGTGTGACTGTCTAGAGTGAATGCACAAGAGCCCAAGTGTCAGCCAGCCCAGACATGGATTCTACAGGCAGGCAGAGGCACAGAATGGTTAAGCAAGAAAATGCCCACTTTCTTAAAGTGGAATTTTCAAACATGCAATTTAAAAACCAACTTCACCAAAAGATTTATTTTTAAATTGTGAGATCAGAGACCCCAAACTCTAAATCTCTATCTGATCCTAATGAGAAATTACACTTAAAAGATATCTCAAGCCAATCCCTATGTTACCCTAAGGGAGAGATAGTCCTTGCGATAGTGGAAAGCAAAAAGTAACACTATTTCACTATTACCACAAGAAAAACACACCAGTACATGTCCCACCTTTTAAATACATTGCACTCTGCCCATGGGGCTATCCTTGGGCCTGGCCTTAGGGGTGCCTTACATGTAATAAAAGGGACGATTTGGGCCTGGCAAGTGGGTGCACTTGCTAGGTCAAAATGGCATTTCAAAACTACATACACAGACACTGCATTGGCAGGTCTGAGACATGTTCGTAGGGTACTCATGTGGGTGGCACAATCAGTGCTGCAGTCCCACTAGTAGCATTTGATTTACAGTGTCTGGACACACCTGGTGCACTTTACTAGGGACTTACTTGTAAATCAAATATGCCAATCATGGATACACCAATCACCAATACCATTTAGACAGATAACATATGCACTTTAGTACCGGTTAGCGGTTGTTAAGTGCCCAGAGTCCTAAAGCCAACAAAAACAGGTCAGAAAAAATAGGAGGAGGAAGGAAAAAAGGTTTGGGGAAAACCTTGCAAAAAGGGCCAGGTTCAACACATAGTATTCCTGAAGAGAAATCCTTGTGCTGAGCAAAACTACTAATTTGTGAATGGTGAGAAAACACAACCTGCATACCCACACAACCTAGTTCTGGCCACAACAATGGCATTTGGCATATGGCAATGTAACACAGCATTATCAAAATTACATACTAAAAAGAATTAACACTGGAGACATATTTCATCATAGCGCCCGTTTCACAAAGGGACTTACGACCTGTAAAGTTACGAGTGTGGAGGCACCGCACTCAGGGCAGAATCTCTGTACTCTGAGGCTCAGCACTCATAACTTTAGAATTAATAAGTCCTGTTGTGAGTCAGGCCCATAGCTTAGAGGAATTATACAATAATTCATCTACTTGGATCCATTAAACTGTATTATTGTTTGGAAATGTACACATTGATGAAGGACCTAAAGCGTGCTGCCCTCTATACCTATTAGTCCTTGACCTGGCTTAAGAACCCCAAGTGAGTGTAATAAGATCAAAAAAGATAGAAAAAATGTAATATAAGTGCCAATTTCTTGCTGGTGATACGTTACTAATAGTATCTTCTCACCAAATATCCATACTCACTAAGAAGAACTAGTGGAAAAAGTTGGTTTATTCTCTTGTTACAAAGTTGACTGGCCAGTATTGAATGCAAAGCCAATTTAAAAAATGATGAATGAAAAACAGGATGGTAATTGGCCATTTAAACTGGGACCTAGAAAACTTACATACCTAGCAATTCTTTTTAATAAAGTGCATTCAGAAATCACTTAAAGAAATGTTGTCAAAGTAGGATGAAGTGTTTAGAAAACTGTCTTACAATTAAACTAAGTTTGTAGGCTAAAATAGACACACTAAAGATGGCTCTCTTGCTTATGATTCTTTGTTCTTTCCAGCTGAGAAGAGTACAATTACCTACCTAGTAAATATGTAAAACGATAAATAGAAATCTAAACATAAATCTTTATTTTCATTGGTAAAACTAAAACATTCAATGAAACAATGAGGATTTGGACTGGATTCCACAGTCTAATATAGTATCTCAAAGCCTTCACTTTTCATCATATCAGAAATGTACAAATCTGATAAAGAGAAATGCACTTCAGTAGGAAA
This sequence comes from Calotriton arnoldi, assembly GCA_963921515.1. Taxonomy (NCBI): domain Eukaryota; kingdom Metazoa; phylum Chordata; class Amphibia; order Caudata; family Salamandridae; genus Calotriton; species Calotriton arnoldi. The sequence goes on from CAWUFW010011068.1 coordinate 378,568, forward strand.
TATGAATGTTTCATATTTTATTCTCCATAAAACAAATGATAGTTAATGTCACTATCATTTTATTTAATAGACTGCATCTGAGTTATTAGGCTTCAGGACATTTATTTAGTCCAAAAGGGCTGTAGCCAGTAGGTTCAGCCTCAATTGACCTACATGAGCCAGCAAAATAAAAAACAGGCCACATTGTAAATAATGTAAAATAGAGTTTTTAAAGTATCTCCTCCAAGCATCAACGATAAGGATATAACAACTATTTATTTTTGTATTTGTATAATTCCATGTAAATATAATCCATAAAAACATAACACACTAAACCGTATCTTGGTGGTGCAAATAGACATAGTGCAAAAGGAGGAGAAAAGAATATAAGCAGATTCCATGAGTATAAAACCTAGGCTGAAACAATGCCATCACAGTTTTGCCAAAAGCTAATAAAGATTGCTCAGTCTTTAATTTGACCTTGTAGGATGCTTCAGAGTCCAGGTCTGATGATGGAGAATTATCTGTCTCCATAAGATCTACAATTTCTTTGTGCAACAGTCAAACATTTAGTGATAGCTGATCACAATGACCTGGATTGCACAGTTTCAGTAAACTATCAGATGTGGCCCCCTCAAGAAGGGAACTCAAGCAACCACAAACCAGTTTTAACCTTGTTAGACGAGGGACCCTCCAGAAGGGCCCTAAGTAATTACCAGTGGCTGAGATTAATTCAAGCAATCCACCCATCACTTTTTGGTTTTCTCTGAAAAATATATGTTTCATAATTATTACAGTAGGCTGATAACTATTTAATTAAAGCTTCATGATTATTTTGCATGCAAATACTGCAGATGGAGCAACAGTTTGTTTTATGAAAAGTATTTTATGATTCAAGAGAGGAAAGTATGCCTAAGGTAAGGAAATTCTTTGCACATGAGATGTGAAGTAATTTAAAAATATCATTTTTAATCGTAACTGATTGTAGCACATTTTTATATTGATTCTCATGGTTATGCAATTAAAATAACACTGGAACATTATGTTACACTTTTACATCTATATTTAAATGACATTATGTCACACAATCACATGTATATTCAAATGAATATTAATTGCTGTTATAAAGTCCTGGATGAAACCCATATAAAACTATTAGCATTTCAAAAATAATTTTTTAACGGTTATTAGAAATGTTACAGTAATTCGAAATAGGCAATCATCATCTGAGCCACACTCTGAGGTTTATTACATAGTTACCCAAGGCAGAGTTGATCAAATAGTTTTGGTTTAAAATTAGAAACTTTGTGTTCCGTCATATTCTCAGCTATAATGTAAATATCACCTACGCTGTGCTACTAAATTATAATCAGCATAAATCATTAGAAAAAACTGATTTCACTCTGTAAAAGGATACTGTTTAAACCCATTTGGCACCCTGCTGCTTGAGAAATAATTAGCTCCACAAATGGAATTTTAGCTTAATTTCTCTAGTATGGTCAAACACAGCCCATTTTATTAGTGTCAATCCCTCACTCTTCAAAGTTCTCAATGCACTTTAAGCTACATATTTTTGGGACTTATTTCTAATCAAATTTAGGAGAACAGGACCTGTTTTAACTAGAATAGTAATGTGCATGCCCGGATTCATAAAATATTTTCAATAATATCAAAATGATAACTGCTGTTAGACCTGACATCCTTGGCATTGTATTCTCCCAAACGTTTTGCCTTCACTCCCTAATTTTTGCTGAGCTTGTTTTGTTGGCATTAGGACACTATTCAGGTCCTCCCTGCCAACCAGTGCTAAAGTTCTTGTGCTCTCTCCCTAAAACGTGTTACAATTGGCCTACAACTAATTGGCACATTTAATTAACTTATACAACCCCTAGTAAATGGTATTACATGTACCTAGCGCCTGTAAATTAAATGCTACTAGTGGTCTGCAGTGCTCATTGTGCCACCCACTAAAATAGCATTTGTAATCTTGTCTCAGGCCTGCTACTGCAGCCTGCAGTGCAGTTGTAAACTGCCCTTTCGACCTGGCAAAATAAACCGTTTGTCTTGCCCAAACCTTCCTTTTTGGTACTTATAAGTCATAGACAAATAGTTCATAGGGCAAGGTGCATGGTATTTACAGAATACGACATGTGGGTTTGAGGTTTACATGTCCTGGCAGTGAAAAACTCCTAAAGTCATTTTTCAAAGTTGTAAGGCTATCTCTGCTATAGGCTAATACTAGGTTAACTTGTTATATTTTAATGTGTGCTAACTTCAGATTGGGAGCAGATAGAGAAATTAAGTTTGCAGTCAAATTAATTATTGAAGTTAAAAATCCTCTTTGATGCTAAAGTCACAATTCTGAAAGTCCACTTTTAGGAAGATGTCACATTTGTGCCCAAAACTACTGTGCCTTTCTGCCTGTCTCTTCTGCAGTGGGCTACTAATTTGCTCCAGACATGTGACAAAGGCGGATTAGGTTTGGATAGGATGGGCCATCCTGACAGGATGGCAGAGGAGGTCTGTACCCAACCCCACTTATACTTCAAAGGGCTTTGCCTACAGCACACACTAAGGAAACTGACACCAGGCCTGCCCTTGGTTTTTTCACTCTAGACAGTTGGGAGCCAAATCCAGAAGGACAGGGGATTCAGTCAGGACTAGTTTGGGAGTGAGCTAGGGGTCGACCCCACACAAAGGCTGGCATTGGAGATAAAAGGTGGCACTTTCAGATCCCACATCTGAACACTCCTCAACCTGTAGAAGATTCAGAAGATGGACTGCCCCGCTGCCAGGACTGCCTTGCTGTTTGAAGGACTACCTTACTGTCTGAAGATGGAAGATTGGACCTGCTTCCCTTGCTACAATGCTTCCCAGAGTGGTTCCAAGCTTCAGTTGGCGGACCTCCTCTTTGAGTTACAGGGACACAACAAGATTCAACTGCAACTTGACCTGCCTGTACCTGCTGGGATCTGCCTGAACCCTGCTGCTAGCCTCTGCTGGAGTGAATCCTGGTCCCCAAGTAGTGTCCTCCAGGTCCTGGACTCTCGTCTGGCATCAGTGAGTGCTCCTCCACAAGAAATAGGTTAAAAACAACTGATGTTTGGGCTCCCGGTGACCGTGAATGGGACTATTCCTGCCAATACTTTGCCACCCAGGAAGACTGCCAATGTGAAGTTCCAGTGAGGCCTGCTCTTTGCACCGATAGTGACCATCAGTGGCAACCGATAAGGTAACCGTCCGTGACAACCCACCACCATGATGCTTCAGCGATGACCGGATCTTCAAGGTACAAGGATGACTGTCCAGAATTTAGAAGGTAACTTTTCAGCCGAACTAACCTGATACCTCTATCTGACCCATCGTCCATCGTGGTTGGTCTGCACTTGTGCCTTTTCCCCAGTCTGGAGCACCCAGATAACCGCGAGTGGCACTTTCTGCTTCTTGGTGCTAATTTAACACAAAAAATAAAAGTCAATATCTCGAGTTCTAATCACTGGATTGTATTCATTTTGGAGTAAGTATATTTAATAATATGTACTCTATTTTTCAAAATTGGTTTCAAATTTTTTCTTGTGTTGGGTTTTCACTTTATGACGGTTTGTGCGCTGCATAAATTCTTTATACATTGCCTCTAAGTTAAGCCTGACTACATTGTGCCATGCTACAAGAGGATTAAGCGTAGGTTAATTTAGTGACTTTTGTGGTTTACCTTAACAAGGATTAGGATTGTGGTTGTTGCTTGAATGGGGCTTCCACCCCACTCAACTAACAACCCAATTTCTTACACTGTGAGATGTCATGTTAAACGTTTGGACTTGCTGTGAGTAAAATCATTATTAATTTCATGATTGCTGTTCTTAATAGCCAATAGAGCTTTCATTAATTTCTAAATATCTTTTCTGAGCCCTTCATTCTCAATTACATCTACAGTTATAGTTACATTTTGGACTCCATCAAATTGTGTAAGCATCTTTCTGAGCCACAAACTCGCTCAAATAAACATCTTTTTAAAAGGTCACTTCAGATTCTTCTAGGGATTACTTAGAGATCTGAAATGAAGGAGCAGGAGGAGAGTGTTTTGCTTCAGATATCAACATCATGAAGAAGAAATGATGGCATTACTTGAAACAATAATACATTTAGCTGTGCATTTGGGTAACTGATAGGGCGGCACAAAGTAATGGCCAAAAAGGAAAGCAAAGGTCTTTTAAGTCCTCAAGTTTGTTGAATGCTAAAAAAATAATACAAAATTGAACGGAAAAAAAACACAGTCATTTCTATTTTTGCTAATTGTATAAGAAATGTCCCTGAATATTCCCACTTTATTCCCATTGCAAATATGAGGGGCCAAATCACAAAGGCATATAGAAGATAGTATTAAATTGAACCCTACATATATTAAACGTATTTAATATTACTATTAGCAGATTAATTATTAGAGTACCAAAATCTCTATGGTCTACAAAGAACTGGAGACATTTCCTAAACCGAAATCAATCGCTTCAGTTCAAACTTGTCACTATGTTTGCTCTAAATCAGAAAGTAACATTTCATGACCCGCTAGCCGCTTCAGCTACTTTGATAAGTAACATTCAGCTATTTTAACGTGTGGAAGGTACTTATTATAGGAGCCATGGTTAATGTTGTTTTTATGTTTTGTAATGTCAAGTTATGTTTTGTAATACCATAAGTTACATTTTTATGTAAAATGTAACTTTGATCATTCATGCAGTTTGAGTGTGCTTAACGAAATATATATTTTAACCAATTAGATGGTCTTTAGGGATGCAGTGACTAATACAGTTTTGTGTGTGACTAGCATGTTTTGGATAACTTCAGGTCTGACCATTAATAGTATTTAGCTCCCCTAACAGAAAACAATGAATATAGTATTTCTTCAAAGATGTTATGAATTATTGTAAAACAATTTAAATCTACACACTAGAATGTTATTAGTTTCTAGCTACAAAAGTCACCCTTCAGGGCTCTCACACTGTAACCAGTGCTATTTGATTTTGAGGACACTTAAAGCTATCTATATTTCTTCAACTTTGTTGTACAAGATGTCATTTAGTGCAATGGGAAGCAAAACAAAGAAAATACACTGGGCCTCATTTATGAGGTTTTACCGTAGGGCAGTGCTGCAGGCCTTCCTGCTGCGAAGCCCTACAGTAAAAGAAAAGGGCAGGAATGCGCCGTATCTATCAGATACGGCGCATTCCTGTCCTTTCCCCTGCGCCGTGCACAATTGGCTGCCATGCGCCAAAGCAGACACCTTTGCACCATGGTGCAAGGGTGCCTGTGTTGCGGGGATGAATATTTCTGTGCAGGAAGGAAAACCTTCCTGCACGGAAACAATCAGAAGAGACCTTTTCCTCTTTCTATGTGTGCTGCGGAATGCAGCAACATAGAAAAGGAAAAACGAGGAGAAATAAGATATTTCTCCTCGTTATGCCTCCCGGCGTACGTTTTTGGCACTGCCTCAGATTTATGATTTCTCATAAATCTGGGCGGTGCCAAGAAGCCATGGATGTTGCTGGGAATAGGGTGACCAACCGTCCGTAAATTTCACGGACAGTCCGTAATTTCGGCCGTCTGTCCGTTGTCCGTGAAGGTTTCTTTAACGGACGCCATTTGTCCGTAATTTTAACAGCTGTTGGGTGACAGCCAATCATGTGCCTTTCTAATGCCAACCGTTTGCTGTGGAGAGCAAACAAAGCGATTTAGGATTGGCTTGAAAGCCATCAGCCAATCCTAGAGCTCGCTGGTACACTGCAGGAGTGCTCTCATTGGCCCTGAGCACGTTTTGAGCCTTTCCTTTTTTTTACATTTTTCGGGACCCTTACTCGACCCCTGACCTCTAGATTCAGTAAAACGCGTTCTAAAGGGCAGGCCTCAAGGGGCCATTGGCTGGATTGGAGGCTGGGGAACTGTTAATGTCAGAATCCGAGCCTAATGCATTTTTGGAGGTTTCCTGCAGTTCTGGCTATTCTTCAGGAGATCCTCATCGCACGACGCATTAAATAGATTAAATGACAGATAAAATATGGTCTCTGTGCGGTGGTGTAACACGAGAGCACTGGGCCCCAGTGCAAGCAATGATAATGTCACCCCCAGCCCTGCCAAGTACCACCCGGCCTTTCTGAGACACAGTTGTGAATATTGTAAGTATTTAAACTTGTGACCTGCCAGTTATACATAGTTCAGAGGGATGAGGGTTAAAAGAAATCTTCAGCCAGAGCATTAATCCACTGAGCTGTTGTATAGCCACGCAAGTTTAAGTGTTTATTTCATGCCGTGCAATATGTGTGCACGACATGCAATATAGCGAAACACCTACAGGAGGTTATTTCGGGGATTTTTGTAGGTGCAATGACATTTAGCAATGGTATATTTAAGTGTTATTATGATAGATTTTCTGTAATACTTTTCTGATACGGGGCCCTTGTTAGTATGGGGCCCACCGTATTCTGAACTGGGAAGAATAAAAGACCATATGCCTCTTACCATATGCAGATGCATGTATAAGCCACGTTAACCCACTGCACTACCTTTCTGACATTGGAAGCGGGGACCTGACCTGGCTATTAAACTGACTCTGAGTCAGCTCTGCAAGACATTCAGAGGCTCTGGTGTATTGTGCTATATTTCTTCCTGCGCAGACAAATCGATTTTAGGGAGACTATAGCTGCACTTGCATCTTGAAAACGTATTTTGAGCACTGGTAAAAAAAATGAGTTTGATCTCATTTACAAACATTATTCACTTTTTGTTAGATGTGTGCACTTTGGGAAGAATTTTCGTGGCTCCTGCTCACAGCGCTTTCAGCTGCCTTGGTATTCAAGTCGGGCCGGTGGCTCAGAGGACTAAGGTGCGCTCTAGATGAACCTTTGGTCATAGATTCCTCTCGCAGCAGTGCGCAGCCTTTTATCTTCATGAGGTTGATCAAAACGCAGCAATGGATGCACACAGAGAATCTGCTATCAGTGCCGAAGGTTCACTTGAACATCTGTGCTGTGCAATAACATGATGTTGTGGCTTGTTACTGTACAAATAGATACAATAACAATTTTTTTATTGAGGACTGTATCCTGTTACCGAATGAGAAGGGCCTTGAGGTGGGTGAAAGACGGAAGGGAATGGTTTTGGGAGGTGGGTAGTCAAAACAAACTCCATCCCAGGTGCAACTTGGAATTTCTTTTTTCCCTCTTCCTGTCCTGATTTTGGGCCTGTAGATATTTGCTTTGGAAGCGCTCTATCAAAACAAATCTATCCAATCTTGAATTTTGAGTGCACCCAATGGACAGCGGCAAACTCTACTGGAGGGGCAAACTACTGGGAAAGGTATGAGCACGATAAAACAGCCCAAGGGGTTCTTGCGCTAGCTGCAGATGTGTGTTCAGGGTATGTGTTCAGAGTGACCAGCGTGTCTGCTGTAAAGGTCTGTGTATTTTTTGGGAGAGGTAATCTATTTGTAGACTGCAAATTATAGTTTCAAGCACTGAATCTCAGGGGATTTGTGTGCCTCTGCTTTAATGTGTATACATCTTGCAGGGAACAAAGGGGTGTGAGCCTTGGTGAAAGAGCACAGACACTTAGGGGCCGATTCCGATCTCGGTCGGAGGCGCACCCAATACCATTCGGTCGGGAAAAAAGCCATGCGAAAGCCTGTTACCCGACCGAACCGTACGCGGGTCCGGCCGAGCGAGTACGATGCGAGTCGCCGACCGACTCGTCCGGGCGACCCGACCGCTCCGACCGACTCGTACCCGGACCGTACCGCTCCGACCGACTCGGTCGGACCCGGTCCGCACCGCGCAATGGAGACGTTTTCCGGCCGGGTAAGTACGATGCGCACCTCGACCGCTCCGACCGACTCGCGCCGTCCGACTCGAACTCGCTGTCGGAGCCGTACTTTGGGGGTCCGTGTCGGACCCCCTGTACGCGTACCCGTGCGAGGCGCACACAGGGGGGACCCAAGGGTCCCCCTACCTGTGCGTGTACGCCGCGAGCGCTCGCGGCGTACTCGCTGTAGGGGCGCCCTTGTCCGCCTCGCACCCATTGAGGCAATGGGAGCCCGCGTACGCGTTGTACGACCGGCTCCCATTGAGTTCAATGGGAGTCCGACCGACTCGTGTCCGATAACATACGGACGCATCGGACTCGTTCGGTCGGACTGCACGGGTCCGATTCGGTCGGAAATCTCTCCGGGTCCGGCTCGGTCGGGGAAATTTCCGGCCCGAATCGGAATCGACCCCTAAGTGAGCCTGCTGGAAAAACCTATGTGTAAACTACAAGTTACAGGTTTGATTCCTTGCTATTAGCAGAGTGGCTTCATGTGCTATCCGTGAAGATCTGTGTATTCATCCCTCAGGACAAGAGTTTGAACCTGAGAAAGATAGCAGGGTGGTTGGGGTGCCTGTTGTACAGAGAAAGGGGGTCCGCTCTGACTGCTTCTGTAGCAAATGCAGCTTCTGTCCCCAATGCAGCTGGCGCTGGTGCTTTGCTGCAGTTTTAAGATCTTAGAGTTTCTGGTTGCTCAAATGGGTGTATTTCTGATATTTATATGTTTCTCTCATCTGCTTGATTTTGCTTGCGAGAAAGTGTCACTCATAGTCCTTGAATGTCACTCATACTTACACTAAAATTCTGAAAATGTCACACACAAGCAATCTGAAACCTTGGCAGCTATGCACCCCGCTGTCTGTTTGCACAGTAAAAGGCAACAGTAATTGGTGTGCAATGGACCCGGTGTCGATGCTCCTTCTCCACCGTTGATAGCTACTGCCCTGTATCATTGTCATCTTAATAATTTTCGGGGCCCTGTGCATGACATGTTTAGGGGCCCCCTGTTCGGAACATTTGTGAATTTTATTAACCATTTTCTGAAAACTGAAGCTTACATAATGCACAAAAATATTAAACTATGTTAAAGTTTTAGAAACTGAATCATGCAGAAACAGCTGATATATGTCTTCCCTTGAGGCCCAACAAGCCTTAAAACTACACAGGAGAGGGGGTACGTTGAGATAAATAGACATAAATAATATAGAAATAGATCATCTTCCTAGGGGAGGGAGGGTGCTTTATAGCTTGGGGTCCTTGGAAGTTGCACACTTTGCCCTTGCCTTAAAACGTCTCTGCTCTGTATTTGTTTGCAAATGGCAAACTTATTTTAAACAATGAGGTGTAGCTTTCGTGTAACTGTGTACCACAAAACAGGACAAAAACGTTATAGGTGGTTGCTGCAAAGGCTCTGGAAGAACTGTCGAACTCTAAACTATGTGCGTTAGTGGCACCCAGGGCGACAATCTTTGTTGGTGCCCCTTCCATGACCTTCTTTATGTATTCCCAGACTACCACCCACCATGGTGCCCCTCATCTCTCCTTAGCCCCTCTCTCACATGTATTTAATGTATAGCTCATATAGCTACTCATGTATATACACTGTACAACGAATGGCCAACAGAAGGTCGAGCCGCGCTTAGGCTCCAGGGCTTGGGATCACTTTTTAGTATATTTCCCTGCTTTAGCAGGTTTTCGGAAGCACTACTATGGCGGTTGCGTTGCTACTACCCCACCGCATACATAGAGAAGTCTGCTGTGCTTTGCCCCAGGACTCCTTATGGCTCTCCACCTCGACTTTCACCGGTCAAGAACGAGGTAAGCATCTGAGGTGGACCTCGGCGTGTACTGAAGGCGGCCAGCAGCCTGTGCCTGGTTGCAACTTTAGGAGTCCCTCAGTGCATTGTGACCGATTAAGGGGTCGTGTTTATTGCCCGCAAGTTACTGAACTCAACCTGCGTGCTCAATTTCTGCGTTCATCGATATCCGGTGAAGAAGCTCGCCATTTTAGATTGAGGGTGAGGGGTATGTCCGTCCCATGGCCTATCCTAGAACTTGCCTTAGGAACTACAACAAGGGTGAAATTCTTGATGGGACTCTTCTGTATGCAACTCTGCAGATAAAGACTCAGCTCATAATTAATATGAAAAGGTGGGCGAGTGAGTGAGTGAAGGGATGGATGGATGGCTGGCTGGCTGGCTGGATGGATGGATTAGTGAAAGGGTGAATGCATGAATGAAAGGGTGAATGGATGGATAATGAGCGAAAGGATGGATGGATGAGTGAAAGGGTGGATGATGGGTGAGTGAATGGGTGGATAGATGAGTGAAAGGATGGATGAGTGATAGGGTCAATGGATGGATTCATGAGTGGATGAGTAGAAGGATGGGTGGATGGATGGATGGAAGGAAGGATGGCTAAGTGAAAGGGTCAATGGAGAGAGAAAGGGAGGATGGATGGATGACTGAAAAGGTGAATGGGTGGGAGGATGAGTGACTGGGTGGATGGATGAATGAGTGAAAGGATGGCTGGATTGGTGAAAGGGTAAATGGCTGGATGGATGAGTGGATGGATGGGTGGAAGACTGGATGGATGAGTGTACGGATGGATAGGGTGAAAGGGTGGATGGATGAGTGAAAGTGTGGATGGAGGGATGGATGGAAGGAAGGATACATGATGGATAGGTTTGCAAATGGATGAATATGTTTGGATATAGATGGGATTACTTATATACTATAGTGCGACCTCCTCTGATGTCTGTAAAACGTACCTTTTGTCCTGAAGTTTTGTCCTGAATTTTGACCTCCTGTCCTGAATTTTTGTCCTGAATTTTGAACCTTTGTCCTGAATTTTTACACTCACCGTCCTGAATTTGCACCCATGCCAGTTGGTCACCCTAGCTGGGAACAACCCCAGCAACACCCATTGCATGACCCTTCAACGCAGAAAACTGCGTTAAAGGGATCCATATTTACGGGGAAGCATTAAGCCAAAAAAGTGGCTTAGTGCTGCCACATAAATCTGGAGGACAAGCCTGCGTCACAGAACATCACAAAAAGTGAGGTTCCGGCAGAGCAAGGGGCCTCATAAATGAGGCCCACTGTATGATGCAGTATGGTGCTGGCATCAAATCCAGCGCAAGGTGCTGCTGAAAAATTCAAATTTTTCCAACAGCTTCTTTCATAGTCAGTTTTAAATACAGCTAACACAATTCTGTATATTTGATATCTATCACCACCAAATTAAAATACTGCCAACAAAAATGCGTTTAAATGATAAACCCCAAGTCTCTCTAGTTTTCTATAAGAACATAGAAACCAACCCAAAGCAAGGAATGAGACTATGCTTCAATTCTTTCATGAATTAAGGAAGGTAAAGATACATATATGATAGAGCCATTCATTTTATAAAGACTTTCAGTGGGCACGTACATTTAATCTTGAAGTTTACAGTTAAAATAACCCGAAAATTGCGCTACACCATCAAGATTTACACTGGCTGATGATATTAGTCTTATGGACATTTGAATATTGTCTTTTATTCAAAACAAAAGATCTTGAAGAGCTTCTCTCCGACTCCTTTGAGACTGCAGTTAGAAAGATCTTTTTCTCTTCATCCCATGACCTGTGCAAAGTCGTCTTTCGAAAAGACACTGATATATTTACTGTTTTAACAGCATTCGATTTCCTTTCAGTGAAAATATTTAAATGCTTAATTCTCGTAGTGACTCATTCCCATGCCTATGTTAGGTTGCTACAAAGTTGGTGGATGTCCAACAATGCCACTGTGACTAATTCAACGAAACAGTGCATCTATTTTTCAGACGCTATTTGGCCCATATAAATGTCATTTCAGAGATTAAGGGCCTGATTACGATGTTGGACGGACTTGCCTCCGTCTGACACCATTGCGAATTGGAACCGCCCGACCATAGGTCGATGGTTCCGACCTGACAATTTGGATGCCACTGCCTTATAAGTGGTCGGAAACATCCATATCTCAATGGCAGCTTGTGTGGCGGGTGGAAAAGGCCCGCAGCACAAGCTGCATTTGAAAAATGGATGTTTGTAAACCTCCCTGCACTCTGTGGCAGGCACCATGTGGTGCCTGCCACATGGTGCAGGGATGTTTAGGGAGCCACCCAGGCCCCATAGTGGAGGCCGCAGGGGGATGGGGGCCCTGCTAAGGGCCCCCAAAGTCACTTTCCAACAGCCTTTTTATGTTGGAAAGGCCAACATGGAAAGGTTGGGGGAAAGTGACATCGTAAGCCTGACGGCGGACCGAAGGCAGGCTCCGCTGTCATTATGGGATTGTGAGCCTTTCAGATGCTCCAACCGGCTCAAGGCCCGTCCGAACAGCATCAGACGTTCCTTTTGCCTGATGCTTCGGCCTGCCGCATCGTAATGCGGTGGGAGGACCACAGGGGCAGATGTCGTGCGGACCGCAACTGACGGTCGGTTGGTTGCGGTCTGCCTGACATTGTAATCAGGATCTAAGTAGCAAGTAAGTATGCTACCTCAAAATAAGAAAAGGTTAAGTAACTTTGCTTTTCTTCTCCAAAAGGGGGTAAGCAGCCCATTCGCAATACACTGTGGGCCTCAATTACAAGGAAAATATTCTTGTTTAGGAATGACAGATCTATAAATAGGAGAACATACTCGTGTATGAGTCACACATCTTTGCATAAGTTAAAAAGATGTTGCAACTCAGTGAAGAGTGCATAACATATATTAGAACATTGGAATGTTGAGAGCTCCATTAAAGACAATGGAGTGGCTCCAGGTTTCCAACGGCTGGTATAAGCATTCTGCATCAACATTCCAACGTTTGTCTTTCTGTTTCTCCCTTCTTAATTTAGAACATTCTACCCTTAGTGGACCTATCTACACACATATAAGTTATAGATTGCAGGTCCAGGTGTAGCTGTTGAAAAAAGTGTGTGAAGGAGCACTAATCACAACCATGCTCGCAAGGGAATGTTAGGTAAATGTATATTTCAGTGACAAAAGAAAGATTTCTAAAGTTAATATAAAAATGTGTGCATTTCCCTTATACTAACTTACCATATTATTATAACATTGTTCATGCCGTGAGAAGAACACGGGATCTTTGCATTCTGATATGACGGTGTGTTACTGTTAGAAATGGGATCTCTGGTTGGCTAAGGCTTGCGCCAAAGCCAGGCAGAGACCACCACTCTAGTCAGGGCGAGGGAGTTACACGCCGAAGATAACCCCCGCTCAACCCTTGGTAGCTTGGCACGAGCAGTCAGGCCTATCCCGGAGGCCATGTGTAAAGCGTTTGCGCACGCACACAGCAACAACATACCAGGCACACCACAAAAGGAACTCCACACAAGGTTATATCAAAAATAGTCTTTGTATTCTCATAACACATTAGAATAGTAATCACATAATATACATTGTGCCACCTGGCACTAGGTAATATCTACAAGGGATTATGTACACCTGACAGGGCCAACTGGACCGCTGTCAGAACCATCACAAAGTGAACTTAGTAAATGTAGGACATATCATAAACATACAACCAGTAATCACTGGTAACCACTGTACTCAGCATCATCCTGTAACATAAACCACATTATGCACAGTATCACATTTAGGCGTGAATTACATTCTGCGCCAACCTCACCAGCATAAACACATTATGCAATCATCTCATAAGTCTAAACGCATTAGACCCTAACCTCCTAAGCATAACTCACATTAGGGGCATAACTCACAGTGGAGAATAATCTCACTAGCATAAACCACAGTATGCAAATAACCTCATACATAAACCACAGTTAGAGGCATAACACAGGGTGCATAAATCATAGTACATGAATCACATTTCCTAGCACCACATAAATCACATTAGGGCCTGGTGCCCTACAAACCCCACAGTCCCCCTGGCCAACCGGCCTTCTCAAAGGGGCTCAAATGCCCTATGTCCCAAAGTCAGGGCGGCTGCCAACGCAGCAGAATCCATTGTGCGCCATTGCGCTGGGGCAGAGGAGTGTCTCTCACTCCTATCTCACACAATGCCCCCAAAGGAATGATGGCCTAAACATTGCAGCTGCCCACTACTTGCTGTGCAGCTGTGAAGACTAAGGCCTGGCACCACTGTGCCCTCTCTTGTCCCACTCAGGGAGTCTATCGCAAAAATGTGGCCAAATGGGCATGGGCCCCTCTGGGCCCCTCCCTGGGCCCTACAAACAAATGCGCCCACGTGGCAGCTGCCCGCTACGGCGGCGCAGCTGTGACATCACTCGTGAAGGGGGCCCGGCACCTCTGTGCCCTCAGGACCCCCACGGGCTCTAAAAACAAAGATGCCCCCTTGTTGGAGTGGCCCGCTCTCCTGCAGGACCACTCAGGCACCGACAATGTGCCTCGCTATGCTGGGGGGGACACGGGCCCCTGTGGGCCCTCGCCAACTATGTGCCCCCCTCGTTGGAGCGGCCCGCTGCCAGGAGGGGCCGCTCAGACTTTGTGCCGTGATCGACACCACACAACTCGAGCCCCCACTCACCGGGACTCACTGGTGCCGCTCTCTGTCTCCTCGGGTCTCCTCTTCGCTCTGCGGCTGGACCGGCCTCACTTCTCCTTAGGAGCCCACGAGGCTCCAGACGACTTCCTCTCTTGCGGGTGGAGGCCTAGTGTGCTTCGCCCCGCCCCGCCCGCTCCTCTCCTCACTTCACCCGGGCCCCCTCCTGGGACCCGGGACTTGGATGGGGAGCCCGCAAGGCTCCAGACTTCTTCGGCAGCATGTCCCAGGGCGGGGTGGGCTCCCGCCTGGGTCTTCGAACGCGGGGCTTCCGGCCTCACTGCCCTTCCGCTTCCGTCCGCAAGGCCCCGCCCACAACCAGGATCGCGGCAGAAATCTTTCCTCCTTTCTCTTGGCGGCAATGAGGGGTAGGCTCCCTCTTCATTAAAAATATACAGCGGGGTGGGCTCCCGCTTAGAAACACGAAATTGCGGGGTGGGCACCCGCTCCTCGGCCTCACGGGGGAATCCCTCACGACGGTATTCCCTTCTCCAAGGGCTGCAGCGCCGCGCTGTGAAGCCCATGCTCTCCCCTCCATTTAGGGGCTAGTCGACTTAAAATAAGAGCGCTCACAGGGCGCTAGGAGCCACAACTTCTTAGGCAAAAGGTCTCCCAGGTCCTCAGGGATAAAAAGGGGGCAATGCAGGGCCCAGGGAGGCAAACCCTCATGGCAGCCCCCCCCCCCCGGGCCCCAGCAGCAGCACGCCCTGGCAGGTTTCAGGAACAAGGACTGAACAACATCATGGGGTCACAGCCTCTCTACTTATACCAACATTTCCTTTGTCTTTAGTGCAGGGCATGGGGGAACCAGATGCAACTGGTTCAGGAGGGATTTGGAGCACTTTGTTTTGCAAGCTCCTCTTCCCCTTTGTCAGGTGGGGCTAGGTGATCAGACACACCACAGGGGGCAGAGCCAGCATTGTACAGGGCAGGCACACTCCTATTCAGAGTCAGGGGATTACTCCTCCCAGCCCAGGTGTCCTATTCAGCCCAGCGCTGACTCACCCTTCCCCTCCTGGAGCCACACACACCTCCCAGCCCCTGTCACTCACAAGCCAGACATGCAATTCACATCAGGCAGGCAGACACATAGCACACAGAAATGCCAACTTCTAAAAGTGGCATTTCTCCACCAGTCATCATAAATCTGCGCACACCACTGCGCAGCATTTATTCTCACGAGTTCATACATACTAAACTCAACCCTGCTGCTCCTCTCATACCAGGAATTACCACGGACACACTTATCCCCAATGCATTCCTATGGGAGGGCAGGCCAACTTCACCAAATGTACACAGAGAGTGCATGCACTTTACACTGGACCACAGTGCTAAAGTGCCCAGAGGCCTAAAACCACCAACACCAAGTCAGAACTTAAGGCAAAAAGTTTAGGGGTGAACTTGCCAAAAAGGGCCAAGTCCAACAGTTGCTTACACTCTGAGAAATGAACATACAACTTTTGAAATGCTCTAACATCTATTCATATGAGTCAGATAATTTTTGAGTTTATCTGAAGTATGCTCAGTGAGCATATATCATCAAAGATGTTGGATACATATTTATTTTTGGAGACTGCTGGAGTATTTTGCTATATGGAACTGTAATAATTACCTTAAGACTATGTGCAAATTTTGCAGTTTTAACCTGGATAGTACAGGCTTTGCCAGACGATGAATCAACATAAGATAGACTGCCCTGAAGAAGGCATTGTGTATAGCCATAAATACATTGAAACACATGCTTGCTCATGATGTGAGAAGGGCGTGGGATCTTTGCCCTTTAATATGAGGGTATGCTACTTACATTCTGAGAAATGAATACACAGCTTTCGAAACACATGTAGGCTGTTTGGTTCTTGCTGATCACTCTTCAAACAGATCAAAGTGTTTGATGTACTTGATGAAATTGTTGTGCAGAAAGGATCATTTTATAAAGTTTTTCAAAGTAATAGGGTATATTATAATTTATATGTATTAAACGTGTTGCTTTTGCATGTGTCATTATTTTCCTGTGTTATCATGTTTATACCATTGAGATGACAGAAATACGTAGAAATTACTACCCCCAAATTTTAAAACCTATTGTTTAGGCTCTATCTCAGTTTATGGAACCTGCCATATTATGCCTATAAAACGAATGCAGGAATTTTTATTTAATGAATTCCAGACTAGTATAAAGATTTAAGGCAGCCATAAGTTAGGCCTAGTTGGAAAGGAAGGGTTAGCATATATTACCAACAGGTGTAATTTAGCAACATGCATTGACATACATTGAGTCTTACCTAATGCCTATTTTTATATGTTATAACATATGTGTATATTGGATCAATGTATTGCAAATGCAAACATTACGTTTCATCAGAAATCTTCAGAAGTTACTTTTTTCTAACTAATTTACTGAGTGTAAGAGTTTTCCAGTGGTGGGTATGCAGGGTGGAGAACATGGCGGCCGGCTGAACGCCTAGGTCGCGAGCTCCGCAGTCGAACGGCTACGAATGCCATTTATGTTTAAAGAGGCTCACGGCAAAGCGCATTTTTACTAACCGGGCAGCGGAGGCAGTGAGGGCCCCCCCCCGGGTGGATTTGGCGTGGTGGTGGCGCTGTCTACGGTGTCTTTGGCGAGATCGGCGGGCTCCGATGGGTGAGTTCTGACGAGCCGCTGAGCTGTGTTACGGCCCCGCCCGACTTCGTGCAGCGTCGCTCGGAAGCCGAGTGCCGAGTAAGTGGGGGCTGCTGGGATCAGCTGGGATTTGGCGAGAGAGAGAAGTCAGCGGTGTGCGGAGTGTGCAGAGGAGTTGGATGGGACCGGGAGCTGGAGAGACATCAAGAGGTCTGCTATGCCCCGCTTTCCGAAGTAGCGGTGGCAACACTGTTGAAGTAAGGAGTAAATCAGGGGATTTTTGGACAGAGGCGGCTCATACATTTCAATACCTACGTGGGGTCACAGCCAGGCAAAATTTTAGAGGGGCTCCCTATAACTTATTATACCAACCAGAATTCTTGGGATTATCAGGCGTCCCTATACTCCATGTTGAGCCCCCTTGTGGCCACGCCGAAGCTAGACTGAATAGAGTAAATAGTTTAAATAAGCCGAATAACAAGCATCAGACGGGTTCGCATAACCAACTCTCTTATAAAAATGAGGTAAAATTTGCTGTTTGCATGAATTCCAATAGGAGAAAAGGTCGAGGCAAGAAGAGGGTCCCCTCTACTTTACAACTATCCCTGTCACCCGCAGCGGGCGAAATCGGCAACCATAATCCTACAGTTGCCAATATCATTCTAGACACCCTAGGAAATGATTCGCAAAAGTCGGACCTGGTGCACCCAGAGGGGGAAGCCACTACGCTGCTAGGTAAAGTTGTTGAACCACATCGGGAGCAAATAAAGGATTGGAGTGCACCACAGGACACTGGCTCGGCTAAGTACACTAGTAGGAATCAAAGGGCTCTGAAATCAGTTACGACAGCAGTGGTTTCCACCAGAGCCGCAAAAACAGCAAAAAAAGAACAGTTAAAGAGGGGTACAAATTTAAAAGTTACTCTCTCACTGCGCTCTTTCTTTAAAATTCAAGAGAAGCCAACACAGAGAGACGGTTCCACTAACGCAAAGTCTGTATCAACGCTGAAGATAATGGAGTTACAAAACCAAAACCAAAATCAAGTTCCTACGCTAAGAGACCTGGGGGAGGACGAAGAACACACCACTGATGGTACTGATGGTACTTTAGAAGAGGCCCCACAAATAGTGGACCACTTACAACTAAGCAAGCCTGTTGAGGGTCAAGGCAACGAGCAAGTTACGGATACCCCTTTAAGGGGTGATATGGGGGTTCTTGCGGCCTCACTGTTAAAGGAGATGAAAAATGGGTTTGCTAAATCTGAGAAAAATCAGGAAAAAATTCAGGCCACTTGCGATGCTTTGGAGACTAAAGTTAATGCACTGGTGGAAAGAGTGGTGGTGGTCGAATCGGCCCTGGAACAAATTAGGGATGAAATGAGGCTCTGCCAGAGTGACATCGAGAAAATCTCTTCATCAGAGAGAGAACTCAGGGATAAAATTGAGGGGCATATTAGCAAGAAGAGGCGATAATCATCGCTAACCCTGCTTAGCGTGATTTTTTTTATCGCCGGCTATCGCTGGAATATATCGCCACGCTAACGCTGTATTAGCAACGATTAGCGCTATGGCGATGAATATTCCAGCGATAGCGGGAAATGGGCCAACATCGCTGAAAAACCAGCGATGTTGCATGGAGAAGGGAGAACACCTTGCTGATACGACCCTGTGGTCGTATCAGCATAATCCACCCCCCATGTTAGGTATGGCTAACACCTGCTAATTGCAGGTGTTAAATAAATGGCGATGACCCCGGTTAGCGCGACTTTTCACGTCGCTAACTGGGGCCATGGCCACCTTGCTAATAGGCGATAGGCCTGTTAGCGAGTGTTTCCCAGGTTTGTTCGTCGGGAACGCCCACTTTGCATGTCATTAGCGATAAATATCGCTGACATGCAAAGCGGTAAAAAAAGGGCGCTAATGCCCGCAAACTGTCGCTAACTGCTGTTAGAGACAGTTTGCTGATAGGGCGATATAAATATCGCCGCTTTAGCGGCAAAAAGTGCCGCTAAAGCGGCGATAGTGCCCTTGCTAATATGCCCCTGAGACCTTAGAAAATAACTCCAGGAGGAATAATTTACGTTTATTAAATATTCCTGAAGGTCAAGAAGGGCAAAATATAAGGTCCTTCGTAGTAAGTCTTCTGAAAGGGTTTATACCTGATATGGATGAAAAAAATCTGGATGAAGACATACAAAGAGTCCATAGAGACCCATTTAGGCTCAATAGAGATAGGAAAAATCCACGCAGAGTTCTAGTTAATTTTAAAACCTATTCAATAAAAGAACACATATTGAATAAAGCTCTAAATTCTGGCACCCTGTCAAGAGACGGATATAATTATAAAATCCGCTCAGACATATCCAAGGCAACAGCCGATAGGCAATGGGCCCTAGGAAATTACATGCAGGACCTTAGGGCTGAAGGAGCCATTGTTCAGATGAAATTCCCAGCTCTTTTACGCATAATGTGGTGTAACAAAACCTATAACATCAGAGACCCAAAAGAAGTGGAACAATTACTAGAACGTATGAAGACAAACAGGGACAAGTAGCTTTTGAGTCTAAATTGCTTTAAAATTTAGCTGTTCGACTGTGGTCCTAAAACTGGGCAACTAGGATTGCTCAATGGTAATGGGGAGGGTTCTCCAGGGTGGGGGTAAAAGCAAATTCTTCTTTTTTCTTTCTTTCTGCACGTTGGTAATTTCTTTGGGTGGGGAGCATTGGGGGAAAAATAAAAAAAATACTTATCCGATATGCACATTTTATAGCAAACAGGGTGGGGGCCATAAGCAGCAGGAAATCATTTAAATTCAATGGGTGATTTGAAGATAGTGACTTGGAATGTGTACCTTAAACTACAAAATTGCGATATCATTATATTACAAGAAACACATCTCCGTAGAGATGAATGGCTTGAAGCCATAAAATATGAGAATTGGATTGGGGAGACTGTCTGTACAAACCAAACATGTAACATTAAGGGTGTTTCTATTATTATTAGGAAATCACAGATTTTTACGTTAGTAGGACAAACAGTAGATTCAAGAGGACGATGGGCCATAGCAAACATAAAAGTTAGAGATATTGCTTTATCTGTGGTGGGATATTACGGACCTAATATAGATGACCCAGCGCCGCTTCAATCATTATACACCCAGTTGCTATTGCAGTCTACACCAATCATATTAGGAGGTGATTATAATATCTTACTAGATCCTAAAAAAGACAGACACCCCCAGGCAGAGTTTTAAACCTACCTAGGATGCGAGAGTGTTTGAACAGGCTTAGAGATGATTTGGGTTTAATTGATATCTGGAATCTCAAAAGGGACCAAGCAAATAAATTTACTTTTAGAAACTATAAATATGGACACGCTTCAAGAATAGATTTTTTCTTAGTTGATAAGCTCTTAAATGATAAAGTTAAGAAAGTCCACAACTTGCCCGCACATTTGTCTGATCATTCGCCGGTACAATTAAATATTAAGTTTGAGTCAGGGCAGGGCAAAAAAAGGTGGACTTTGGACTGAACACTCTTGTTAGACCAACAAGTTATTGATGAACTAAGATCTACAACGGAAAATTACTTTAAGGAAAATGGTGAAGGGGAGGTCTCTAAAATGATAGTTTGGGATGCTTATAAAGCTGTTCTTAGAGGTACTTTAGCTAGCATAGCGATAGGAAAAAACAAATCGAAGAAGATCAAATTATCACGAATAGAGGCTGATTTATCAGAGAGACAAGCCAGCTTAGAAATAATGACCTCTGAGGAAGACCGAAATAGCTTAAAAGATGAAATAATGAAAGAAACAGGAGCTTACCTTAGACCTAGAGGAAAAGATAAGGAGGAGATGGCAAGCTAGCACCCTGTCAAATTATGAATTTGGAGAGAATAGTGGTAAATTGTTAGCTTGGAAGCTTAAGACCGAGTCCAATAGAAACAAGATAACAGCCATCTATAAGGGAAATAGTGGACTAAAAATAGAAGATAAGGCAGGCATTGAAGAGGCCTTTGAGCATTTTTTCCAGTCACTATATGAGGAAGACCTAGCACCTTCACCTATAGTAGTAGACACATATTTAAATAAATCATGTGTTTTGAAGTTAGATGAAGATTCTTGTAAAACTTTAAATGCAGATATCACCTTAAAGGAGGTGCTGGATGTAATTAATAACCTTAAAAGAAGTAAGGCAGCAGGGCCTGATGCCATACCCAATGAATTTTATGTAGCCTTGAAAGACTCTCTGGCTCCTAGATTAACTGATCTCTTTAACGCTATTTTCATGGAGGGACTTTCAATTCCTAAATCTTGGAATGAGGCGACAATTAGCTTGATACTAAAACCTGGCAAAGACCCTTTTTATTGTGAGTCGTACAGGCCAATCTCGCTTCTTAATGCAGATTATAACATTTTTACCCAGGTTTTAGCTAAAAGACTTAGGGGCTGATTCTGATCTCGGCCGGTAGGGCTCCGAATCGCATTCGGCTTAACCGGATCCGATTCGGAGCCCTATTTCCTGACCGATTCATACGTGCGTCCGGACGAGCGAGTACGATGCGAAATCGCCGACCGACTCGTTTGGGCGTCCCAACCGCTCCGACCGACTCGTTCCCGGGTCGAACCGCACCGACCGACTCGCTCGGACACCACTCGCACCGCGCAATGGAGACGTTCCCCGGCCGGGTAAGTACGATGCGCGCCGCGAGCAGTCCGACCGACACGCGCCATCCGGCTCGAAAGAGCAGTCGGAGCCATACTTCGGGGGTCCGTGTCGGACCCGCCTGTACGTGTAGCCGCGCGAGTCGCACACAGGGGGGACCCATGGGTCCCCCCTACCTGTGCGTGTAAGGCACGAGTTGATTCGCCGCGTACCCGCTGTAGGGGGCGCCCTTGTTCGCCTCTCACCCATTGAGGCAATGGGAGCCCGCATACGCGTTGTACGACCGGCTCCCATTGACTTCAATGGGAGTCCGACCGACTCAAGTACGATAGCATACAGACGCATCGTACTCGTTCGGTCGGGCTGCACGGGTCCGATTCGGTCGGAAATCTCTCCGGGTCCGGCTCAGTCGGAGAGATTTCCGGCCCGAATCGGAATCGGCCCTTCGTTTTTATCTGATAAGCTTATTCATGAGGATCAGAAGGGATTTATTAAAGGAGACAGCTGCATGATCTCACGCACCAATTGATCGGAGCCATTGATATCGCAATTCAAGAGAAAGTACCCCTAGCAGTATTTACATTTGACGCGGCCAAAGCATTTGACCGTGTTAATTGGTTATACTTACAAAAAGTTTTCCTACATAACAACTTAGGTCAACATTTTTTACGGGTAATAACTAATATTTACTCGGCTCCAATGGGGAAAATACTCATTAATGGAAGTATTTCAAATAGTTTCCAAATCAAAAGAGGCACTAGACAGGGGTGCCCACTTTCCCCTCACCTTTTCAATCTATATATAGAGCCACTAGCCAACGTGATTAGGATATCTAAAGAAATTACCCCCTTTAGCTTTAATAACTGGGAGTCAAAGGTGGCATTATATGCTGATGATTTGATGATTTATTCGAGTAATTTAAATGAGTAATTTAATAGTATAATCAGTATATTAACAGGCTTTGGGGAAATCTCTGGATATCAAATAAATCATCATAAAACCGAGGTAATGCATTGGAACATACTTACTCCACAAATTGAGTCCAAAAGAAAAATCAAATATCTTGGGATCCAAGTCTTAAAGAGTATTGATGACATCGCCCAGGTAAACTTGGATTTAAAAGCTAAAGAGATGAGGAAACTATTGAAGTCTCGGACCTGTTTATCCCTTACCTTCATGGGGAGAGCTAACGTAATAAAAATGGCTATCCTACCGAAATTTACTTTTGTCTTTAACACGATCCCTTTGGAGTTTGACTCACGGAGCTTAAAAAAAATACAGGGCGAAATAAATTCTTTTATTTGGGCGTCTAAAAGTGTTAGGATAGCATGGAAGAAGCTGATCCAGAAGAAGAACCAGGGTGGGATAGCTAGCCCGGATCTTATGTCATATTACAAAGCTTTCCACTTTAAGAACATAAGGCATCTTTTGCGAGACTATGGGGCCGATTCCGATTCCGGCCGGAAAACGTACCGACCGACTCGGAGCCGGAATTAATTCCGACCGACACGTACCGGTGCAGCCCGACCCGCCAAGTACGATGAGAAGCGAGCAAAACCCGACCGACTCATACGGAAGCAACCCAAAACACGGTGACCGACGCGTACGCAGCATAGAAAACAGCACAAACACAGCGTGAACGAAACGGACGAGCCCGTACGAGACAACTGCAGGGTCCGACTCGCTCACAAGAACGTCTCCTACATGCACGAAAAGTACAAAGGGAAAATACACAAAAAAAGGCCAAACAAGCAATTACAAAGCCAATAAATACTGGGGGGGGGGGGAGGGGCAGGGAACAAAGACACACCCACAACTCCACCCATATAAAGGACACAAATCCCTACCATGATCCTTTGCAAATTCAAATTACCTGCCAGCACTCAACAGACAGCAACCACACACCCACAGCTCATCCATCACACAAGCCACACACCATCAGCACCACAACAAATAGAAACCTCACATACACCTAGCAAAACACACACTCACACACCTTCACCTGCACACCAACACACACATCACTCACCATCACCACCCATCACCATGCCCCCAAAGAAGAATCACAAGTTCCTAGATAGTGAATTGGAAGTCCTGGTAGATGAGATCCTTAGGGTAGAGCCACAGCTCTTTGGTACACTGGTCCAACAGACACCCATGTCACAGAAAACAAAGATGTGGGAGAGGATCGTCAACAGGGTGAACGCACAATCACCATGTTTGTGCACAAAGACAGACATCCAGAACAGGTGGTATGACGTGCGCAGGAGGGTCAAGGAGCTGCTGAAGAAGGACTACATCTTGAGCCAATACACCGGCAGTGGCCCTCCTGCCAAGCCAGTATACCTCAGGCCCTGGGAGGAGAAGGTGCGGGCCATCCTACCGCCAGTGAGCATCTATGGACTAGAAAACATCCCAGAGCCTGGTGAGTACACAACAAATGTACACACTATTCTGCGACTACACACACACATCACTGTCAAGGGGACAGTCAAACCATGCACTCTTAGCAAATACACAGCAACCAGAACAGAATCATCCCAAAATGTGTATGTCACTCAGAGAAACACAACACATGCCATCACAAAGTGACATTTAACTGTGTCATCACATGTACAAACACAACTACAACTACAGCTAGGCAGTGGCACAAATATAACTGACAAACACATCCAGACAAGTAGCCACCACTACAACACCAGCACACAGTGAAGCCCACTGAAAGAAAGGAAATATGTGTATGCTGGGCAAGTCAGTGTAGCCAATAGCATGATGGGAGTTGTAGGCACAGATATTGCTCACCCCCACAACTGTCCCATCAACACCACCCTGAACCATGCGCACATCACAGGGAGTGGAAAACAACTTACAAGATGGCTGACACTGGCTACTGCTGTGGGGAGCACAAGGCCCTGCTGGCAACTGTGCACCAACCAACAGCAGGACACCACTGACTGACATCCTGAAAGACAACTTGCACTCCCTGCAATGGAAGCACGTTCCATGGTGGGATATCTGGCTGGGTGGGAAGGAGGACTCACAGCCCTGACCATAGTTACCAGCAGCGTTTCTCACACACACCCCTAACACAAACTCCACAAAACTCACCTGGGAGAATGCATTGCCTCACACTCCAATCAAATATCCCACAAAGAACCACAACCCTGGGTCATGCTGAGTGAAGCACAGGGACACACATGGGACTTGTAGCAAAACTAACCCCAGGATAACACTGTCAGCCATCTTGTCAGCACAGGCACACAACCCCACAGGGAAGCAGAGTCAAAGGGAAGGAAGCATGGGCATGCTGGGAAGGGGGGGTGGAGGCAATAGCATGATGGGATTGGTAGTCACAGCTCAACATCCCCCACCCACATGGCCCAGCAAGCTCACACTCAAGCAAGTACACCCCACAGAGAGTGGAAAGCCCCATCAAAGATGTCTGACACTGGTGCTCTGTTGTGGGGATCACAAGGCCATGCTGGGAACTGGCCACCAACCAACAGCAGGACACCACTGTCAGCCATCTTGCCATTGCTCTCACACTCACACACAGTGAAGTCCGCCCAAAAGCAAGTAAGTATGGGCATGCTGGGAAGTGGGGTGGAGGCAATAGCATGATGGGAGTGGTAGTCACAGCTCAACATCCCCCACCCACATGGCCCAGCAAGCTCACACTCAAGCATGCACACCCCACAGAGAGTGGAAAGCCCCATCAAAGTTGTCTGACACTAGTGCTCTGTTGTGGGAAGCACAAGGCCCTGCTGGCAACTGTGCAACAACCAACAGCAGGACACCACTGCCAGCCATCTTGCCATTGCTCTCACACTCACACACACTGAAGTCCACCCAAAAGCAAGTAAGTATGGGCATGCTGGGAAGTGGGGTGGAGGCAATAGCATGATGGGAGCGGTATTCACAGATATTGGTCACCCCCACAACTGTCCCATCAACACCACCCTGAACCATGCGCACATCACAGGGAGTGGAAAACAACTGACAAGATGGCTGACACTGGGCACTGCTGTGGGGAGCACAAGGCCCTGCTGGCAACTGTGCAACAACCAACAGCAGGACACCACTGCCAGCCATCTTGCCATTGCTCTCACACTCACACACACTGAAGTCCACCCAAAAGCAAGTAAGTATGGGCATGCTGGGAAGTGGGGTGGAGGCAATAGCATGATGGGAGTGGTAGGCACAGATATTGGTCACCCCCACAACTGTCCCATCAACACCACCCTGAACCATGCGCACATCACAGGGAGTGGAAAACAACTGACAAGATGGCTGACACTGGCTACTGCTGTGGGGAGCACAAGGCCCTGCTGGCAACTGTGCACCAACCAACAGCAGGACACCACTGACTGACAGCCTGAAAGACAACTTGCACTCCCTGCAATGGAAGCACGGTCCATGGTGGGATATCTGGCTGGGTGGGAAGGAGGACTCACAGCACTGACCATAGTCACAAGCACCTCCCCTCACACACCCCCTCAACACATACTCCACAGAAGCCACCTGGCGAGAATGCAATGCCTCACATCCTAACTCAAGGTCCCACAAAGAACCACCACCCTGGGTCATGCTGTGTGAAGCACAGGGACACTCCTGGGACATTTAGCCAAACAACTGGCCGGACAACACTCCCAGCCATCCTGTCAGCACAGGCAGCCCACCCCACAGGGAAGCAGAGTCAAAAGGAAGGAAATATGGGCATGCTGGGAAGTGGGGTGGAGGCAATAGCATGATGGGAGTGGTAGGCACAGATATTGGTCACCCCCACAACTGTCTAATTAACACCACCCTGAACCATGCGCACATCACAGGGAGTGGAAAACAACTGACAAGATGGCTGACACTGGGCACTGCTGTGGGGAGCACAAGGCCCTGCTGGCAACTGTGCAACAACCAACAGCAGGACACCACTGCCAGCCATCTTGCCATTGCTCTCACACTCACACACACTGAAGTCCACCCAAAAG
Source organism: Calotriton arnoldi (assembly GCA_963921515.1). Classification (NCBI taxonomy): domain Eukaryota; kingdom Metazoa; phylum Chordata; class Amphibia; order Caudata; family Salamandridae; genus Calotriton; species Calotriton arnoldi. The sequence goes on from CAWUFW010011068.1 coordinate 405,208, forward strand.
CAAGTAAGTATGGGCATGCTGGGAAGTGGGGTGGAGGAAATAGCATGATGGGAGTGGTAGGCACAGATATTGGTCACCCCCACAACTGTCCCATCAACACCACCCTGAACCATGCGCACATCACAGGGAGTGGAAAACAACTGACAAGATGGCTGACACTGGCTACTGCTGTGGGGAGCACAAGGCCCTGCTGGCAACTGTGCAACAACCAACAGCAGGACACCACTGACTGACATCTTGCCATTGTTCTCACACTCACACACACTGAAGTCCACCCAAAAGCAAGTAAGTATGGGCATGCTGGGAAGTGGGGTGGAGGCAATAGCATGATGGGAGTGGTAGGCACAGATATTGGTCACCCCCACAACTGTCCCATCAACACCACCCTGAACCATGCGCACATCACAGGGAGTGGAAAACAACTGACAAGATGGCTGACACTGGCTACTGCTGTGGGGAGCACAAGGCCCTGCTGGCAACTGTGCACCAACCAACAGCAGGACACCACTGACTGACATCCTGAAAGACAACTTGCACTCCCTGCAATGGAAGCACGGTCCATGGTGGGATATCTCGCTGGGTGGGAAGGAGGACTCACAGCACTGACCATAGTCACAAGCACCTCCCCTCACACACCCCCTCAACACATACTCCACAGAAGCCACCTGGCGGAATGCAATGCCTCACATCCTAACTCAAGGTCCCACAAAGAACCACCACCCTGGGTCATGCTGTGTGAAGCACAGGGACACTCCTGGGACATTTAGCCAAACAACTGCCCGGATAACACTCCCAGCCATCCTGTCAGCACAGGCAGCCCACCCCACAGGGAAGCAGAGTCAAAAGGAAGGAAGTATGGGCATGCTGGGAAGTGGGGTGGAGGCAATAGCATGATGGGAGTGGTAGGCACAGATATTGGTCACCCCCACAACTGTCCCATCAACACCACCCTGAACCATGCGCACATCACAGGGAGTGGAAAACAACTGACAAGATGGCTGACACTGGCTACTGCTGTGGGGAGCACAAGGCCCTGCTGGCAACTGTGCACCAACCAACAGCAGGACACCACTGACTGACATCCTGAAAGACAACTTGCACTCCCTGCAATGGAAGCACGGTCCATGGTGGGATATCTGGCTGGGTGGGAAGGAGGAGCGGATGACATCCAAATACAACCAATGCAGACCATGTACACACCCCAACATTCACATAGAAATGCCCAAATAATGCAGGACAATGTGCTACACCAATATCAACCCCTGACTGTGACAACTTAGGACAATGCATTGTACAGGCCCGCATCCAGAGGCACAGTCACAACTGTCAGGTGTGTCAACCATTGATGCCTGCAGAAACATAACATACATTGTGTGTGTCTCCCAAAAACAGGTGATGATGGGGACACAGCAGCAGATGCTGAGGAGTCCACGTCCCAGGCTCAAGAGGATACGGAGCTCACTGGTGTGGAACAGCCTCTGCCCTCCTCGGATGAAGAAGACTTACCTGGCACCTCCGGAGCAAGTCATCATGCAGCACCAGCAGGACCACCAGCTGCACCCCCTGCACCCACCCCTCCAACGACTGTCAACACACATACCACCCCTGCCGACACGGACAGACCAAGGAGCAGCACCACCACCAGCACAGGGACCCTGGACCAACGTGGGGCCATGGACACCACCACCACCAACAACCCACAAGGTGGCCCAGGGTCACCTGTGGCTGCCACCTCAGGTACTGCACGTGTCGCCAGGGGTGGTGGGAGGGGTGGGAGACATAGGTCGCTGCTCATAGAGGGGTCTGGACTGCATGATGACCCACAACTGGCACGCATAGCCGATGCGTACCAGTCCAGCACCGGAGAGTTCAGCCAGGTAGTGGGGCTCCTCAGGGACATTAAACAGCAGCAGGCTGCCCATATGCCCGCTTGGACTCACACATGTCCCGCGTGGAGTCCAAGTGGGACACACTGCAAGAGATGACGGCGGTGCATAGGGACATATTACAATGCCTCCGCCAGATGAGCCGCAACCAGTCAACACCTCCCTGTGTGCCCACAACATCTGGTGCTGAAACAACTGCAACTGCCATAGGGAGGCAGGATGACTCTGGCGGAGAGTCCCCTGCACCGCAGCAGCCTGCACTTGAGGGTCCCCCCCCAAAGAAGAGGGCCGTCCGAGGGAGGGGCAAGTGAGAGGCCGATGGCCATGTGCAACCCCCAGGAAGCCAAAACCTGTTCTGGAGAATAACCTTTGTGCGCAAACTGTTCACCCTGTTGACTGCAACACAACTCTCCCACATGACATGGGGAGCTCAAGTTGGACCAATGTCTCTGATTACTGTGGACTTTACTCTGGACATTTCTGCTACCAGGACTTCCAAATTATCTAGGAACTTTGGATCACAATCACAATGTACAGCACCCAACAACCTGTGCACTATACTCACACATGTATGTCAATAAACTCACTTATACACCATACTTGCCTCTGTTGTGATTCCTATGTTGTCTCAGAAGTTGCGATGATGATCGGGGAAATGACACTGTGCATGCTAACTGCTACAGCAAGTACAACACCGGCATGTGAGTCATGGCGACTTCACACATATGGGGGAGGCACACCACCAGGGCTACACAACACATACACCCCATGGACATCTGACTCATCGCCTACACTGGTGTTGCCAGGAAATACGTTGCATTGCACAGACCCAACACCTATTCACAGTCTGTGTTAACTAGCCCACTGGTGCAGTAAGCAAATGTCAGTCAGATGTGTGACCACAGACAACGCACATCACAAAGTGAAGCACAGGTTTATTACACATTTGCAACATATTGTAACCACCACAGATGCAAGGTAATCCCACCTGGCAGCGGGCACATAGTCAACAAGTGTAGAAGGAAGGAAGTCCATGGGTGTGGTGCACATCACCTGTAGGGACACAACAGCTACCACCTGGGAAGTCGAATCACGGTGTTGGGGATCACAGTTGACCAAACGACTCTGAAAGTACCCTGTGAAGGACAGAAATGACACACAGTCAAAAGTACTGAAGAACAGGAAAGAACTGCAATACTCATGCACAATACATGTTACAAGATACCCACCCAGAACCAAGTTAGCATGTCAACACTGTTGGGGAGTACAGACTACCTGCAAGGACACATCGCTACACGCATACAGACATGTAGCCCATGGACACACTCAAACAGCACCAGAGCACCACCAACACATATCATGCAAACTCACATCATTGACCTGCCATCTCTGGATACTCACATTCAGCTGAAGAAGTTGGTGATGAGCTGTGTGCGGACATCACCCTCAACATCATCATCATCATCACTGGCATCGTGGTCCAGGCCAGGATCCTCCACAGGTGGCGGACGTTGGTCATCGTCATCCAGGATGAGAGGCAACTCCTTCCGCACTGCCAGGTTGTGGAGCATGCAGCAGACGATGATAATCTTGCACACCTTTGCTGGGGCATATGGGAGGGACCCTCCTGTCTTGTCGAGGCAGCGGAAGCGGCTCTTCAGGAGACCAAATGTCCACTCAATCACTCTCCTGGTCCGACCATGTGCCTCATTGTAGCACATCTGGGCTGGTGTCACAGGGTTCCTGAGGGGCGTCAGCAACCACGGCATGTTGGGGTATCCGGAGTCACCTACATACAGACAATTGCACATTAGCAGAGTTGGAAAAGAGGGTGGAACACTACATAGCAGAACACACACAATGGTACAAAGTCAGTACACACCTACAAGCCAGGCACGCTGGTTCCGCATCTGTGCCATCATCCTCGGGATGCGACTACTCCTCATCACGTAGGCATCATGTGCAGAACCAGGGAAACGGGCATACACGTGTGTGATGCTCATATCTGCAAGACAGACCACCAGTGCATTGACCGAGTGGTAGTGTTTGCGGTTACGGTAGGCCTGCTCTTGGGCCTGTGGTGGTACCAACGCCACATGTGTCCCATCAATGGAGCCAATGACATGCGCCATCCTCCCCAGGGCATAGAAGTCACTCTTCACGCCAGTGAGTCGTTGGAGTCTAGGGAAATAGATGTACTGGTTCAGGTATATCAACATAGCCTCCAAAACATCCCGGAGCACACGGCTGAACATGGTCTGTGACGTCCCACCAGCAGTCGCCAGAGTGTGTTGAAAGGTACCAGTGGCAAAGAAGTGTATGGCTGCCATCACCTTCACCTTGGGGGTCAGCGCTGTAGGGTACGGACGGCCAGGTTGCAAATGTGGTGCCAAGCGCACTGCCAAATCCTCAATCAGCTGCCTGGTGAAGCGGTACCGTCGGATGCTGTCACGTTCCACCATCGTTGCCAGGTCAGGGAATGGTCTATGGACAGCTGGTGCCCTGCAGTGCATAGGTGAAGAAAGCAAGATTGTCAGTCACCCCACATATGTGGCATTGAACACACTCAACATCACATGATACATCATAATGAGGCACAAGTACATGATGTGTTCAGTTCCGTACGGATATGTATGGCACATACATGGCCAATATCTAACATCACAGTCCAACAAGTGGCATCAATAAGTCCCAGGTCATGCCATTGGATACCATGAGGCCGTGTCCCAGTACCCATCTCCTGCTGCCAAATAACAAACACACGGCACAGTGACATGTGAGGACTGATGTGCCCCAGGCATCACAGCTCAACGACAGGTAGATTCCCAGGGACCCTGTATTGCCACATGGACACTGGCATGACATGGTGTATCATGTATACACCACAGCAAAACAACCATGAGCCCCACAGGTAGTGGTCCCTGTTGCCTCGGCAGGACAGACATGGACGTCTGTGACACACACACGCACAACATCAAAGTCCATGCACAAACAACGTGGATGTGGAGACTGCCTCCCATTGTGCACATGAAATCAGAGACATTGTAATCACAACATGCACACAGACTGTGGAGGACCATCAACATTGTGCCAATGGGTCACCCTGGGTTGAACATAACGTCCCACATGGGACTCAGGGGGTATGTGACATGACATACACATACACCACCGTGAACTGTGACCATGCCACATGCTCACATATGAACAGTTGCACATCACAGTGGTCATGTACACGAAACACCAAGGATTCTGTCCCCATAAACACGTGCACAGCCTGGGGGTGGCTGCCCCCAAGTGACACCCACAGAACAACATGTTCACCCCCATACACGGAATAGGTAATGCAGCCTTACATGCCCTAGGATACAGTTTGGACAGGCTGTGGTGTTGTAGGTGTGCCCTTCACTGCCTGGGAAGTATATGTGGCTGGCATATGTTCACCTATGACAGGCATGGTGACATATGCCAGTGACTTGTACAGGGATGCGTTGGACAGCAAGGGACCGATCAGTGCGCACACATTGGCCATTGCATTCAATGTGTGCGGGTACGCGTTGTATTGGCAATACGCCTTGGACAGCAATGGACCGATCAGTGCGCACACATTGGCCATTGCATTCTATGTGTGTGGGTACGCGTTGTATTGGCAATACGCCTTGGACAGCAATGGACCGATCAGTGCGCACACATTGGCCATTGCATTCTATGTGTGCGGGTGCAGCGTTGTATTGGCAATACGCCTTGGACAGCAATGGACCGATCAGTGCGCACACATTGGCCATTGCATTCAATGTGCGCTGGTACGCGTTGTATCCCATGTACGCGTTGAACAGCAATGGTCCGATCGGTGTGCCCGGCCGGCCCATTGCATTCAATGTGTCGCAGTGTACGCGTTGTATCCTATGTACGTGTTGAACAGCAATGGTCCGATCGGTGTTCCCGGCCGGCCCATTGCATTCAATGTGTCGCGGTACAGCGTTGTATCCTATGTACGCGTTGAACAGCAATGGTCCGATCGGTGTTCCCGGCCGGCCCATTGCATTCAATGTGTGCGGAGTACGCGTTGTATCCCATGTATGCGTTGAACAGCAATGGTCCGATCGGTGTGCCCGGCCGGCCCATTGCATTCAATGTGTGCGGAGTGCAGCGTTGTATCCCATGTACGCGTTGAACAGCAATGGTCCGATCGGTGTGCCCGGCCGGCCCATTGCATTCAATGTGTCGCGGTACGCGTTGTATCCTATGTACGCGTTGAACAGCAATGGTCCGATCGGTGTGCCCGGCCAGCCCATTGCATTCAATGTGTGCGGGTACGCGTTGTATCCCATGTACGCGTTGAACAGCAATGGTCCGATCGGTGTGCCCGGCCGGCCCATTGCATTCAATGTGTGCGGGTACGCGTTGTATCCCATGTACGCGTTGAACAGCAATGGTCCGATCGGTGTTCCCGGCTGGCCCATTGCATTCAATGTGTGCGGGTGCAGCGTTGTATCCTATGTACGCGTCCAACAGCAATGGTCCGATCGGTGCGCACCCATTGGCTATGGCCTGGCCTGGCAACGGACGCGTTTTCAAAATTTGAACGAGTCTGATGCTGTAAATTCAGTTGGTCACCCACAACAATGTTGCAATTTCATGGGTGTCACGAAGTTGAACATTTGAAGGATGCTGGGGGCGTATGTAAGTGGTGCAATTCAATGGATTGGCCAGATTCAGATGATGCAAACGACTTGGACCTATCACTTTGGACACATGGGACAGTATCTGCCTCTGCAGCACACATATAATGCTGGCTGTTCCCCTGAGAGCTCACTTGCCTGCACTACATGCTCCAGGACGACATCTGCCACTACACTGCTGCTGTATCTGCACCCTCTGGACCCTGCAATGGCACGTACTGTGGAGAGAGCCCCAGCCTTCAGCACTGAGGAGAACCAGGCCCTGCTGGATGGCCTCCTTCCACAGTACAGCAAGCTGTATGGGAAAGCAGGGGAGCAGGTGAGTGTTCTGTCCACTGCCTTTCTAAATGTGCATGTTGTCTGATTAGCAAGGCTAACAGTCTGCACGCCACTGGCTAGCAGGCTCACTGAGTAGTTGTCACCCCCCATAGTGTGTAGTTACATGCACTGGACAGGTATAGTGCAGTGACAGTGCATTTAAACAAGGTTTTACTTCCCAGGCAATGATACCATGTAGTAACTGCTGGCATACTGTCCATAGCCATCATTGCACTGCCTGTGTGCATCATGTGCCCCTGTGATTGAGACATGTATATCCAACTGTGTAATGCACGGATATGTTGCATGTGTAGTAATGGCATTCTCACTTTGTTATCCTCACAGGTTGATGCCCACCAGAAGCAGAAGATATGGCTGACCATCATCCGGGCAGTGAGATCCGTGGGGGTCTACAAGCGCCGGATCCGCAACTGCCAGAAGAGGTGGCAGGACCTTCGGGGCTGGACCCGGAGGATCGCACGGGTCCAGCTGAAGCTGTCGCCTCCTCGCAGGAGGAGCGGACACCGGACCCTGACCCCCCACATGCTGAGGATCCTGGCAGTGCCCTTCCCTGATCTGGATGGGCAGCTGAAGGCCAGAGAGCAGCAAGGAGGAGGTGAGTCCATGTCTGCATTGTGAACTATGTCTGCCATGCTATGTGCCCTCCTCTGGCCTGGTTAAACTTCCACAGTACATCAGTCTTGTGGTCCAGGACCCATGTCCCTCTATTGTGCACTGCCCACTCCTCATCTGATACCCAGGTGTGGCCCTTACAGTCAGGGTATTGTGTCACTTGGGTACTGTGTCCTTGCAGTTTGCTTGACTCAAGGTGGGGGACAGCATCTGTTTCCCTGACTCTGTGGTGGGCATCATGGGTGGGTCCATTGCTTACACATTGCCTGTGTTCTGACATGTGTTCTGCGTGTCATTTTGATATGTTGCCCAATTGCTGAGCTGATCCACCACATGTGCCTGGGGTATCTGGCACACACCCATGCTGCGGGTGGAAACAATGTTTGTGCCCCAGGAGTGTGTATATAACGTGTGTCACACATACTTAGCCAGCTGCCTACTGTCCAGGGATCATCCCTTATTCATGTGGGACAGGACAGTCATGCCTACTCCAGGCCATACAATACACTCTGTACTCCCACTGCCGTGTATCAGCTGACACGTTTTGCTCAGTGATTTGTCCCCTCAGGTGTCTGCCTCTGTGTCAGTGTGCTGTGGCTTCGTTGTCAGGTCTGCTGGGGTGTTCCTTGGTTGGGGCTCCGCATGCCACCGGAGATGTGACCATAGGAGATGATACATGTGTGACACATAGGTGTTTGATCACCTGACCGTGCAGACTGGGGTATGCGAATATGAGGTTCAGGCAGCTGTTTCCCATTCACAGCAGATTGTGATGTGCTCAGGTGCAGAGGGTAGTGTTACAGGTCTCCCATATGTACAATGGGTATGACCTGGACAGATGAGGGTACAGATGATGTGGTGTGTGGGGGATGTACATGTGCACTTGTTCAGCTCCAGGACTTGCATTCCCCATGATCTACTATTGTGACACGGTGCAGAGTGTTGTTGTCTGGCTGCCCTGCCCATGTGACTGGAGACAGTGATGTATGACTTAGCAGGCATGGCTGTGCCATGGCATGTGACTTCCTATTAGTGATCCTGCAGGGGAGTGACATGTGCTACATGCACACCATTGTGGCAATGGCTATCAGGACATGGGTGCATCATGGTGTCTGTCGCTGGTATGCATCACATGCATTTCCTATTTGACTCTGGGCATCCCTTTCATCCGGACACCTGCACTGACTCAGTGGCAAGAGTTGTGATGTGTGCATGTCCACATGCTTCACCGGGTTCTCTGCACTGTCCAAATACTGTGTGGGTGGTGCATGTGTCCACACTGGGGTATTGCCATCCCACAGACACCAGACAGATGGGTGCAAGGCCAGGTGGGATGTGAGTGCCATGGTTGACCATCAGACTGACAATTGACTTCTCCTGTTCTGTTTGTGCAGTTTTAGCAATGTTCAACTAAGGATGCCAGGGCTTGCTCTGTAATGTGCTGTACTTACTGTGGTGTGTGCGTTCGGTGCAGGTGACTGATGTCTGTCTGTTTCCCTATTGATTGCAGATACATCCACGGCCACAGGAGGGGACAGCTCCACGGACCAGGAGGAGCCGCAGAGCCAGACTGGGTCAGCAGCCGAGGAGTGGTCGGAGGGACCCAGTAGCACGGAGGGCGAGGGGAGCCACACCGAGGAGTCCTCAGCACCATCCACCTCAGCTGAGGACCAGAGCAACTCGGACGATGACTCCCTTATGGAGGCGGGTGTCAGCAGCCACCACACCCCAGCTAGTGTTGCTGTCCCCGCCACCACCACCACCACCACCGCCCTCCCGTCGGCTCCCATTCCCGAGGTCCGTGGAGGCTCCAATGTTCGGGAGCGTGTCTCCTTCGGGCCAGGCACCGCACCTCCTGCCCCTGTGTCCCCTGCTGCCCTGAGTGAGGAGTCTGTGTACCTCCTCCGCCAGCTCCATGTAGGACAGGCAGCGATGCTGAGTGTCCTCCATGCACACACCAGTCTGTTGACTCAGCTGGTGTCATTCATGGAGGGCATCTCATCGGGCATGTCTGACCTACAGAGGGGCAATAGGTCCATGGACTCCTCCCTGACGGCAGTAGTGTCCCTCCTCCGACAGTCCCTCACCCCTCCTGCCTCTGCCCCATCCACACTCCCCAGCACCTTACCCGTCCCAAGCACACACACACTGGCACAGGCACACACCAGCCCAGACACATGCAGCACACGGACACACACGCCACAAACAAGACGCACACGCACGCACCGTCAGGGGACTGCAACCACACTCACAGGGGATGGGGCACAGGCACAAACACACGCATCCACAAGCACTGCGCAGTCCTCAGTTGCCTCTCCCTCCAAAGACCCCTCCCTTGCCTCACCCTGCAACCCCAAAGACACAGCGGCTCTTCCTCTGCGACCTTGGCCTCTTCCCCTCCGACCCAGCTGATCCAGCATTCAGGGGGAAGAGGAAGCCCACCCACATGGAGCGGAGTGCCCCTGGCCCCCGGACACCATCCCCCAGGCGCAGACCGACTGAGGCCCCCACCCGCAAGTCCCCCCGGTCCCGGAAGAACAAGACCCCGCCGCCGCCCTGCAGCTCAGGCACCAAGTCTCCTTCCTCCATCCCTCAGGCCCCCACTCCACAGGTGCCCCCACCACACCCTGCCCCAGGTTCCCCCACCCAGAGATACACCATCCCCAGAAGGGTCAGGCCTTCTCCCCCTGCCACTTGCTCTTCCGGCCCCACACCCCCACTGCGCTTGTCTGTACCACTGATGTGGTGAGGGTGTCCTCCCCCTCTGTCCTGCCCACCTTACCTGATCCCCATTCTCCTCCCCTGGAGGTGGGCACTGCAGTGGAGTCCACTATCACCCTGTCTGACTTGGGCGCTGCAGTGTCGGACCTGTCCACTCCATCTGCAGGGTCCACTGCAGTTGTGCCGGCACCCACAACATCTGCGTCATGCCCCCCAGTTGTGCCGGCACACACCATGTCAGACACCTCCACTGCAGTTGTCAGTGGCTCTCCAGCACCCACCACCCCTTCCCTGCCTCCTCCTGGTGAGCCCTGATCCTGTCCCTGCAGTGCCTGGCCTGCCCCCGTATGCCCCTCCTAGGGGATTGTCCCCGGTTGTGATCAGTGCAGACATCTGCCACTGTCACCCTGTATAGACTTCCTTGATGGACTGGCCATTGGCCTTTGTTAATACCTTGCAGTTCTTCCAAGTTTTGAACCCACATGCTGAATAAAGCAACTTTCTGTTCTCTAGTGGTTTTGCTTCGGATGTACATGATGTTGATGATGCTAACCGTGCCCTTGCTGCAGTGATGGTGATTTTTGGACTCATGAAAATGAAGTGTTACTGTGCATGAACCCATGTGTTCCAGGGGGACAGTGTCCTATCCTGTGGTGAATCCATGTCGTCCTTAGCAGCATCTGAGGGTGTCATGCATTCAATATTTGGCAATGGGATTTCCTACTTACATTAGCAATGTCACATCTGTGGGTTCCACCCATGCACATCTGTTGTGTTTGCCATTGTTCAATTAGTCTAGTTCCCTGACCGTGTGGCCATCTCCACTGGACATGCAGGTTTGGGCATCAATGGGGAAGGACTCTTCTGTGTTGTCAGTGCAACTTGCTATACATGTGTGTTGGATCTGTGCTGTTGATTTCGTTGACATTCCCATGACCAGGCTGATGTGACGGGAGCCTTCATTTGGTGCTAATTGTTGACTGTGTGACCAAGTGTTCTGCTGACATGATGGAGCCCTACTGATGCGACATATGGCACAGCTTTCCTCACACAGGAGTGGAGTCCCCTCATGGCAGTGTGTACTCCTGTGACATCTCGTGCGCCCAAGGTGTGTGTTGTATGAGCATGTGTGTGTGTTCACTTCCATGTTGCTTTGCATGCTGGGATCCCTAATGATGTTCCTGTTTGTGATGTTTGCTGAGTTGAGCTATGTTCCCCCAAAGTCTTCTCCCTGGGTTCTCTGTGATGTGGGTGCATGGCACATTACTGGTCATCAGGGTGTCACCCATAGGTGTGTTTGCTGTCAGGGCTGAGTTTGTGGGCAGACGCTGATGTGTCACAGTCCGGATTCCCCTTTGCACTTGTTGTTTACACCTGTCATGTGATTTCTGGTTTGTGTTAGCTTTCATTGGTTGTGACACGTTGTGTGTGTGACTGCTGGCACTCCTCAGGGCTGCAATGTTGGTAGTTGTCTATGTGTGTTCTTTGTGGGTGACCTTGGCTTCTTCATAGGTGTGTGACTGTGGCTCGGATCCCATTGGTTGGTGTGGTATTGCCGTCATGTCCATGTACAGCGTAGTGTGCAGTGTGTCAGACATTCAGGAGTCTGGTAGAGTGGCCATGTGTGATGTGTTCCTGCACCTTGGTTCCCACCACCCCCCTGGGATTGTCATGGGTGCATGTGCAATGTCACCAGTGCATGTGAGCTTCACTGCTGCACATTGTTGGAGGTCGAGGTGTGTGGTGTTGAGTGTGTGCAGATGAGAGTTGTTGCCCGGCTAGACCCCTGCCTCCATGTTGGCCTTGGCTGACAGGCCGTGCTGGTTGATTTGTGCTTGTGTAGGTGTGATGGTAGTTTGTTGCTCAGGACACATGACTGTGGTTCACAGTGTGAACGACATCTAGCTTTGTCATCACAGTGGGATTGTAATGCAGCCCAGGGTCACCACATTGTGGGGGCCCTGGGTGTGGTGCTGTGGTGTCTGTGTGTCTTGCTGTGTCAGTTGCTGTTCCTACATGCTTGTGTGACATGTGTGATTTGTGCTCCCTCTCATCTGACAATGCCTGATTGCCCACATAGGGGATTTGGATCCATGAGTTACCTTTGTGTGGCACTGTATGCACATCTGTGTAATTGGTATTCAGGCCTCCTCATGTGTTGTGTGGTTGCCTGGGGACACTGGTACCCCCCCTCACCTGTAGTGTTTGATGTGCAGTGTGGGTCTGCCTGTTTGTGTATGTGCATCGGCACCACTGCATTGGTATATCTTAGGTGTGCCATTGGCTGTATGTTGTTTGGTGTGTTTGCCCTGCTGTCCCTGGGACTCCTAGGTCATCAGTCAGCACAATGATCATTGTGTGTGTGTCCCAATGCTGCCATGGTATGGTATCTGTTCACCTCCCTTCTACAGTCTCCACTGGGTATCTGAATTTGTGTGCCCATTGGTGCAAATATGTGGGTCTGCATTCTGATGGTCACTTCTGTCATTGAGTCATTGATGAATGTTGACAGTGTCAGCCCCCTCGGGTGATGTTTGTCTGCACATGGCCAAAGGTATGTCTTGTTTGCACTGCACTGTTTGCCTCCCCCATTCTATGTTGCTATGGGACACAAGCACTACTTTGCCACTGATGTGTTTGTTGTTCTGTGACCAGGAATCATCCATGCAGTTTGGCAGTTGCAGCTTATTCTTTGTCAACACATACATTTTGGTCACTGTGATGATGGGGGTTTGGACCCCATTGCCACAATGTTCAATATGTGCTTCAGCTATGGACCCCACACTCACATTTTGGACACTGTGATGATGGGGGTCTGGACCCCACTGCCACAATGTTCAATATGTGCTTCAGCTATGGACCCCACACTCACATTTTGGTCACTGTGATGATGGGGGTTTGGACCCCATTGCCACAATGGTCATGGCCTGCTTGCATTGTGGGTGCCACACACATTTATGTGTGGCACTTGTGATAGGGGGTCACATTGTATGTCCACAGTCCTGTTCAGTGTTGTAGGCATTTGACACAGTCTACACATGCTTGTCATGGTGTTCGGGGGATGTCTTTGTGTTGCATTCTTTCTGCTGGTGTGTGCTTCTTGTGGCATGTATTTGCCATCCTGTGAGTGGGGGTGGTAGTAGTAGGCATCCAGCCCCCCATGGGTAGAGGTGGTAGTAGTGGTAGGCACCTGGCACCCCCTGGGTAGAGGTGGTAGTAGTGGTAGGCACCTGGCACCCCCTGGGTAAAGGTGGCAGTAGTGGTAGGCACCTGGCACCCCCATGGGTAGAGGTGGTAGTAGTGACAGGCATCCAGCCCCCCATGGGTAGAGGTGGTAGTAGTGGTAGGCACCTGGCACCCCCTGGGTAGAGGTGGCAGTAGTGGTAGGCACCTGGCACCCCCATGGGTAGAGGTGGTAGTGGTGACAGGCATCCAGCCCCCTGGGTAGAGGTGGTAGTAGTGGTAGGCACCTGGCACCCCTGGGTAGAGGTGGTAGTAGTGGTAGGCACCTGGCACCCCATGGGTAGAGGTGGCAGTAGTGGTAGGCACCTGGCACCCCCTGGGTAGAGGTGGTAGTATTGGTAGGCACCTGGCACCCCCATGGGTAGAGGTGGCAGTAGTGGTAGGCACCTGGCACCCCCATGGGTAGAGGTGGTAGTAGTGGTAGGCACCTGGCACCCCCTGGGTAAGGGTGGTAGTAGTGGTAGGCACCTGGCACCCCCTGGGTAGAGGTGGCAGTAGTGGTAGGCACCTGGCACCCCCTGGGTAGAGGTGGCAGTAGTGGTAGGCACCTGGCACCCCCATGGGTAGAGGTGGTAGTAGTGGTAGGCACCTGGCACCCCCTGGGTAAGGGTGGTAGTAGTGGTAGGCACCTGGCACCCCCTGGGTAGAGGTGGCAGTAGTGGTAGGCACCTGGCCCCCCCTGGGTAGAGGTGGCAGTAGTGGTAGGCACCTGGCACCCCCATGGGTAGAGGTGGTAGTGGTGGTAGGCACCTGGAACCCCCTGGGTAGAGGTGGCAGTAGTGGTAGGCACCTGGCACCCCCATGGGTAGAGGTGGTAGTAGTGACAGGCATCCAGCCCCCCATGGGTAGAGGTGGTAGTAGTGGTAGGCACCTGGCACCCCTATGGGTAGAGGTGGTAGTAGTGGTAGGCACCTGGCACCCCCTGGGTAGAGGTGGTAGTAGTGGTAGGCACCTGGCACCCCCATGGGTAGGGGTGGCAGTAGTGGTAGGCACCTGGCACCCCCTGGGTAGAGGTGGCAGTAGTGGTAGGCACCTGGCACCCCCTGAGTAGAGGTGGTAGTGGTGACAGGCATCCGGCCCCCCCTGGGTAGAGGTGGTAGTAGTGGTAGGCACCTGGCACCCCCATGGGTAGAGGTGGTAGTAGTGGTAGGCACCTGGCACCCCCTGGGTAGAGGTGGTAGTAGTGGTAGGCACCTGGCACCCCCATGGGTAGAGGTGGCAGTAGTGGTAGGCACCTGGCACCCCCTGGGTAGAGGTGGTAGTAGTGGTAGGCACCTGGCACCCCCTGGGTAGAGGTGGTAGTAGTGGTAGGCACCTGGCACCCCCTGGGTAAGGGTGATAGTAGTGGTAGGCACTTGGCACCCCCTGGGTAAGGGTGTTAGTGGTGACAGGCATCCAGCCCCCCCCATGGGTAGAGGTGGCAGTAGTGGTAGGCACCTGGCACCCCCTGGGTAGAGGTGGTAGTAGTGGTAGGCACCTGGCACCCCCTGGGTAGAGGTGGTAGTAGTGGTAGGCACCTGGCACCCCCATGGGTAGAGGTGGCAGTAGTGGTAGGCACCTGGCACCCCCTGGGTAGAGGTGGTAGTAGTGGTAGGCACCTGGCACCCCCTGGGTAAGGGTGGTAGTAGTGGTAGGCACCTGGCACCCCCTGGGTAGAGGTGGCAGTAGTGGTAGGCACCTGGCACCCCCTGGGTAGAGGTGGCAGTAGTGGTAGGCACCTGGCACCCCCATGGGTAGAGGTGGTAGTGGTGGTAGGCACCTGGCACCCCCTGGGTAGAGGTGGCAGTAGTGGTAGGCACCTGGCACCCCCATGGGTAGAGGTGGTAGTAGTGACAGGCATCCAGCCCCCCATGGGTAGAGGTGGTAGTAGTGGTATGCACCTGGCACCCCCATGGGTAGAGGTGGTAGTAGTGGTAGGCACCTGGTACCCCCTGGGTAGAGGTGGCAGTAGTGGTAGGCACCTGGCACCCCCTGGGTAAGGGTGGTAGTAGTGACAGGCATCCGGGCCCCTATGTGCATATGTGGCATTGGTGATGGGCATCCCGCCCCTATGGTGCTGCTGTTTCTGGAGTAAGTAATTTCTGCATCCCTGTGTGTGTGTGTGATATGTCGGGTACGTGTAGTTTGTGTTTGTGGTTGGTGTCTGACCTACCTTCTGCGCCGTACGCGTCCGTGCCTGTTCCTGTAGTAGATGTAGAATATTGGTAGGATCGGAACGATGGGATTCATTGTTGGTTCGTCTCGTTCGTCTTTGTCGTTGCTTCGCCTCGTCCTCGTCGCTTGCGTGTTCGTCTCGTAGCCGTGGATCGTGTTGTGGCGCGAATCGGAGCTTATGTGCGCCTCTCCCGGATGCTTTGACGTGCTGTGCGTAGCGACGGGTTCGGCGCGTACGGGAAGCGCATCGTACTTGTCCGGCCGGACGGGGCTGCTTTTTGGCTTCCGGGCGACTCGTATCTGCGTTTACGGATCCGGCTCGGTCGGGGATCAGGACCTGGATTGGGTGAGTACGACTCGGTCGGAATCTGTGCTGTTGTGCGCATCGTACTTGTTCGTTCGGATTCATGTGCGGATCGGTCGGGAAACAGGCATTCACATGGCTTTTTTCCCGACCGAATGGCGTTGGGTGCGTCTCCGACCGAGATCGGAATCGACCCCTATGAGTTATACTCTCCCTACTGGAAAGCAGTGACACAACATGACCATTGCCTCTATAAGTTTGGCCATCAAAAATTCTTCAAAAAAATCAGACTAAAGGTGCCAAGATCAGCATTTAAATTATGGTCAGATATAAGGAAATGGTGGCAATATCCATATTATAGTCCCCAAGCACCGATATGGAATTCTCCAGGAACCCCCGAATGCCTGAAAGACTCATTATCACTTCCATTGAAAAGGGCTGGAATCACTAAGTGGGGAGAACTGCTGGATCATGGTAATCTAAAATCTTGGGATGAGTTAGTGGAAAGGACAAAGGACGAAATATCCAGGTTCAAATTTTACCAGCTGGTCTAAAGATCAAGCGACGTGGCCAGACTATGTTGGGAATCCAGAGAGCGAACTCCATAAAGTTCCTGGGAAGAAAGAAGTATCGAAGTGGTACTGGCACTTGGTGGAGAAGAAGGAAGGTGACAATGATACTCCAGATCTTAAGTGGAAGAAAACCTTTCCGGCTCAAGATTTGCAGCAAGTTTGGCAAGTATCCTGCACTTTTTATGGCACATTATAATTTCAACACCTCTTAGGAAAAATCATTTGTTTACTTTGCACAGATCATATTGGACCCCTGAAAAGTTGTCAAAAATGAACGTTCAGGTGACTAAGATATGTCCAAAATGTGGCGAGAGGGAAGTAAATGATATCCACATGTTTCATTCATGTCATCACCTTGACACATTTTGGAGAGAAATTGGTAAGATTATTGATGAAAGCTTAAACACGACTATTAAGGTAAGATCTTTTAATGTTATTTTTGGCATATTGGATATTGATGATTCCAATCTTATTGTAACAAAGAATCAGAAATATCTTTTGTTTACACTTATGCTAATTGCTAGACGTGAGATTTGTATTAATTGGATTCTTCCCTCCCCCCCGAAGGTTGAGGACTGGGTTCGATCTGTAGACAAATTTAGGAACTTGGACAGAGTCAGAGGGGAATGCAAGCGCACAAAGCATTGGGATCTATGGGACATATATAGGCGGTAGGTTAGGAAGGGATGTCCAATGATTTAAACCAACGCGATCATGGTTCTCATGAGTTTTAATGGGGCTGAATCAGCGATACATTAACTCATGTAAAATGGCAATGGTTGGAATTAAGGCATGGTTTCCATCTCTTTATCGAGGGCGTCTAGTGAGAGGTGACCCTGTTGCTTTTACAACAAAATCGCATAAATGAGGACAATAAAAAAAAAAAAAAAAAGAGTTTCCCAGTGGTGTTGTATCCTAATATAAAATCATTCTGCATATTTGATAACTCTTACAGTGTGATTGTAGAATATTTTAGTGGAATTCCTTTTATTTTTGAATAAAATAGCTAAATAAATAGTTAAAAAAGGAATACTATTTTCATTATGTTTTAAACATGCATCAAACCACTGCTCTCGTTGACGCAATTTGCACAATACAACATATGCAAGCACAGAAAACAGCAGTGCGGCTAGTAAAACTGTAAATCATGTGCATAATATGCAGAAGTATTACAAATGCATTATGTGACTAGTCACTGGTGGCAAACCAATGTTGCCATACATTGTCTAATCTTTCTTTTTCATAGCACAATATTAGCTTCACAAAAATTACACATGCCCCTCATTTATACCAATTTCCACATCAAATGAGTCAGAGAGCCATACTAATGAAAACTTTTTATCCAGTCACATACTCACTGATATTACCTTCCTTTCTGACTCAGGGACTACAGGCAGTCCAGAACACAGCAGCTCATCTGTTGGTACTAAAAATGTGAAAATCATCATCATGCAAGAAATTGTGTACTGTATCCTTTTTCAATAGCATTGATTATGATACCAGTTATGAATTGAGTTTGCACACTTTCAAAGCAAGTAGAAGTGTTGGTAAATGAGTCCCAGGGGATATTTGTTTGCCTTATTAAACTTAATCTGGTTCTCGTGGGCAATCAGGGTGGTTCTTGTGTTGTATACATAAGTACCATAAAAGCACTTCAAAATCTAGACAAGACTTTACATTTTTGTCACACAGGGTACTCCGTAACAATGTGGCTTATGTTCCATTCTCAATTATGTGTGGGGTGGGGACTATAATGCACTTGTTACTTGGTGAACAGAACACCTACCATGTTCTGATGGCTGATAAAGGTGTCGAGCAGGCCCTAAGCAAATTCATGATTTCCTCAAGTAGAGGAACAAACATTCTATGGCTGCTTGCCTACTGAAGTAGTGGCCCAAACAAGGTAGGTATCAATGCACAGCCATTAAAAGTTTTACCTTACAGAAGGTCCACTATAGTCAATTTACCAATACTTCACTTTTGTATGGTACAGCATAGTGCAAGTAGGGAAACACACGACTGGCTGAGATGGGCACTGGGGACAGTAAGCAAGACTCTCCTGCCTCTTTCCCTGCTTAGAGCATACTCTACAATGACGACATGGACAAGTCCTTTTAGCTGTTTCAGGAATGTGATCAGAAAAGTATTGATCCTGCAGCCTTGCCACGTCCTCCAGAGACTATGAAGTGGAAGCCGCTGCTTTTGTAACAGTAAGACTTTCAATGACGGCCAACTGAAAGTTAAGCAAAGAAATTAGTCCTCCTGTGGTGGTCTGCTGATAACCATCACTCCGCCCATGTACTTGGTATAATCAAGTATACAGGCTGGCTTGTAAACTTCAGCCATCTAATCCCAAACTGTGATGGGGTAGGGCTCTCACAATGAATTGCAGTGAGCACATACACATCACGCGTATCAGAGAACTTGACTGCGAGCAGTTTATTGGAACACAACGCAATGCTCTGGAATTTCTGGATCTTCACACTACCAAGCTACTGCAGGAATCCTTTATGGCGACGATGAACTTTACCACATGCCACAGTGTCAGCTTTGTACATCTCACTGGCCAGTTCTACTCCTGTATAGAAGTTGCCCACATAAAGGTTATAACTAAGGCTGGGCATAGTTTGCATAGTAGCACTTCACGTAGCTACGTGAAGTACATTTTGAACTACACATAGTGCGGAGCTGTGTGCTTGACTGCACTGTACAATAATTACCAAAAACATCTTGCACAGTGCAAGTTAAAATAAATTAAATATCTCTGTCTTTATAAGCTAAAAATGCATATAGTTATTTCACAAAAGTGAAAACGATAAATTAACAAGCAGTGAGAGAGGTGATGATTTTGGGATCCTCCCTAACCTAGGGAGAGAACCAAGCAGATGCCTTAAAAACAAAAAGCACATCTTTTGAACGATTCGGTGGTGGTCCCATCCTCTTAGGACCACCCCAAGCACAGTTATTGGCAAAAATACAATCCCAACCAAAGGCCCTGCAAAGCATTATGGGACGAGATTAGCAGTGGGCAGTGAATATTATAGTATCCAATATCAAAATAATTCTACAAAGAGCTGCAGTTCCACTAGTTGTTACTAGATGTCCCTCACGAGTCAAATGCAAAAGCTTCATGAAAGGGTTTCAATGCTTTTGCATTTGACTCGTGAGGGACATCTAGTAACGACTAGTGGAACTGCAGCTTGATGTATTAATAATTTCAATGCTTTTGCATTTGACTCGTGAGGGACATCTAGTAACGACTAGTTGAACTGCAGCTCTTTGTAGAATTATTTTGATATTGGACACTATAATATTCACTGCCCACTGCTAATCTCGTCCCATAATGCTTTGCAGGGCCTTTGGTTGGGATTGTATTTTTGCCCATAACTGTGCTTGGGGTGGTCCTAGGAGGAAGGGACCACCACTGAATCGTTCACATGATATGCTTTTTGTGTTCAAGACATCTGCTTGGTCCTCCCCCTACGATAGGGGGGACCCCGAAATCATCACCTCTCTCATTGCTTGATAATTTATTGTCAAAGTTCACTTTTGTGAATTGGTTATATGCTTTTTAGCATAGAAAATTGCTTTATCAAAGCATTTGAAGGTGTTTATTTTACTGTTGCTATGCTACGTCAATTAGCACAGTTTTTCACTCTGCTACGTGCAATGTGAGTAGTAGCACAAACTTTGCATGCTCCGTGAGCGTAGCGAAGTATTATGCCCAGGGTTAGTTATAACTTTTGTGAAGGAGTGGCTGGACAAGCTCTTTGATGATAAACTTTCCTTTAAGGCTCAGGATTTTTCAGTATTAAAAAACTGTTTAGATGCCCGAAAAATGGTCCAAGCTTCTATCTTACACAGATTATACTACTCAAATGTTCTATACCTGGGTTACCTTCCTTTCTGACTCAGTGGCTACAGTTAGTCCAGAACACAGCACCCCAATGTCTTCGTACCTTCATTGGCTACCAGTCAACAGGAGGATCATGTTCAAAGTGTTAATGCTTGCTCACCATGCCTTCCATAACTCTGGTCCTCATTACTTGAACAGGAGAATTCAGGAGTACCAGGCAAACAGGGACCTGTGGTCTAGTAAATCTCATCTGAGAATGGTTCCCTGCTTTAAAAAAGAGAGACACTGTGGTGCTTTTGGTCTGTGTGGCCCAAATTTTGAACGTTCTCCCCGTACAACTTAGGCGCCTATCAAATGAGACCGCTTTTTGTACATTGTTAAAAACTCATTCTTTCAGTCAGTAATCCCTCTCCGCCCCTTCCTAATCACAAGCTATAGCACCAGGACACTCTCTGAGTAGCTGTGCGCTCTACAAGTTCTGTCATTCCTTCATTCGTGCATTCATTCATTCATTCCCATACAAACTTTCCTGTGACTCCTAGTGTGCTAGGGTTTAGACAGGGTTTAGAGTGTAGTCCTTCCCTGTCAGGCTGTAGCTGTAAACATAGCCAATAGAGATCTCACACAGCATCTACAACTTGATGGCATAGGAGCTCTTTTGCATGCAATGTACTGCCTAATCAGCAGCCTCCCTTTGTACAGGATCAAGGACTCATCAATCGCTATATTCTTTCCAGGAGTATACATTTCTGGAAACCTGGCAGACAAATGTTCCATGACAGGCTGAATTCTGAACAACCTGTCATGGTCTGGATCGTCCTGGGGCAATACAGCAGAATTGTCATTGAAATGCAGCATACACTGCAATTGCAAAATAACGATCTCTGATCATGTATGGTGCAAAGATGGGGGCTACCTAAGCCATGTGCGAGTAGACCAGTAGTACTGCAAGCTTGGTTTGTGCACTAACTCCAGTTCGAGAGTAAGGCCCCAAAATATCTTCAACTTCTCAAGTGAAGTGGGAGTGCACACATGTGCCCTAGAATGAGGCCCTAGAGTGCCTCCATGCTCCCTGAGAAATTGTTCGGCATGCACATTTGTTTGCTGCTCAATTTGCACATGGAAGTCAACATCCAAAAAGAGGTGGGCGTAGTCAATTGCAAAAAAAGTGGTGACATCGACTTTACATCTAGCGTTGCCAGTGAGAGGTGAAATTTGAGGATGAACTAAATTGAGGAACTGTCAAGAGAGCACTTTGTCTCTGCTTGCCGCCACACGTGCCTGCTCTCTGGGTTGGTCTAACCTGCTAAGGGCACTGCGCTGCACAAACTACTGTGCTTGTGAAGGGACAGCACAACTCCCATCATCATGTCCCTCAAACTCACTGGAAGATGAGTTGTCAGATGTAACTCCATCGACTGAAAAATCACTTCCAGAATCTGCTCCAATTTCCTTTGCCTCAGATGCTGTCTCAGTCTCTGATCCTGCCTCAGAGCTGTCCTCCATTGCCCGAATTAGGGCCTGGGCAGCAGTTAGCCACCAAGATGCCACCTCTGCTGACTGGCTAAAACCTTCCTTCTAAAACTCAATCCTACGTAGAAGGCAGAAGTGTTGTTCCAAATCAGTTCAGTTCAGTTCAGTTCAAATAGCTTTATTCGACAACATGTATCATAAAAGCATTATTTGACATTTGTACAGTAAAAGAATATATGTTCAATAGAACAGAAAATCTTAAAATACAGAGATCCAGTTAAAATATCTTGATATGGCATTATGAGTGACGTCTAAAAATAAAACACTTTAAAACAGGTTTCACTAAAAAGTCATTAGTCTAATACAACTATGTACATTTTGCTTTCCACCTATGCATTCCACCCCAGATGTTCAATAATTATGATAAAAGTATGAAAGAGAAAAGATAAGAAGGGCCTCAACCAACAGAAAAGTCAATACATAAAGTGCTAGTGCTATATACATCATAAGACGATATACAGAGATTATAGCGCAACCAAGTGTATACTACGATTTTTATACCAGTCACATAGCTCATCTTATTAACTGGGGTCTTGGGGGCATATCTACGAGGACGGTGATAAGTCAACGCAAAGCGTGCTTAGCGCTTTTCTACTTATCGCCGTCTATCGCTTGATTATATCGCCCTGGTAGCGCGTTATCTACAACGCTTTTCCCCAGGGCGATATAATTACCAGCGATAGCGGGGAAATCGCCGTTTGCAGGGAACATCGCTGGTTTTCCAGCGATGTTCCCTGCAAAGCGGCGACTAACCTTGCTGATACGACCCTGTGGTCGTATCAGCACAATCCACCCCCATAATAGGTATGCCTAAGTCTGCATTTTAGCAGACGTTAGTTTTCGGCGAAAACAGCGGTTTTCGCCCAAAACTAACGTCTGCTAAAATGCGTTAACAGCCTTGTAAATATCGCGATGTGCACATCAGCGATATTTACAAGGTTGTACTGCCCAGTGACGCCCACTTTGCATCTCATTAGAGATGCAAAGGGAGATGTCTGGTAAAAGGGTGCTAACATGCGCCAATGCATGTTAGCACCCTCTTGTTAATAGGGCGATCATTTTATCTCAGCTTTTTTGGCTTTAAAAGCCAAAAAAGCAGAGATAAAGCCCTTGTAGATATGCCCCTTAGTTAACTAAGTTGAAGTCACGCCCCGTAGGGCTTTGGTTCTCACTAGCCAAGCTTGCCCTAAGAACTTAGCCATTCCACATGAGAATAAGACGCTAGGGTCAGATGTTAAGATGCGCAGAGCAAATCGGTGATCGCGGGTGCCCATATTACTGCATATTGGTTTTAACCATTTAGTCCTTGCTTTGTTGTAAGCAAGACAAGCGAACAGGACATGAGCAACACACTCGACCAGGGCTCCACAGCAGGGTCAACTCTCTGTTATATTCTCGGCTGCGCACCACTTTGCCATTCGGGTATTAACAGGGAGCGTGCCAAACCTAAACTGAATATACAGGGTCCTATCTCGTGGGACCTGGATCACATCTAGGTAGGGCTCTAAACTTCTCATTTGTTTGAACATAAAAAACTCCTCTGTCAGTCTCCCCTTATTTGGCTTACTGAGCTCCTGGCTGTGAAACCAATCCCAATAGTAGCGCTTAAGTTCCATCTTGCTAGGGGGAATTTGGGTATCCCATGATTCTTTGAGGCCAAGTTGCATCAAGGTTTTCTTCACATATGTTATCCACTTGACCCTGTGGTCCACATCCAATTCCATCACCTCCGTTAGAGCTAAGGCGTAATTGGTGAGCTCTTCAGTACGCCTTAGGCAAGCCCAAAAAAGCAGTGGGCGTAGCCTAGCAATTGCTCTAAATGGTCGCCTACCCATATCATACATTAGAGGTATCAGTGGGGTATTACGGGGGAGCATAACCAAGTCCCTCAAAAATTTATGCTCTGACCTCATTAACTCATCCACATTTTCAAACCCCCATAGCTCGGCACCATACAGGGCCGAGCTAACAGCCTTTGCTTCATAAACTACGAGCGCCGGGGCGACTGGCCTGCTATACGAGGAGCGATGTTCTTTGCTAAGTGCCCCGGTCACACGTTTATGATTCAAAAGCATTTTAGCTAAATGGGGCCTCCAGTGCATTTTGTCGGAGAGTCGTATACCAAGATATTCAAAGTTCTCAACTCTATCCAGGGGGATACCATTCAGTGTAAAATTATTCCTAAAAGATTTGTGGGGGTTAAATGCCATGAGCTTTGTCTTTGTGGTATTAATTACTAAGCCCCGTACCTTACAAAAGGATTGATATCTATTAATTAACTTTTGCAGCCCAACTGGAGTTTTTGCCATCAACAGGGTGTCATCGGCGAACAGAAGCGTTGGCACTTTGTCGCCCGCCAGGATTGGGGCATCAGCTGGATCTTCTTGCAAAAACTTCACCACCCCGTTCACATACAAGGAGAACAAGGTGGGAGCCATGAAACAACCCTGGCAGACTCCCCTTCCAACAGGAATCTGTTCTGTCAACTGTCCTTGATTACCCCATCTCACCTGAGCATAGCTCCCCTCATGGAGACGGATTAATAAATTCAAAATTAGTGGTGGAATGCCCATATCTTTTAATATCTGCCACAGTTTATCCCTGGGTACCAGATCAAACGCTGATTTTAAATCAATAAATGCCAGGTAAAGGCTACCTTTTCCAATTAAAACAACTTTCCAATAAATAAGCATTTATCTAAAAACCTGGTCGATTGTCCCGGTGCTGGCCCTAAAACCCGCCTGATATTGTGAGAGGATGTCCTCCTCTTCAGACCATGATTGAATTCTCTGCAGGAGGACCCTGCCTAGTACCTTTTGCATTACATCGGTCAGGCTTATAGGCCTATAGTTACCGGGATCTTCCTTATCCCCTTTTTTGTGAATAGGAACTACTACAGCGCCTTTCCAGGACTCTGGAACAGGACATCCGGCTGCTATGGCATTAAAAAATAACTGAAAATAACCCGACCACCCTTTACGGTCAAACAAAAATAAATCTCCTGGCAGACCATCTGGTCCTGGGGCTTTAGCGGGGACAATTTCAAAATCGCAGACTCTATTTCATCCCGCGAAAAGGGATCACTAATATTCCCTATAGGAGGGATGTCTGTGGTGCCGCATGGCTCCTCCAGACATCCGTCCTCTAAAGCGGAATATAATTTCCCAAAGTGATCCTGCCATTCATGGCAGGTGATATGATTAGGCATAATGCCTAAGTCCCTATTATTTCCCGGCTCACTAAGGACCAGAAGAGGTTCTTATTCTTTCCCTGACTTGCGTCCTTCAGCTCCTGCCAATAACGTTCATCCCACTCTATCTTCGCTTTGTGTAAAGCAATCTTATAGTTCTTCCTAGCCGTTTTAACCCTGAAGCAATTTTTAGTTCTAATTGCTAAAGTCAAAGATTGTCTTTTGAACTTGCAGTCTTTAGTATACCATGGGTGCTGTTTTTTTTTGCAAGCACACAAGATGTTATTCTTGCGTGGGGCCTGAAAATAAGTGCTTAGTATCTCTACGGTACCAGAATGGACAACAGAGACAATATCGCGTTCAGATATATCTGAGACCGCAGCCCGAAGTTCTGCTGTTTTCTCGAATAGGGTCTTGCGAATAGCCAATAGATTTGAATCCTCTAGAGCTACCTTGTCCCATTTTAGATGTCTTTTACAATTGGAAGGGACGATGTTAGTAATACAGGTCACTGCCCTACTAGTCTGAGGGTCTGATGGAAGAGCCCACAGGTTTGTCATGGTCATACAGAGAGGGTTATGATCACTATCAGATGTAGCACCTACAAACATGTCAGTCGTCGCATCCCAGAGATTTACATCTAACAGGATATAATCGATTTGTGATGGACAGCTGACTCTGTTGAAGGTGTTAGCCCCCTGTCTGTCTGATAGAGTTCTGCCGTTGGTTGCCCTAAGGTTAAACTCT
Source organism: Calotriton arnoldi (assembly GCA_963921515.1). NCBI lineage: Eukaryota > Metazoa > Chordata > Amphibia > Caudata > Salamandridae > Calotriton > Calotriton arnoldi. Next base: position 431,044 of record CAWUFW010011068.1, read on the forward strand.
ATAGCTATTGCATTAAGTTGAATGGCTAGGTTAGTCCACTTTTTAATGGGTGGTAAGTTAAGTGGGGGAACTGCCCATTTATCATCGGCCCTATCATACTCCAGCATATCATCTGAGCTCAAAGGCTCAAAGGTGCAGTTTAAGTCACCTGCAACCAAGATGCGATTACCGGGCGAACAGCTTGTTATGGCCTGCTCTAAGAGCGTGACAGTGGGCGATTGTTTACCGCCCTTAGTTCCTCTGATATAGACATTAAACAGATCTAGGGTTTCCCCACCATTTGGGCCCCTAATAGTTAGTCTCATAATATCTTGACTTATCAGTGGGTGATTGGAAATACGACAGCCTAAGGCAATGTTCACCCAAACAATCAAACCCCCTGAGGGACGTCCTCTCCCCATAGTAGTAGCTGGGATGCAATAGGAGGCATAGCCTGATTTATGTAATGATACAAGACTCCATGTCTCCTGAAGGATACAAATATCATATTCCTCAATAAGTTTGTTCCAATGTGGAAGTAGGAGTTTGTTTTGCAAGCCTGCTACATTCCACGATATGATCCTAAGATTAGTGGAAGAGGGTATCACGACCAAATTGTCATTTGCCGTTTGGGGCAAGCTTGGGTGCACTTGCAGATCGGCCTCTTCGGGGTTAACTAATGGTTCGACTAAACCTGCCCCATATATCCTCTTAACAGTTGCACTGTGATCTCTTAAGTCCCTTGCCCCATAATTACCTAATACTCGGTCTTGTATATCGGGGTTAGGTAAAGAGATTTGGGGATTAGTCATGGTGTTAAAAAAGGCAGTACAGTAGTCCATTTTAGGAAGGTGGGAGTCCTCTAGTCAGTCAACTGACTCTAGTGATGTCCCTTGCTCCAAGATATCTAATGTCCCTCCCCTGTTGTAAGAACGTGTACTCCTAAATTGTATGGGTGAAGCGGACGGGGGACTGGTTCTAAATTCTAGGGCGAGCAGACTCTCTGCCAAGTCGCTGGAACCGAGTGTAAGTTCAATATGATCATACAATTGCGTGGGGGTTGAACATCTGCGAGTACGAGTGATATCCTCGCGTATCAGCGAGCGGCAGCCCCTAATGTGACGGATCCAGTGTATCACCTTATTTGTTAAAGAATCAGGGCTTTCATATCCAGCATTTAGCTTAAGTTTGGGAACATTAGTCATAATGACAATTTGGCCCTGTGACTGGGAAGCAGCACGTGAATAATGAGTCGGCTGATGTGATTTGGCAAGAGAGTTTCCTACCAAGGATAAGCCACTAGAATTTACTCGATCCAATCGTGTCCTGGGGGCAGTTTGGGTAGGGCTGTGGAACATTAGAGCCTTTCGATACCGTAGTATTTTTAAAGTTATTTAAATTAGAACTTTGAAGAACAGAAATTGTGGGTGGTAGAGGACAAAAAATAGCAGCCCCACTTAATTTTGTCCCATTACTTAGAGGCTTTTCTTTTGGCAATTCCATTTTATGATTTGGGTTACACAAATGGTTTACTTGCTGTTGGCAAAGTGGAACCAATGGTAACAAGAGTTTAACCATCGCCATGAGATCTTCCATCTTTTGTCTTATAATTATTATTTCCCCCTTAAGTAAGTTCATAGTCAGGAGAATATCCTGCGAGATAAGAGGTTGTTGGCCTTCTCTCTCTTGTACATGTTGTTGTGCCTGCTCTATGCCTGTCAGCTGAGTATCTAAGTTAATGTTGGAATCAAGCGTGGTTAGCAAAGCAAACCTATTTGAACAAGGAACTATAGGTTGAAATAAACACTCACCAGAGCCAGTGAAAGACTCTGGGGGTTCAGTAACCCGAGTATGTTCAACCCGTCTGTGTACGTGTCCTATTGCTTGGGCAACTGGTATAATACTTCCATTATCAGAATTGCCCTTTCTAAGATGCTTCTGGAACATTGTGGGGATAGTTGTTACACGTGGCGAGTTATCATGGGTGGGGGAGGAATGGACATTTGCGCATGGTACCGGGGGGTCTGAGGCCAAGATATCCTCACACTCACTGACAAGAGTTTCAATTCTGTCAATTCCATCTATGACACAGTTGCCAGCTGAGTGCCTCAGGTTTTTTTTAGCCTTTTTTCGCTTACCCACCCCACTGTTGATTTTACTACCCGCCTCTGTACCCTCCATATTTTTCCGTTTCCCCATATTACAACAAGTACGAAATAAGACAAGTCCCAGTCAAGAACTCTGCCAGATAGAGTTTAAAAGAGTCACCACAGTCAAATGTCAATTGTAGCAGATACAAAATAGATTCCAGACGAAGGGGGACAGTTACGAGGGATGGTTACACACAGTACCATATCCAGAGGAAATATGACTGTAACAGGGAGTGCTCACGTCAGCTGTAAGATGAAAGGGGGGTGGCCCTGCCCTGCCTCTTCCTGTCAATGACGGGCAAGGACGGGCCCGCCCTTGGCCCGGGCTTCGCCCGCGCGCGTCCCGCGATGCAGGAGACCGACGCCCCTCTTAACGCGCCTTCTGGCGCGCGTGGTGACGTCGTTGGCAGGCGTCAGCACTGGCCTGCTGGGAAATGTAGTGCTGTTTCCCTCATGGTGTAGAAGCAATGAGGTAAGCCGTTCCCCTCATGGCTGGAGCAGAGGGAAGAAGTAGAAAAACAGGAGCCGTTCCCCTCACGGCGATCTTGTGGCCGGAATGCGCGTCCCCGTTCTAAATCAATCAGTGGGTGTGTGCTCCTGTAAGATATGTGCAAAGTAAATAAAAAAAATGCTTTTATGGTGAATCGGCAGGTTCTCCAAAGATACAAAAAAAGACAAAAAAGACACAGTATTACTTCATATTGCCACATACCCAATCCCACAGCATACTTTTGTCATAGCTTAAGCAAAACTTTATTGTTGGGGGATATGCTGGGAAATTGGCAGTATAAAAGTAATTTCCTGAAGTTTCAAATCTACCTTTGATCTCAAGAAGCATATGCAGCATAATTCCTCAATTTCTTTTATAGTATTACTTCATTATCTTTTTCATTTGTAAACACAGCAATACTGTCTAGCCAAACATTTCACCTCATTAGTACCAGTTTAGCAAACAAATGCAGAAATAAGCAACTGCAAGATGACTAGTCAACTGTTACGCAGTCCCATCCACTGTGTGCCAACACGTGCAACATAAATCTACCACCTGCTCCATAATCTGCCGATTGTAAATTTATGTGGCAAATGAAGTATATATATATATATATATATATATATATATATATATATATATATATTCACTGAAAAAACCATAGGTTTCAGGGACGTTATAGTTAGTTGGACATTTCACTCGTACAAAACCATAGAAATTCCGCTGTTATAGTTACTTCAGCTAACCCTAACTCGCGCCCCCGCAATGCACTGCTGATGACGTCACATATTACATCATTCATGACATGGTCAGTGACATCACTGATGACATCTCAAATGACATCACTGATGACATCATCCAGTGACTGCAGGTTTCTGTAAAGTTTAATTATGTTTTTTATATATATATGCCAAGGTGTATTGAAGAATGAGTGGGTGTATAAGTATCTGAATGGATGATTTTGTAGGTGCGTGACTGACTGTATGAGTGATTAAACATGTCTTACTGAATGCATGGGTTAGTGACTATAACGTCCCTGAAACCTATGGTTTTTTCAGTGAGTTTCTAAGGTTTTTTAAATGCTAATTTCTAACTATAACGTGCCTGAAACCTATTGTTTTTTTCAGTGTATTTCAATGGCTTTTTAAATGCTAATTTCTAACTATAACGTCCCTGAAACCTATGGTTTTTTCAGTGAATTTCAATGGTTTTTTAAACGAAAATTTCTAATTATAATGTTCCTCAATCCTATGTTTTTTTTAGTTAATTTCTAAGATTTTATAAATGCTAATTTCTAACTATAACATCCCTATTAAGTCCCCTTGAATCTTGAAGGTCCCTGGTGGCCAAATAGCCCACCAGGTACCTCCAGTAAGCGCCACAGAGCTGCGTTGCAGAGAGGTGTTCCTAGGCCACTCCCCTTTTTACACCACGCTGCAAACACGGCTTCTGGCGCACTGCTGCTCTGACGATGAAGTCCACTTGTGTCCTGAGGTCCTCAGGACACAAGAGGACCTCATCGCCCCACCAGGGACACTGCAGGAGACACCCCGGGACACTGCAGGAGCCGGCCCTGCGTGGTGGCGGTCCCGAGGGCCATCAAGGCCTCCCTTTGTCAAAATAGCCCCGGGGAGGTGGTGGTCCCCGGGGCTGGGGATCCGCTACGGACCCCCAAATTTAAATAAGTATGTGCCCCGGGGAAGTGGTGGTCCCTGTGTCATGTGGGAGGGCTCTTGCCCCCCCACACATGTATTTTTTTTAAAAATCAAGAGCCCCCGCCTCCAATTTACAATGCCCCGGGGAGGTGGCGGTCCCTGGGGCAGCATGGGGGCGGTGGGACCCCCCGCATGCCCCCCACACATAATGAGCATAGCCCCGGGGAGGTGGCAGTACCCGGGGCTGCGGGGGCCCCCATGGGCCCCTGCTATTATTTTTTCACAATGCCCCCGGGACCTGGCCCACCCGGGGGCCTCATTAAAATGAAGTGCGGGAGCCCGCGCTTCATTTTTTAAAATAATTTCGGCGGGATTCACGACCCCAACGCGAATTTCGCCAAAATTATTTTAAAAATGCTTTTTTGGGCCCTGGCGGTCTTTGTGGGACCCCCTGAGCAGGCCTAGGGGGTCAGGGTGTTTCTACCCTGCCTCCTTTTCTTGTTTTTCATCTTTTTCACTGTTTTCTTGTGACTCTGTTCTACCGAGTCACAAGATGGCTGCCAACACTTCCTGGTTTGGAGTGTTCGCAACCAATGAGAATGAAGCTCGTGCTCGGAAGGGTTCGCGAACCCACCGCGCCCACAGATATCGATATTTTTTCTTTTTCTAATTTTTCAGGAACTACTGAACGGATTTACACCATTTAACAAAAAGGGATCTTTCTGAACCAAGACCTACCTTTTTGCCAAATGTGGTGTAATTCCGTTCAGCAGTTCGGGCTGTAGCTTTGTCTAAAGTTTCCTATGGAAAATTACATGGGGAAAACGTGTTTTGGGACCCCCCTTTTTTCTCGGCCCCCGCTTGACGAATCACCCCGACAGAAGCTGACCGGAGCACCCCACTAGTTTTGAAAATTTCGTGAAGATTCGTCAACCGGCGCCAAAGTTATTGGGAAAAGAAAAACGCTTTTGAATAGAAACAAGGTCCTAACTATAACTACCTACTGGCGACCGCCAGTAGGTAATATATATATATATATATATATATATATATATATATATATATATATATATATATATATATATATATATATTTTATAGAAATGTATGTCTTCTCTTGGGGAGCACTATCTGCCCCCCAGGGGAAAACACACATTGGAAAAAGATATATACTGGCCCCCAAATGAGGTTGACTCTTCTACCTACTTTTTTTCCTAAATGTCTTCATTTGTTTTAGCACAGTAAAGAAGAAACAAAAAAACCATAACACTGACAATTCCGATGTTTCACTTGCAAACGATATCACATCATAAACAGAATAACAAACATATACAGTGGAGCCATGATAAGCCTAGACATGTTACATCCCCAAACTGAGGTGTGGCAGCATGTCATAATGAAGAAGGCCCCTGCACCTGCATGGGTCGCAGTATGGTGTATCGTGACAATACTGCCCAGGGGAACAACATGATCAGGAGGTACACCCAGGAACACCCACCCGCCAGTACCAGCTAATTCTCACTTGGAAATATATGAAGATTCTGCAGGCCAGTGGTAGTGGTTGCTCCTGGCCTGGGCACCAATCCTAGGATGCCTGCCAGGGCCCCTGAGGAGTCCCACACCCCGTGGTCATGAAGGGCAATGTTAGTGTGGTTGTAAACTATCAGTGGGGTGGGACTTGCAGAGGGGCATGGCTCATCGTTTGTGCTGCAGGATGGAACAGGATTACCTAGGATAGTATTCAGAGTGGTCATGTGTTATTTTTCACCTCTAGGTTTCTGATGTAGGTATCCCAGCACCCACCTCCAGCATTCCCTCCTTCATGTGTTTTTGCCACTGCAAGGACGTCCAGCTGAGCTTTTACCCATTTCAGCAGTGTGGAGAGCCAACAGTGTATTCCAGGGGCTGTATAAGCCTTCCAGGACATTGCGATTTGCCGTTTGAAGAGTATGAAGGCTAGATCAAAGATTCTATGAAAGTACTTATCTCCCTTATTCTTGGGTCTAAAACCGAGTAGGTATGATTCCCGTGAGGGCAGGACCAAGTTCTCCACCACAGCGGTGGTAATTCTCACGACTTACCCCCAGGCTTGCTGCACCACTCTCATACCATGTGGTAAAAACCTGCCTCAGGTATTCTTTATCTGGGGCATTCAGGGGATGCTATAGGAAACATGCACTTGATGCATTTTGGTGTGAGGTACGCTTGATGCAAATAGTTCAATTTAATGTAATGGAAGCATGGATTACGTGAAACCTCCTTTACATGTTGTAACGCCCCGGTCGAGCGACTGTCTGTGAATTGCGTCTGAAGGTCCGTCATACATTGGTTTTTAGCCCAGTCATCTGACTTGCAGTGGGAAGAGTGCAATGCAACATAGAGGGCCGTAATAATTTTCTTTGTGCTTCTGTGGGACAGGATTGCATGCAGCGTCGGTGATATGGGCCGCTCGACTCCACCCAGACCCCATAGTGTAGTGAACGCATGCTCCACAGTGTGATATGGCAGGAAATGCCCTGTTGAGATGCTATAAGTGTCCATAATCTCCTGAAAGGGTATTAGTGTGCCTTCCAAGAAAAGGTCCCCCATTTGGTCAAACTCCGCCCCTCTCAAGGTGACATGTCATGGTGTTGGGTCACCTCCTGAGTGCCAGCAATCGTCAAACAGTGATCATTGGGGAGCATGGAGGAGGGGGCTCCTTACCATGCACTATGCATGCCAGTAATGATGTGCTAACTTCATCTGATTCATCTCATGTGGTGGGTGAGCCCTGGGGTCTGACAGCCCTCTATATATGTATGTGCCCCCCAAGGAGCCTACAAATGATCACTCTGTCTGGGCAAGAGGCCATGCCCAGCCATCGCATTGGCCACTGCAATTGAGCTGCTGCATATTACAATTCATAATTGGGGGTGCCAAGACCATCCTCAAGAAGTGGGCACATGGAGCATGGAGAGTGCCATCTGTTATGCTCAGGAACCGGAGAGAGGGGAAACAAGCAAAACATAGACCAATTTACCCTAAAGCCCGACACGATTCCAAATTACTCTAGTGTATCCATCAGGGTTGGTAGTGTGGCAGTGGCAACACACAGATAAATAAGGGCATCATCTGCGTATAAAGAGATGATATGGTGTTCATCATGTGCCAGGAGTCCCAAAATCTGTAGGACAAGGGTTCCATGGCTAGGGCAAAAATCAACAAGGACAGGGAGCAACCCTGCCTGGTGCCCTTATGTATGTCAAAGCTGTCAGATATCAACTGTCCCATCCTGACTCTTGCTGTCGGGTTCTTATAGAGGGCACACCCCAGCGTGTCAGAAGCCTTTTCTATATCAAGTGACACCGCCACCTGTTCCTCTGTCTCACTCGAGGCGGCCTTCATCAGACGAAGTAGTCGTTGTATGTTGAGGAAGGTATTGCTTTCAGGAAAAAATCTCTAGGGTGTTAGCAAAGGGGAGCAGCCTATTGACCAGGATGTTGCCCAATATCTTATAGCTTAAGTTTAAGAGGGATAGAGGCCAACATGAGTGGATGTCAGGGGATCCCTGCCCAGTTTGGGTAGAACCACTATCAATGCCTCATGAAGAGAGTCTAGGAGCTGACCCTTCTCCCTTTTTTAATTAAAAACTTCCAATAGTTTCTGGGAAAAATTGTGCACTGAAGGTGGCATAATATTCTATCGGGAGGCCATCTGTACCTAGGATTTTATTTCAGGAAATTTGGGTAATAGCCGCCTGTAACTCCTCAGTTTGAAGGGGCTCATCCAGTTCCACTTGTTGGAGTGGATTCAATCAAGGTAGGGGAAGCCCTTGAAGAAACACCTTGAGCCTGTCAATGGGGGGACTGTCTACGCCTGCATGCAGGGAGTGATAGTACTCTGCGAAAGTGGCATTAATGGCCACTTAAGTATTAACCACTATGCCAACACCCAACTTGATTGCTTCTATCAGTGGGCGTGCCCCTCGTCCTCTTTAACCAGCCATGCCAATAGCCTGCCCAGGCCATTCCCCTCCGTATGCAACTGCTTTAGTCGTTCCTTTAGTCCACTGTGACACCTAAGCCTCAAGTAGTCTCAACTTCCGGTCCATGTCGAGAAGCTTCCTGGGCAGGGCCGATGGGCCCTCTCATGTGAAAGCAATGCATTCCCCGCCATATGACCACATTGTGGGCATCACAAATAAGTGCTCTGATGGGGTTTGTGACCGTGGTAAGTTCAAATTACTAGATAATATCTGTTGACAGGGCCTCCCTGAAGGGAGGGTCCTGAAGTGCCTTGGTCTGGAGCCCCCAGGTCAGTATACTAGGACACGGCATCGCACAATGTAATGTCATCAGCAGTGTGCAGTGATCTGAGAGGGTACACACCAAGTACTCTGTCCTAGTTATCTGTGCACCCAATGGTTCATAGCAGAGAAAAAGATTCAGCCTGGTGTGGAGGTCATGGACTGGGGAATAAAAATAGAAATCACCGGAGTCTGAATTGTGCAAGTGTAACATATCAAACACTCTCCTGTTAACCATCCAGTCCTGAATGTATTGTGATGCCCTGACACACGTAGCGCAGTTCAGCGGAGAGGTAGAGTATTCCCAGGCAACATCCGGAACAGAATTAGTCACTGCCCCATATGCCGGGAGTGTGTGGGTCCCAGAAAAGAGCTGGGGTCAAAAGATGTAAAAAAGCAGAGTGATTAGTGTTGGGGGCATAAGCGACCACCAGTGTGAGGGGGCACCGTCCATATGTCATTCACCACCATGTATCTACCCTCAAGTGTCAACTCCGAGTATGTCTTTCACAAATGGGACCCCCTGGGCAATTAATATCAAGACCCTCCTTGCATACGCTGATGTCGTAGTGCCATACACATGTCCTCTCCATTTCACATGTACTTTTTGTAACTCTGCCTGTGTCAAATGCATTTCCTACAAAAAAGCTACGTGTGTGAGGTGGCGCATAAGACATGTATGAACCTGGTACCACTTTGTGGGAGTGCCCATGACTTTCACGTTCCACGTTAGCAAGATAAAGTGTGGGGTAGCGTGCCCTGCAGGTGTGCCCATTGGGTATGGTGCTACGAGGCAAGCCAGATAGTTTATCGCCAGCCTGCTGAGCACTGTCCATTGGCGCCTTTTCCCACACCAATACAGCAATGGCTTTTGATCAAAGTAGACCTCTGTTGGGTCATCCATATAGGCCTGGACCATCCGCTCAATGGTCATGGGTGCTCTGCTTTGCTCTGCCTCTTTTGCCTTTGCTTCAGCACTGAACTTCAGCCCTGCCACTAGAAACCATTCCTTTGCTGATTTTGGGGCTGATGCTCCTGTTCTTGTTGTTGTTGATGTTGTTCTTGCTGTTGTTGGTGGTTTTGGCTGCTGTGAGCCAACCGCACTGCCCTCAGGTTCTGAAGCTGAACTTGAAGGCTGCCCTGCAGTACTTGTTGTGCCAGGAGGAGTGGGCCTCTAATTCCCAGCCTTTCTTTTTCTAGCTTACTGGCTTGCACAGCTATCAAAGTGTTGTAGTTGGCAACATCCTGTCTGAAAAAGGAATGAAAGTGTCCAGTAATGGTTTGTACCGTGGAACAAGAATTGTGGCACAAATGTAATGGTTGGATGACACAATGCCTGTTTTCACCCTTCTATTTTCAGATAAGCGAAGGATTAAGCTCTCCACCAACTCATATGCTTCTTTTCTTTCCTCCACACCTGCGTACATTGCAGACGCCTCCTTTAGCTGTTCCTGTAGCATGTGCAGCAATGGGATAGCTTGGCTTATTGTACAGTCCTCCTTGCTGACTTCACGTGTGAAGACCTCAAAAGGAAGCAGCATCTCTGTCAGGCATTTAACTAGGCCCTATTGATCCATCTCAATGATCATGCCTTTCACAGTTGCATCCCCTCTTTTCATGACATATTCATTGATTGGTCTGTACTGCTCAAACAGACGTTCAAGCATTTAGTAAGTTGCGTTCCAACGTTTTGGCACCTCCTGGATGAGTGCTTTAACTGGCATTCGATTATCACGTTGAATGATCCTCAGCTGCTTCCGGGCTTTAAAAGAATGAATGAAATGTGTGCAGATTCTTCTGCAGGTGATCAGCAATTTGCTGACTTGGTCTTCTTTTTTCAGACAGTCTCTTGAACAATTATGTTATTGCAGCGGGCTAAGCACAGGACCCTGAAATAGCCACCATCGGCCATGGCCTTAACTATATTACTGGCATTGTCCGTGGCAACAAAACCAATGTTTAGCCCTCCTGGTCACAGTCATTCAAAGACCTTAGTGTTAAAGTCTTCCAAAATGTCTGCAGCAGTATGGGATTTCTTCATGGCGAACATGGCTACTGTAGCATGCTTCCAAGCGCCATGAAAAATGTCAGCAGCGTCAACACCTGCAGATATCTTTTCTCTAACCCCCACAAAAGAGATCCAGTGTGCAGTGATGCACATATAATCAGTGACTTGGCAACTGGTCCACATGTCTGTCATCAGGTGGATAGTGGGAACAGCACTTTGCTGCAAAGACTGTCCAAGCAATTCCAGCACGTCATGATGTGGCCCTGGAACATCAATTCTGGTGAAATAGGACCAGCTGGGAACCTTCCATTTCGGGCAGATGGCTGCCACAAATTCAAGAAAACCTACCCCTTCCACAAAAGAAAAAGGGAGGAGGTCCAGTGCTAACATTATAGCCAGCTTCGCATTGTACAAACGTGCCGTTGGGTGGTTGCGTCCGTACTGCCCCTCCGGCCTAAACATGCTGAGATTGGTAGCCTAGATTTTTTTCTTTTCTGGTGCCACTGATGCAGGTGACATGAGACCAGATATTGTTAGGATCAATGCACGTTTTTTGTTGCAGTACTCTCTTGCCTTGGACCTCTTGGTGTCTCGGCCTGAATCTTGTGCCATTGCGATGTTGCTGATGATGATGTGGGCGGTAACACTGCACTGCCGGGGACAGGGCTGCTTTGTGTTCCGGAGAAAATGTCTAACTCTTTTTCACCTTCCACCGTGATCGGATCTTAATCTCCTCCACCAACAACACTTGCAGTTTTTTGGACGCTAAGGTGCACCTCCCACTGGATCAAGTGGTGATTTCTCAGATGGGCTGTTTGGCCTCTGGTACCATGGTTTGTACCAAGCTTACCCCGACTAACACCTACTCCAAAAATGGAGCATTAAACAATGGTCACATCCTTCTGGCAAACTGAAAAGAAGTCCGAAACCGGGGAGGTCAACTTTCTGACGCTGCTGGTGCCACTTGCAATGTCAGATGAACTGGTAGGTGGGCGTGACGTTTGACACTCTGCAGTACCTACTTCTACTGAGGTCGTTGTGGAGGATGTAGGTTGCTGCCGGGACTTTGTAAATATGGCAGCTAGAGGTGTTGTTGGTGGTATTTGTGTTGGTGGTATCCGTGCCACATCCCTCACAGCAATTTGGGATGGGGTAATGTCGGTCTCCACTGGGACGGGGCTAACATCCATGATAACTGGTTCGCCATCATCCTCCTCTTCTACTTCTACCTCCATAACTCTAAGGCTTTCCGGAACATTCCTTTTCCCTAGCCTTGTCTTGTGGGCATGGTGTGTCTCACTCTCAGACTGAGGCGGGATCCAAGTGGTGTCTTGATCATCAGAAGGGGGCTTGGAGAAGAAGTTGATGGACTAACCCTCCTTTTCCTTGCTGGGGATCTGCAAGACAATGGATCTTCTGAAAGAGTGGCTTGCTCTTCTTCCTCAGCAGGAAGCTCCATCCCCTGACCTGCCCCTTCTTCAGGAGGAACTGCTACTAATGGTGGTGGTTTTGGCTGTTGTTGCCCACTTATCTGAGTTTCCTGCATTGATTGGCTACTACTTTGAGGTAACGATAAGTCAATTTCCACATCACTGCTCATCAGCATTGTCTTGATTAGATTGGCTGCCTCTGCGACAGACAGGGGCTTAGGCCTAGGTTGGTGGGGTGGGTCCACTGATGTGGGGGTGCTACTCACAGCTTGCTCCCTGGACACCGCTGATGCAGGTGCAATTTTTGGTTTCCCAAAAAAGGTACTGGGCGACATACCGGTGGTGGTAAGTGGCAGTGCCTTCTTCTTCTCACTGGCAACTTTGACTTTCTTGGTACTGGTACCTTTCTTTGGGGCCATCTTGATGCTGTCAGTTTGCATGCAGTGGCACTTGTTTTAGATTCACAACAAGTTGAAGAGATGTCTGTGGTCACACATCACATGACGTCGTGCGCAGGCCATCTGTCTGGCAGTACAATGGGTGATGTTGTCTCCTCCTCTTGTGCACCGAAAAGCAAAGAAGCAATAAGAACATCAGTGAAATGTGACATTGTTGTAGTTCAATAATTACTAGTACAAACAAATATTATGATATATAATTTAGTGTGTGGTCACACTTGTTAGTGTTACCCCAGTTATTAAAAAAATAACAATACAGTGTAACTCAAACCATTTGTGAGACTTTTACAACAACAGGGGCTTTCATGGTGTACTGTATAGTCCAGTACACTCAGGAAGGATAGGAAAGAATAAGAACAACAACAAAAATACAAATGTAACGGTTTGGCATTGTGCATCACATGACGGGGAATGGATGCTGCACTCAGGGAGCTGCAGCTGACAAATGACAGTGGAATGGAACAATCCCTAGTCAATGAATACTGTTGTGCAGGTCATATAGCAGACATGGGGTTAATGTTAATGGTTCATTGATGCCAAGTCATGTTACTTTGAAACTGAAATAAAAAAAAATTAAAAAAGGAAAAAAAATGTTTTATAAATTGAAAGAAAAATGAAAATATGTCTTTTAAAAAAAAAAATTGAAAAATTGAAATATAAAAATGAGAAAAAGAAATGAAAATAAAGAAATAAATATAAATAAGTAAAAAAAATAAAAATTACCCTTGAGCGTCTAATTATTAATTTATTAAGCTGCTTATCTCATTGATCAACCACCCATGCAAGCATATGGCAAAGGGGCACACTGGCTGAATGCACCAAATGGCTGCCAGCCACATGCCAGGCCACAACAAGAAGCAATAAACCAAGGGGAACAAAGAGAAGACATGCAGGCCTATGGCAAAAGCACAATGACTGCCTTCACAAAATGGCTGCCAGTCACATGGCCAGGCCACCAGAACAAGAAGCAGGATTACTGGAAAACAATGAACACAAGCAGGCCTAAGGAGGACACAGGCTTTACGAAATGGCCCCCGCCACATGGCCCTGGTGAATCAAGACAAATGCATTGCTAGCCTACTTTCAAACACACTCATACAATGGCCAGACAAAGGAGGCATGCTTGCTAAACAACACATCTTTAATGCAACAATGCCAAAAATGAAAATCCACAGGGCTATAAAGGTTTGCAAGTTACTTACAACCACACACATCCAACAAAGGCATTTAATTAATTTAACACATAAAAAAAGTGAAATACCACAAAAAAAAGACATATTTTGTATTTTAATCCAATGCCATCCATGGCCAAAATGATGTTCAAATTAAACAGACACCACAGAAACAGTTGTTTCATGCACCCATGAGTAGCTCATGGTCTATTGGCTGGACACCCATTGGCAGACTAGGCCACATAGTGACTCAATTCAAATCAATATTGCAAATCTATTAAAAAATGGAAAAAAAATTGGTGAACTGTGCCACATTTTTGCTGAATAAAAGGAGAAAAAATTGCATGCAAAACACCAACCAGCAAGAAAACATAGCCACCAAAAAGAAGGCATGCAGGCCTATGGCAGAAGCACACTGGCTGACTTCAAATAATGGCCACCAGCCACATGGCCAGGCCACAACAAGATGCAATAATAACCCTACAAATGGAAGACAATGCAAGCCTATGGCAAAAACACACTGGCTGCCTTCACAAAATGGCTGCCAGCCACATGGCCAGGCCACCGCAAGAAGCAATAAGCCTTCAAAGGGAAGACAATGCAGGCCTATGGCAAAAGCACACTGGCTGCCTTCACAAAATGGCTGCCAGTCACATGGCCAGTCCACCGCAATGCATAGCAATAGGCCAAGAGGAGCAAAGGGAAGAGATGCAGGCCTTTGGCAAAAAAAGCACACTGACTGCCTCCACAAAATTGTCACCAGCCACATGGTCACAACAACAAGCAGGAGGCCTGGAAAACAATGAACACAAGCAGGCCTATGGATACAGACTTTACAAAATGGCCCCTGGCCACATGTGGAGCCAGAGCAAATACTGTGGTCTACTATTACAAACACACTCACACACAGGCCAGACAAAAGAGGCATGCTAAACAACACATCTCATGAAAAAAAAGTGAAATACCACAAAAAAACACATTTTGTATTTCAATCCAATGCCATCCATGCCTTAATGACGTTTTAATTCAAAAGACACCACAGAAACAGTTGTTGTTTCATGCACCCATGAGCAGCTCTGGGCCTACTGGCTGAGAAAGGCCTATTGACAGACTACTGGGCTGAGTCTGCTGGACAAGAACTGGAAGTTGGAGGCTCTGGGGCACTTCCTTCCTCTTGAAAAAAAAAGTAAAAAAAGAAAAAGGATTCCTTCCACAAAAAAGTATAGCCAAATGTCAATTTGAGGAGTTTTTTTCACTCCAAATCGCTATTTCGAGAAGGATTTGATGCTGCTCGGGGAAAGAACCTTCTCCAGTTTGCAGTCGCAGTAGATCCTGCACGATCGGGAATGCATTCTTCACAAAATCCCCGCCTGAAGTCCGCTGGTGTGCTCGAATGACGTGTTGTCGACTACAAACTCTCGCAGGACAATGCGGCTGCCTAGCAAATCTCGTGGCGCTCGCGAACGGCTCAGAAAATCTTGTCGGGGATCGCAGACACCCGGTAAGTCGCTCCCGTGTACGTGAACTCTGCGACTGGAGCGGAGTTTTACGCCCAGGGTCAGTTGTGATGCATTTTGCTTGTTTTTTGATTGTTTATTGTCCCATTTGTTTTTAGACTAATCAGGTGCTTGCTTTGAGTTATCCTTTTTCAGGACTACCCATCAATTGTGGTTTCACTGGTCTAGCTCCCAAATTATCTCTACTCAGTGACGCTTAGGTATCTAATTTTTGGTAATTCTCACTCCTGTTATTCAGGAGTGCATTCCCTGAGGCGTTGGCATATAGCCACCGCTGATGCTTCCCCTTTTATGTTGGATAACATAATTGCTGATACCTGGGCAAAATTGCCTATCAATTTCATCCATAAGTCCAGGGCAGGTTCTGCCTCGTACTCATTCTATATTTGTTTAGATACTTCTGGTATGACTGCTATTGAGGGGGTACCATGCGTTCTGGTATAAACAGCAGCGAAAACTGTACCCCAAGTGGTACATCCCTCTATCGGGGAGCTATCCCCATTGGCAAGCACAATTTCAGTATTCTGTGTCTTTCTTCTGAGCCAGTGTGTGGGAATCTGCCTCAAGCTGTGCTATTTTCTGTGCTATCCAGAATGGCATTTGCTTACGTTTAGTGGGCATTCTTCCCATAATCACGTTCAGCATTTGTGGGGAGATTTCTGTTGAACTCCCTTGTAGTTGGCCAACCTGAGTGACACTTGTAGGTTGAATTGCGAGTGTTCGCATTACGAACAGTGCAAGATTTCTGTATAGTTTTATTATTTCTTTGTGAAGTGTACGTAAGTCTGCTGCTGGCAATGTATCAATCTCTGGATGTGGTGTATAAGCAGCTAGGACCGGCCAAGTCGCTCCGTCTCTGCTGAGCAAATCGAGTCTCACTTTATCTGTGGTATGGGGGAGGGCTCCTTTAAACCAATCTATATGTTCTTGGTAAGTTAACAGGACTTCTATGTCCTTGTATGAACAGTATTCATCTGGTATTTCATCCGCAGTGTAAGAATGAAATGCATCAGAGCATGCATCTGAAGGAGGGATTTTAACCCAAGAATAGAATACCTCTGTTCTGAATGCCTTGTGTGCCTCAACCACGAAGGTAATGGTCCCACCTAATGCTGAAAGTCCAACATTTTCTAATTTTATAGAAAGTGTATTTCAGCAATTTTCCAAAATGTTTATAGCACCTTCCTGCTCAGCTTCCTCCCTACTATCACCACTACTACCACTAGCACCAGCGTTTGCGGTTTTAGACATTATGGGTGGAAGTTTATAGACAAAGAGAAAAGGTTTTGCACAATGTGGGGAACTATAATCCTTCAAGCTTGAATAAACCTACAGCCAATACATAGGGTATACCTACTCAGCTGTGGCAGATTTTCCCTCCCCATTCCAGACGTCTCTGGGTAAATGTGAGTAGGGGTCTTTGAGAAAGCACAATTGAACTGCTCAGTTGTGACTGTTAAATAAGAACCAAACCAACTTTGGGTGCCATATTGTGTAGTTCCTACAAATCTATATAGGATCTGCACATTTAGACAACATAAACTAAGGGATTGGAATCCAGACTGATTTCAGACAGCCCCAGAGGATATGTTATCTTTTAGACTAGCTAGCTCACAGTGCCACCAACAGCCCCCTCACCTTACCAAGGGGCGAATAGTTTCTGGCAACTATCGAACATGACAACCCTTGATCCTTCATGGATCATGGAAACAGTACAGTACTTTTCGTTCAGTCACTTGTGCTCACTTCTTCTCAGAGAGATATACAGAATAAACAGTGGGGACGTTTTCTATAAGCATTTATTGAACCAGCGTCATTCTAGTATAAAATACATGTGCTGCGACAACCATTAGACAGACACAGATATATATGATTGCAAGCCCCAACAGAGTAAATAAAAAGTAGAATGCTACCATGGTGCTAAAACAGTGAATATATGCAGTCATAAAGATACATAGCAATAATCAAGCGTACTCCTAAGATGCGAGCATAGCATGTATGTAGGTGTGAAGGCAAGAATCCCCCTAGGAAAGAGCCAACCCCATTACCCGATGGGAAAGAATGAAGGACCCCGTCTTGGTCTTGAGTTGGACACCCTGCAACGGATGTCAGACCACTGCGTGCTGGAGTTTCTGCGTGTAGGGACTCCAGCGTCTCGTGTCAGCATGGAAGCTTGTCTTCTAGTTGCCCAGCAAAGATGTGTTGCTTATATACCCAAACGGTACCCTCAGGGGTTCTACCTAGATATGTAATGGTACTGTGGGCCTATCGTCCAAGGATGACGATAGCAGTGACTTCTGTATAGAGTTATTATGCAGAAGATGGTAATCCTGCTGTCTGATACTAAGAATCCCCATGCATAAAAAATAAGGCTACTTTTCGAAGAAAACCACACAACATTTATCCGGCACATAACTAGGCAAAAGGTAAGCACCAGAGCTAATATGTAGAGCAAGGTAGGACAAATGTAGGTAAAAGGTTGTGCAGCTACCTAGGCCTATATTGGGGTACATTGAGTCTCATAACAAAGGCATGCATGATTAAAACCTTATGATAAAGACTTGAGGAGTAAATGCACATGTAGTAAACTCTAGTATTCCTGGAGAATGGGTCAATGGAAGATGGGACGTGGCTCACATGTACTCACTTCATGGGTTGGAGTATTTTCTAGATGAAGAGAGATAGAGTACTATTTTGACCCCGTTGAAACTGAGTCCTGTGCCTGATAAGGTGTTGCATGGTTGAATTGACTTTCCATTCCTTGCTAAAGTTTGCACCCCTTTTTGCGTCCCTTCATTGTTGGTTGTTGCTTTGCAGTTGACTCTGTTTACATTTGTCCTCTTATCTTCTTTGCAAAGTTTGTTGTGCTGTCTCTTGTCCCATTTCTTTGTGGAATCTTACCATTGAGTGTTCAGCAGTGCCAAGGGGCCTCATACGGAATCCAAGTTGTCACCCGTTAATCACTGCACCATTGTTGCTGGGACTGGCAAGTCTTTTTAGTTGTTATTTGTTTCTTGCTGCCCAGTTGGTAATATTATATGTATTGCATGCCCTCTGACTTCAAGCTGGTCAGAGCTGCCTATTACCATAACACACAGACACAGTGGTGCCATCCCTTGAAACAGATGAGATCTGAGAGAGGGGGCTCCAATACAGGACTTCTCTCACTCACTACCTTCCCTGTTTCTCCCCGGATTTCTGTTTCTGGTGATACATTCTATCTTGCCCATCATCACAGTTATTCAGGGAAGGCAGGGGCTTAGATCAGGTCCACAATACTGAAACCTGACACTAGCACTGAGTAACCCTAAATGAAGGTGTAGGAAATATTTTCCTTTAAGCAGTCCTAAATATGAA
This sequence comes from Calotriton arnoldi, assembly GCA_963921515.1. NCBI lineage: Eukaryota > Metazoa > Chordata > Amphibia > Caudata > Salamandridae > Calotriton > Calotriton arnoldi. The sequence continues at coordinate 449,544 of CAWUFW010011068.1, forward strand.
TTTCACAAATTGTGTAAAAAAAAGCATAAATTGCAAAAAATATGTCATAATGATAGCTTACTTCATGTAGACATGCATTTATGGTCTCAATGTATTTTCACTTTTTTTAAATTCCAGCATATCATATTTTTGATATTGTACTCGACAACTACGAATCTGTTGCATTGGTGCTAAAAATGGGAAATGGATGACCATGCAGTAGTCAGGTGGTGGTTATGTGTGAATACAATAACAATGTGCTGAAAGATGAACATAAGAGTATAAAACAACAAATACTGACTGTCTGCAGCATGGTTTGACATTGGTAACAGTTTCATATATTGTTGAATCAGATTGACCCCATGGGACAATCTTTTTTTTGTTTTTTGAGACATCAACATGGAAGGTGGGACAAATAAGGAAGGGGATGCCACAAAATACTATGCCACTGCCTCCAGAGAGACACAAACCACTGTCAATACTGCCTCTGAATAATTTGTGTCTTTGTGGGCGTTTGGGGAGGTGAGGTGTCTTCACCGCGATTCTTGGTTCGCTGTCCTTAAGCTAGGAGCAGTGGTCACCTTTCCTTGTAAAATTGAGTGAGTGATAAATAGCAAGTGAAGGGAGTTAAAAATATTTAGTTTTGTATTTTTTAACAATAATCTTGTGGCATGTAGTTCTTTCTGATCCAGCTTTACATGCCAAAGGCACACCTGGTTAAACTTTTCATAGAAGTTTGTGACCAGGAGGTATTTATTTATTTTATTTTATTTTTTTTATTTATTGAGTTTTATATAGCGCTGGCTAGACCCGGAGGTATCAGAGTGCTTTACATGAGGATTAAACAATGTTACAGCATTAAATCAGTTACAGTTATATTTGTTACTAGTGCATTCATGACATAGAAAAATTAAAACTGATGGAGTAAGGAGGGAAAAAGGGGGAACAGTAGAGGGGATTGGGAGAATATCAGGAGGCAGAAGAAAGGGCATGGGGTGAAGAACAGTAGGGGACATTAGAGGCAGAGGGGGGGAAAAGGAGCCTCATGGTGATCATGCCCCTTGATGCGGGGGAGGGAAGGGAACATAACGGGGAGACGAGGAAAAACAATGTCCGATGTCCGGCTGGGTAGGTGCCGACCGAGGGGGTGAATCCCAGGGCCCAACTCCTCTATAGCTACGTATGATAGCTCCACCGGGTATCAGCCAAAGGTTAAGCAGGCTCCGCGGTAAGTCCAAACAGTTGAAGATTCAGCCCAGGGGGCAACGTCATAGTTCCATTGAAAGTAGTGTCGGAGAGAGCTGGAAGTCCAAAGGGAGGAGAACAGCAGTGGAGAAAATGATGAGACCTATGTCCGAAGTCCGGCTGGGTAGGTGACGGCTCTAGCCGTGAGCCGGAGCCAATCTCCCCTATAGCTGTCGATGCAGCTCCACCGGGAATCGGCCATGATGCTCGGGCTCCGCCGGGATAGAATGAAGATCATGAAGTGTCCAAAGGTCTCGAGTCGGAAACGGGAGAATGGAGATGACAAGGATGGTAGGATAGGATATGGAGCTTGACTGCCATAAAACGAATTTTGTTGCGCGCACGATGCAGCGCTCACAACGAAATCCGTTTTATTTATTTAAATGTTCACTTACCTGTATTCGGCCTTAATCCGTAGTTTCCTACCCCCCACCCTGCCCGTCCCCCGCCCCACGTCACCGCCCGACCGGCACTCCTACCATGGGCCGTGCCTGGGGAGGGATACTATAATAGATAACTGGTGTTTGGGGGCACAGCGCTTTGGGGTACTCATAGGAGTATATTGAGTGAGACACTGTAATGGGGTTTCTGTGGAATGGGGAAGTGAAAGCAGGAGACAGTTAAGTAGTGCATCTGGGTAATTCACAGGAAGAGTTCACTCTGCTGCTTGTGAATACAAAAACTCACTTTTTCATACTATTCACCCAACAGAGTAGGTTTTGGGCTTTGATGTTTATTGATCCCATGTCATGAGTGGCCACTACAACCACACTGACATTTTAGTCATCTGTACAATGCATATTGGGAATGGTAGTTTTGAATTCTAACATGCTAAGCAGAGGTTAAAGCGGACAAGGGTCTGTCTCTACTGGGCCGTCATATCTGTACATTACAGTGCTGTCTCAGCAAAAGAGATCTCGAAGCCAAAAAACATATTTGTGTGACTGGCTTGGAGGCTGTACCTGACTAAAGTCATTGTGGAGGGGGTTGGGGACGGAAATAGTATTAGGTGGAGGATGAAAAGTAGGAAAATAAGGGCCAAGACGTGGACCACTAGAAGGGATAGGATGATCTGAACCATGAGGATCAGGACGAGAAGAACCAGGTAGACCTAATCTCACTGGCAACAGAAGGCCCTGGACCATACCGACAAGGAGGGCTATAAGGGTCTCTGCACAGAGAACAAGCCCAGAGTGATAGGACAGCCAGAGCTAGGAGTGGCAGACCCAAGCAGACAGACCAAAGAGGACCAGTACCAGGAGCCCAATGGAAATAAGGACCAGAGACAGACGGGCCAAGACCACAGATATCAGATCAAGGAGGACCAAAGGGCTAGAAGCAAAAGGACCAGGGCTAGAAAGACCACAACCAAAAAAGACTAGGGCAAGCAGGACCTGGAGACCCTAGGTCTGAATGACCAGAGGATTACAGAGGATGAGGAAGTCTAGGTCCAGTGGGACTAGGATCAGAAGTTCTAGGAATGTCAGACTCAGGGGGATCCTGGAGACCAGGATGACTAGTAGGAGTAGGATGAGGCAGGAGGACTGGAGACTAGGAGGGTGCGGGAACCCAAGGTCAGTGTACCTAGCCCCAGAAGACCTGATGCATGAGGGCCAGACAATGGAGTAACCGAACTCAGAGCAGGACTACATGGATCATGGTGATCAGGATCAGGATTAGACACAGCAAACAAGGTGACTAGATAAACCAGAGGAGCAGGTCTAGGAGGACTGATGGACCAGAATTAGGGTGAGGAGGATGAAAAGGTGCAGGACCAGCAGCCTGTGAAACAGAAGACCCGGGATCCAAACAACTAGGGGCAGGAGTACATGGGAATAATGACCAGTCAAACCAGGACCATGAAGTACAGGGCCAGGAAGTTCTTACACTAGCATGAACCGGAGGTTAAGGAACATCAGAACTAGGAAAGGCTAGGCTGATCTATGACAGGACAAGTTATCACAGAGCTATGCAGGGCAAGGAGCAGGAGGACAAGGGCCAGGAGGATCAGGACCAGATTGAAGAGGACTGCGAAGACCAGAACCTGAAGGTCAATAGTAAGTATGTCCAGGATACTAGGAAAAGCAGGAACACGATTAGGAAGACCAAGGGGGGTAGTCCAAAGGAAGCCCAGAAGGATCATGACCAGGAGACCGGAAACTGGGCTAAGAGGGTCATGAAGATCATGACCTAGGGGACCAGGGCTCTGATTACCAAGTGGGACCGAGCAATCATTACAAGTAGCAGGACCAAGGTGAAGAGGATATGAAGTAAGAAGGTCATCCAACATCTGGAAGGCTAAGTGGAATGGACAGTGGTAGACTCAAAGACCAGGACCAAAATGAACAGGCTCAGGACAACCTGAAAAAGGAGAGCCTGGTTTAAGAGGATCTGGATCAATGGCTGCAGTACAAGTAGGACTAAATGGACCAGGAACAGATCCAGGCAGACAAAGACTAAGCATGCCAGGACACAAGAAAAAGGCTGCACCATGACCTGCGGTATCAGGGCTAAGAGGTTGATGGTGAGAAGAACCAGTACAAGCTGACTAGGACCAAGAGGACTACAAAGGAATAAGGCCCGACGGGCCCAGACTGGGTGAACCAGGAAGGGCCATGATGGCCAAAAGGCAAAGTTTATTATAACAAGCACAATGAGACAAAAGGACCAGAATGACCAGGACCAAGGAAACCAAGTGTAAGATAGCAGGTGGGCCAATTCCAAGAGAACCAGGTCCACAAGGACCCAAACTATAAGGAACAAGAACATGAGGATCAGGAACCATGAGCACAGAATTTCGAGATGGACAAGGTCTATGAAAAACAAGAATTACATAACCTTGGTGAGGAGTGCCAGGTAGCTGAGACCAGGAACACAGGCAGCCAGAGTCAGAAGGAAAAGTTCTGAAAGAACCAGGAAATGAATGACTAAGGAGGCCAAGAAGATCAGCTCAAAGAGTTTCAGGACTTGAGTGCCAGGACCAGGAGGACCAGGGTGAGGAGGAAAAGAAGGATCAGGACCAGGGATTTCAAGACAAGGATGATCACAGCTTAGAGGTCCATGCCACAGGGCTAGGAACAGGGTGGCCAGGAAGTTGAGCAACAGGAGGACCATGAAGAGTTTGTGGAGCAGCATGAGGACAAGCAGCAGGAAGACCAAGACCAACAGGATCTGACCAGATCCAGGAAGACAGGATTGAGGCTAATAGGACCAGGGGCCAGAATAAGAAAGGAAGATGAGGAGTTCAGTACCAAGAACACCCGGGGGACCACAGCTAGGTGGACTAGGACCAAAGCAAGGAGGATTAGAAGGATCAGCACCAATACGACTAGGAACAGGCCTAGAGTTGAACCATGACCATAGGACCAGTGCCTAGAGTACCAAGTGTAGCAGAAAGACCAGGACCTGGGGGTAGCAGGACCAGCGTGAGGAAGATCAGGGGGAGCAGAACAGCCAGAGCTAGGACGACTGAGGGGACTGGATCTGGATGTCCATGAGGACCAGGACCAAAATTATGAGGCTCAGAAGAACTCAAACAAACAAACCAGGACCAAGAGGGCCCAGACCGATGGGTGCAGTGCCAGAAGAACAAGAACAAGACGCAGGAGCAGGAGGACAAGGATGATCCAAAGCAGGAAGACAAGAGCTAAGAGGCTAAGGCCTAAGAGGGCCAGGACACAAGAGGCCAGGTAGACCGAGGGAACCAGCAAGATCAGGAACTACTGTACTGGGAGTCAGATGAGCAGGGGGAGAAGTATCAGAAGGACCAGGTTAAAAGGATGAGAATCAAGAGGATCAAGAAAGAAAAGAAAGAGCTAGGAGAAGGAGGCCTAAAGGAAAAGGATGGCCATCAGGACCAGAACTAGGAGGATTAAGCTTGCAAAGACCCAAACAATGAGGACAGAAACACAAGGATCAGGTATAGTAGGCACTAAACCAGGAAGAGAACTCGGACTGTGAGGGCCCAAATTGGAAAACCACAGATAGGCAAACCAGACTGAAAGTGAGGAAAACCAGGAGAACAGAACCTGATAAATAAAGAGGAGAACAAGAGCTAAGAGGACTAGGGCAATGAGGACCAGGGCAATGAAGAACAGTTGGGCCACAACCAAGGGGAAAAGGAAGCTCAGCTCACAGACACCCAGAGTATCAGGACCTGGCATACCAAGCTAAGTAAGACCAGGATGTGGCAGAAAAAAGGACCAGGAAAAAGAAGGCAAGGATGACAGGAGCCATATTAAGCTGGGTGGCAAATTAGTCCAAGATGGCAACGAGCAGGAGGACCAGGGTATCATGACATGTTGGATGAGCACCCGATGAACTAGTCAGGTCAGGTGTAGGTGGACTAGGGCCATTAAGACCAGGGACCAGATGGGGAAAATTTTGAGGACTAGAAGGATCATACTTAGCAGGCACAGGACTAGGAAGACCAGAGAGATCAGAACCAAAGAACCAGGATCTGAAGTTCCAAGTGGAGCAGGAGGGCTAGGTACAGGGGTATTAGGACCAGACTGGTGAGGATCAGTGGAACCAGGACAACCAGAGCCAAGAGGAGTAATGAGACTATACCAGGACCAAAATGAACAGGCTTAGCCTGAGAGGACCTAATAAGAAGGACCAGGACCAGTGGAGGATTACCAGTTGGGCCATAAGGACAAGGACCAAAGCAAGGAGAATAAGGATGAATCCAACCAGGAAAACTAGGAGTGTCAGCCCTAGGAGAACCAGGACAACAGTGCTAGGTGGATAAGGACCCAGCAGACCAGCAGGATCAGGAAAAGGATCAGAAGTACCAGGATCAGGAGGCCCAGGAAGGGATAATACAAGGATGAGTCAGGAGCAGGGCCAGGAAGGCCAGTGTCAGGAAGGACTGACTACAACCAGGACCCCCAGATTCAGAAAACCAATACCAGTGTGACCATATTTAGTTGAACCAGGGCCATGATGAGGATCTGTTGCAGGGATTCTGCCCAAGAACAGAACTATGCGCAAGATTATTGGACCTTGGTGTATAGTGACTGAGTCATCCTATCACCTTAGTACCCATGAGCCCAGGACCGACTAGCTATAGCGTCTCACTTGCTCTCCTACTCACTCACAGATAAGCAAGTGATCAGACACCCCAGATCACAACACTCCCAGAACTCTCAGGAATCGAGGTAACAAGACACACCCTTTCGCTTGCACTCTCGTACTTGTCCCCAATAATATCTGACGGAGACAAGAAACAGTTTAAAATATTTATTTTAACTAACGTGCCCTAGCATGCAGTATACATGCCACAACAAGCAGGAAAATGCATAGTACAAATACAGTCAGCATAGCAGCTATTCCATATATCATGAAGGGAGATATCATCATGAAAAGACAATTGAGAAAAGACTAGATAGTCTAACCTCCCTCCCGTTGCTAAGAAAAAGTATTTTTATATTTTAAAAGATCTCTGGGCTTTGTCAGCCGACCCCATTCCTTAGCCTATAGATGGTAGATCTACATCATAAGTGCTTTCTCGCTCTTCTCCCGGAATGGTCCCTCTCCAAGTGTGTGCTACCTATTCGAGTATTCTACTAAAACCAAAGTACTTTTGTCCAAACAACAGCTGCATCGGTATGTTTTGTCTAAGGGCTAAGGCCTGGCCAGAACAAAATAACAAGGGGAATTGTTGTTCAACCTTGCACATAATGTTCAGTCAAAATTCCAGGAACATTCAGAGAGTGGACACAGCGATGAGTTCTCATGTGAAAACAGCCATAGAAAATATAGCAAAAAATTAAAGACGTGCAGTAACGTGCACAAAGCAGCAGGCAGGCTGCAGTGTGCTCATGCTAACTTAGTGAAGAGGACGCTGTCCCTATGAGCCAAATGACACCCTCCCCTTGGCCAGGTCGTTAGCACTATGTGAAAAAAAATCAGAGATAAGCAGAGGCAAAGCGTCTCAGTGGTATCCTAATTAGGATGTTCGTGAAGTTAAAAAAATGTTGGTACATTTATTAAAAAAAGCCAATTGGGTATCCAAGAACATATCCATTCATAGCAAATCTTCAGTTTCAGAAATATTGCAGGAAAAGCGGAATGCCATAAACTCCAGTATGTTGTCTGAACCTTCCATAGTAAACCTGCGTTAACTTTGATGAAACTCTGATCTATGAGGCGCTCCGCACGAGGAAAGGTACTCAAGTCTGCCGTTGGTCCAAGCAGAGGATCGCACACCAGGTGCATATCTATGGAACATTCCTGGTCATGGGCCTTCAACGCACCCATTAACAGTTCGTAATCCAGGTCAGCGTGGGTTGTATTGGAGAGGCAGACATCCAGGGCCCATTGAAAAGGGCACCGGAGACAGTGGAACACAGGTTGCACGCAGGTGAAGTAGGCATAACGGAATGTCAGCCAGTAGCCGATGTCAAGAGCTGTCACTGGCAATGCACCAAAACGTTGGCGCATCCGCTCATGATACTGCTGCAACTGGACCAGGTTTGGCATCTCCACAGATTGAGCAGCCATTGCAGAGCAGCAACAGAAGTACCAGTACACCACAAATGAGTAGGAGCACCAGGGGAAACCCTCCGAAGGCACTGGAAAAAATAGAATGGATAATGCTGGGATGATTCCAAAAATAGTCCGAAAGGAGGTGACAAGGCCGGAGCCCACAAGTTTAAAAAAGTGGTCTAGGCCCTCAGTATCGGATGCATTAAATATTTGGTGCCAGATGTACAACCTGCCAAATAGCGCCTCGCAAATTGCGTCGCATTTGCGACTCGCAATTTGCGACTCGCAATTTGCGAGGCGCTATTTGGCATGTTCAACAGTGTATTTAACACTGTTTGCGATTCCCAATGGGGTCGCAAATTGCGAGGCTCATGAATATTAATGAGCCTCTTGCAATTTGCGAGCCCATTGGGAATGACCAGCCCTCCCAGGGATGGTGGCCTTCTGGGCTCAGCAGACCACCATGTCTGGGACTGCTTTTAAATAAAGCAGTTTTTGTTTTATTAAATGCAGCCCGTTTTCCTTAAAGTAAAACGGGATGTATTTAAAAAAAAAAATGAAACGTTTTTGTTTTATTTTTTAAGGGCAGGCAGTGGTCCCTTGAACTACTGCCTGCCCTTAAAAAATAATATTGCATGCATTTGCAAAGGGGAAGGGGTCCCCTGGGGACCCCTTCCCATTTGCGAATGCATTACCACCTACTTGAAGTAGGTGGTAATTTGCGAGTGTTTTGCGACCGCAATTGCAGTCGCAAATCATTGGCACATAGCTTTGCGGTCGCTATTAGGAAGGGAACGCCCCTTCCTAAAAGCGAGTCGCAAAACAGTATTTTGCAAGTCGCAATTTATTTGCAAAATACTGTTTGTACATCGGCCCATGCTTTTTAGCATGCGCAAATGGGTCTAAGACCCGTTTGCTAAAAAGCGTCATACATCTGGCCCTTGGTGAATTAATTCTCCAAAATGGAGTGGGAGATTCGTATTTAGCAGTGAGTGAATCTCACTTGGGGTTCTCGCCACCTGCAATTCAAAGGTCTCACGAGCTGATGTGAGAGCCACTTCTTGTTGAAACAATAGTGCTTTGAGTCTGCTTAGCTTATTGAAATCCGTTTTTAAAGTTGGAATGGAAGGCCAAAGCAAACTATCTACAATCCCATGCGGGGGTGGAAACAGGACATTTCTGCAACATGTAACAAGTTGGGAAACTGTTACTATATACTGGATGCCTGCCCGTAAGCCGCAGCAGTCATGGTTATTTAAAATAAAATAACTTCCGTTAGAAAGCAAAGTTAGGGCAGGAATAATGGCTGGGACAGGGGAACCTTTTAAAAAACATGCCAGATTAGGGGCTGAAACATTGAAGGCTCCGTGAAGTTTAACTTGTTTACAGACTAGGAAATGTCCTACTGTGGAATCGCAATCCTCCACTGTAAGAAAAACTTCCTTATGCGCTCCTTGACAACTAAATGTGAAAGGCAAGGCTCAAATATTCCAACCGGAAAATGTTTCATGCAAGCTGTAAACTGAAAAAGTGAGATAGGCAGTGAAATAACCCCAGGTATTAACCATATAGCTGAAAATGGTACCTGTTGTAATTGTTCAATATGTAACAATGTGTATCTTGCGTCTTTCATTGACATTAATTTCTGTTTATCAGTCAAATTAAATGGCAAAAACAATGCGGAAGCATTGAGGTAATCCCATGGCACTTTTCCACTTTTGAGTGTCTGTAAGGTCCAAGCAAATTGCATAACAGAACGTAACTGATTTTGACCATGATACAAAACAGAGACTTTATTTTGAACAATGTCAATGACTGAGGATACAATGTTATCCAAAGTATACATATGGTAAGACAGTGTATTAATGCTATTATTGACTACTGCAAGTGCTTTTTCTAAATTAACTTGGTCAATTTGGGGTAGGCGCACTGCAGCTTCCATTTGCGATAGCTTCCAAAATTCATTGTATGCTGCATAAACAAATCGTTTTGCTCGAGGGGACTTTGGACCTAAAAGAAAATCAGCAAAATAAATGTCACCCGACAAGAGAAAAAAGTGTTGTTTCACAGATGACAATGTGGAATGTTCCAACCATTGCTGACACAATTTACCCACTGAATATGTGGTAACCGTATGGGAATGTGGGAAACGGGGATCAGGTCTACTTTGAGTAAACCCTTGTCTGGTATTTAAAAAGCATGATTGACATGCATTTGAGCTCGTTAGCCACAATAAGCATCCCAAGGGGTCAATAGTGGAAGAGTTAAGTGTACTATTCTGAAACATGACAGATAAGTCCTCAATTTTATAGTTGGTATGTGCTTGCCATGTTTCATACGTAGCCAATACTGGAACGGAGGGTCTATTCAGATTTTTGGCCGTGGCTAAGCCAAAACATGTAGTCTGTTTTTCCGTCTCATTTAAAAATATGAGCTGAGACGGTATCAGACATGTGCAATGCAATGGCTCAGTGCCCTGCACCTGCCAATTTTAGGTACACCAAATGAATTTTAAATTGACCGTGTCCTTCCAGTAATCATAACCTTTCACGGACGAAACAGTTATGAAGGACAAGGAGTAAACCAATTTAGTATGGGTTAACATAAATTTGATTCAGGTGAGTATGTTCAATTTATAAAAATAGGACGCAAGGTCAGAAAGATTGTAACCAGTAAAATACACAAATTTACTCTGTTGGGTTTGTGAGCTCCCCGGTAATGGGGTTAGGCAATGTTCCCACTGGGTATAATTAAAAAATGGTCTTTGAGAATTAGTTTTGGGCAAAAAGTGATGGCCATAATGTTGGAAACAAAATAAATCAGCATAATTTGCAGAACTCAAATACAAATCTTCAATGTCAAAAGCAGTATAATATTTCAAATCCGAGAACAATGAATGAACAGCGTGAACATCCCAGTCATCAGAGTGTATACCCCGCAAAACCACATCTCCTAATGAAACGCAGAAATCGTATGGAATGTTCAAAGTTTCGGTCGGGCCATGGATATCGATGGTACCTTATCCCAAACAATGCCTTCCACAACTGGGAACGCTGAAATATTAAACTAGGGCTTGATCTCATTTCATTTTATGAGCTGAGGTGTGAGGGGCCATAACTCCGTCAACCAAGTTCACACAGAGCGTTCAGGTAGGTAATGGCCATTAATCAAAAGGAAAAACACAGTCACAAACCCAATCCACATGAAGAGGAACACCATCGTCAGCACCATCCAGACATAAGTCCAGGGCAGGACTAGGTAAGTCTCTTTGAACCAGGAGATGAAAAAGACTGGTACGTGTAGGGGGCTCAGCCACATATGAGAATAACGATGATGAATCAGAAGAAAAGCTATTATTGTCTATGCAGTAACCACTGGACCCCAGCTGAAACAACGAGGGTTGTTCTTCATTTGAAGGGGAATGAATTGTACTTTCAGGAATGTCAATTATAACTTCAACTGGAGGAGAAGAATACTCAGTATCCACTGTTGTTGATGTAGTTGGTAAAACAGGCAACAAATCAATTGAAGACTCCATCTCCCCCTCCATTAGTTGGGCACTAGTCGAAGAAACAGAAGCCATTGGATTCAATGAAAGCTCTCGGCATGGTATGCCTGGAGGAATACTATTCAGTATCGTCCATATGGTGTAACTTGACATGTTCGATAGAAATGTAACAATTCTCCTAACGACCAGGTAGTGGAGGCAGGATAAAGTATGGGTGCCTTTTAAACCAAGGACTCTGACCAGTGCACGGTATGATGGACCAAATTCTTTTTTGTTCTCCACCTTTTCTCGGACCAGATCTCCAACTTTAGGAAGTCAGCCAAAAACCAGAATTAGCACCGCTGCATCCATGGAAGAGGGCAAGTGGGCTTTCGCTTGAGAATTACAAGTCTTTTGTAGATCCTGTAACATAGCACAATGGTTATCTATGTCAAAGGTTGCAGCAGCCGCCACAACGTGTAGACCATCTAGAAAAAACATTTTAATGCCAAAGAGAATTTCGTATTTGGTCCGCCCACCCAGAGATCTTCTTGGGAGATTGTTAAGTGCACGTTGAACTCCATATAGATGAGTCAACCAGCTCCGACCAGTACCTAATACCCTCGCAGTTAAAGATTGCTTTAAGTCACGGTTCATCAGCTCCACAACGGAATTGCCCTCAGGCCGATATGGAGACGAGAATTGCACCTGCACCCCCAGAGACTTCATTGCATCACTGTTAGCCTTAGAGGCAAAAGCTGGACCTTGGTCTGAATGGAAGGTGCGACAGGCAAATGTCCCGACACAGGGCCTGATTCACAGAACTAACTTACGTCAAAAACGTAAAGTTAGTACTTTTTGGTATTCACAGAATACACTTACTCATTTTGGTATTCACAGAATGAACTTACTCATTTTGGTATTCACAGAATGAACTTACTCATCCTAACTTTATGTCCGCACTCGGGCCGGACACTCCGGGCCGGAGGCGGAGATTCTGGGCCGGAGGCGGAGACTCCGGCCTAATGGCGGACTCTCCGCCTCCGGATCGGAATCTCCGCTACGGGGCCGGAATATCCGCTCCCGGGCCGGAATATCCGCATTCTGCCTGTTTGAGCATTACCTTAATGCTAAACACCTGTCCAAGTCTCTACCATCCCCCATGATGCATCAGCTGACACACTGCAGCCAATCCCAGCCATGCAGCACATATGAAAGCAGAGCAGACACACAGAAACACTTTCAACATGTCGCTGAATGTATTTGTTGCTCTGCCCCTTGCCATGCGGCAAGAAGAATTGAGGAGGAGGAGGAGGAGAAGAGAGAGGATCTTCAGACAGAGGATCAACATATTTGGGATGTCCACCCAAGATGTAAGGGCCAGATACCGCTTCCCTCCAGAAGTCATCTTGGAGATGGTATGTGAGTGGGAGGAGGAACTTGACTCTGCTACCTGCTGCTCCCATGCCATTCCAGCCTATCTGAAGGTCCTTTCTGCTCTCCATTTTTTTGCGACGGGGTCATTCCAAAGGGTCACCAGTGATGTCGTGGGCATCTCCCAGGCTAGCCAGTCGCGGTGCTTGCATAAGGTACTGAGCTGCATCAATTCTAGAGCCCACCTTCACATAGGAATGCCCCATACACTGGCCAGCAGACAAAGGGCAGCTAGGGACTTTTTTCCCATCTCTGGCTTCCCATGTGTGCTGTGTGCAATTGACTGTACCCATGTGGCCCTTCAGCCACCCCGCCGCATTGCACACATATACTGCAACAGACACCGATGGTATTCCATCAATGTGCAGGCTGTCTGTGATGCCAGTGGGAGATTCATAGATGTGCATGCAGCGTTTCCAGGCAGTACCCATGACAGCTTCGTATTCCGCATGTCACCTCTTGCCCGGCGTATGGCTGCGGGAGAATTTGGCAACATGTGGTTACTGGGTAAGTACCAAGCACTGAAAAGAGTGATGTGTGCTTATGAAAGGGCTAATTTACATGCCCCTTGCACTGCCGGTACGTCACTTTCTCACATATGAAAAGTGACGCACTGGTGGCGCAAGGGGCCTGTCAAGCAGCCCAGTAATGAATGAATTCCACCTTATATCAACAACCATACTACAATAAGAAACACCAAGACACATACACGGTCACAACAGACACTGCATGTACTGAGTAAAGATCATGTTCTGTTCAAATTTTAGATGGAAATGTAACCTATTGCCCTATCTTCCCTCCTCAGGCGATGCTGGGTATGCACTCTCCCCTCAACTCCTTACACCATACAGACATCCAACCACTGTACCTCAGCGTAGGTACAATCGGGCACACATACGGACTCGAGCCATCATAGAGCGCACTTTTGGCCTGTTGAAGTCGCGTTTCCGATGTCTCAGCTGTACAGGGGGTGTGCTGACGTACTCCCCTGAAGTTGTGTGCAAGATCATTATGGCCTGTTGTGTCTTGCACAATATCGCTTTAACGCATGGCTTACACATACCTCTTGAACCTCGGCTAGCTCTGTATCCGGGCAACCAGGCCATTGCACATAACCGAGGTCAGGGTATGCAAGTCCGTGATCAGCTGGTTGCCACGTATTTCACGTGAGCAACCTGTTGGGTCATGGACAAAATGTGGTTTGCTGTCTGTTGTCAATGATGAAAAATTGATATTTACGACTCTGTCCAAAAACTCCATCCTGAGACTACTTTGCAAACCACACTAACTGTATGTCAACCACAACTGTTGACATGAGTCAAAATATTGACCGTGCATCAGGTCATGTGCCAATGTCAGCAATCAGTGTAGTGGATTTCCCAAGGATTTCATTGAATCTGAGGATGAGATGTACATGTTCTGAGAGACCCTCCCGTACCTTTTGACAATGGGTGTCTGTGGCTAACAATTGCATAACTGTAGCATTTTTGATATTTGGCCCCAAATGAGTTACATACACCAATAATGTTGGGCCCACTACGTGAGTGATGATGTTGTGGCTGAATCTGCCACTATGTGTCTGGGATGCACAGCACTGCTAACCCCTAATACACTGTAACACAACAGCCAACTCTTGTGTTGATCACTAAATATGGACTACATGTACCACAATGCAATGCAGTTGAAAAGTAAACTGGGGGGTGATGTTGTGCCAGCCTCCCCCCCCCTTGTCCCAGCCCAAATCGCATAACATGGTCTGTTCCTCCTTTTGTTTCATGTCTATGAATTTATTTTACACTGTCATTTTAGGTTTCTCTGCTACAGAATAACAGGATGGCAGTGGATTTGTTCTGTGATTGTGGATGAATCAGAATGAACACAAAATGGCTGACAACTACTTCCTGTGATGTATTTCCTGTCTCCCACTGCCTGTCTGTCACTTCTTGTATGAAAAAATGGGTTCCTGGTCGATTTCGCCCATTCCGGCACAGTAGCGTACTCTGCGCATGCGCGGAGTACGTTCCGCATGCGTAGCGTACTCCGCGCATGCGCAGAGTACTCTCCGTATGCGGAACGTACTCCGCGCATGTGCAGAGTACTCTCCGTATGCGGAAAGTACGTTTTCAGGCCGTAAACTCCGAAATGTAACCGGAACCCATAATTTCAGACAGGAAATGACATCCAGGAAGTGGGAAGCAGGAAATACATCACAGGAAGTTGTTCACAGCCATTTTGTGTTCATTCTGAGTCATCCTCTCTCACACATCAGATCCTCTGACATCCAGCTGCTCACATCAACCTTATTTCCCCCAAAATGGCTGAGGGTTATGAAGAGAAAGCACCCCCTTTCAGTGAAAGGGAATTAGACATCCTAGCTGAGGGGGTGATACTGAAATATCCTCAGCTATATGGGGGGCCAGAGGAACAGCTGAGCAATGCAGCGCGTGCCAGATTATGGGCCAGAATTGGTGAGCGCTGCAGTACAGTGGGCGTTCACACCAGGAACGCGAGGGCATGCCGCAAGCGCTGGAAGGACCTGAAACGCTGGGCCCGGATCAAGGCTGAAGAGCTACTGGGCCAGTCTTCCCAGCACCATGTGCATCGTCCTCGCCTCTCGCCACTGTACAGGAGGGTCCTGCGTGCAGCTCTTCTGACCCTCCATGCTCAGCTGGAGGAGCAAGAGCAGCAGAGCCCTGGTAAGTGCATTAAAGGCAAAATGTGTCTTGAAGTATGATGCGAGTGCAGACAGAGCTGTACCATTCTGTGTCCCATGCCTCCAGTCACCTATTCTGTGGCTATGCAGCAGTCATCATGAAGCAAAAAGCTCACTTTTGCACATTATCTGTACAGGGCAGAGTGCATTCTGGGAGTCGTAGTGTCATCATGAAAACTGGGGATTTGTGACACACAGTTGCATTACTAATGGAATATGCACTGCCAGGACCACTAACAGTGAACCAAGGGAATCATAACTGATGTGTGCATTGGATGAGGAATGGTACAGACACTGTTCAGTGTGTGTATGTGAGGCCAATGGGAATTGGATGCTGTGACTTACATTGCTTTCGGAGAGTTTGGGTTCTGATTGAGACAGATCATCATGTGCCATGGAGTCAAGACAGACTTTGAGACCCTTGCCACACTCATAAGTGTTTCAAATGTTGCCAAGTGTGTCCACAGACACACGTCTTACCCCCAGTAGCTTGTATGCCATTTTTCATGTACAGGTAGCTGTAACAACGAGCCACTACTGTACACCAGTGCACACCACTACCTGCTCAGCCTCCAAAGCCAATATGTGGCACTGGATTGTCAGCTTTTGTGAGAGGATATCAAAAGCTGAGACTCACAACTTAGCAAACCTAATTGGCCAGACCCTATATGGATGTGTTACCCCCATTCTGCCTTTGTGTTGTCCCATCCAATGCTACACAGCAGATAACATTTGTCCAGACGTGAAAGTGCAGACACTCCATATCACAGGCCCTTTCCAATTTCATCTGGAATCTCTCTGATCTCCTTTTGTGGACTGGGTTGTGGAACCTGCCCATGTAGCAGTGACAGGACACACAGGTCACAAGAATGCCATAGCTGAGAGTTGGCAGTACAGACGTGCAAACCAACAATAAACTTGTGAGATGTCCATGTCAGACTCAAATCAGGAGGTGACATTGAACATGCACGTAATTTAAGCTCATAAACACTGACAACTCTATAGTGTGATCAGAGGAGAACAAAGTCTGACCTTAGCTCATCTTGAGATGTGTCTTTTCCTGACGTGTACACCAACTACATAATCATTTGTCTCACATTTCAGTAGACTCCGCTGGCCAAGAGGACCGGGTTCGGAGCAGGACATCTGTGGTGCGCCGGTGGCTATGACCTCTTTCCAGTACTGAGGAAGAGGACGATGAGGCGGAACCCTCAACATCAGGAGGCATGGGGATTGCGCCCACCCGGACTGACCAGGATGACAACTCTGGTGCTACAGACCGGGTGGAGGCTGAGGACATTGAAGGGGGGTGTGATGAACTGGACACCTCTGGCCAGGGGGAGGTGGAGAGCCACTCTCCCACGGACCATTCACCTAGGAGTATTGCCGAGGTGTCCCTGGGGCAGGCCACTAATCAACCTGGGCCTGCCTTCAGCCCCTCCCTAACTCCAGAGGCCCCCATTCCATCGGGGCCTCCAGCTGCAACCCCTGCAATCTGTCCCCCTCATCGTAGCTGCCAGGTCGACTCCGACATTGGCTCCGAACCTGAGGCACCACACCCCCCACGTGCAACCCAAAACCCTCCCTGTGTTGTTCCGTCTGTGGCTGTACCAGATGACTTGATGTGGGCATGTGAGGGTCAGCCAGACATGTCCTCTCGCATCTTGCTGCAATTGTTTCTAGAAGTGCACATGATGCGAGAGGACATGTTAAGAGCTCTGGCCACCCTCACTGCCAGTTTCAATTCCCTGAGTGCAGCCATGTCGTCTGTTGTGTCCCAACTTCCCTCCCACACCACCGTCAATGTCTCCCCCTGTCCGTTGCCCCACACTCTTCCCCCCCTACTCCTCGTGTGTCCCGAACCCGTGTGGTGCCTGTCCATGCACCGGCCAGCCAGGAGCATGCATGGGACCCAGAGGATCTGGACATTGTGGTCCTAGAGGATGACCCGAAGGACACTTGAACAGTTGGACAGATTTTTCTTTGTGGACAATGATTTACTTTTCCCCTTGTAAATAGACTGGTTTCACTGACGCTCCCTGTCGTGTTATATTTATGCTGCCCCACCCCAATCCAAGATCCCTTCTCCTTCTGCAGTAAGGACATCAATTTGTTTTCCATTCTCCCTTCCAGACGGACTGTTGTTGTTTTTCTAACCCCACATATTTTTTACATAAAAACTTATTTTAATTCATACTTTCCCTATCTTGTTTGGCTTCATTGTGAATGTCTTGTACAAAATATACCCATGTATTTTGGTAGTCATCTGCTCCAGCACATGACGGCTTGCTGCAATGACGAGTTTACACTTGTACATGTGTCACACACACACATACATCCTCTCATCTCTACGCCAACTAACTTGGTGATCATTAGCCTATCAGGACATGATACGCCACAGAATTTTGACTTGGGAACAGATTTATTTTTTAGTGACACATATTCACACTGGTCAAAACAGTTCCTGGGATGTGATCACTGGGGATCGTGCTTGTGACTTCGCAATTTTGGAGGTGATGACCGCTGTGAGGGATTAAGTCTGGGTTGACGGCGAGGTGCAGGTTGGTCTTGTGCATGTGCCTGTACAGGGTGAAGTTCATGTGCAGGGGCGGATTGTGTCTGTACACTTGGTGTATGTGCATGGACAGGGGGATGTTGTGCAGGTGGTGTTAGTGCCTGTTCAGGGGGTGGGGGTGGATGTGCAGGTGGGGGAGTGCCTGGATGGGGGCGGTGATGGGTGTGTATCCTTGCTGTGGTCCTGTGTAGTTTGTGGTACAGGTGTGTGGGTGTGATGTGCTGTAGGCAGATGTGATAGCTCCCCTCCCAGCGTTGACCGTGAAGGGAGACTTTGGATCACTTTCATCATGCCGTCCATCATCTTCATGGCCAAGGCATGGTGTCTTAAACTCTCTTCCCTTTGGAAAGATATCATGTCTCTGATATTCTTGGACATGTCTTGCCAAGTTCTATCCAACCTATCCAAAACATGGGTCTGTCTGTCCACCACCTGAGGGAATTGGCGCAGGGCCTCAGACATGTCTGACAGGGTGGCCCCTATGGCACGAATGTCCTGCCTCACATCTGTCTGCTGTTTGAAGAAGTCCTGCTCCCACTGGCCACCATGGCCATGTGCAGGCCCTCTCTGCAGGGGTCGGCCATGGATGAGACCGCCAGGTCCAACAGCAGGGGGGGTGTTGGCATGTGGAAGCCTGTGGACAGGAGAATGGTGCCCAGGGGATACCTGCACCACAACAGGGTTGGTACTTCCCTCAGATGGTGAAGTTGATGCCTGGGATACACTGTACGGGGAGGAGTGTGTAGGGGAACCACCATGTCTGTCCCGGATGTGAGGGCTGTGAGGGAGTGAGGTCTGTGTTGGTGTGTGGGTGAGCTGTGGCTGGTTATCTCTATGCTGTGGACAGGCAATCTTTTTCATTGGAGGAGGCTGACACACTTTGCTGGGCGGAGTTGTGTGAGGCCTTGATAAATGTGGGCGATGTTGGAAAATTACTGTCCATGGCATCAGATTCTTCATCCTCTGAGGGGATGAACAGACAGTCACTATCGTCCGATACTTCATCCTCCCCAGGTACTTCCTCCTCCTACTCCTCTTGCACAGTACTTGCAGCTGACATCACTGCCTGTAGGAGCAGGGGATTTTCACTTCTGATTGCCCGCCGCCCAACACTGGTGGAAGGTCCATCCTCCTCATCGTCATCATCACCTGGAACACAGAGGTTGCAACAGGATAAGTAATTGACCTAGTATGCGATGTGGTGCAACACAAGGGTTGGTTCTACTGTACTTTGCATCAACAGATGACGCACATGTGACCTGGTTTGGGTACCCCTACAGGTGACAGCTCACACAATAGCACTGAGGGCTGAAACCGAGATGTACACTGAGAAAGCAAACTTACCAACTCCATTCACAGCTTTGTGTTGTTCTGCAATCCTCCCTGATGTCAACTGCTGAACCGTGCCCCTCATAGGTACTGTTGACGAAGCGTTCCCCAATCCAGCAGCTGTAGAGGGAAGTGACACCAATGTCAATCATCTGCATTACAAATTTACAAACAGGCACATGTGACACTTATGATATGGATGAAACTTTGTCAACAACAACTGCAGGTTCTATGCAGAAGGGGGTTTTGATGTTTGTCATGGTTTTGATAGGGAAACACTTCACACCACATTTACCTGATGTACATGTGCGAGAGGGTTTCACTGCTGCAGCCAGGATGTCTTGCATTCCCCGGGATGGTGTTCTACGCTGCACTGGTCTCATCCTGTCAGCAGCTGTGATGAGACATACATATCCATATTTCAGTACACCAGATGGTAGCTATGAGCTAACATGTACATGTTGTTCTCAATGACCATTGATAAGATATTCCTGGACAATGTGCAGCATGTTTACCTCATGGACTTTACATGTGGGCCCCTGCTCACATGCAGCAATTGGCAGCTGTACCTCCACACAGCACTGACATCAATGAGATGGCACATTAACAGACAAACATATATGAGAAGGTTACTGATATAGGAAGGAAGGGGAGAAATGATCAGGACGCCACCGCATTACATTGTTTACACCTTCACCGTTAAGACTAATATGTCTCATGAGTATGATGTTGTCTGTTGACCAGTTTCACATTTGCACATCAGTTCAAACATTGCATTGCAGAGTTCATATATGAGATGTGCAATCGTCAGGTACCTTTTGTGTGTCATTTGTGCTTCCCTAACAATAGTCACAAAGCTCATTTTGGATTGAGAGATCACACATTTGTTATGTTCATCCTTGAAGTGTCCTTTGTTTCCATTATCCATTTCCTACATCATGGTAGAACTAAGCTGACAACGGATGAGGTCTTGTACAGCAGACATCCTTCCCTCAGATATCGTACACTCACTTATATAGGTGGATACAGTAGAAGAGGAGGCAAGCAGAGTGCAACATTTGACTAGGATACCACATTGTGGGTAAGTTGTGAATCTTCAATGGTTGACGCCTACATTGGATTTTGTTTGGGTCTTTCAGCCAAGGGATTTTGAAATGTGACTTCCTGAAGATTCACCTTGGCAGCCCATACATCCATCACAAACGTACAGAACTGGCATCAGTGCGAGCATCATCCACACCAATTTCAAATTGTTTTGTCCCTTGGAATTCTGCTAGGGAGTTTTCATATCATTGAATTACGATCCAGTTGTGTCTAGCACACTTCATGTGACACTTTATACTATTTTTATGTCCATTCTACACTCACTTGTCATATGTTTTGTGACATCCTTTCACTAGTCACCATGGTGTGATCTGGTATATGGTTCAATGCCATATGTAGGCATATTGTGATGCAGGACAACAGTTATGTGAAACACATACAACATACAGCGGAGATTAAAGGCACATTTCATGAGCATGAGCATTCAGGTTAATTGTTCCTGGGTTTACTTACCATGGCCCTGCACCGGCACAGTGTGTGGTCCCCGACCAGATGTCACAGCCAACCTTGTAGCAGAAGTCAATGTGTGTCTTGGACTCTGGGAGGACATCATTGGACGTACAATGAGAAGTGTGTTTGCAACTTTACATTTCGGCTGCCACATGTGATGCACTCAGTATGGGGCAGGAAGGATGAGCACAAGGAGTGTGGGCCCTACCGTTGCAGCAGTATCTACCACAAATTATCATGAGTGATCCCACATCCAACTTATTATGGCCTCACTGCCTAGTAACAACGTCTATCAAATTGACACAACAACTCTTCCTGAAGTAAGGTCCACTATCATGTTAATGGACCAATAGACATACCATACAATTATGACATCTATGACCAGCTGGTTGGACTTGACAAATTCATGTATGGAAAAGAAACATTCTAAGTTGGACAGTGGACGCATTCTCAATCCTGATATTTGAATCTCACTTCTTGTTCATCATTGTCATATTTGTTCTCATAGGTTTTTTGATTTAGGCTACAAAAATAATTGCAATCTAGAGGTGGATACATTTAGACTTGCACTGGCACTAAATTCCACGATCGAGTTCCCAGGCCTGGAACTGTTGGTGGACTACATGTAATGTTCTGTAAACACAATGATATGATGAGCCTAGATATGTTATGTTTTGTCTTTTGCTATTCACAGATATAGTTTGGTAAAGGTAAATGTCCTTTGAGAATTCGAATAGTTGCAAGGCTAGTTTTTCCTCTCCAGTTGCTTTGAGATGCAGACACTACTATGTATCTCCCTCTGTTGTCTGCTGCCTATGTGTGCATTTTGACCATCTCCTGACAAGTTTGGCTTACCAGTTGGTGAGTGTGCTCTACGTTGCTCTGGATGACGTTTCCTCCCAGAAGATTAACCCTGGGCAAAGCACTACGCTACGCTCGCGTAGTTTGCGAAGTTTGCGCTACTTCGCACAACGCGAATTGCACGTAGCACAGTGCAAACATGTGTAGCGTAGCGTAGCGTAGTGCAGCGGTCATTTTTTGCTTGCTCGCGGTCCTCAACGTCAAGTTGGCGACCGCGAGCAAGCAAAATGACATCCCGGCGAGACCTTTCTGCGTTCGCGATCAGCAACATCAAGTTGCCGATCGCGAGCGTGGAAAATAAACCTCCGGGCGAGATTCTCAACGCGGGAGGTCAGGTTTCTCATTGCGAGTGGTCGCGTATGCTCGCGACCGCTCGCGATGAGAAACTACCAGTCCGCGTTGGAAGCTGCCGCTCGAGTAAAAATCTACTCGAGCGGCAGTAAAAGACAGCTTGCACTGTGCAAGATGCCATTTTCAATGATTGCACAGTGCGGACAAGCATCCGGCACTGTGCAATCATTGCGAACAGTGCACTACGCAGTTCGCGTAGTGCTACGCGTAGCTCGCGTAGTGCGAACTGCACTTTGCGTAGCTTCGCGTAGCGCTACTTCGCGAACTACGCCCAGGCTTACAGAAGATGCAGGGACCTCTGCTACTGTGGTTGTCTGTACTCTGGCTGAATGTGTCAATGGGTGAGAAGAGAGAAAAATCAACACATGGACAATGTACATGTAGAACTTGTCAGACATTTCCTCATCTCTTCTGCATGCTAACAGTATTGTGAAGTACTGCCACAGCCGGTGCAGGTAGGAGCAGTGGTGTGTTGGTGATGTGAAGGCGTGGCAGGGTGGGAATTTAACGATGGGATATGGCAATGAAATATTTTGAAATGAGGATTCTCTCACCTTCAGTTATGTGATTTTGGTAGGCCCAAGGTGAGTTTTTTGTAGGATATTTTATAGTTATTTTCTCTATTCTGTTGTCTGTTGATTTGCCTCTGCACTGCACCCCCACCCCCTTACGTTCTTGACTGACCCAGCCGCATCTGGATAAGTGAAAGGGGCGCTTTGACAATTGCTACTTAACGGTGTTAGGTATATACATACGGGATCAGTACTGGGCCTTTGTATTTAATAGTGTGAAAGGGATTTGCCATTTCACATACAAAGGATTCTGGGACTTGTGGTGCAACATACAGAGGGAAACACATGAGCCTCTGACTGACTATATTTGTATATGAACTTTGGACAACTTCCTTACTCACAATGGCAGTGCGACACAGACATACATTTTGTATACTTGTTCTTGTCATCCCATTTACCTGGTGCCACATTGCGGACAACACTCACAGGCAGCCCATGGAGCATGTGGGGGTGGATTGTAGTGATGATATCCTCCTCTAGTGGTGTGAGACGGAGGCGGGGTCCAGATTGTGAGGCAGGGAGAACTCTGTTTAACTCGATCCTGGAGTACTTCTCCTTCGCACTCTTCTTTTCATCCTGCCACTTCCTCTTTATTTCATGGACTGTGCGAACATCCTCCCCCAATGCTGTGACAGCAGTGGCTAACTGCTGCCAGAGAGCTGCCTTCTGTCTGCCACTGGTGCAGTAAGGTGGGAGACCATGTAGGCGTTTGTGGTGCCTCACAATGAACTCCACAATCATGGTGGTCTCCTCAGTTGTGAAGTTCTTCTTCCTCCTCAGTGTGTACATTTTGCAGTAGCGATGAACAGCAAAGCAAACAGGAACTCTCTGTGGCCAAACCTGGTCTTTGAATGTGTGCTGCTTTTATGTGGTGCTGGTTTTGCAGTTAGTCTTAATTGACTTCAGCTAGAGCATGGTGGGGGATGGTAGGCACTTGAAATACTCAGATGGCCAAAATGCTGTTTTTCCGGGCCGGAATCGGAGTTTCCGGGCCGGAGGCGGAGATTCCGCGCCGGAGGCGGAGATTCCAGTCCGGAGACGGAGATTCCGCCTCCGGCCCGGAATGTCCGCCTCCGGCCCGGAATGTCCGGCCCGAGTGCGGACATAAAGTTAGGATGAGTAAGTTCATTCTGTGAATACCAAAATGAGTAAGTTCATTCTGTGAATACCAAAATGAGTAAGTTCATTCTGTGAATACCAAAATGAGTAAGTTCATTCTGTGAATACCAAAATGAGTAAGTGTATTCTGTGAATACCAAAAAGTACTAACTCTACGTTTTTGACGTAAGTTAGTTCTGTGAATCAGGCCCAAAGACACGCAAATCTTTTATAACAGTAAAAGCGTCAGCACTGCGTTGCAGCCAAACCCAAAGGAATCTAGTGCATGAATCCACTGCAACCAAGATATACTTAAAAGCTTTATCAGAGGTCAAAGGACCACAGTGATCAAGATAAATACAACCAAAAGGTTGATTTGAAATATACAGTTGAGTGTGGAGTGGACCTGAAACAGTGGAAGGCTTAATCTGTTGACAAATGTCACAGGAAAGAACATATTTACGAGACTGTTGGTATAAACCACGCCACCAAAAACGTTGCTGTAAAAGGGAAATAGTCGCTGTCACTCCGGCATGTGCAGAAGCAACACCTTCATGTGCGGCTATTATCAAAGAAAGTCTGCGGTCCTCGTCGGGAATCAGCCGATCACCAACGGACAGAATAGTTGCAAATGGAACTTGTTCATATGACAAGTGGTGTGTATAACATGAAGGGAAACCTTGGGTATTCTCTGTTCCCTCCTTAGTAGCTGCAATAGCTGCCAAAGTGTCATCATCAATTTTAGTCATAGACCTGGTGACTGCTGCTACTGAACAAGTGGCTACTGCAGATTTGGATGCCTCATCAGCCATCGAATTACCAACAGTGTGAGCTCCCACGTATGAATAACCTGTGTGAGTGACAAACGTTCCTTAAGAGCAGCCACTCGGACCCAAAGCATTTTATGTTTGATTGCGCTACCTTTAGAATCACGGTAATCATTTGTGTGTCCAGAAGAACAAATTATCATTGAAGGATTGTACTCAGTAAAAGGAATCACATACTACCAGGGTAGGAACATCAGGATCAGCAAACTCAAGAGCCAAAACCAATGCATGCAACTCAGCTAATTGTGCTGTGCAGTCCCCTAAGGATTGAGTGTGCACCAAGGAAGATTTGAAATCACCATCAACTTTTGTGCCCACCACTATCGTGCAGGCTGCTGAATAAGCATGTTTAGGACCAATGGCAGGATGTGCAGACCCATCAGTGTAATTAATACATTTGTACTGATCAAGAGGGAGTAATGATAAAGGAGGAGGATGAACATGTTCATATTGTAAAAACTCCTGTGTCTGGAAGGAAGGGTCAAAGATAAAATTGATATCAGCCGACGTCAAAGAACTTGCCTATTGAATCCAATGGGGATACAAAGCCTTAGAATTTGGAACACTCGCCTTTGTGACAGCTTCTAAAGCAGGCACTGGCGAGACCATAAAAATGCATTTTCCCTGTCCCAGAGAGCGTTCCTTAAGAATCGCCATCTGTACAGCGATCACATTTTTTTCGGTAGAAGAAAAACGCAGCTCAGCTAGAGTATACAAATGCAATTTATAAGCAATGGGGACTGTGTCCCCTTCATTGAACGTTACGTTAGTAAACCCTAATACTCCTGGTACATTCCTTATAACCAAATTTGTGGTATTGTCTTGAGTCAACAAGATCTGGGTCACAAGCAGATCCTACTGCAAAGACCGAAGAATTACGGTATGCTCTGGAAGCCAACTGGAAGACGAGAAAGAGGGTTGTAACAATGCGTAAAGCAGTTTGATACGCTGGGCATAATCAGGTATGTATGTCCTCCCGAAATTTAAAAAACCCAGCAAAGATTGCAATTTTTTAAGAGTAGAAGGAGGTTGTAGTTGAGCACATTTCTCCAGAAAGTGGGGGGCCAACCCCCTACCATTGTTATTGAGCTCACACCCAAGAAAAAGAACTGCCAAAAATGCAATATGAGACTTGGCAAAATTAAATTTGTAGCCTAACTCCACAAAATGTGTGACAATGTGATCAACGTGCCTGAGATGAGAATGTATCTCATCATCAGTCAAATAAATGTCATCTACGTACGAAAAGGCATCAGGGTCAATCTTGTGCAAAATCGAAACAATGCGGGCCGCAAACACGCCAGGGCTATTTTTATATCCCATAGGCAAATGCGTATATTTTCTCTGATTGCCTGGGGCAGTGAATGCAGACAAGTCACGGCTCTCAGGAGCCAAAGAGTGACTGAAAAAGCCATTGGAAATGTCCAAAGTGGTTTTGTACTTTTTTCTGACAATATTGTGTACTAAGGCAGAGCTGTGAGTGTTCTCAACCGCAAAGGAATGGACATGACTGTTCAAATGACTATAGTCCAAAACTATCCGATAAGAACCATCCGGTTTCAATATCAGAAAAAGAGGATTATTCATTGAAGAAGCACAGGGTTCAATCACACCCTGATATTCCAACTGAGTCAAAATGCCATTCACTGACGCTTTGGCATCACACTTAATTGGATATTGCGGTTGGGGCTGCGGGTCGGAACGCAAAGGAATCACATGAACTGGGGGACCCTTGTCCCAACCTGTCTGATTGCGATATAATGCCAGAGCCTGGGATAATGCCCACTCCAAAGCGAAAGCAAGTTTGTCGTCATCAGAGACATATTGCGAAAAACTGGGTAAAATAACATCCTCCCCTCTGGGGGAAGCAAGGACAAAAGGGGGAGGCCAATCAACCTCCGCTAATAAAATATCATAAGAAGATGTGAGATTTTCCTCCAAAACTGATTTTATGAGGCTTTCAATGTCACCTTCAATTTGGAGGCTTACTTCATAAAGCCTATCAGGAGGAGCAACTCGAGTGTCTGCTGTTTCTACTGTAATAAAAGTGTCAGTTGCTTTCGCCTTCAGATGTTGGTGGAGTGTCTGCCGCACAATGGTAACCTCTGCCACGCTGTTGAGGAGAGTCACCGGCCAACTCCTGTCGAGGAGCAGGGTTCTCACCATCTGCGGCATACTTTGCTGTTAAAGTGGCAACTTTCTTCTTCTGAAATGGGGCATGATATGGAGGGGGTCCCTCCTGCTTGACTTTCATGTCACACTGGTGCTGCCGGTCACGTCTTACTTGCGTCGACTTGCCTTGGCTGCAATCCTGTCGGCCTCCTTCTCCAAACTGTTGATCCAACGATTCCTGAAAGGAACGAGGAGAATGGGGATCAGGAACCTGGAACCTCTTAGGTGTCTTAATTTTAGAGCGGTCACGTAAATCATATCTATGTTCAGAAACGTCAAGTGGTGGCGAACCAGCACAAGAACTAGGATACTGTTGTTGCTGCCCCTGTTGTTTGTTCCAAGCCTTTTTAGGAAAGACTGGATGACCCTCTTTCTTAGGAGGGGGCTTATTCTGTGCATGAGCAAATGGTCGAATTCCCAAGCTATTGCGACCTAAAGAGGTATACACATCCACAATAATAATCGGCAACTGTCGTTGCTGATCCACGTCCGCCACCGCCGCCAGGCATTGATGCACATGTAAGCAAACCACCTCACCTTTAATGTTGGCCAGAATCATATAGGAGACAATAGGGAACATTCCCACTAATTTCATCCCCAAATCCAAGGCCTGACCAGCCCATTGCTCATCCTGTACCTTCTTCAGAGCGCTCAGCAGAACGCTCATAGTGGGGGTGCCAAAGCACAGCGTATACACTGAAGCAAACACGGTCCCCAAGGTGGTGCAGTCAGCTAAAGAGGGAATCAGACCACTCTGCAAACTCATGGTAGGGATCCTGTGTTTTTCAACAGGAGTTGTGGTCGGAAAAACAGCCTCAAGCTGCTCAAATTTTTGTGCAAGCCAAAATGGCAAGACATCACGATTTTGAGGACGTTTGCCCATCACTGAGTTAATCATTACAGGATTAATCACAAGCCCACCACCATGTCCCGGTGGCGGAGGAATAGCTCTAGCTGGAGCAGCTTGAAGTGCACGCGACACATATTGTATGACACTTCTGTGAATATGAAGCAACTGTTTGTTTAACAGACGTAGCTCTGCGACAGTAACATTCAAATAATTTGAATGCGGTGTAAAACCAGCCAAAACCGGCCAAGTGGCCCCATCAATAGACAAGGGGCTCATACGAACAATAGTAAGAGGGTGAGGATGGGTGCCATTAACCCCTTCAATGCTCATGACGAGCTGGACTCGTCATGGCACACAGTGGTCGTGTGCTCATGACGAGTCCAGCTCGTCATGAAACATCGCCTGGGAAATCCCTCTGGTGCGGGCACCAGAGGTATTCCCTTAATGCCACAAGAGCCTCGGGAGCTGGGGAAGAGCTTCCCCAGCTCCCGAGGCCCCCTGGTTTCCCTGAAATGACGATCGGCGCGCACGTCGCGCTGATGTCATTTCACTGAAACTGAAACTGAAATGAGCCAAGAGGCTCATTTCAGTTTCCCTCTACGTGCTCAGGAGGCTATCTCAGCCCCTGAGCACGTAGAAAGACGGGAGAGGTATCGTTGGAAAGGGAGAATCTCCCTTTCCAATGGTACCCTCCCCAGTGGATCCCTGCTTGGGGATCGCCACAGGAGGGCGATCCCCAAGCAGGGATCCACCCACTAGACACCAGGGAGGGGAGCGGCCCCTTGGGCAAGGGCCTTTGCTCCCCCAATTTAATTTTGCAAAATGTAGTCTTTTTGCCCCCTGGGGGACAGATGGGGGCAGTAGCCCCTAATCTGCCCCCGGGGGCAAAAAGCCCACTAGACACCAGGGATTTTTTTAGGAAGTAAAAATAAGGGTGGGGGCTGCCCAAAACGGGCATGCCCATGCCCCCACCCCCGCAATCATTACAGTCTTTCTGCCCCCTGGGGGCAGATGGGGCATTGGCCCCTAATCTGCCCCTTCGGGGGGCAGAAAGCCCACTAAACACCAGGGATTTGTTTTTTGAAGTTTTTTTAGGGTGGGGCTTGCCCGAAGCGGGCACGCCAATGCCCCCACCCACCCGCCACCAATACAGCCTTTCTGCCCCCGGGGGCAGAAAGCCCACTAAACGCCAGGGATTTTTATTGCACCATTTGTTTTAGGGTGGGGCTGCCCGAAACGGGCACGCCAATGCCCCCACCCCCGCCACCATTACAGCCTTTCTGCCCCCCGGGGGGAAGATGGGGGCAGCAGCCCCCAATCTGCCCCCCCGGGGGGGCAAAATGCCCACGTGATGCCAGGGATTTTTTTTCGCACCATTTTCTTAGGGTGGGGTCTTGCCCGAAACGGGCACGCCAATGCCCCCACCCCCGCCACCATTACAGCCTTTCTGCCCCCTGAGGGGCAGATGGGGCAGTAGCCCCCAATCTGCCCCCTGGGAGGCAGAAAATCCACTAAATGACAGGGATTTTATTTTGCTCAATTTGTTTTAGGGTGGGGGCTGCCCAAAATGGGCATGCCAATGCCCCCACCCCCACCACCACCATTACAGCCTTTCTGCCCCCCTGGGGGCAGATGGGGACAGTAGCCCCCAATCTGCTCCCGGGGAGGGCAGAAAGCCCACTTGACACCAGGGATTTTTTTGCGCATTTGTTTTTAGGGTGGGGGCTGCCCGAAATGGGCACCCCAATGCCCCCACCCCCACCACCATTACAGCCTTTCTGCCCCCCTGAGGGCAGATGGGGGCAGTAGCCCCTAATCTGCCCCCCAGAGGGGCAGAAAGCCCACTATCCACCAGGGATTTTTTTTGCGCAATTGTTTTTAGGGTGTGGGCTGCCCGAAGCGGGCACGCCAATGCCCCCACCCCCACAAAAATAACAGTCTTTCTGCCCCCGGGAGGCAGATGGAGCTGTAGCCCCCAATCTGGCCCCCCGGGGACGCAGAAAGCAGACTAGAAACCATGGATTTTTTTCTTTTATTAGTGTAGGGGTAGGGGTAGGGGCTGCCCAAAATGGGCATGACAATACCCCCACCCCACCCCCAGAGAAATTCCAGTCTTCCTGCCCCCGGAGGGAAGATGGTGGCAGTGGCCCCTGATCTGCCCCCTGGGGGCAGAAAGCCCACTAGGCGCCAGCGAGTACGCAGGCTTTTTTATGCGTGGGGGTGGGGGCTGCCCAAAATGGTCATACCAATGTCCCCACCCCCACAAAAAATAGCCACAGTCTTTCTGCCCCCTTTGGGGTCATATCGGGACAAACCCCCTCCCCGATTCCCCCAGGGTGGCAAAAAGCCCACTAGGCTCCGACTTTTTTTAGCAATGTGCCTACCTGTGGATTTTGGGCCCTAGCGCAGCTGGCACGTAGGGAAACCTAGCAAACCTGTACATTTTTGAAAACTAGATACCCAGGGGAATCCAGGATGGGGTGACTTGACTGGCTCTCACCAGGTTCTGTTACCCAGAATCCCTTACAAACCTAAAAATGTCGTCCAAAAAACACATTTTCCTCACATTCCTGTGGTGGAAAGTTCTGGAATCTGCGTGGGTCCACAAAATTCCACCCACCCCGCGTTCCCCAAAGTCTTCCGAGAAAAATGGTACCTCACTTGCGTGGGTAGGCCTAGTGCCCGCGACAGGCAAGGGCCCAAAACCTATTTAGGAGACATCAAAATTACCTATCACAAAACAACCTGGTTTTGCAAGGGGGGTCCCATGAATTTTTGGCCCCGGGCTTGGCGGCCATCTAGGGAAACCTACCAAACCCACACATTTTTGAAAACTAGACACCCGGGAGAGTCCAGGGAGGTATGGCTTGCGTGTATACCCCAACGTTTCCTTACCCAGAATCCCCTGCAAACCTCAAATTTAGCTGAAAAAAATCACTTTTTTCACACATTTTTGTGTGGGAAAGTTGTGGCATCACCGGGCTGACACAAATTTCCTACCACCCAGCATTCCCCCGGGTCTCCCGATAAAAATGGTGCCTCACTCGTGTGGGACGTCCAAGTACCCGCGACAGGCAAGGGCCCAAAACGTATTGAGGCGACATCAAAATTGCCTATCTCAAAACGACCTGGTTTTGCAAGGGGGTCACCTGGGTTTTGGCCCGGTGCTCGGCGGCCACCTAGGGAAACCTACCAA
Organism: Calotriton arnoldi; assembly: GCA_963921515.1. Classification (NCBI taxonomy): domain Eukaryota; kingdom Metazoa; phylum Chordata; class Amphibia; order Caudata; family Salamandridae; genus Calotriton; species Calotriton arnoldi. The sequence goes on from CAWUFW010011068.1 coordinate 480,276, forward strand.
ACCCACACATTTCTGAAAACTAGACACCCGGGGATTCCAGGGAGGTATGGCTTGTGTGAATCCCCCAACGTTTCCTTACCCAGAATCCCCTGCAAACCTCAAATTTAGCTGAACAAATCACTTTTTCACACATTTTTGTGTGGGAAACTTGTGGCATCACCGGGCTGACACAAATTTCCTACCACCCAGCATTCCCCGGGTCTCCCGATAAAAATGGTGCCTCACTCGTGTGGGAGGTCCAAGTACCCGCGACAGGCAAGGGCCCAAAACATATTGAGGCGACATCAAAATTGCCTATCTCAAAACGACCTGGTTTTGCAAGGGGGATCACCTGGGTTTTTGGCCCGGTGCTCGGTGGCCACCTAGGGAAACCTACCAAACCCACACATTTCTGAAAAGTAGACACCCGGGGTATTCCAGGGAGGTATGGCTTGCGTGGATCCCCCAACGTTTTCTTACCCAGAATCCCTTGCAAACCTGATATTTTGCTGAGAAAATCACTTTTTTCACACATTTTTGTGTGGTAAAGTTGTGGCATCACGGGGCTGACACAAATTTCCTACTACCCAGCGTTCCCCCAGGTCTCCTGATAAAAATGGTGCCTCACTCGGGTGGGAGGCCCAAGTACCCGCGACAGGCAAGGGCCCACAACGTATTGAGGCGACCTCAAAACTGCCTATCACAAAACGACCTGGTTTTGCAAGGGGGTCCCATGACGTTTTGGCCTGGGGCTCGGCGGCCACCTAGGAAACCTACCAAACCCACACATTTCTGAAAAGTAGACACCCGGGGGATTCCAGGTAGGTATGGCTTGCGTGGATCCCCCAACGTTTTCTTACCCAGAATCCCCTGCAAACCTGATATTTTGCTGAAAAAATCACTTTTTCCACACATTTTTGTGTGGTAAAGTTGTGGCATCACAGGGCTGACAGAAATTTCCTACCACCCAGCGTTCCCCAGGTCTCCCGATAAAAATGGTGCCTCACTCGGGTGGGAGGCCCAAGTACCCGCAACAGGCAAGGGCCCACAACGTATTGAGGCGACCTCAAAATTGCCTATCACAAAACGATCTGGTTTTCCAAGGGGGGTCCCTTGATGTTTTTGCCTGGGGCTCGGCGGCCACCTAGGGAAACCTACCAAACCCACACATTTCTGAAGAGTAGACACCCGGGGCATTCCAGGGAGGTATGGCTTGCGTGGATCCCCCAACGTTTTCTTACCCAGAATCCCCTGCAAACCTGATATTTTGCTGAAAAAATCACTTTTTTCACACATTTTTGTGTGGTAAAGTTGTGGCATCACCGGGCTGACACAAATTTCCTACCACCCAGCGTTCCCCCAGGTCTCCCAATAAAAATGGTGCCTCACTCGGGTGGGAGGTCCAAGTACCCGCAACAGGCAAGGGCCCACAACGTATTGAGGCGACATCAAAATTGCCTATCACAAAATGTTGACGACTGTGGCAGGGCAATGGCGGGCTGACCACCCTAATTCTAATATGGCAGTCGTAAAACCGCCATCACTGCACCCCCACGAGTCTGGCGGTCCGTGGACCACCAGACTCTTAATCGAGCCTGTAGAGTCTACTAACCTTGGAACTCAGACGCTGTAAAGGCATCCTAATTTACATTGCGGCAACTTGCAAAAGAGAGCAGATGGTTCTGCAGTATGCATCCTTGTATCTACTCTGTAACCTCCTTTTAATATAGGGCTCGATTCCAGTGCGTGTGCTGGCGATAAAGGAGAGATATGGTTGCAGTGATGCATAAAATAAAGCATAAAATATAAGCTTTATGTTTATGATGTAAATGGAAAATGAACTGAACATATATTTCTTTATTTCTTCGATAAAGAGGAAGCACACCTCGCCAAGATGGCGGCAACATTGTCGCTGGAATACGGAATTTCTGAAGAAAATCAGTTTCCCTGTTGATCGTCAGCACTGAGCGCAGAAGAGTAATGGCAAGGAAGGTAAGAGACAGGTGGAAGGACGTCACATATTAGCTTCTGTTCTCTGTCCCTGTCATAGTAATAACTGCCCATATTACGTCTTCACTGCACCTCGATATAATTTCGGTCCACTGTCACTTGGCCTCATGCTCATTAGTGTCATCCCACAGCCCGCTCTGCCCCACTGCGGAATTCAGCAGAATTGTATTGTAGTTCTGCAGAATTCTGCTGAATGAAACTCCACCAATTTCAACCAGGCCTAATAATAAAGTCAGTGAATAGAAATCTCTGTGAGTTTTATTTTCTTCTGTTTCTTCGGTACCTATATGTCTTTCTCTGAGACTTTACATCAAATTTCTAATATACAGATTAAAATTTTAAGTTATTATTTTTTTATATAAATGGTAGTTGTTTAAAATAGTGTGTTTGAATTTTTTTTATTTTACTAAAATGTTAGAATGTTTAGTATTAATTTTACATTTTTAAATTTAAATTTAGAATATTTTAGAAACATAAGTATTACCGTGAATTGGATTTATATAATATTTGAAGACATCTGTGTCCACAACTTTTCTATAGATGGAGTGGGAATAGTAAATGTTAACCCGTTAGTGTTCAACACTTTCCTTGAGTTGGTTTAGATTGGAGTGGGAATAGTAAATGTCACCCCCTAGGGCTACCTTCCTCAAAATGCATTAGAGCCTGATTACGAGTTTGGCGGTCATGGTACCACTGTCGAAACGACTTTGGAATCACCGCCGCACCATTGGGAGTCCGACTGCCCTATTGCAAAGCATGTGGTTTCATAGATGAAAGACTGCAGCGGTCCCGCAGCCGCTGCCAGGAAATTTTGACTGCGGCATCGGCGGGAAAGGCCAATGCATCTGTCAGAGGGCGGACCGCCAGTGTTACCGCCAGCCCAATTATGATGTGTCTTCCTGTTGACGTGACTCTAGCGGTTCAACCACCACATCTGACTCGGCGCAAAGGGAGGGGTATAAGGCTGAAACTCAACTGTACTCAACTTCACATATCTTGTGCAGCCATGGAGCCGATCATACACGTCTTGCCGCTGCTGTTCCTGATTGATGACGTCCAAAACCCACACCGTTGTGAATGCAACTGATGGTAAGCCACACTCTTACCCATTTCCATCAAGGGGTTTAGGGTCCCTGGGTCAAACATTTTTTGTGGGCCCCTGTTCGGAATTGTTCTCAATGTATGATCCAATTACAGCTCTATGATGCCGTCTTTGGCCAGGTCACTGACACTGCACAGGCACGCTCTACAAAATCAGGGATAGTGAATAGTGATGCGGTCAATAAATTGTGTCACACAACAGCACCTCCTCATCAATATCACATCTATTAATTTCTGTGACACCGTCACATTGCTCATGTGCTAGGTCCTGTTGTTATATCAAAGATACATCTGCATGGATGTGTCATGAAACTGAGATACACCTTCTCTGCTAAATCTCTGTAATGGACTCTCAAACATCACCCACATTAAAAGGTAATGTCAGGTAATGAGATTCCAAATAATCAGTGTGAGAAGCATTCAATGGTCACAATGTAAAGACTCTCTTCAGATTAGGTATGCCTCTACCAGGTGGACTCATAAAAGGCTGGGGCTCAGAGCCGCAGTCGACTTTGCACATCCTTCAAAACCTCTATGTGCACAGGACCTGTGGTTTGAATTATATTAGGGACAGGAGCGGATGGGACCGAATTGGGGGGATTCGACAGACGACCATGAGGAAAAATTAAATAAATAATTAATTTCCCCTTGTTGTCGTCTGTTGAAATCCCCCCACCCGGCCCCACCACCCCACCGCTCTTACCTGCACGGGCCGCTGCTGATCAGGGACAACCAATAGCACAACCAAGTGCCATGCACTTGTGGGAAATTTGTTAGTGCAAGTCATGAAAGCAAACACAGCAATAACGGCATTTGTCATACATTAGGATATCTGTTTCGTTGACACAAATTTTGTATACACCTAGCACAAGCTTTCATCATTAGTTAGCACACTACATGTGTAATTCTCACATGCTAAGCACTACAAAGGCATGAATACACACTTTGTAGACATCTGATGACTATCCTCAACCCTGATCTTGACCTACAATGACTAAGCCAGCCCACCAACATCATGTAGCCCAGGGCCATCCTACATGTACTGTGATGTGAGGTTCTATGAAACACAACACACCATTGTCATCTTCTGAAGGGTAAACTACTTGTGCATGACTGTACAGACACCTTCACAGCCAGGCTCATTGACTTGATGCATACGGTCCATACAGGCTGGTACCATAGTATGTACTACATCCTAAGACTTATGTCACAATGAAAGGGCTGGCATGTGTGTTACTGAGAGCTTCCTCTCTGGGGATGTGTGGACACATGGACTACTTAATGGGATATCAATCAATCAATCAATCATAAACTTTATTCAATTTGACAAGCAAATCATAAAAGCACATACATGACAGCACATTCAATAAGAATATGTCATGAAATAAAAATACATAATTTAGGTAAAATACTCATTAAAAGGGTATTAAATCCTATAAAACCATGAAAAATAAAAACAAATATGTTAAGAAGCAAAATGGCAACTCGATAAGACTGTTCAAATGCACATTTCTTGGCAATTCTGTCATAGCCTCAACAGAATCCCATTTCCATCCTCCAAGAAAAATAAAGTGTGTATGCAAAAAGAAGAAAAGAAAAACGCTATAGCATGCACCTTGAATGGATACACCTAGTTATCCATATTGTTTTCTATAATGAGGGCTCCTCTTATAAAATTTAAGATTGCAACACAAATATCAAAGGAGTAGAGCGACTGCAAGTGACTAAAACCTTCTCTATAAGAATAAGGGTGGCACGGCTTCAGTATCGGAAACAAAAATTTGGATCTCACATTTTTTTACAATGCACAAAATAAAACAAAGTGCAGGGTAGATAGTTTTGCAACATTATTACATGGGCAGGGCGGAAGGTAGTCATGCCAACCACCTTGATTAAGAAAGGCTACCAAAAAGTGCAACGTCTTAAGTGAAATCTGGTAAGATAGAATCTGTGTTGCAGCTCCAAAAAAAAAGTAGTGTTGCATCTCCTTAGTGGAAAAACTATCATTGCCCATGCTCAAGACTCTCCGCTGGTTTAATTCCTGGTTGTGGCGTGCAGTGTCACTTGAACAATATAAGGACTTTATTGGAGACTTTGCGTGATGAGGCATATTTCTGGGGTCATTAAAGAATTCTATTGCACCCAGTTCACTGAATGCACGTTTCAGATAACTGAGCCAGGGGATCCTCTCAGTGCTGGCCATGGAAAAACAATCCATATTAATTGATCTTGAAGAATCCAGCTCCGGTGTATGCCACATTTTCCCCCATAATAACAAAGGGGCAAGTCCAATACGATCCGCAATATACTCAAGGCTGAGTGGCAAAAAGCTATTGATGCACTCTTAGGGACCATCAAAAGCTTTCTAATAAAATTCTTTTCCACAACTTGGAGTTTTCTACAGTTGCTGAATCCCCACACTCCAGCCCCATAAGTAGCGATTGAGAGGCATTTAGCTTTATATAGGGTGGTCATTTCTTTGATAGGCTTGTGACCTAATTTTGCTGCAAAACGAAACAGTCTCCATTGCTCTAGTTGTTTGTTGTGGAATATCATACTACGTCTGATTGATTTTGTGTGGTATGTACTGCCATCACAGGACACAACTTTTGCCATATGTGGCAGTGTTACAGGGATGGATGATATTCAACATATCATTGTATGTCTTGTTTGATTGGTTGAATGTAACAATGCTTATGATTCAAATATCAAAATCTCTTCTGGAGTAACTAACTATATGCACTGTTAATGTGTCACATGTGCATTAGGCCTGTACAGTGCAAGAATGGCTTATGGAAAAGTGACAACAGACCTATGGGAGTAAGGGGCCTGTCATAAGTAAATGACACACATTGACAATGTGGGTCAATTGAAAAAAGTGTCAGGTCCGGGGGTTATCTCAGTCACCATTCCAAACATAGTCCATGTAAAAGCAATCTGGGCCAATATTGGTTCAGAAAACTCATTTTGGGAACTACAAGGTCAGCAGATTACTCTGTGCATAAGTTATATTGCCACAGTAACTCTGCCCCAGCCTGGACCATGGCCCTCACTGGGCACAACTCATTGTCAGGCCTTGCTCTCTGCAGGCTGAGCATACTGATCCTACATAAACATCACATTTCCACCACTTCAATACATAAAGGTACATCTTCTAGCCACCCAATACGTGACCTCAAGCTTGTGTGGCACTCTGGAGGGGTCTCTGAGGTATAGATTGATGTGGGCTGAGTGATATGTGGGACTGTACACATAGCTAACATCATCCTCAACTGCTTCTTACAGTATACATAGTGCAGCTCATGCTTTAAAGCCTTTACATTTCTTTCAACATTTACCACAATCTAATTAGCAAACATATCATAGGTACCATGAAATGTATACATGCATAGATATGTGCATGCAACACAACTAGGATATAGGACTTAACACTCATCACACATCACTCATCACACATCACAATGGTGATGTTGAGTACACAAAGTACAGTGCTCCACAATCCATTACATGATTGTCCTATGTAGGGACCACACAATGTTAAAACAATAATTCAAATTCATTCTGGGACTCAGAGGCACATTGTAGCCTGTGGGAATGGTAAGAATGGAGTTGAACAGAGTAAGATATGTATGTGAGATAGTTACCTGTTCCTCTGGTGAGCCATAGAGCTGGCCATACAGGGAAAGGACCACTTGAACAAGTTTCTCCAGCTGCTCTGGAGAAAAGGCAGGGGCCCGCTCACCTGCTTGGCCTGGCATGATTGCTTCCCGTGGTGGCAAACAGCGGCTAAAATGAATGAGGTGTTGATAGGAGCAGTGTTAGGAGATAATTGAGTTATTATTCAAATCAGGGCGTACATGTACTCCACGTACATGGTCATCAGCACAGATGGACACAGCATTTGGGCCGTGACCATCACAATCACCAGCGTTAGCCTATGGCTGAGCCTGTCGTGAATGAATCCACCCATTGCGGAGGCAGTTTCTGAGGTCAGGCATCTGCCATTTTAGCGGTTGGAAGTATAGTATTGGTGACTGTTAAGTGCTTCACCACCACTACAAATGTGTTGCAACATGTTTACAGATGTTTTACTCCATTGGTCTGTAACTTCCTTTACACAAACATCAGCGTAGTGCATTGCTGTGCTTAAACGCTATATTACCACTGTGCACTGTAAACCGCTGGTGATGATATTTTGTGAGAACAATTCAAACTTTACAATATTAGGGTGCTCATGATGCATTTTTGGATGTATAATGAGCACATTTCTGTTACAGACACATGTGAAGACCACAATGGAGATTATAGGTGGATGTTGGACTATAGACAATAATGTGAATTATGTGTAATGCTTTCTGAAGCAGTTATATTTTTCTCACCACTTTTGGCTTAATCTTCATATATGTTACCATGGACACTGTGACCAATGTTCAAAATAGTTTTCACTCCACACATAGGTACCCTGGGAGAGGGAGGAGATGACAGCCTTCAGCGTACCGCCCATTTCCAGACTTTCAGACCATGGAAGAAAGGGATGTCATCAAGAAGTTTTGTTTGAATAGGCAAACAAAACAGGATTTATGTCATCAGTTGGAGCCTGATCTCCTTCCTCAAAACACTAATCCCAGATGCATCCCACCTATTGTGAGACTTATGGTAGTGTTGCATTTTCCGGCCACAGGTTTATTTCAATAGACTGTGGCTATGTCTGGTTGTTAGAAACGGGGTCTCTAGTTGGCAGAGATAGGTACCTTTGTCCAAATAGGGACCCTTTCTTCTAGTCAGGGTAAGGGGGATACACTTCTGAAATAACCCCTGCTCACCCCCTTGGTAGCTTGGCACGAGCAGACAGGCTTATCTCGGAGGCAGTGTGTAAAGCATTTGTGAACACATACGGTAATACAGTGGACACACTACAAATGGACACCACACCAGTTTAGAAAAATAAGTAATCTTTATCTAAACCAAAATAAGACCAAACAACAAAAATCCACAATACAGTAATAAAAGTATGACTTTCAGATGGCAGAAATAGTTCAGTTCAAAGCAAATTGCAGATGCAACACTTTTCATACAAAGTACCTGGGATGCGTCACGCAAACAAACAAAACGGGCTGCAGGGAAGGTGATGCGCTGGTTCCTTACACTCAGGGAAGGTGATGCATTGATTCCTTGCTCCGGGGAGGTGATGAGTTGGTTCCTTACTGCTGCGCAGGGGAGATGATGCATCGGCTCCTTACCGGAGAGGAGGTGATGCATCGGTTTCTTACTGCATGAGGGGGTGATGCATCAGTTTCTTACTGTGTTCCCCAATGATGCGACAAACTTAGCGCCTCAATGTGACGATCCGGGACGATGCGTGGATTCTACCAGCTCTCAGCGGAAAATAGTCTCTAGAGGTCCAAAACAACAGCAGGCACCTCAGAACAGGACGCAAGCTCAGTTGCAAGCCCTTGGAGATCTTCCTCAAACAGGGGACACAGCAAACAGCAAAGTCCTTTTCTCCTTTCCTTGGCAGCAAGTAGCCACTGCAGGCCAACCCCAGACAGCAAACAGCACAGGGGCAGTATTCCTCCACAGCTTCTCCGGCTCTTCTCCTTGGCAAAGGTTCCTCTTGATATCCCAGAAGTGATCTGAAAGTCTGGGGCCTGGCCCCTCTTTTTATACCCAAAAATCATTTGTTCTCTGAGTGTCTGTACTCAGCCAAAACCAGCCAAGTGCACAACAACCTCCATTGTCAGTGTGAGCCCTTGCTCCAGACACACCACAGGGGGCGGAGCCATCATTGTGGAAGGCAGGCACAGCCCTATTCAGGTGCAGGTACTACTTCTCCCACCACTCCAAATGCAGACCAGGCCTATTCAGCCCAGCCCTGACTCATCAGGCTCTCTTGAGCCACTGCTCCTCCCCAGCCCTTGACACTCCAAAGCCAGACATGCAATACACAAACCTGGCAGAGGCATACTGGATGGCTAAGCAAGAAAATACCTACATTCTAAAAGTGATATTTTCAAACACAGAATGTAAAAATCGCCCTCACTAAAATATGCATTGTAACATTCTGAGTTCAGGCATATCAAACTTTATTTTCCTACCTTGTTCCCAGGGGTAGGTATGTTTATAAGATGTTATAAACAAACTCCCCATTCTATCCTATGGGAGCAGGTAGCCTTGCAATAGTGAAAAACTAAATTGGCAGTATTTCACTATCAGGACATGCCACTCACATCAGGGCATGTCCTACCTTTCACATACAATGCACCCTGCCACAGGGGTGCCTTGGGCCTACCATAGGGGTGACTAACATGTAAGAAAAGGGAAGGTTAGGGACTGGCAAGTGTGTGCACTTGCCAAGTCGACATGGCAGTCCCAGACTTACATTTTATAGGCTGCTTCTGTGGGTGGCACAATCAGTGCTGCAGCCCACTAGCAGCATTTGATTTACAGGCCCTGGGCACACACAGTGCACTGTACTAGGGTCTGACTAGTAAATCAAATATGCCAATCATGGAATCACTAATCCATTTACAGGGAGAGCATATGCACTTTAGCACTGATCAGCAGTGGTGAAGTGCCCAGAGTCATAAAACCACCAACAACAGGTCAGAAAAAAATACAGGAGGAAGGCAAAAAGTTATGGGATGACCCTGCAAAAAGGGGCAAGTCCAACACTGGTGGTATGTCACAACCAATGTTCAGTGGTGTACTACAAGACGTGCTTTCATCAAAGATAAGACACATTGACAGCTACATCCAGTTTCCCAGACGTGAGAATTTAGCCAATGTGAAGGTTAACTTCTATGGATTTGGTCACATTCCACATGTGGTTGGAGGCATTGATGGCACCCATTTTGCCTTAGTGCCGCCGCAAGCCAGGAAACAAGTTTACCATAACAGGAAGCACTTCCATTCTATCAACATGCAAGTTGTCTGATTACCAGATTTGTACATCTCAAATGTCTGTGTCTAGTTCCCAGGATCAGCCCATGATTCCTTTGTACTGCGGAACAACACCATACCCCAGCTGATGTCACAACTAGTACTGGAGAGTGCCTGGATTGTTGGTGATGTCAGGTACCATGATCAGAAAGTATGTAACTTATTGTTGCACCTATGTCTGTCTTCCATCTAGGAGACTCAGCGTATCCCAACCGTCCATGGTTGTTGGCACCGTTGAGGAATCAAACTACACCAGTTGAAGTCCACTTCAATAAGGCCCATGGAAGAAAACGGCAGTCAGTGGAGTTGGCTTTTTGCCTCCTAAACACCAGATTCAGATGTCTGGACAAATCTGAGGGAACCCTCCTCTACTCACCCAGGAAGTGTTTCAAATCACCCTGGCCTGCTGCATGCTCCACAACACCACCCAGCGATGGAAGATCCCTTATATCACAGAGGACGGAGACCATAAAGTGCAATCGGGTGAGTATCCTGAAATGCCAAGGGATGAAGATAGTGGTAAAGTGGAAGGAGCTGACTTGCGTCAAGATCTCATCGACTACTTCTCATGAGTGTAAGTGTGTTGCGAGATGTCATGACTTTGACTATTAAGGCAACTCATGTTGTGATGATGTGAGGAGTATGTTTAGGGAAATTATTAGGAAACTAAAGCTCTGGCAAAATCTGGTGAAAGGTGTTTATGGAGGAAGGTTTTGACAAATGCTCATTTTGTTAGTGTTGTTTTGTTTAGCTTAGACTTTTGTCATGGACTGCATTCTCCGGAAGTTGACTATGTGAATTGCGTTATATGCATGGCTTCATAGCTCATCTCTTTGTCTGTTTTAGGCACCTTCACCATGGCATCTTCATTTGAACATTTCAGAGTAAATGATGATGTTTGGATGTCCAAAGTGGACATGGATTGTTCCTGGGAATGTCTGTCACAGACTTTGGGTGTACAAAACGTGTACCAAGACAGCTCGCACAGCAATAGGATGGAAGTTAAGAGGAATCCATTCAACTTGTTCCTTGTCGTGTGGGGGTCCTAATGCAATATGTGTGCAATTATGTGCTCCAACAAAATGTTGTTGTGAGGCCAAATCATGATATTGTCCCTTCACATTGGCTAAATCCTCATTGTGCATAAAGTGTATGTATCTGTTAATGTGTCTCCTCATTGTAGGCCAAAGTGCTAGTGGCACATCACGGACTTTTTTTGTGACATTCCACCAGGGGCAGCAACACTGGATTGGAATGATCCTGTGATCAGAAGGTGTTGTACTGTCATGTGTCTGTTTATTGGTTTAAATGATGTAGGATTCCTTTTGTGAGGTAGGCCATATGGCCCCAGCTGATGGCATAGACTGATTTTATTTTGCCTATTCTATAGGAAATTGTCTGATGTATCCCCTACTTCCATGTTGTTAAGGTCTGCACCTGAACATGTGATCACTGACACAGAATATTTGAGTCATGTTTGACTTGCAATGTTTCTGACATCATGTCAGCCTATGATTGGAAGAATGGAATAAAGATGGTATAAAAAAAATACACTTGTATGCATGTATTGGTGTGACATGGTTGTGATCCTGAGCTAAGCAATGTATACATGCAACATATCCATGCTTATAGAAGTACCTTGTTTGGCATTGTAAAGTTCACATGGGAATACATATATACATTGCTAGATGTGAGATTTACTACAGGTAAAGGTGAAGAGATACATTTTGCAAAAACAAACATAAAAAAAAAGTGAAATAGTCAGTCATGGTGAATGAAACCATAGGTGTAGATGCCAAATTGTCTGAAGTCCAAATTCCAAAATCCTACTCCCATCAAAAAGGCAAAAGAGTCAAAAAATAGTCCACATAGTGAATGTGTTACACACACTGGAGGAAATTGTGGTTGGGGTTTCTTGCTGGCAGTTGTGGGTGTCCTGCCTTCCGCACCACCTGGATTTTTCTGCGAATGTCCCAGCTTGCGACCGCAGGGTGGATCCGCTGCTGCAGGGACAGGGGTGTCTGTAGGCGTGTCTTCCTCTGATAGGGCCTCCCTTCCTATAGCTCCTGCAGATGTGTTGGACCACAGGAAGAGGTAGATGGTGGTGGAAAAGCCATGCACAGGGTGTGTGTGTTGACATCCTGCAGCACCCAGGAGCTGGCCCATGTTGGTGTTGTGGGTGGCCAGCTCCTGGTGTATGTCCCTCTGCAGCTGCTTCATCTCTAAGATTTCCGTCAATACCTGGCCCATCACGTCTTGGGAGTCCTGATAGGCTTCCAAGACTTGGCCAATGGTGGCCTGGGAGTGAATGGCCACAGTGACTCACTCAGCGGGGCCACAGTACCCATCCCACAAACTCTGCCCCCACAGGCCTGTGCACTTGACCCAGGGTCCACTCTCCCACTGGTTCCTTGTTCCTCTGTGACAGGGCTGGTGATTGTCACCTCAGAATCCAGGACTGGGGACACAAGATGGTAGTGACTGTGCTAGGTACACAGGTTGGGGGGATTGGGGTTGGCTGAGGACTTGCAGCTGGCGTGGGAGGTTTTGGTGTGGACACATTGAGAGTCGCTGTTGCCGCCTGCCCAGGCTGACCAGATGTGCCAGGACCATCATCCATGTCCACGTGTCCCGGAGTGCTGTCATCATTGAGAGCTTCATCCGAGGGTGGAGAGGGAGTCTGTTCAGTAGCCGAGCTCTGCCCAGGTGTTGTGCCAGATCAACCTGTTGTGAAATAGAGAACATTGTTATTGGTGGGGGTATGGTATCTACATCCAAATGTTTTGTGTCACAGTAAGTAGAGACCTATTAAAAACAAAATAGGTAGAGATTATAATTGTGATATATTTCCGTGGTATTGAACTTGTTAACATGACATTTGGAGACATTCAATACATATACTACATTTGAGCAGCTCATTAGATGTACTGATATGTTGCATTTTGGATAAAGGAATGAACATGACATCTCACAAGCATTTAAGCCAACATGGTGGAGAAGTAACATTTGTATTTGACCATTCCAAGGCCTAGTTGTGTGCAATACAGTCAATCACACAATTAGGTTGTATATTTAGCATCAGCCATCATGTGAGCAGTGCAGAGTCAATGGGTCACCTGCCACTTCTTATCAGCTGACTTAGCATAATGCCTTACAACTATTTGAGATACACACTTGGTATGGTGTCACTCATGCCATCAATAGTTTCAGTTGAGGAGACACACACCAATAGCAAGCTAAGTAGGCAGACATGTCTCTTAGAAGAGCATTGTATGTAGATTACCCAGTCCATGAGAAGTGAATATCAGTTGTTACTTGTCAGAAAAGTGATAATGGGCAAAATCTCTATTGCATCTTATTTTCTGTTACAGAAACAGGGCCTGATAGTAGTTGTAGTCATTTCAATCTCTGCTTCCTAACACTTGAAAAATAGTTAACTCCATGAGAAGTGAACATCAGTTGTAACATGTCAGATGAGTGAGAATGGGCAAAATCAAAATTGCATCTCGTTTTCTGTTACAGAAACTGGGCCTCATGGTAGCTGTAGTCATTTCTATCTCTACTTCCCAACACTTGCAAAATGGTTAGTGTAAGATACCTGTTGTCAAAATGCAGTTCAGCTGGACCATACATTTTCATATTGACACATATCATGGGTCCTGGGAAGATGACTTAATAGTAATACACTTAAAGACACCATTCCAACATGTGGCATGTGATGGAAATTGATAAATGTGATCTTATATTCAACAAAACACATTAACACTGACAATCAAACATCTCTTAATCTATCTTTGTGTATTGCATGTTAGGAAAGTAGATAGACAACACAGTAGCAAAAACTGGGATGAGAGCATACAGGTGTCAGAGCTAACCGTTCCCCTGGATTAGTACCCTCAAAATGCCCACTTTCCCGCAGCACCGATTCTGCAAGATAAACTGCACCAGAAGATAGGAGTGGGCAGACGAGGGGAAGGGAGTTAGGGAAGGTGCTGCAGGAAGGAGACCTGGACCAAGAGCTGGAACCACTTTAGAGATAATCACGCTGGAACATGTATTGGCATCAGCAATGTATCACATATCATATATTACAATGTGGAACTTGGTTAGTCTGTTACCTGTGGGAATAAAGTTTATCATATATGTTGTATGATTCCTATGATTGACTGGATATTTGTAGTAGTAAGAGCTTTACTATGTGGCGTTCCAAGGTGTTGAACACAAACGTCTTTGATGACTTATGCTCAACCAATGCTATATATTAGTGGGGTTTATACGTTATCCTTTGTTCTAAGTTCTACTATCCTTGCTCAGAGAGATTCTCGCAGTAGTTCAAACACTCTTGTTTGCAGAGTGTAAGATAAACAAACCAAGTGCTTTTGCTAGAATGTCAGACCAGCCTCGAGAGCACTCTCACGTGTGCTAATCACTTGGTACGTTCTTTTCCAATATCTATAATGCTATAAGCATTTGCATTCTACTCAGTTTCAACAATATGTGCTTCAGCGCTTTCATGAATAACAACATTCAAAGCAGTTTTCGCAATGCAAGATTGAGAGCTTTTAACAACATCACCAATCAATGTATAGGCCTTTCCTATGGCCAACAATACTGTAAATATACTGTAATTTTGTTTTTTACATGAAATACATGCAGCTTACTGAGCGATGTGTCTTTGATGTTTTAGCTGCCTTTAACTTCTGATTAGGTTCGCCGACATTGGCATGCACCAGAAGTCCTAACCTTGATTCTGTGAACAGGTTTCTGAGAACAGGATTCTGGGAACGGGATACCACGTTCGTTACAGGACCACTACAGGAACTCTTCGCCTCCGATGGCATTTCACAATCACGAGGGGTTGGCATCGGGTGTGGCTGGTATTTATAGTAGCGTCACACCCAAGATGGTGCCCGGGACCAGGGACATCTCGCTGGCACATGCTAATACAGGAATATGCTTGCAAGAATGATTAACATTAGTTCCAATGTGACAGCAGTTCTAAACATAGACTAAGGGAGCAAGGTGGTGCGTTATATACTAGAGGCATGGCATGGATAGCAATCTTATTTGCAACTAGAGGCATGGCATGTGCAGCAGTCCGTGGTGCATACAAAGTTCAGTTTGCATACTTCAAGCCTTACAGTATACGCTTGCTCACAATCAGTCAGACAGTTTTCAGTAGCGCATACAGTTCAGCATACAGATAGTGGTTGTGCACACGGGCATATTTGCCATGAGAAGAGGACAATGAAGTGTTGTGACAGTAAGTGAAGTGTAACTTACCAGACTCTACTCCCCCAGCTATTCCTGTCAAGCCCTCGGAATGCAGGATGGCCAAGACCTTCTCCTCCCAGGGAAACAGTTGTAATGGGGTGCTGGGAGGACCACCGCCAGTCCTCTGGGCCTCCAGGTGTTGCTTTCTAATGTCCTCCTTCGTGCACAGGGTGGTACATACAGCATTGACTATGCTGTCCCACATTTCCCTTTTCCTACAGAAAGGAGTATGTTGGACTTGGGCTCCAAACAATTGTGGCTCTACTCTTATGATTTCATCCAGCATGAAAAATGTGGATTTTTTGGACGTAGCATAAGTGTAAATTAAAGTGAGTGACAATGAAAAAAAAACACCAAGGGATATTGGGAAAAAAATGCAACAAAAGTGTGAAGATAGTGTTAAATGGGATAGGGAAAAATGGTCTGCCTTAACTGAGCAAAAAAGTGTGGTGTCTGGCTTGCTGTACTTCAGTGGAGAGCCAAAGGACCATGGTCTGGAATGGGGTGTGTTTTATAGTGTAATTTGCAGGTGTGTCTACTTGGCCAATGGATATCAGCTGTGTTGTTTTTGTATCCATCCAATGGACACTCTTCTGGTGCTTTGCTGAGAGCGTAATGTGACGGCCTTCCACCATTGAGCAACCGCTGCAAGGGGACTGCCAGTACAACTGTGTTTTCATAATCGGCTCGGCAGGAAGCAGCAGCCCTAATGGCGACAGAGCACGCATCACTAACATTGCAGTCCGCTGCGCCGCTGGCGGGAACCACTCCCTTAACGGTGGTCGGCGGTTCAGGCTGAATGCATCGTAGTACTGCGGGCAAAAGACCACCGGCTCAGCAGGCTTCTTGGGACTGCTGCCACCGTGGTGCAGTGGTGAGACCGCCAAACTCGTAATCAGGCCCTTAGATTGGAGTAAGAATAGTATATGTCCCCCCTTCAGTGTCCAGCACTTTCCTTGAGTAGGTTTAGATTGGAGTGAGAATAGTAAATGTCACTCCTTCAGTGTCCAATACTTTCCCCAAGTTGGTCTAGACTAGAGTAGGAATAGTAAATGCCATTCCTTTTATGTCCAACATTTTCCCCAAGTTGTTGTAGATTGGAGTGGGAATAGTAAATGTATCCCCTTTAGTGTCCAACACGTTCCCCAAGTTTGTTTAGACTAGAGTGGGAATATTAAATATCACCCCTTTAGTGTCAAACATTTTCCCTGAGTTGGTTTATATTAGAGAAGGAATAGTAAATGTCACCCCTTAAGTATCCAACACTTTCCCCACATTGGTTTAGATTGAAGTTGGCATAGTAAATATCACTCTTTTAGTGTCCAACTCTTTCCTCAAGTTGGTTTAGATTAGAGTGGGAATAGTAAATGCCACCCCTTTAGTGTCTAACACTTTCTCTAAGTTCGTTTTGATTGGAGTGGTAATAGTAAATGTCACCTCTTTACTGTATAAGAATGTTTTTCATTTAATATAATAAAATGATTTCACACATATTTAACATTTTTTATTTTTTATAATTTTTAATTTATTGTACAGTCTTACAGTTTGCAAACATATTTTTAAAGTAAAAATAAAAGCAATTAAAAGAGAAGTCAAAAAATATGTTTTCTAAATGTTTTACTGTACAAAATAAAATGAGAAAATATTTAATATATTTGCATAATGTACATTTACAATGTCTATTTATCATTGGTTGAAATTTTTATACATTTTCTAACTTTTTTATTACATTTCTTCACATTATTTCAACGCCTTTTTATTTGTATATATTAAATAATTGGATATATATTATACTAATATTTAGTTTATTATTATTTAGTTTATTATTTAGTTAATAACCTGGTTCAAAGAAGACTGCAATCCAGATTTCGCAGTTGCTTTGCCCACTAACTATACCATCTGTAGGAAAGACAGAGATGACGGTAGGGGGGGAGGAGTGGCTATCATTCATAGAGACATTCTACAATGGAAGAATTTTAACTTACATGCGCTTAAGGGAGCAGAAAGCCTTGGCTTCTGCTGTGCCCTAAATGGATCATCCTCATTCTCTGGAGCTTTAATTTACCGCCCTCCAGGCAACAACAGTACCTTTTTGGACTCATTAGGGGATACCCTTAGTCAAGCCCTGCTTAGATACGCCAACTTTACATTGCTTGGAGATATTAATCTACACTTAGAATGTGGTAATAATTCGGGGGTCACCACCTTTTTGGAAACAGTCACTCCACTGGGCCTGGACCAACTTGTTCAGGGGCCGACACACAGGGCAGGGCATACGTTGGATGCAGTCTGCTCCAACCTTGCCTCACTTCAGATAGAGGCTCCTATCCCGCAGGCCTGGTCAGATCACTATTTTATTCCCTTGGCCATCCCAATACCTAAGATGGCACAGGCAGCCATGAACAGCAATATGGGGGTGCCGAGGCGTAAATGGCATCTGTTAGCCACTAACCCCAGCTTACCCATAATTGCCCAAGAAAAGGTACCAACTCTTACTGGGGAGCCAGCAGAAGACTCCCATCGTTTCCACATCTGGATGACGGCTATAAGTGAGGAACTAATTCCCTCAAAGCACACCACCAGAAGGGGTAAAATAAAATCACATAACGATCCATGGTTTACTAAAGATCTAGCGAAACAACATCTACACTGCAAACAACTAGAACATAGATGGAGAAGGGGATATGAAGTAGTCAATCTACATATCTTTAAAACCTACAGGAAACAATATCATTTGGCTATTAAATCAGCAAAAAAAGATTATTTTGGTAATAGAATAGCTATGGCGAAGCACAACCAAAAAGAGATTTTTGAAATTGTAAAATCTTTTACTGACCCCAAAGCTTTACACTCAGAAGTTCCTCCCTCTCAAACTCTTTGCAATGATATTGCAACATATTTTGAGGACAAAATCAAGAACATTCAAAAGGATTTTGGAACTCCAAGCTTACCAGAATCTGTCAAAGAACATGAACTGGATCATAGGCATGATAGGCCTGTCCTTCACGCCTTTCAAACTGTTACTTTATCCCAGACTCACGAAGCCATTTTAGCATGCAAATCAGGTTCGCCCTTGGATGCATGCCCCCCAACGATACTACATCATATCATTGACATAGTGAATCCGGTGATTAATGATATTGTGAATTCCTCTCTATCCTCCGGCATAGTGCCTGATGATTGGAAATTTGCCATTGTAAAGCCACTAAAGAAAAAACAAAACATAGACCCGTCTAACCTTTCCAATTATAGGCCCATTTCCTTACTACCCATTTTAGGTAAGATCACAGAGAGAATGGTCTATAAGGAAGTTTCCACTTTCTCTGAATCAGCTCAAATTTTCCACCCTCGTCAATCCGGCTTTCGCCCGAAACATTCCACAGAATCCGCGCTACTGGAGATATCGGACATCCTAAAATTCATTACAGACAATGGCAAGAAGGCAGTGCTGATCCTTTTGGATCTGTCTGCCGCTTTTGATACCATCTCTCATAACATCCTGCTAGCCAGACTAGAATCTTGCGGCATTTCCAACATTGCACTGGCCTGGATCACGTCCTTTCTGTCTCATCGGAGGCAAGCAGTCTCCCTGGGCACCTTTCTCTCCTCAGAATGCACCATCGCCACAGGAGTCCCACAGGGTGCCTCACTGAGTCCACTCCTCTTTAATATATACATGGCCCGCTTATCTCCCTCATTTCGGCTTATGGGATTGAAACAACATCCTATGCTGATGATACTCAACTGATCCTGTCCCTTGAGAAAAACTCCACGGAAGCTGAAGAAAACTTCAAAGCCTGTCTTACGGCGGTCATCAAATGGATGAAAAACAATCATCTCCGTTGTAATACGGATAAGACAGAAATCTTGCTGATAAGGAAAAATAACCCCTTTCAACCCAAGGACTGGTGGCCGGAAGAAGCAGCAGCCCCTCCATCCACTGTGGAGGTGGCTAAAAACCTGGGGGTGTGGTTTGACTCCTCCCTCTCCTTCAAACCCCATGCACTTAAGGTGGTGGGTACATGCTTTGGCCTAATTAAAACCATGAAAAAATTCTTTGATTTGATTCCACTTGATGCAAGGAAAACAGTGGCAATGGCCCTAATACTCTCACGTTTAGACTACTGTAATAGCCTCCTGGCAGGGGTCAATAAATCTACCCTGAGGAGGCTACAGGTAGTGCAACATGCAGCAGCCAGATTGGTCTTAAAACTTCCCCGTAGGGCATCAGCCTCAGGGGCTCTGAAAACCCTTCATTGGCTCCCGTTACACAAGAGAATTTTATTCAAACTTCTCCTCACGACCTTCAGAGCAACTCGCCGACTAGGGCCAGTATATCTCTCCACAAGATTTACACCATACACCACAATGAGGACACTCAGATCCACTTCTGCAAACCTACTCAAATTGCCCGGCTTCAAACTTAAAACCAGGGGAAGGAAGTCGGCTACTGTGTTAGGGGCAAAGGCTTGGAATTTCATGCCAAACAAATTAAGATCAATGGAATCTGAAAAGCAGTTTAGGAAGGCCCTAAAGACATGGATCTATGGAACATCTGATGAATCTTGCCTTGCCCTCATCTAGATCTTAACTCTTCACTGCTGAAGTTCGTTATCTTATAGCGCCAGGAGGCTCCTTTGGGAGTGACAGTTTGCGCTTATAAATGCCACATTTCATTTCATTTCATTTCATTTAATATTTTGTAGAACATTCGTGGACAAGTTTAACATTATAACAATTAGTTACACTTTTTATACATTTATTAAGCTTTTTACATATGTTTTTTCAAATTATTTTCACATTTTTTATTAGTAAATAATAAATAATTGTATTAATTTAATACTGTAATTTAATTTATGTTTTACAAGCTTCATAACATTTTTTACAAACTTTTTTGAGAAGTTTTACATTTTTAAAAATGTATTGCATTTTTAATATATTTATTAAATATTTTTACTACATTTCTCTTTGATTTCTATGTGGAGATAGTCTTTTTAGCTTCATTTTATGGCCAATTTTTTTACTGTGTTTTACCGTCCGCGTCGATGGAGTGTTATCTGCCACGGTCGTGGCTAAGGCCCCACAACACGGTGAACTCCTCAGCTGGCGATTAGTGCCCCATCGCTGTCAGGGCGGTGGGATTGAGCTGAGCATAGTAAGATCGCACAGTTGAACTGGCAGTGTCCTGGCGGCTGTCTCCCGATGGAGGGATGCTATCGCGGGACGTGGTCCGAATGTACTATTCCTGTGACCATTGGATGTTTGCAAAATACACACATATGATGTCTATTAACTAAATCTCTTCACTTGCATACCACCCAATAAAACACACCCTATATCAGACCATGATCCTTTGCCACTCCACAGGAGCACTACCCTGCAGACTGCCCAGAGGACACAGGAACCTGAAGTATAATTTTCTCCCTGTTACTTGTTCCGTTTACCACATTCTTCCAGTTTTGAGCCAGTCATTATATTTAATCAATATAAGTTAGAAATGCCACGGCAGAAAAACCCAAATTTTTCAGAGGGGGAATTGTCAGTCATAGAGATGAAATTATCAGAGTACACGCTGGTACACCGGGGGCTGTCATCTCCTCACACTCCTAAGGTTCAAATGTCTGCAATGTGGAACAATTTGAACCTATTAAACATTTTCAAGATTTTCACATATAAAATAAGACACCCATGCCATGTTGTCCTAGTTTAATATAAGGTTTGACTACACATTTCAAAGACCCTTTTTGGTCTGTTCTTTATGCTTCACAAATTAAAAATTGTCACCTTCAATTATAATGGAAGAAACATTTGTACAAATAATACATTTCACATCTAATATACAAAATTTTAAACTTTTTTATTTTTGCCACACGAAATACCATCAAGGCAGGTGATGGCAACACCACCCAACTCTTGCATTTACCCCAAGTGACGCACCACAAAATAATGTTTACTTTCAAACTAGTGAGTGTCCCTCGTACTTAGAACATGTAAACAAACTAGCCACCCTTTCGAGAGTTGGGGACGCTCCTAACAGTCACAAACACACGATTACACCTTCAAAAATGGTGTGAGCCTGACCTTTCCATCACAACATTTGAAATCAGACTGCAGCCGCAAAAGTTGAGTGCGTAGTTGGTGGTGAACTCCACGACGGACAAAGCCATTGGTTAATGTCAGTGAAAGCAACGTATGAAGGCCAATGGCTGTTTCCGTCTCTGCTGATGAGCATGTTTGTAGTGGACATGTACACTGCGGTTGGAAAAAAACCTCACTTGACTCTTGACACTGCTGCCATCAAGACCACCTTCACTTTGGCTGCTGTTGCTGACCTCTGGGACCAAGGATGCCTGGCAAAACAGGTAACAGGGCCCGTGCCTTCTCACCAGAGGAACTGAATTTGCTGGCTGAGTAGTTCCTGTCCCGGTATAGGCAGCTCTATGGCTCATCAGAGGAGGAGGTACATGTCTGAAATACCTATGTGAATCTGTCTAACTGCTAGTCTTACATTTTCACAGGCTACAATGTCCATTTGAATTCCAGAATGAAGTGTAATGATTGATATCAAGTGTCACATATTTTGGTCCTGACATAGGACAATAATGTTAGTGAACAGTAAGCACTCTGCAATGTTGACTACACAACACCATTAACATGTGTATTGTGTAATGAGCCCTTGATGTCATATTTTGTGCATATGTAGAGTTCTATGCATGTATATGATTGATATATGTGTGAGAAGTTGGCAAATGCCATCATGGTCAATGTAAAACACTTTTCGTTCTCTTCACAGCTGGAGATATGTATGTGCTCTGTTAAGAAGCTAATATGAATGATGTTAGCTATGTGTATAGTCCCAGAAATCACTCAGCCTAGAACAGGCCTTGCCATGATGTAATTTAGGAGCTACCAGTAGCTCCCAGACCCCTTCAGAGTACCACACTGCCTTGAGGTGACTTATTGGATGGGCACAAGGTGACCCTTTCAAAGTAAGAGTAGATGCAAGGTGGTGTTCATGTGCCATCATGATCATCAGGCTGCAGATATCATGGCCTAACAAGGAGCAGTGTTCACTCAGAATGATAGGGCAGGCTGGGGCAGAGTCACAGGATCATACAACTGAATCACTGAGGTACAGCTGTCCAGAACGTAAAAAAATGTGCAGGTACAATTATGAGGTGTGCTTGAGATAGGTCCCCAAAGGCATCTAAATGGACAACAGTTGAAATGGAGGGTTACCTGACTTTTGAGTTAACACTTCCTCATTTGACTCACTTGTCGAAGACTTTAGTGTCCACACTGCAGGGCCCTTATACACAGTGGCCACGATTTACTGTGACATGATTATGAATGTTTATCCTTCAGTAGTTATCAATCTTAAGCAATGATCAGAAGTAGGTCTCAACCCAGTTTAGGTAGGGGATCCTGGATTAGATGTTGTCACAGGCCATAGATTAGTGTGTTTAGACTAAACATGGGATGAGGATGGGCAACAGGTCAAGACAAAAGTGGGCATGAGGATATTGGTTTAGAACAGCATGTGACAATACACTTTTTCTATGCTAACTCATGAATTACGGTACTGATATCTGTAGAAAATGTAGGTGACAGTGTTGGAAATGGACCTTTTTGCAGGGTTATCCCCAAACTTTTTGCTTCTTCCTTCTATTTTTTCCTGACCTGCGTTTGTTGGCTTTAGGACTCTGGGTACTTTACCACTGCTAATCAGTGCTAAAGTGCATATGCTCTCTGTTTAAATTGCTATTGTGATTGGTTATCCATGATTGGCATATTTGATTTACCAGTAGGTCCTTAGAAAAGTGCACTGAGTGTGCCAGGCTTGTAAATCAAATGCTACTAGTGGGCTTGCCGCACTGGTTGTGCCACCCACATGAGTAGCCCTGAAAATATGTCTCAGGCCTGCCACCTCGGTGCCTGCACGCAGTTTGTTAACTGCCATGTCGACTTGGCAAGTGCACCCACTTGCCAGGCCCTAACCTTCCCTTTCCTTACATATAGGGCACTCCTATGGTAGGCCCAAGGTACCCCCCTGGGCAGGGTGCAGTGTATGTGAAAGGTAGGACATGTACTGGTGTGTGTAACATGTCCTGATAGCGAAATACTGCCAATTTTTTTTTCACTATTGAAAGGCTATCTTGCTCCATAGGACAGAATGGGGAATGCTTTGTAACATTTTACAAGCATATCTTCCTATAGGGATAAGATAGAAAAATGGAGTTTGGTATCCCTAAACTCAGGATTTAATAACACATATTTTAGTAAAGATGGTTTTTAAATTGTGTGTTTGAAAATACCACTTTTAGAAAGTGGCTATTTTCTTGTTCAACCATCCTGTGCGCCTCTGCCTGTTTGTGGATTGACTGTCTGGCTTTGGAGTGACAGGGGCTGGGGAGGTGCAGTGGATCCAGAAGTCTGGATGAGTCAGCACTAGGCTGAATAGGCCTGACGGCATTTGGAGTGGTGGGAGGAGTAGCACCTGTATCTGAATAGGGCTGTGCCTGCCTTCCACAATGCTGGCTCCGCCCCCTGTGGTGTGTCTGGAGCCAAGGCTCACACTGACAATGGATGTTGTTGTGTACTTGCAGAGTGCTCCCCAGAACTGGTTTGAACTGGGCTCAGAGCCCCTTGCACAAAGAGAACAAAGACATTTTGGGGTATAAGTATCAGACCCAAAACCCCAAACTTTAGATAATTCCTGGAATTCAAGAGGAACCTTTGCCAAGGAGAAGAGCTGGAGAGACTGAGGAGTAGAACTGCCCTTGTTGTGTTTCTGGGGTTGGCCTGCAGTTGCTGTTTCTGCCAAGGAAAGGAGAAGGACTTTGCTGTGTGCTGTGTCCCCTGCTTGAAGGAGATCTCCAAGGGCCTGAAGTGAGCTGGCCTCCTGTTCTGAAGTCTCAGGGACACAAAGACTTCACCTCAGCTCCCCTGATCTCTGCTGCTGTGTGTTCTAGCCTGCCAAGAGGTGCCTGTGCCAGTTTTGGTGCCTCTGGAGGTTGTTGCTGCTGTTTGGGAGCTGGAAGCAAGAAGAAACTCAAAGAACTACAGAAATCGACACATAGAGGCTGAAGAGGACCGACGCAGCGCCACTCGACGCCGCCGCATCGATCGATAACGCATCCCGGATTTCACCGCATCGTACTTGTGTGGCAAGTTCTTCTAACGTATCACCCACGGACCGGAACCCTCACGAAGAATCGACGCATCACTCCCCGTACAGACCGGCTTCGACGCAACTCTTCCTCTGCGTGCAGTGGGACTGTTGCATTGCCTCCCCAAGGTCTCAGGAGTGTTGCATGTCTTTGTTTTTCGACGCTGTGGCTGTTGGCTTGAGAACTTTGATGCATCTATAGGTACTTTGGTGAAAAGTCACAAATCCATAGTTTTCTATGGTACAAGTTCTTGAAACCTTCTGAAAGTTATATTTTTTAACAGTGTATGTTGGATTTTTGTCGTTTTGGTATTGTTTAGTTTAGATAAAGATATTTTATTTTTCTAAACTGGTGTGGTGTCCTTTTGTGGTGTTTTCACTGTGTTACTGTGTGTGCCAGTACAAATACTTTACACATTGCCATTGGGATAAGCCTGTCTGCTCGTGCCAAGCTACCAAGGGGGTGAGCAGGGGTTATCTAAAGTGTGTATCCCCCTTACCCTGACTAGAAGCAAGGGTCCCTATTTGGACAAAGGTACCTACCTCTGCCAACTAGAGACCCTCATTTCTAATATTGGTGGCAGCGGTGGGATTTGAACCTGTATTTGTACTTGACCCACAGTGATTGGTGTACATCACTAGCTTAGTGCAGACCACTACGCAACCACATACTGTGTTTTGTTTTTGGTTCTATTTTTGAGAGACCCTGAAAGTATCCACGCATCATGTCTCAGAAGGGTAAACCAGCAAGTGATGTTGCAGAATTGGACTTTGATATTGAAATGTTAACTGGTTGCAAAGTAGGTCAACTCAAGCAGTTCTGCAGGAGCTTTGGATGTCCCATAAAGAGCATCTCCAGGAAGGAGGAGCTACAGAAGGCCTTAACGGCCTGGTGGGAGGCCAAAGAAGCTGTGGTGACAGGGGATGCAGAGGTGTATGAGGATGCACAAGGGAATGGTTTCAGGTCACAAGATCTGCCTGTGTCAAGAGCAGCCTCTAGGGCTGGCAGCAACCATTCCGCTAGAAGTTTTTCCCCAGAGGAGTTGGAGGAAAACCAAAGGGTTAGAGATCATGAGTTAGAAGTCATGAGGCTCAAGATGAAAATATTGGAACTAGAGAACCAAAAAACTGCCATAGAGAGAGAAAAGATGGCAGAGGAGAGCAAGAAGATTTATGCCTTGGAAGAAATAAAATTGACCTTAGCACCTGAATTAAGAATGAGGGAGCTTGATGTGGAGCTCGAGAGGCTTGAGGCCATGAGTGTCTTAGCTGAAAAGGAAATGTGTGCAGCTCATGAAGTGAGCTTGGCTGGGTTGGAGGTGGAGTCCAGCTCAGATGGTGGCAGCAAAATTGTGTTATCCAGTGCTGAGGGCAAAGTACACACACCCAGAGATGTGGCGCCTCACTTGAGGGAGGGGGTTAACAAACACCAGGGGGTTCAGGTTTATGAGGTAGCTCCAGTGGTGTTCAGTGTCCCTGAAGTGGATTGGGGAACTGACACAGGGGATCATATTCCTAGTGGTGGGCGGGACACTCTACTGACTCTAGATGAGCGGTGCAGGGAGAGGGGTTCCCCCATGGTGGAAGCCTTGGTGTGTGAGTGTGGAGACCGCCAAGAAGAGTGTGGGTTGAGTAACAGAGACAGTCAGACACTGTCTTGCCAGTCTTAGGAGAGTGATGTGGGGTACTTGTGTGAGGCACTGGATGGTGAGGCAAATGGTAGCTTGGTTAACAACTGTGGAGGGCTGTTTGATGCAATTGTTGGAGAGTATATTTTAAGTCCCTGTTTTCCAGAGTTATGCCAATACCCGGTGGAGTGTGAGTTCGCTGATTCCAGGGAGCTTGCACTGGAGGCAGGATTTTTTGGTGGAGTCCAGAGGGTTTGATGAGGCTTTTGGGAGTGATCCTGAAGGAGGTGGTGCAGGTTTTCCCCAACCAGGTGAGATAGGGGAGGTTTGGAGTAACCCAAATAGGTCCCAGTGTAGTGGAATGGGTGAGGAGCCCCATGTCCTGTCTCTGAGTAGAGGGAATGGGGGTGGACTGAGTCCCAAGGAGTCCGAGGCCCAGTTCCAGGGCCTGGTTGGTTCCATGAGTGAACACCGGGAGGTGAGCCTAGTCTGTACCGGGAGGCCATTTCCTGAGGGGGATCCCAAGGTATTAGGTGAACTGGGGGAGACTGCTGTAACTAGCGTTCCACCAGGTCTGGTGTCTGGCAGCACCACTCCAGTGGGGAGGGTGCATGAGTCCAGAGAAAAGGGTGAGGGGGGATGCAGTCACCAGTGGAAGGACCAGTGGGTCAGGGGTTGCCTGCTGTGAGGTCAGAGCACTGCAGGACTGAGTCTGGTGAGGCCACTTCTGGCCTGGGGGGTCTTCATGCTCTGTCAAGTGGACAGGAGGCTGGAGACCTGTGCCAGGCAGACTTTGGTACAACTCATGAGGAGTGTGTATCCTTGGGGGGGTTGGTGTACTCCCCTGGAAGTCCTGGGTTGCCAGGCACAGGTCCAGCCTAAGGGTACAGACCCTGGGTTGGAGGACCAAGTTCAGGGTGTCCCCCCTGACCTGGAGGAAGGCGTGACTGCTAACAGTGCCCCTACCAAGTTGTCTTCTGGGGGTACCGCTCTAGGTGGGAGGGTGCAGTGCCCCAGGGAGGAAGACAGGGTGTGGGAGAGCCCACCCCAGTCTCTTGCCTAGCCACAGGGAACAGACTCTGGGCTGGTGAGCCAGTGTCAGGATGCCATACCTGACTGGGCAGGAGGGAGAGTAGAGAAAAGGTGCCAGGCACCTGGGGCTACTGCCCCCACTTTCTGATGCCACAGAGGTTAGAGAGGCCTGAAAGGCATGAGACCTGGCTCTCATTACTGACAGCTGTCAGTGGCCACTGTGGCTGGTTGTCCTTGTGAACAGAGTTGCCCCTGGGCAGGGAGGGAGGGGTCACACTCGGGGGATGGACTAGGCCACACCACTGTGTTGGCCATGTGGGTACTGTCTACCTGTTGGGACACCTCTGAGAGAAAAGTAAGTTTAGGCGCTGCGCAGATGGGGTCCCCAGGTGAGGGGAAGTGTCCCCCATGGGTTAGCCTAGTGAACCCTGAGAGTATGGACAGAGGGATCCAACTGGGTTCAGGAAGGCGTAGAACAGGAATCCCTGCTGTTCGGGCCAGGTTCCATGTTCTGTCGCCCCAAGCCGGGAAGCCCATCGAGGTATTGATTGGTCTACCCTGGCTTTAGGCTGGAAGGGGGTTGTTTTGGAATGGCCCTTTTAAGAGGGTTATCCCCAAACTTTTTGCTTCTTCCTCCTATTCTTTCCTGACCTGTGTTTGTTGGCTTTAGGACTCTGGGCACTTTACCACTGCTAATCAGTGCTAAAGTGCATATGCTCTCTGTGTAAATTGTTATTGTGATTGGTTATCCATGATTGGCATATTTGATTTACCAGTCGGTCCCTAGTAAAGTGCACTGAGTGTGCCAGGGCTGGTAATTCAAATGCTACTAGTGGGCTTGCCGCACTGGTTGTGCCACCCACATGATTAGCCCTGAAAAGATGTCCCAGGCTGCCACTGGGGTGCCTGCATGCAGTTTGTTAACTGCCATTTCGACTTGGCAAGTGCACCCACTTGCCAGGCCCTAACCTTCCCTTTCCTTACATACAGGGCACCCCTATGGTAGGCCCAAGGTACCCCCCTGGGCAGGCTGAAGTGTATGTGAAAGGTAGGACATGTACTGGTGTGTGTAACATGTCCTGATAGTGAAATACTGCCAATTTCGTTTTTCACTATTGAAAGGCTATCTTGCCCCATAGGACAGAATGGGGAATGCTTTGTAACATTTTACAAGCATATCTTCCTATAGGGATAAGATAGAAAAATGGAGTTTGGAATCCCTGAACTCAGGATTTAATAACACGTCTTTTAGTAAAGATGGTTTTTAAATTGTGTGTTTGAAAATACCACTTTTAGAAAGTGGCTATTTTCTTGTTCAACCATCCTGTGCGCCTCTGCCTGTTTGTGGATTGACTGTCTGGCTTTGGGGTGACAGTGGCTGGGGAGGTGCAGTGTCTCCAGGAGTCTGGATGAGTCAGCACTAGGCTGAATAGGCCTGATCTGCATTTGAAGTGGCGGGAGGAGTAGCACCTGTACCTGAATAGGGCTGTGCCTGCCTTCCACAATGCTGGCTCCGCCCCCCTGTGGTGTGTCTGGAGCCAAGGCTCACACTGACAATGGATGTTGTTGTGTACTTGCAGAGTGCCCCCCAGAACTGGTATGAACTTGACTCAGAGCCCCTTGCACAAAGAGAACAAAGACATTTTGGGGTATAAGTATCAGACCCAAAACCCCAGACTTTAGATCATTCCTGGAATTCAAGAGGAACCTTTGCCAAGGAGAAGAGCTGGAGAGACTGAGGAGAAGTACTGCCCTTGCTGTGTGTCTGGGATTGGCCTGCAGCTGCTGTTTCTGCCAAGGAAAGGAGAAGGACTTTGCTGTCTGCTGTGTCCCCTGCTTGGAGGAGATCTCCAAGGGCCTGAAGTGAGCTGGCCTCCTGTTCTGAAGTCTCAGGGACACAAAGACTTCACCCCCAGCTCCCCTGAACTCTGCAGCTGTGAGTTCTAGCCTGCCAAGAGGTGCCTGTGCCAGTTTTGAGGCCTCTGGAGGTTGTTGCTGCTGTTTGGGAGCTGAAAGCAAGAAGAAACTCAAACACTACAGAAATCGACGCATCGAGGGATCATGGCTGAAGAGGACCGACGCAGCGCCATTCGACGACGCCGCATCGATCGCCAATGCATCCCGGATTTCCATGCATCGTACCTGTGCGGCAAGTTCTTCCGACGCATCACCCACGGACCGGAACCATCCCGAAGAATCGACTTATCACTCCCCGTACAGACCGGATTTGACGCAACCCTTCCTCTGCGTGCAGCGGGACTGTCGCATCACCTCCCCAAGGTCTCAGGAGTGTCGCATCTCTTTGTTTTTCGATGCTGCAGCTGTTTGGCTTGAGAGCTTTGACGCATCTACAGGTACTTTGGTGAAAAGTCACCCATCCATAGTTTTCTATGGTACAAGTTCTTGAAACCTTATGAAAACCATATTTTTAACTGTGTATGTTGGATTTTTGTCGTTTTGGTCTTGTTTAGTTTAGATAAAGATATTTTATTTTTCTAAACTCGTTTGGTGTCCTTTTGTGGTGTTTTCACTGTGTTACTGTGTGTCGGTACAAATACTTTACACATTGCCCTTGGGATAAGCCTGTCTGCTCGTGCCAAGCTACCAAGGGGGTGAGCAGGGGTTATCTAAAGTGTGTATCCCCCTTACCCTGACTAGAAGCAAGGGTCCCTATTTGGACAAAAGTACCTACCTCTGCCAACTAGAGACCCCCATTTCTAACAGACAACAATACAGATAAACAAACAAAAACACATCTCAAATGTTTTTCTTTACTATTTTTGTATCCATACAGGTCAAAGCCCATCAGAAATGCAACAAATGGAATGCCATCGCAGGTAGTTGCAGACTCTGGGGGTCTAAGATCAGCGTTGTGTCCATTGCCCCAAGAGTTGGGAGGACCTAAGATGCTGGACCCAGAAGATGACAGAAGTCCAAGTAAGGAAGCCCTCCCAACGTGTGGCGGGTGCTCGCAATACCCTGACCCCCTTAATGGCCTTCATCCTTGTGATGGCCTATTCAGAGCTTGATGGGCAGTTGAGGCCCCAACAGCAGCAACAAGGGGGTAAGTTCTGTTCAGAGTTTCACATGTTATATGACCCATTTTTTGTTACAGCCAGGATTTTGCACATCCACAATAATGGTGCGCCACTTCCAATGCATACGGAGAGTCCTTGAAGGTGTAAGTTTTGTACGATGTGTATGATGATGTGCTTTGTCTATTGTTTTTGGGATATAATCCCACATGATTCCTGTCCACAACCAATAGGCTGGTCTGAGCAGACACATGTCTGCCTCAAATCCAAATATACCTCAAGTTGTATGATGTCGTGGGGGGCAGTTGAACCAAACAGGACACTTATCTTTATTGTGTCAGGTGTTATGACCCTACACTAACGAAAATCAGGGTCTCAGAGAGAGACGCACCTTGATATAGTAAGAGAGTGAATGGGTGTATGAATGTGTATATATATTTTTTTACCATTCAGAAAGAGTACCTGAGACCCTGAGTTTCGTTGTGCTTATATCTCTTCTCCAAAGTTTGACTACAGGGGTCTTTCCTCCACTCTCCTCCCATGGGGCGTGTAGGAT
Source organism: Calotriton arnoldi (assembly GCA_963921515.1). Classification (NCBI taxonomy): domain Eukaryota; kingdom Metazoa; phylum Chordata; class Amphibia; order Caudata; family Salamandridae; genus Calotriton; species Calotriton arnoldi. The sequence continues at coordinate 510,999 of CAWUFW010011068.1, forward strand.
ACTACCTTAGGGTAAGAATGTGAGTTGGTTCTCACATTGTGCTTTTGAAACTTTGTGTATTCACAGTTGCAGTGACACGTGTTACACACAAATAGCCACTATATATTAATTTGTGCATGTGGTACAATTGCGTTTTTTTGACCGAACTTGTTGATGGTATCCCTGTCTCTCTTTCTCCATTTCTTCTTTTTACAGGTTTATTGAGAATCTATCCTGGTAGAGTGTGACACAGGTCAACCTACCAAGTGATAATTTCACACCATTATTTTGGTAAGATAGGAGCCCTTATTGCTCTTTTGTCCTGATGAATGCTGCAGACCCTTTGGGCCAAGAAGGCAGAAACATGTCGACTAAATTAACCACTACGGTGAGGGGGCAATAATATTCCCCCACTCTCACCGTCCTTGTATTTTTAATACCATATAGTTACCTTTCTGAATAAATGTAATTCGGTAATTATACTGGTTTTTAAAACCTCACTCACTTTCACGGGCCCCCACTTAGTTTTAGAAGTGCCTCCCTGTCTTCAGGTGAAGGCCCGCTCTCTACCAAACCTAGTTTCTAGAGAGGGAGGACTGCCGATGATGAAGCATGACACCTGGTGGTGTGTGAGGACAGTCCTTCACTTTTTGTGAGATTCCAGCTTCTTCACTTAGGATTTAAGAGAGTTTCGGTCAAATAATTAGGAGCAGCTTCTGTTGTGTATTCATATTAGGTTGGAGGCCAGCTCGCTCCTAGTGCCCCGCACCTCTAGTTCCCTCCTCTAGGAGTTCCCTTGGGTTAGTGTGTTGCATATATTGTATGTATCCACAGATTCAATCTATGGTGTGGTATACTGTTTGATTTTTATATTCACAGATATCACCAAAGTGTGAGTTACATATCCCCCAAAAGGAACGAGGGAATTACCCCATATTAACCTAATGGATTGAGATAGGGCAGGAGGGGTTTCCAAATATATGTGATCGAGAGGTCCTGAAGAAAGCTGTCCAGACCTTCAAATTGAGGGCTTTGTAATTCGCTGAAACATGTCAACACACATGCAGTAAATAGGGGTGAATGGGTTCTAGCAATCTGATTTCGCTTCCATCCTATTCTCTTTTAATCCTGGCCGGGTAATTCAGGAATAAAGGGTGACCGAGGATATACTCGAGCTAGTTTTAATATCACTAAACTGCACATATTTCTTTGTTGATCCCGCTATTATTTATATATGTTTGTATTATCTTTCCCTCCCTTTTGCTGCACCCCAGGCACTGGTCTGCACAGGGGTGTTAGTAAGCAAGCCCAATGATGAAGCATGTCACAAATTGTGAGTGAGGGCAGTTTTTTCCCACTGTGCACATTTCACTAGCATCACATAACCACGCTCAACATTCCTACCTGTCTTTTGTGTGAATAGTGTTAGTTTGGGAGGTTGGGGTAGGAATTTTTCCTCTCCCCCCTTTTCTGAGTGTTTAGAACATCTCTGTAGGTCAGACTGCTATACTTTTTTAAATGTTAATTTTTTTTTATTGTCAGTTGTTTAAATTATACATTTTGACATACACAGTATTGAAGGCACTTATTTGGCAATTTACAGAGTTATACAAGCGGTAAATGAATAACATATGCACTACATAGACCATACAATATTCATATAAGAGGTCATCATAGGGAACCATCGTATAGGCATAGCCAGTTCCGGTGCATGAGAGATTAGTTTGCTTGTCTATAAGACAATTTAAATAACATTAGACGTTTCACCGGTTTCTGGTATGTTTTGTTCTGACATTCTCAGCCAAGTGGCAAACTGACCCCAAATGTCTTTGGGTCGAGACACAATGGGCATTATTTCCCAGAAGGCAGTAAGTTGCTCTTGACAAAATGTGACATTGTGGATCCAGTCCTTAAGCAGGGGAGGGTTTGATCTGCCCCATCTCATGGCTATCCTGCGTTTTGCTAATAGTAACAGCATAGCTAGTAATCTGCGGACCCCCAGCGGTACGTCCTTGACGTACCCCAATAATCCTACTATTGCCCTTGGCTCTATGTGCATCGTGAGTATTTCGCTTATTTTGCTAAAGATCTCTTTCCAATATTCTGCAATCTGGGGGCACTCCCATGCCAGGTGCAGAAAAGTTGCCTGGTCTGCATGACATCTCCAACACTCCGCATTAGGCCTGATGCCCATACAAAACAATTGTATAGGCGTTCTGTAATATTGATTTATAAATTTAAAATGGATTAGCCTGAGTTTGTAGTTTGGGGACAGTTGCTCGAGTTGCGCACAGCAAAAATGCCATTCCTCTTCTGTGATCTGTGGGTTCAACTCAGCGTTCCACTGTTCTCTGTGTTTTGGTACTGTCACTGGACAGTGTGTTTGCATGGATGAGTAGAGTCTGGTAATTAACTTGTACGCTGAAGGAGCAGTGAGTATGAGCTCTAGGGCCTGTAGTGCCTGAGGGGAATCCAGAAATGTGCTGTGTAACTCTCGGCAGACCGCCCGTATGCGGTGGTATAGCAGTGTGTCAGAGAAGTTGGGAGATGGCGTGTCTGTCGGGCTGGTGGTCCCATGAACCCTTCCTCCCGATATAAATCTGCGTAGCTGCTAATGCCAAGCCTGCGAGCTCTCAGTATGGTGCCTTGCTCTTCTAACGGGGGCATTTGTGGGTTTTTGGCCAAGACCATTGAGGGGGCGAATAATATCTTCATATTGGCTCTTTTCCGTAATCCAACCCAGGCCGATCGCAATGTTTCTGTGGTGTCAATGGTATGGCGGGGGCGTTTGTATGGTTGGTATAGTGCCACCTCTAAGGGGGTGGGTGCATCTATGTTACACTCGACCGCCACGTTAGGCTGGAAGGGGGTTGGGTGCACCCAGAAATGGAGGAATTGCGCTTGTGTGCAATATGCGTATAGGGGAAAATGAGGCGCACCCAGTCCTCCCTGGCTCTGTGGAAGTGTCAATATTTCCCAGGCGACTCTGGCCTGCCCTCCCGCCCACACTAATGATATCAGCAGTGAGCGTATAGTATGAAAGAATGCTTGGGTAAGTATGAGAGGAACATTTACAAAAATATAAAGAAATTTGGGGGGGACAATCATTTTAGCAATTGCTAATCGTCCTGCTAGGGACAACCGCAGTGTGGACCAAACTTTAATTCTCCCCTCTAGCCAAGTAATAGTGCGACCTATGTTCATGTTCCATAATTCCTGGGTATACCTGCTCAACCAGATCCCCATATATTTGACAGGTCCTTCCGCCCAACTGAGCGGATAATCAAGTTCGAACAGGGTGGTACTGTCAGTCAGTGGAAACAGTGTAGATTTCTTCCAGTTTATCTGTATGCCGGACATACCGCCAAATTGGGTAATTTCACGGAGTGCTGGTAGCAAGTTCATATGGGGATTATTAATATATAAGGTAATATCTTCTGCATATTGTGATATAATTATCCCTCTGGAAGAGAAACCCAAGCCTCTGGCTGCGTGGTGTTGGCGCAGTCATGCTGCGAGTGGTTCCATCGCTATCGAGAATAATAGGGGGGAAAGAGGACACCCTTGCCTCGTCCCACGTGTTATAGTGAATGCATCTGATATTTGGCCGTTTACGAACAAGCGTGCTGTGGGGTCGGAATATAACAATTGAATCTGTTTTATAAAGAGCTGGCTAAATCCCAATCTCTTAAGGACAGCAAAAAGAAATGGCCACTCCAAGGAATCAAATGCCTTGGTGGCGTCAAGGAGGGTCGCCACCGCAGGGTCGAGGTAATGAAGGATCGTGAAAAAAGTGCGCAGGTTATGCACAGTCGATCTCCCAGGAATAAACCCTGATTGATCTGGTCTTGCAATTAGCGGTAGAAGTGGTTGTACTCGGTTGGTTAGTAATTTGGCGTAGATTTTATTATCCGTGTTGATTAGTGATAATGGACGGTAAGAATCAAAGAGATCTGGTGCTTTATCAGGCTTAAGCAATAGCAATATGCTTGCTGCCTTGAGGGTAGAGGGTAGTCTGCCATTTTCAAGTGACTCCTGGTATACCCCCATGAGGTGAGGAACAAGGATAGAAGCGTAGCACTTATACAAGGAAGCTGGCAGGCCGTCTTTATCAGGTGGTAAACTATTGATAACTTGGACTACATCCTCTTTGGTAAATGGTTCGTCCAGATATGCTCTGTGTGCGTTACTCAGCCATAGCAACTCTATCGAATCAAAGTAGGGTTGCATATTTTCAGGCTGACTCTTGTGTTGAGTTGTATAAAGATCTGAATAGAACTTAGTGATGTGGTTCATTATTTCCTGCAGGCCCCTGATTGTCTGCTGTGCCTCGTCTTTCAGTTCTGTAATGTAATTTATAGTGCGTGGGGGTCTGAGTAAGGCTGCCAGTGTTTTACCAGGCCTACCGCCTTCACCGTACCTTCTAGCCTGTGTGCCTTTTCCTCAAACTCATCGAGTTTGCTCCTGATTTGGGATAGCAGTTTGTGATCGCCAGACTGGTAGTATTCTAACTCGTGTTCGGATTTGTGTTTCTAGGGTTTTGAGTGTTTGTCTTAGGGTCCTAAGTACTCCGGCTTGTTTAGCTATACACTTGCCTCTAATTACTACCTTGAATGCCTCCCATAGAGATGATAGAGAGGATACTGATCCCTCATTAAGTGAAATGTATTCTAGCATGTCACTTTTAATTTCTTCTTTAAATGCAGCATCTAGTAGGGCACTAGATGGAAGTTTCCATTGAAACGCTCGGGTGGGTGCCGTCTCTATTGTTAATCGGAGCAGGCATGGTGCATGGTCCAAGAGAGTTCGAGGGAGGTTGTTTGATGTCTACAGTCCACGTTGCTACGTCTTTAGATACGAGCCAAAGGTCAATGCGAGACCAAGCTGAATATTGTGCCGTTACGCATGTGCCCTCCATCGTGTCTGGGTGCCACACTCTCCATATGTCTATTAGCCCACTGTCGTTTATTATTGTGTTTGGTGTACTGCTGGCGTTAGGGTGCATTTTACGGGTCGCTCCCCAACGATCTCGAGAGTCATCAAGGATGGCATTGAAGTCCCCACCCCATAATATTGTAGCACAGCCAGTTTGCACTATATTGCCCCAGAGGTCATTAAAAAATTCAGGCAAATCCAAATTGGGGCCATATACTGTCACCAGCACCACCCTGACCACTCCTAATGTACCCTCCATTAAGACATACCTGCACTCCGGGTCAGACTTCATTTTGATCTGGTTCCAGCCAATACCTTGACGAATAAGGATCGCAGTTCCTCTAGCGTAGTTAGAGTAAGCTGCTAGGTATATGTTTCCCCAGTGTCTGTGTTGTAATTTGGTGCTTGCCATGTTATGAAGATGCGTTTCCTGAAGGAAACATACATCTATTTTGTGTCTGACCAAATATGATTGCACTAGTCTGACCTTCCTATTGTCATTAAGCCCTCTTATGTTCCATGTAAGACAATTGTAATTAGTCATTGTCTTCTCCTGGTCAGTTAGGTCATGCACTCTTTTCCCACTTGTGTCGCGATAGGTCTCATGTGCCATATGTGCAATGTTGTGCTGCCACCTTTTTTCCATTGTACTAGTAATTTCCCCCCTTATTACACCCACCCCCACCCACTCCAACCCCCCAAACAGGTTGAGTCCGCCTGCATGCGTCGCCTCCCAGTGCCTCCCTCGCCCGGAGCAGACACTCAGCCGACCGGGGGGGTGCACCGCCAGCGGCACCCTCTGACTTCCCCTCCTTACTTGTGGTGCCCGGGACATGCGACAGGCGGCACAGTTCCTGCCGGGCCCACCTCTCCGTCCTTGCCGGATCACTGGGCGACTCAAGCAGCGGGGCTTCGGCCTACTCACGAGTCACATCAGGGCCCGTTTCACTGCTCCGTTCTCCAGCCGGATTGGGATCGGCAGAGCGTCTTTTCTGTGTCTTTTTCGGGTGCATAGGCTGCTCAGCACTCCTCCGCGCTGCACGACGTGTGTTCTATATTATTTCATTGGCATTTGCATCAGGATTATGGACGGATTCTTTCTCGGCCGGCAGATCCCTCTCTACGAGCGGTCATCTTGCTGCTCGGCGAGACCACACCCCTCCAGACTGCTATACTTAATGCCATCCAGGGGCAAGGCAGCCATCTGTAACAAATGGTAGCCTACCTGGAAGGCATTCATAGTGCAATGTCTGGCCTACAGAGGTATTTTCAGGCTCTGGCTTCCTCCCTCACCACAGCCTCCCTTCCACCCTAACCTCGTGGCCATCACCCCCCTTTCTCATCCCAATTCCCTATTCCCACACCTGTACCAAGCACACGCAAACACTTGCAAGCACACACTCATGCAGACACTAGCACCACACACATACATACACACAAACTAACCCCACAAGAGACACATGAGCACTAGCAAACATGCTGTCTCCAACACCTCCACACCCACAGTCACCAACTCAACAACCACCACACCCACATTCAGAAGCCACACCCTCATCACATCCACAGATGACACCAACACTACCACACCCACAGTTACCACCACAACACCCATCACATTCATAGACTCCACCTCAGCCACATTCACCAGTCACACCCCATCACATCTGCAGATGACACTGACACCACCACACCCACAGTCACTACCACAACAGCCACCACACCCACAGTCAGCACCACAACCATCACATCCACAAACTCCACCACACCAACATTCACCAGCCACACCCCATCACATCCACAGCACACACATCCACAGTCACCAGCCACACCTCATCACATCCACAGCATACATATACACAGACACAACAGCCTTAGTGTACACACCTAAAAAATGCTGCGCTCCCAATCATACACACAACAGACACCTAGGACATCAGACACACCCACACTTGCCAAACATACACCAGACCCACAGTCAACAGCCCCATCATTAGACACATGCATATCACACATAACCAGTCCCTTTGCCTCCCAAACCCCATGCCTTCCCACACAGCCTTCCAAGTTCCCCATTGAGGATCTCCATTTTACTCTTGCCATGACCCCTCCCATTATTAAGCCCAGGCCAAATAAACAGGTATGTGCCCCTCCCACACTCAATCACACCCATCCAGCATCCCAATACACCCCTGAACAAGGTCCTTCCACCCCTTCCTCTTCCAAGCCCCACACTGCCAGACACAAATCCGACCCTTCCACTTCCAAACCGCCCTCTCAAATGCAAATCCACCCCTTCCACTTCCAAGACTCCCCCTCCCAAAGCCAAGGACACCCCTCCCAAATCCACGTCCATCCCTCCAAAGCCCCAAACCCCCCATGTAGGTTATGTGACGTTCCTGCTCTGCCCACTGGATGCACCTTCCTGAGGAGGTTCCCCTTGGCAGTGATATAGGAGGCAAGCTTTGTCGCACGGCACAAAAGTGCACAGGACTTTACGTGCTGCATTTCGGACTGCCATTTGGCATTATTCATTTTGAGAGACTTATCTCATTTGGTTTGAATAACTCTATGGTTTGGATTTCAAAAAGTTAGTCCTGGCATTTCTTTCCCTAAGCAATTGTTGATTCCTAGCAATGTTTGAGGCTGACATGTATAGTACATATTTGTCTCTCCCATGATGTCAGGTAATCCAGCCTATATTTTTGAATGTCTACTTTCTTAGGTGCATAGACTGATTGCCATGGTAAGTGATGGTCATGTGCATTTGGATGCAGGCATTCATCATAGTTATGGTCATATGCACCAACAAACAGATGTTTATGATTTTGTCATTCAGGAGTGATTGTTTCCCATTGATTACTGAAAAGTAAGTGCACATGTGCATTGTCCCATGTGAATTTATGTGACATTTTATTGTATGAAATAGAGGACTTCCACTAGGCATACCCAAATGTTATGGTGATGAATATATAGAATGGTTAACATTTGGGACTCGCATTGATTTTTCTGGCAATTCTTAAGATGAGGCTTACACCTTGTGTAGTGCAATTTCTACATGTTGTTACATTGCACTTATCACAATGATGTGTTTGCCATTTTATTGTAATGTGCTACATAATCCCTCTCAACACACCTATATGGTGAAGTTTAGCTTTATGATTAGATTTTTTTTGGAGCAAGTGCCCATTGTTTTTAAGGCAGCTTGCCCCAAATTCAATAATATATTTTAGTTATTCAGTTGTGTTACTTTACATGTCATAAACATCAACATTACTGACATTGGCACAACACAGCGGTATGTTATGGCTTGTGTGTGTGATTTAAAACTGCAAGTATTCTTTGCAATCGTGACCAGACATGTCTGACGTAACAGGTAATGGTGGTGCTTACCTTCGGTTCCGGTGACAACGGTGTTAATTTTTTTCATGTTGTAGCAGCAGCGGCATGACTTGCAAGATCAAGTACATGGTGCTACTGGAAGTGTAAAAGTGAGTAAAGGGGAGTTTCGGCCTTATATGCATTGCTTTCTGCCGACTCAAGTGTGGAGGTTAGACCGCCACAGTTGCTTTGGGGGAAGGCACATCGTGATTGGCCGGGCAGAGAAGGTGGCTGGCCTCCGGTGGTCAGCCGCTTTTCCCTGTGACTGTCTTTCGGGCGGTTGAGCAAGGCCCACAGAGCAGACGGGAGCTGAGTATTCCTTCAGCTGACAAACCGCACACATCTAAATATGGCGGGCGGACGCATACTAGTCGGATGGGGAAGCTGACGCTGCCACGACAACGGGAGCATAACCACCAAGATTGTAATCAGGTCCTAGGTCAGAAGGTAAAACTTCACGGGGCCCTATCGCTAAGTGAATCTGACCCGCGCTCCATTGCGGTCAGCCTGAAACTTTGACTTTGTCCCGGTCAAGCATGACCAGATGTCCCAAAGTGGTGCTTTTGGCTTTTAGGCACTAAAAAGTGTTCATTCTTTAAAAACTATTATCTCTGATCCCCTATATTGGATTATTGTCGTTTGGTTTCCCTTTTAATCATAAAAATAAAATATTTCCTATTGTTATAAATTGGTTTTGGATTTTTACTGTGTTGTGTCTTACTTATTTAACATATTGGTGTTTTTAAATGCTTTATACACCTGTCTCCTAAGTTAAGCCTGCCTGCTCACAGCCAGCTACCAAGGATTGAGAGAGGGAATAATTTATTGAGACCTTGACTGGACCTTATACTGTTATTGTGGCCTTATTACTAGTGGCAGGCACCTACTTACCTCTACTAATAAACCACATTCCAACATTTCCATTTTGATTAAATCACCCTAAATATTAGATGGCTCCATGTTACTAGGAGACAACCTTTCTATTTCTGTTTTTTACTTTTGCAAATCATTGTTTTTATGTGTATCAGTCTGATTTATTTACTTGAACTGAACCAGAATTATTATATCCAGAATGCACTGATTTGTGGCAGAAAAGGAGTTGTTCTCATAAGGTGGGGCCTTTTAGTAATCCTATATCGGGCCCTTGTACATTCCCAGGGCTTTGTGAGTAAGAGTGAGTACATAGCTTTAAAAGATTAAACAGCTTTAACTAGTCTTGCAAAGGTTCTAATCATCTTTATCATTAGTCACATCTGCAGGTACATGTAAAGGAGTAGGAGCATTTGAAGATCACAAGAAGAGCTTCATAAAGGGTCTCCCAAGTAGCTATGTCTTGGCCCATAGTGTATTGGAGTGGCATTCTGTGCCATGTCTGTCAAAACAATTTGGAATCATTACATCATTTGGAATGTTTAGACCTATAAGTTAGTGCCTGCATCTAAGCCAATTTTATAACTAAGGGCCTCATGTCCCAAAATCACAGGTTTTGTGACCACAAAAGTACTTATCATTATGTACAAAATGCTTTTAATGATTGGAAATGTTTTCACACTAGTAAAATGGCTTTTGTGATTGTTTCTGAATTGCAAATAGGAGGGTTAATGAAAGGGGTTTCTTCCCACCCCTTTCCAATTCAGAAAGAAATTTAATGATAGTTTGTGACTGCAATTGCTGTTGCAAACCATTGAAGAGCTTACGACCCCTGAGTTGGGGTGGTAACTAATTTGCAAAGGGGAAGTAGGACAGGAAATTGGCTGCCTTGGAGAGGAGAAGTATCCCCAAAATTGCAGGCAAAACAGTGCAGAAGCTCTAATATTTAGAAAGTTACTAGGTAAATAGTGACGTTTTTCTGCTATTCGCATGTCTGGCAGTGAACCAGTGCAGAATCTCTACTGTTTAGCCAGCGGCCGGGTAAATAGTTACATTTTCCTGATATTTGCACAGCTGCTGGATGAACAGTACAGAATCTCTACAGTTTAGCCAGAGGCAGGGTAAATAGTAAAGTTTTTCTGCTACTTGCACAGCTGCCAGCCAGGCAGCAAAAAATCTCTACTATTTAGATAGCAGCAGGATAAGTTGTCCTGCTATTTGTATGACCATCAACCGAACAGTGTAGAATCTCTACTATTTAACCAGTGTCGGGTAAACAGTGAAGGTCTTCTGCTATTTCCATGGCTGCTAGACGATCGGTGCAGAATCTCTACTACTTAGCCAGTGGCCCGATAAATAGCGAAGATTTTCTTCTATTTGCACGGCCTTCGGCCAAACAGTACAAAACCTCTATTATTTAGCAAGCGGCCGGGTATAGTGAAGTCTCTCTGCTATTCTCAAGGCTGCCAGCCAAATAGTAATTAAATACTGCTATTTAACCATTGGCTGAATAAATAGCAGAAAGAAATCACTATTTACCCGACGGCCGGGTAAATAGCAGCTACCAAAATAAAAAGCCACAGTACAGTGAGACGGGGGAGAATGGATACGGTCTGAGAAATAGCTATTTAGCAAATTATTCAGTGAACTGACATAAGAGAGCCAGTAAAGACCAGCTTAAGTATAAAAGGAGAAAGTTAGCTGCATTTGTTTTAACCTATTGCCGTGTAGATTGAATTAGCTTGTTGAAATATGATTGAAACATTGGTGGGTAAATGCAATTGGCCGAGTGGCCTTTTTTGGCTTAGTCATTGTGTTTTTCACCAGAATAGATAATCAGAGAAAATCTAAGCCTATCACTAAATAACTTGTGAAAATGTACATTGCATATCTCGTCAGATGAGAAGGTGATGCGTATGATGCCTAGTGAGAAAAGGTGGAAATTATCTAAAGCTATGAAATATCCAATCTGAAATGTATTGGAAGTCCACACGTGACTACCTAGTCTAGACGTAAGATTTTACCACATGCTAGTATCACTTTATTATTTTGTATTTCTGGTAGTACATGAATGTACAAATAGCATCACCCACTAGCCTGACCCAAAGCATCTCGGTTTTATACTTTAGAGACATTCACGCAATGGTCATCCATACAGGTTTAACTAAAGAAGGTACTCACATTATGTACCCTTGCAATATAATCCTAAAATCAGAATGCAGATGTGCCTCTTGCCTTTAACATCTTTGGACAATGGTGCAGAAACGAATCAAGTCTAAACTTTATTTTTATTTTTATAATAAAACATTTTAGAAACTTTAATAAAAATGCAATGAAGCAGTGCAATAGAAAAATAATGGACAAAATTGAAAGCAGCGGCCATTATTCATTTATTAGCATGTTTATAACTATGGCACACATGGATTTAGTTGAGAGAAATGGAGTACATATGTTCTACTAAAAGTAGAAGCATCACACACATTCAAAAGATGTAAATGTGCATTATGTTGCATTCTATACATTTGCAAAGATAAGAAGGATTAATCACGTTTGACGTTTTGCGTTGGGAGTAACTGAATTAAACTTCGGGATAATGGAATTAAATGTAGAACTATTATACATCTATGGTCCAGTATATATATATATATATATATATATATATATATATATATATATATATATATATATATATATATATATCTACTAGCGGTCGCCAGTAGATAGTTATAGTTAGGACCTATTTTCCATAGGAAATCTGCAACATTCTATTTGAAATAACTCTTGCGCCGGTTGATGAATCTTCACGAAATTTTCAAACTTTGTGGCCCGCTCCGGTACGCTCCTACCCTGAAAGTCTCGGGGTGATTCGTTAAGCGGGGGCCGAGAAAAAAGGGGGGTCCCAAAACGTGTTTTCCCCATTCATTTTCCCATAGGAAACTTTAGTCACGGCTACAGCCCGAACTGCTGAACGGAATTACACCAAATTTGGCAAAGAGGTAGTTCTTGGTTCAGAAAGAACCCTTTTTGTTAAATGGTGTAAATCTGTTCAGTAGTTCCTGAGAAAATCAAAAGGAAAATCACATATATATCTATGGCCGCGTCGGATTCGTCCACCCTCCCGATCACGAGCTGCATGCTAATTGGCTTTCAAGTGGCTGTCAACACTCCAAATCAGGAAGTGTTGGCAGCCATTTTGTCCCTCGGTAGAACCGAGGCACAAGAAACAAGTGCGCAAAACGCACAAAGGGGGCAGGGTAGAAACACCCTGACCCCCTAGGTCTGCTCAGGGGGTCCCACAAGGACACCCTGGGCAGAAAAAAGCATTTTTTTTTAAATCGGCGGGATGCGCTTAGGGTGCGCGGATCCCGCCGATAAAAATAAAAAAAGAAGCGCGGTCTCCCGCGCTTCGTTCTTAATTGGCCTCGGGTGGGCCAAGTCCCAGGGGCATGCGGGGTTAATAAAAATGATTGGGGGCCTATAAGGCTCCCCAAGCCCTGGGGACTGCCACCCCCGGGGCTTCTTTTATTTAATTAAATGAACCTGTGTGGGGGGCTCGAGCCCTCCACACGCCCCAGGGACCCCCACCTCCCGGGGCACTAATAATGTAAATGCGGGGTCCGTTACGGACCCCGAGCCCCGGGGACCACCACCTCCCCGGGGCTTTAAAGACATGGGAGGGGGGCCGCGCGCCCCCTCCTGGAGCCATGGTGGCCCTGGGGACCACCACCCCCAGGGCCAGCTCCTGCAGTGTCCCGGGGTGCCTACCCCCGGGACACTGCTGTTTGCAATGGCAGGACGGAGCCTCATGGCTCCCGCCCTGTCATTGCATAGCTTGCTGCTTGCATTGAAGCGAGAGCAGGGAAACCTGCTCTCGCTTCAATGAAGCAAAGCAGATAGCTTTTCCATAAGGGAGCTGCATGTCAGCAGTTCCCCTATGGAAAAGCAATGCCAGCTCCCGCAGGACGCGGGGAGCCGGCGGGACCGTGCGGGGATTGGGGACCCCCACGGTCCCCTAACGAGTGGCCAGGCCCCGGGGATGGGGTCCCTGGGGCCATTAGTGGCCCGGGAGGGGGGCCACGCAGCCCCCTCCCCAAAACTCAATTTAAAAAATTAAATAAAAAAGGACAGAAAGGCCGGCCCCGGGGATGGGGTCCCCGGGGCCTTAAATGGCCTGAGGAGGGGGGCCACGCAGCCCCCTCCAAATATATATATATTTTTTTAAAAGAGGGCATGCCCCGGGGGATGGGGTCCCCGGGGCAAATACAGGCCTAGGGAAGGGGGGCCACGCGGCCCCCTTCCCGTTTAAAAAAAATAAATAAAAGAACAGCCTCAGGCCCTGGGGATGCAGGTCCCGGGGACAAAAGTGGACGAGGAAGGGGGCCATGCAGCCCCCTCCCATAAAAAAAGAAAGCAAAAAAAAACGGCATCGTGCCGGAGGCCCCGCCCTCCCTGCAGCACTCTGCAAACGCGCCCCTGGCGCGTTGTAAGAAGGGGAGTAATTCCCCTTGAATACTGGGGTCCCTGGGGCCAACTAGCCCACCAGGAACCTCCAGTATGCAGCCAGGGAGCTGCGTTGCAGAGAGGTGTTCAGAGGCCACGCCCTTTTACACCCTCTGCAACGCAGCTCTGTGGCGCTTTTGGAGGTACATGGTGGGCTAGTTGGACTCCAGGGACCCTCAGGATTCAAGGGGACTTAATCCCCCAACTTAAAACGCGCCACTGGGCGCGTTGCACAGTGGTGAAGGGAGGGGCGGGGCCAGGTGACATGTGTGCAAACAGGCCCCATGGGGCGTTTTAAGATGGGGAATTAAATCCCTTCAATCCTGAGGGTCCCTGGGGGCCAACTAGCCCACCAGGTACCTCCAGTAAGCGCCACGGAGCTGCGTTGCAGAGTGTTGTAAAAGGGCGTGGCCTCTGAACACCTCTCTGCAACGCAGCTCTCTGGCGCATACTGGAGGTATCTGGTGGCTAGTTGGCCCCTAGGAACCCTCAGGACTGAGGAGAATTAATTCTCCAACTTAAAACGCGCCACAGGGCGTGTTTGCAGACATGTCACCTCAGGCCCCACCCCCTTCCTTCACCATTGTGCAAATATTCCTCTAAAATCAGCCGAACTACGAATTCCGATTTACTCACCTGTTATCAGGAGAGACCTCAGTGCTGCATCTTTAAGCCCAGTACTGATCCTGAAAAGTAATTTTAACCGTACTTACCAGTAACTTGAATTTCCTTCCATAGGCTAACATTGACTGGTTTCACTTGGAAATTCTTCTAAGTGTGGAGTTTCGGAACTTTATAATACTCCTCTAAAATCAGCCGAACTACGAATTCGATTTACTCACCTGTTATCAGGAGAGACCTCAGTGCTGCATCTTTGAGCCCAGTACTGATCCTGAAAAGTAATTTTAACTGTACTTACCAGTAACTTGAATTTCCTTCCATAGGATATCATTGCCTGCTTTTTGCTGAAAAAGTTTATGTGTCAATGTTTGAAACACACAAATATTCCTCTAAAATCAGCACAACTACGAATTCCGATTTACTCACCTGTTATCAGGAGAGACCTCAGTGCTGCATCTTTGAGCCCAGTACTGATCCTGAAAAGTAATTCTAACCGTACTTACCAGTAACTTGAATTTCCTTCCATAGGCTAACATTGACTGGTTTCACTTGGAAATTCTTGTGTGTGGAGTTTTGGAACTTTATAATATTCCTCTAAAATCAGCCGAACTGCGAATTCCGATTTACTCACCTGTTATCAGGAGAGACCTCAGTGCTGCATCTTTGAGCCCAGTACTGATCCTGAAAAGTAATTTTAACCGTACTTACCAGTAACTTGAATTTCCTTCCATAGGATATCATTGCCTGCTTTTTGCTGAAAAAGTTTCTGTGTCGATTTTTGAAACATACAAATATTCCTCTAAAATCAGCCGAACTGCGAATTCCGATTTACTCACCTGTTATCAGGAGAGACCTCAGTGCTGCATCTTTGAGCCCAGTACTGATCCTGAAAAGTAATTTTAACCGTACTTGCCAGTAACTTGAATTTCCTTCCATAGGCTAACATTGACTGGTTTCACTTGGAAATTCTTCAGTGTGGAGTTTTGGAACTTTATAATATTCCTCTAAAATCAGCCGACTACGAATTCCGATTTACTCACCTGTTATCAGGAGAGAACCCAGTGCTGCATCTTTTAGCCCAGCACTGACCCTGAAAAGTAATTCTAACCATACTTACCAGTAACTTGTATTTCCTTCCATAGGAATCCATTGTCTGGTTTTCAGCAGAAAAGTTTCAGTGTCGATTTTCACAAACTACAAATATTCCTTAAAAATCGCCTGTATGACTTAAACGCATTCTTTCAACTGTTTACAGGAGATGCACCAGTGCTGGATCCAGGATCCACCACTGAGTAAGAAAAAGTAACGATAACACTACTTACCTGCTAAGTGAATTTCCTCCCATAGGATAACATTGGTGATTCTATGTGAAAAAGTTTCAGTGTCAACTTTTAAAATACAATAATATTCCTTAAAAATCACTACTGTAACCAAAATGCTTTTACTCAACTGTTTACAGGAGATGTCCCAGGACTGAATCTAGGATCCAGTCCTGTGGTTAGAAAAGTAATCCATAAAGTAACTAATTGCATTTAACTAGAAATTCATATTGAGCTCAATGTTGCATTGTGTTTGAAATTGTGTTGCCCATTGCAACAACTGTAACTACTGTACTTAAAAGTCTATTGCCTATTTGCAAAGTATTTAAACTAAAGTAATTCATTCTGAGAAAGTATATTTTGTAATGTAATGTATAATGTAATTACAATGTAATTTAAAAAATAAAATATCTAAAAATAAATAGTTTAAAAAAATGTAGTAAATCAGTATAAAAAAATAAATATAACAATTAATACATTTAAAAATTGTCATTTTCAAAACCTTTGAAATTCACTGAAAAAAACCATAGGTTTCAGACATGTTATAGTTAGGAATTAGCATTTAAAAAACCTTACAAATTCACTGAAAAAACCATAGGTTTTAGGGACAGTTATAGTTAGTTGGACATTGCACTGCAGTACAAATCCATGAAATTCCCCAGTTATAGTTAGTTCAGCTAACTATAACTCGCGCCCCCGCAAAGCACTGCTGATGACGTCACATATTACATCACTCATGACATTGTCAGTGACATCACTGATGACATCACTGATGACATCACTGATGACATCATCCATGTGATCATTTCATGCATCTTCTCACACCCTATTATAACTTTTGATACACCCACTCTAAATTACAGACTGCCATTCTCAAAACCATAGACACTCCAACACCAATAACTACATACCCACTCACTGATTCTTAGGTCTACACACACATCCACTCACTCACCTGTACAGTCACTCATACTTACGGTCACTCAGTACAGGACTATCATATGCACTCATACACCTACATAGACACTCACACACCGCCACTCATCCATAGAGGTACTCACACACCTAGTCAGTCATGCAAATAATTAATCACACTGCCATTTACTCACCTATACAGTTATACACACACCAGCTCACTTACTCATACAAATACTAGCACATTCTTACGCTCTTATACAATCACTAATACAAGTACACACTCATCCATACAGCCACTCTCACAATCACACACTCTCACTTATACCCATTTATATACTCCAACACACATATATACTGCCTTTCACATATGTAGTTACTCACACATGTTCCACTGGGACATACATTCACTCACTAATACACTCTTACACACACTTACCCACCCATACAGTCTATCACAGATGCACTCTTGAAACCATCCACCCAGTGAATCACCCACTCACACATCTATGCACAGAGTCGCACCCACCCCACCCACACAAACACTCAGGCACCCATACAGATACTCAGACAACCAATCAATAACTCATATAGACACTCATGTAGCTATTCACAAACCCATGCAGCCACTTACACAGCAACAGACAGACGGATACAGACATTCACCCAGTTTAGTCACTAACCCATGCATTCAGTAAGATACGTTTAATCACTCACTTATAGAGTTAGTCACGCACCTACTAAATCATCCATACAGACACTTATACACCCACTCATTCTTCAATACGCCTTTCCCTATATATATTAAAAATATTTAAACTTTACAGAAACACACAGTCACTGGATGATGTCATCAGTGATGTCATTTGAGATGTCATCAGTGATGTCATCAGTGATGTCACTGACCATGTCATGAGTGATGTAATATGTGACGTCATCAGCAGTGCATTGCGGGCGCGAGTTATAGTTAGCTGAATTAACTATAACAGGGAATTTCACGGGTTTTGTACGAGTGCAATGTCCAACTAACTATGACTGTCCCTAAAACCTATGGTTTTTTCAGTGAATATATATATATATATCTTGATGGACTACGATTTCCATGATGCTTGGGGGCAAATGAGAAACCAATAAAAATGCCGGAAGTGCAATTGAGAGAGTCTGTGTTGCCTTTTACAAACAAAGCCCATGAGTAAGAGGCTGAATGCCTTGAAACGCGTCGGGTAATAATTGAATCCCAGGATTTAGGAGCAAGCTGTGAAAGATATGCCGGAGTGCAGGCAAGCTGCTGTGTGCCCTCGGAATAGCTTTCGGGCATACTGTTGAATCATATATATATATATATATATATATTTATATATATATATATATGAAATGCAGTTGTGGAATTCTGTTTGTCAGTGTACAGATTAAGCATTAAGCCATGTGTTTGTTGATTTTTACTTTTATAGACTGCAGGGATTAGTGCGATTACAGGGTTTGACATTTAATTTTCCCAAGGTTACTTAATTGTTGGACAACACGGTGTGAAATTGTATTTGCAGACAAAGCTCAAAAAGAGGAACATAAACAAAGAATTCTTACTAAGGTCACGGTCTGCATCGGGTATTTTACTTCAAGAGAATATATTGGAAAGTGACTTTCAGTGCCAAAAACGCCAAATCAAATCTCAGACATCTAGAGCACATCTTTCTTGCAAATTAGCTTGGAGGTTTGACAAGCCTCGTAAGGATAATCACTCTCAAAACTGTAACTTAATGAGTTGTTCAGCAGAACTTTAAACACCACTGAATGAACCTGCGATTTCCCTGGGGGTATTATGCAAACTCGTCTCTGCGAAGAAAGTTAAAAAAAAGTGGGGCGTTAAACGTCTGCTGCACACACAATTTCGAAGCTATTGCCTGCAAATATTTCCTTTTTATATTTGCAAAAGCAAATCTTTAGTGATATCCTAATATTTTACAAGCCATATTGGAAAAAGACGTACCTTGTTCAACAATGTGATAGATTTTTTTTTTTTTTTTTAATAATAAATAATAGTACAGGGTTTATGTGTGATTATTTGAATACCTCTTCAGCATAAGTTTTGTAGAATTATTTGTAACACTTTTTCCAGCTTTCTTTTTTCTGCCATCTTTCCCACAACTTGTCTAAGGTCAGTTTTGCATACATAGGGGCCGATCTATCAAAATGTCATGCAACGCACCAAGGCACCTTGCAGGGCTGCATTGCATGACGGGGAGAGGGCAGGAATGTGCCATATTTAACATTATATGTCACATTTCTGTCCTCTCCTTGCGGTGGCACACTATGTCCTGCCTAGCGCCAATGCAGGCACTCTTCCACCATGGGGCAAGGGAGCCTGCGTGGTGGGCAGGATTGTTTATATGCAGGAAGGAACACCTTCCTGCACAAAAACAATCTCTGAGGCTTTTTCCTCTTTCTATGCGTACTGTAGAGTGAGGCGCATGTAGAAAGAGGGGAAAACGAGGAGACATATACATATCTCTCTTCGTTATGCCATCTGTGGGAAAGAGATCGCTGTAGGAATAAAGTGGATTGCAGATAGAGAGTATGAACAATTATTCTGTATGAGGAACATAAAATTAGGTGCTAAACAACAGACATACAGATACCATACGCCTCCAAAATTCCAAATGATATCCGGTAGATGGATTGTGGCAGAGTCTGCTGATTAGACATAAGATGTGGAAAAATGTTGACCAATGAGAACTTGTTTGCTCTCCTCTAAAGGTGGATAGAAAGGCCATGGTGCAAATGGATGGTGGAGTTCATTTCATACATTGTAAGCAAATCCAGAGAAAGAGGAATTCATCTGGGAGCTCTTAGACATCTTCATTTTGTTGGTCAAATAATGAGAGTTATCAGCGTTTAGAAGTTTATGTCGTAAGCACACAACTTTGTATGTTAATCGATGAGGGGCCAGCATAGTCAGGAGCCAGGCATAGTGAGCACAGTTCAGGGATGAAGTGGTCACACTGGCCAGTCACAGAGATGAAGCATGCTGTAGCATACAAAGATGCTTAATGTGGAGCAATGGGAGTTTGGGGTATTTCTGATAGGATAGTGTTGCCATAGTCGATTCTCGATAATACCCATGCTTGTGTCACACCTTTGAAGTCTTGTACTCAGGGAGAGGTTTGACTCCTCAATTCAATCAAGATTGATAATTAGCACTACTATCTGTGGTCTTTATGTATTTTTGGAGAATTAGCAATTATTGATGGTGTTAGACCTGGCATCTTTTGGCATGTTTCCCCTGTCTTCTTGTTTTCTGACCTCCTGTTTTGATGGTAGGCTGGACTTCGTTTCTTCTGGTTTAGTGTCTCTGCACACTTTTTTCTCTGCTATTCAGTGATAAAGTGCAAGTGCTCCTACTGTAAATTGTGTTATGATTGTTTTTCCATAATTGGTACATTTGATTTACTAGTAAGTCCCTAGTACAGTGCACTGTGTGTGCCGAGGGTCTGGAAATTAAATGCTACTAGTGGGCCTGCAGCACTGGTTGTGCAACCCACACAAGCAGCCTTTCAAAGGTGTCTCAGACCTGCCACTGTAGTGTCTGCGCCCAGCTTTTACTGCCATGTTGAACTGGCAAGTGCACCCACTTGCCAGGCCTGAACCTTCCCTTGTCCTACATGTAAGTCATTGCTAAGGTAGACCCAAGGTACCCCCATGAGCAGTGTGCAGTGTATGTGAAAGGTAGGACATGTAGTATTGTGTTTTACATGTCCTGATAGTGAAATACTGCCCATGTCATTTTTCACTATTGACAGTCTGTCTGTCCCATTAACATGGGACCTGCCTTGTGACATCTTTCAATTGTAACTTTACATTGGGACAAGATAGAGAAATGTTGTTTAGTCTCTCTGAACTCAGAATTTAATAACATATATTTTAGTAATATTGGTTTTTAAACTGTGTGTTTGAAAATGCCACTTTTAGAAACTGGGCATTTTCTTGCTTAACCATCCTGTATGCCTCTGCCTGTTTGTGTATTCACCTTCTGGTTTTGGAGTGACAGGAGCTGGGGATGTGCATTCACTCTAGACAGTCACACGGGGGTTGAGGTGTGTATTCTGCCTTTCCTGGGTGACTCAAAGCCAGGCTGAATAGACCTTTCTACATTAAGAGTGGTGGGAGGAGTTTTCACTAGCAGCTGAATAGAACATGTCTGCTCTGCAGAATGCTGCCTCCACTTCCTGTAGTGAAGCTGGACCAAGGAGTACAGAACTGTTTTTTTCTGAACTCAGAGACTTTCTGCCTAAAACTTCAAAGGGAAAAGTGGTGTGTTGGGGCCCTGACCCCAGAACTTCAGAACTCTTTTCTAAGGAACGTTCCAAGCAGAAGAGGTGGAGAAGCTGTAAGGAGGAACTACCACTTTGCTCCGTGCTTTGCTGTGTTGGCCTGCAGTGGCTGCTTCTGTCTTGGGCAGTGAAAAACATTACTGACTTTCTGCAACTTATTTTCCTGAGTTTCTCCAAGGGCTTGAGGTAGAGCTTACCCCCTGTTCAAGAAGTCTCAGGAACAGCATAGATTTCAAGGTCATCTGCTACCAGCACTGGGAACTGTGTGATTTGTGTGGCAACAGAAGAAAAACCACTTTGATGCCATCACCAATGCCAATGCTGGAACCGTGACCTGAAGGCACCCCAGAGATCATCGCCCCACTTCACATTGCAACCCTGGTTTCACTGACGTCGCTGCCCAATGCCATCACTGAGCCGCTGCTTGCACCATGGCCTGTGGGCACTGCACTTTTCATCGATTTGCTTCACATCGCCACCCTGGTATCACCGACAATGCCGCTCCACGCTGACATCGATGCTGCTACCTGCAGCGTGGGCTGTGGACTCCACTCGTGAGGTACATGAAGCATCATCCCATCCCACACCGCAGCCCCGGTCGACCAATGGAGGCCCCATTGACTACTGCCTCGTCAACCAATGCTGATGCCTGCACCGTGACCTGTGGACACAGCACACCGCATCTCCCCTCTACACATGGCAGCACTGGTCTCACCAAAGACGCTGGATGCCATCACCAAGCCGCTGCCTGCACCGTGACTTGTAGGCACCGTACGTTACATCGTCCCGCTTCGCATTGCAGCCCCGTCAACATCGACGCCAGCCTGCCAGACTTCAACTTCAGGGAGTTTGATCTGCTTTGCGTGTAACTTCGATGAGTTTCGCACTGACCTCCGGAAACAACGCCGATGACGCCGCCTCTTTGGAGCTCACTGCAGGGTCAATGACACTTTGCATTTCCAAGGTACTGTTTGCAGGTCTTCCCAACACCGTAGCTGGTCTGCAACACTGCAGTCATCCTGATCTGTTGGATTTCTTTGTTCACAACACCATGATAGTCCCGGACGCAGCTATCGACTTCAAGGAACTGTATTTTAAGAATATTTTTACAATATTCATCTTTTGATTACTGTATGGTGGATTTTTATCGTTTTGGTCTTGTTTACACAGATAAATATTTCTAAAACTGATCTGGTGTCCTTTTGTAGTGTTTTCAAAGTATTACTGTGTGTTATGTTCAAATGCTATTCACATTGCTTCTGAGATAAGCCTAACTGCTTGTGCCAAGCTGCCAAGGGGGTGAGCAGGGGTTATTTTAGAGGTGTAATCCTCCTTACCCTGACTAGAAGGAAGGGTCCCTATTTGGATAAGGTGCATACCTTTGCCAACTAGAGACCCCCAGTTCTAATAGATAGTGACAGATTACAACCTTGGATGTTGGAAACAATTGATTCTTGCAGAAGCGAGAACCAGGACTGTGATGAAATAAGGAGTTCTGCTTTATTGACACTAAATTTAATTTGGTGAACAGTCAACTATATTTGACTATTCTTGAGAGTGGATGCAACCTGAGGGATTCCCTCATGAGTGGTGCCCTTCGGGTTAAGTTGTGAGCCATTAGCAATATGTCTGTGCTTCATAATTTGTGAGATTCCCGAAGATCTTCAAATTGTTTGTTAAATAATTAGGCAAATTGAAGATCTAATGACATAGCCCAATGGTTAAAGATAAAGATACCTCACTTGTGTGGGTGCCCAAAGCCGAGTCAGCCTAAAAACGTATAAAAATTAAAAAAACTGAGGGGGAACAAAAGCGTATCCATAAGGGCAGGTTTTTTATGTGTTTTTAGTCTGACTCTGCTTTGGGCACCCACACAAGTGAGGTATCATTTTTATCAGGAGATCGAGGGGAACGCTGGGTGGTAGGAAATTTGTGCCGGCACAATGATACTTCAACTTTCACACACAGACATGTGAGGAAAATGTGACTTTTTAGCTAAATTTGAGGTTTGCAGATAATTCTGGGTAAAAAAACGCTGGGGGATCCACGCAAGCCACACGGCCAGCCAAGCAACAGCTCACACACACTGCCAGCCAAGTGCCAGTCCACGCACACCGCCAGCTAAGCACCATCCACCTCATACCACCAGCCAAGCACTATTCAACGCACACTGCCAGGCAAGCACCAGTCTACACACACCGCCACCAAGCGCTAGTCTTACACACACACTGCCAGTCAAGCACCATCCACCTCATACCGCCAGCCAAGCACTATTCAACGCACACTGCCAGGCAAGCACCAGTCTACACACACCGCCACCAAGCGCTAGTCCACACACACCGCCAGCCAAGTGCAAGTCCACACACAGAGCAGAAACGGCTACAATGTGTGCACAAATAAAAATATGAGTGACTCTTGACTATGGGGCAGCTCCCTAACATGCCCATAAAGAAATCCTTTGTGCCTAGTGGACTTTTGGCCCTCACCCGAGGGGCAGATAGATTGTACCCATTTGTTTTGAGGGGGGCATTGACATGTCCATTCTGGTCAGCCCCAACTCTAAACAAAGTAAAAATAGTCCTTGGCTTCTAGTGGGCTTTCTGCCCCCCTCAGGGGGGCAGATTGGGGGCTGTTGCTCATATTGATCCCCCAGGGGAGGCAGAAATACTCTGCCCATTTTGGGGGGGCTTCGGGGCATCGGCATGTTCCTTCAGAGCAGCCCCCACCCCTGAACAAGGAAAAAAATAGTCCCTGGTACCTATTGGGCTTTCTGCACCCTGGAGGGGCAGATTGGGGCTATTGCCACACTGCGGGGCAGTAAAATGTGCCCATTTGTTATGGGGGAGATGGGGGCATTGACATGCCCATTCTGGGCAGCCCCCAACCCTACACTAAGGAAATAAATAGTCCCTGGTGCCTAGTGGGCTTTCTGTTCCCCCAGGGGGCCGATCGAGGGATAATGCCCCGATATGCCCCCGGGGGCAGAAAGACTGTGCCTATTTTTTAGTGGGGTGGGGGCATTGGTATGCCCATTCTGGACAGCCCCCACCCATCTTTATTTTTTTAAAATTCAGTTCAGGTGTATAACCTTATCTTCTCCCTGGGGGGGCAGAAAGACTGCCCCTTTTGTGTTGCAGGGTGGGGGCATTGGCATACCCATTGTGGGCAGCCCCCACCCCTCTTTTATACAAAAAAAGAATAATCCCTGGTGCCTTTCATCATAAAATTGAAAATAAATGCTGCATCGGGCAGCTAGGGAAGCGCTTCTCCAGCTCCAGAGGCTGAAAATGAAAAAGCAAATCCCTCTGCTGTAAACAACAAATTGATTTTCTGGTTGTGTGCAGAGGACGGAACATTTCCATCCTCAGCACACGACCACAGTGGGTCAGGACGAAACCGTTCCATCCTGAGCATGCCAGGGGTTAATAAGGACAACAGGTTTAAAAGTTCCCTTGAGGCAGTGAAGCAAGAAGAGATACTAAAGATTTGAAATAACTAGTCTTTGAATTATCTTTCTAGCTGTTTATAACCCATTGTTTTTCCTTGGAACAGCCAGCATTGCTACAGTGAAAATAGCTTTTCAGCCCCTTTCATTCTAAGGATGTTTAACATTAATCTTTTACATGTCTTACTTTGAAATACCTTGCATCCTTCCTTATCGGCCTACTTAGGAGTGACTTATAAATGTTTTAAAGGACGGTTTTGATCTGTCAAAAGGGCCTATTTCAACAGGTTGAATTTGCCGTTTTAAACTGTAACAGCTAGACTACAAATGGTAGGCCTGCAGTCATGCTTGTACTGTCACTGTAGTTGTTGGTAAAGTGTGTGCTGCTGTAGAGACATTTAACTTACAGTCCCTGGGTACTCTTTGCACCATATACATGGGACTTATAAGTAAGTTGAATATGCCAGTTAGTGGTATGCCAGTTTCATCACGTTATAAGGGGGAGTGCAGGCACTTTACCTCTGGTTAGCAGGGGTAAAGTGCACAGAGTAATAAAGTCAGCAAATACAGTGAAGGCAAAAATCTGGGGGTACTTCATAAAAAGATGGCCATCTCCTACATTGGCATTATTGACCTTCATACTATGGTGACAAGCAATTGCAGAAAAGTAATTTAGAAATGGGGTAGCAAATCAAATAATAAAGTGTTTATATTACCTCTTTGATCAACTGTCTTTTTAACCCATATGGTCATGTTGATATGAGAATGATCAACAAAATTATCCATTGAATATTATACCATTCAGTGGTGTTACTAACTCTAATAATATAGCTGGTTTGAGAATATTTTAGCAAGAAGCTTCCCCTAATATTATGACTTTACTTTTCCCCTCCTATGTGATTGTCTTATTGTAAGTACTTGTTCACTTCTGATAATGCAAGCAAGATGTAATATACATTGGACGACAAGATGCACTGAATCTTGATTTGAATAAAAATGTATTAGCTATTGATCTACACCACTAAGGCTTGCTTATAAAGAAGTGATTTGTGTTAAATTTCAATGCATGCATGAGTAACTTAGCTTATAAATACTGTGAAGAGCATATTACAGATATGTTCAACAAATACTAGCTATTGAATGTATAACCTTGAGCACATTATAGTTGGAAATCTCCTCATTATACACTGTCTTTATTTTTTAGTCCCTTCTCTGCTTTGTTTAATTGTAGTGCTCATTTTTTTCTCAGTAATAAATGAGATGTGCTATTTATTGGGCAATAAGATGTGCTGAGCTTCTCTTTGAACAACAATGAATTAACAGTTGATCCATGCCACCGAGATGTGTCTATTGAAGCAAGAAAATTGTGGTAGGTTTCTGTATATGGCAAGAGTAATTTATTTCATATTAACATTAATAGTAATATAGTAATATGAAAACATTGTTTTCTATAATGCTCTTCTGTCAATCCCCCTAAAGACAAATTGCCACTAATAGGTGGTAGCTTGTACATTCAAAACGCAGTTGCTATTCCTCGTTAATCAAACACCAATGAGGTTTACTAATGCTCAATATCATACTAAGTGATTGATTATTGGCTATGTTTCAGTACAACCATCAACGCTGGAATCATGGGGTTTTGGTGTACACAAATTATACCTGCATTTGTTAGAATGGCATTTTTTTTTTTTTACAGAGTTTTATATAGCGCAAACTTGACCCGAATCGGGTATCAGAGCGCTTTACATAGCACCAGTTACATTACACGAGGATACATTCATTTTTTTGTTAGGCACAGGGAGATTAAGGGATTTTCCCAGAATCACAGGATGTTCAGAGTCATTGTCGAGACTCGAACCCAGCTCCCCAGATTGGAGGTCGACCGCCCTAGCGGTTAGGCCAACTCCTCTCCCCTTTTGTTATGTTGTAAAGAACAATGGATTTTCGAAGTATGTGTCATTCGTATTATACAGCCCTGAGGAAGTCCCATAGGAACAAAACATGCTGGCTGGGCTCGATGTTTTTTTTTACCGTGAGATTCTTTGAAAAAATCAATAAAAGAATAATCCCATGAAAAAAATATTTCACCTGGAAAATTACATGTATTATGCAACAGACTCCTATTGGAAGTAGAGACACTTGCATGTACAGGATTCTGGATACATTGCCATAAATAATTTATTTGGGTGCTCATACATTGGAAACTTGCTGTTGATGTCAATGATAGCTGCAAATCAGGATGCCTAGCACGATTGTGTGTGTGTGTGTGGGGGGGGGAGGAGGGGGTAGTCAATAGGGCAGGATGGGCTAAAGCATTATAATTAATTTGATGTTTGAGCAAATATGATAGAAAACCTGTATTCAATTTCTAACAGGATTGGTTGCATCTAATCCTTCATTTATGCCCTTAGTTCAGACAAAACTCTTTTTTTCTTTATTCGTTGGGCCAGACAAGCGTCTCTCAAAATCACATCTGAATGGAGCAGACTGGAGGCATGTGTGGATGTCAATTTGGAAGCTATGTATATGGGGTCTTTTCTATTGAATCATCATTATTCATTTCCATTCTCCTCACTGCACCTCAATCTCTTTCTGTTAGTTTATTATCATGAAGTACTCAATTGATTTATAGCTTTGAGCATTGAAGTCATTATTAAATGCATTATTTTGCTTTCATTGTGGTCTCACAACTTTTTTTGTAGACAAATTTGCTGCTATTTGACTGGGACCTGGAAGTACAAAAAGTAAAAATTGATTACACCCATTTTGCTTATTTACCTTTTTCCTACAGACACAGGAAGTTGGGACAGGAATTGCACCAGTAACATATATGTCACATGTGATGTATGACTGCAGTGTATCTCTACATCAAAATCACATAAGTAACTCATAAAACATGGCTTCCGGTTCACTATTGTGGCCTGACTGGCTGCTGCTTTTAAATCTGCAGACACATTTGATGGAGGAATATGCTCTGGTATTCGGAAAACATGACTTTTATATGTTTGCTAAGCCTCCCCATGTTCTGCTTGTAACACTTCAAGGCTGGGCACTTAATGCATCAAAATGGGACTTGCTAAATATTAAGAAAAACATGTCTACACCATTATATGCTACAACCTCTGTTTTCACCCTTTAGGCAAATATAGGGGCATATTCTTAAGGACTCATCGCCGATTTATCGGCACTTTAGCGCCGCAAAAGTTGCAATAGATTTATCGCCCTATTCTCAAGCTTGTGCAAACTGCCGATATCGTCAGTTTACCAGCGATAGATGCCGCAAAAAATACCCCCACGGATGAGTGCGACAACCAACGCTAATGATATGCAGAGTAGGCGTTCCCGTGCAAAAACACACGAAAACACCACTTCGTGAGATTCTTAACGTCAGATCTGCGATGCGAACCAAGAACAGGCGATAAGGCGCGTTAGCAGCAGGGATTTAACACCTGCCTCTTACTGGTGTTAAGCAGGACGACCAACTGCAGTAGAAAGGGAGCCCAGCCCAGAGCCACATCTGAAGACCAACAGATGCCATGGAGACACTGATCATGCAGCTCGGAGACCCAAGAGGGCCACAACACCCACTGCCACCACCCCTAGGCACCCCCCCCGGACCACCCCCCCAGACTACCACCTAGGCAGTGCAGGACAGCAGACGACCCTAAAACGCACCAGCCCCAGAGACTCAACGCCAGAGGAAGCCATTGGCCAACACAGGCTTAAAAGGACAACCATCCTCCGCATCCTGACCCACATTGCCCACAGGCTGATGGTACCAACACAGCGGACAACCTACATCCCCCCGCAGACAAAGCTGCTGGCTGTGCTGCACCTGTTGGCCCCTGGTACCTTCCAACCAACAACTGCCCAAGTCGGAGGAGTCACACAGCCAGCCCCATCAAACTCCCTCACACATGTCATGGATGCATGTCCACAAAAGCAACGGCGGGCCCCTGTATCCGCACCACACAATAGTTCCAATTCGTAGTGTACCTGCGCAACCAACCCCAACGCCAGCCGTGCTAGACGCCTCCGTGCTCCAGACCCAAGATCGTAGTAACCGAAATGTGGGTGCACCAGGTCATGAAGTCCAGTAGTCAACAGTAGTGTAAAAACAGAACTTTATTACAAATACATAAATCAATAAAAAGGAAAAGCTCAGCCAATTCGTTCCATTCCCAACGGGGAACTTCAACAGGGCAACATGTCTTCAGAAACCTGTGGGAGAAATGGTGACAATGGTCAAACTTCCGTATAGTCACATGCCTAATCTGGTACAGTGTACTGCACTTGGACAAACCGGAATGCTCACAGGCCTGATAAACCATGCATGAGAAGACCGTAACAGAACTACGTGTGGCCGTAACCGTCGTAGGAATGAAGAGGAAGGTAACAACCACACGAACTGCTGTTACGGTCACATCATGCAGGACTCATCACAACTGAAAGCATCACAGTGTGTGTCAGCTCGATACCCCTGCCCCTCACTCCCCCCACACTGCACAGGAACATCTTGAAACCACGCAAGGGAACTACGCCATAGCTGGCGTCACACACGTGTTGAGGGCAATTCACAGCACACGTGTATGACTTGTGCCCCCTGCCGACTCTGCACACAATCACTGCAACAGCAACCACACGCATGCCATCACTGTGAATACATAAGAGGACCACCGTGGCCTGTCCACCAATGTCGTCGCAAATTCCCCAGGCAGTGTGCATTATCCCCACATGTCTGCAAGTCCGCCACCAACCAGCGCTTTGAGGATGGCCCCCATGAAAATGCACTGCCCATCGGCAAGTACCAACTGAACACACCACACACCTCAACTCCACAATCCCCCAACTCACAACTGTGGGAATGCACACGTCACCAATCCACCACCAAAGTGACTACTGCATGTGTCTCAGTCTCCGCCACAACCTGCCCATAGGCCTACACACACGTGGCCGACCACCTTCAACGGGCACATTCACACTGGAGACGATGTGGCTACGTCCCAACCAACCCGTGCACATCACGATCATCGCATGCAGGGTCGTGTCAGCAAGGGTGGCGCCCCCCACCCAGCCACGAGTCCACCGCCGTGACCGGTGGTGCCTGCGCGATCCTGTGCGCCTGATGCACCCCAGCCCTGGACCCCAGACCGGTCCTCCGCCCAGCGATGACTGGCCGCCGCTGTGCACCCAGGCCTCAATGCTCACCTGCCGCCACTGGCATGTCTACAAGAGGGCCCACCACGTGCCGGTGCATCCTCCTCAGCCGATCGCTGGATTCCGCGCCACAGGCCCCCAGTGCACCCTGCGGCACCGCACAAAAAGTCATGTGTGTGCTGACTGGTGCCTGCGCATACACTGCGGTCCAGCAGGGCACACTGTTCAATTTGAGTCTTGATTCGCTGGGCGCCGTATTGAGGCCAACGCATCATCGCAGGCTGCACACCCGCTCAGCTCTTCAGGTGCCACTGACCCTGTGCACCGCAAGTCATCATCCCGTGGCGGTAGGCCCGTGCAGGCCACAGTGCAGCGGGTGCCACCAACTCAGTGCACCTCAAGTCATGGACCCTTCATGATTGGGTCGCGTGGTGCGGACGCCATCATGTCATCTCCGGCAGTGTGGTATGTGATGTGCTAGGCCCCTTTTATTGGCAGGGTCACATGTCCTGTGATGCCTGTGCTGGATGGGTGTGGTGTGGGTGTGAACCAGCCCTCAGGGAGTGGATGTGGCATGCTGACGACTAGACCAGTGATCAGCAGATCACTGCAGGGAAGACCTGGGACATGTAGCTTTGTCGTCCCCCCTCTGAGCGTAAGCGGAGTGGACTGGCCTGGAGTATGGCAGGCCAGCTTAGGGGTGGGAACAATGAGCCCGGGGCTCTGGGCGTGCTTCAGTTCTGGGCTGGACATGGAAGTAACTGATGCTTGTGTCTCTGTTGTAGTGTCTACGCCACCCAGCCCACAATCGGCACTGTTGCACCCTGTGACTCAAGTCCCACGACATGAGCAACATGGATGTAAGGGGGAATAACTGACCCTACATTCATCCATACTCTCATACTTGAATGATCAAAGGCATGACACATCTGTGCGATTCTGAATGTTTAATTCACATCCAGTGGAGTGTTGCAGCTGGAGCAGTACAGGGCCATGCAAACCCCACTTCACATTATTGGCCCGTGGAGGGCCAGCCAGAGTCCTTCAGGGAATGAGAAGTAAATCGGAAGAGGAAGAGTTCAGTCCGCAGTCTGATCGCTGTGTCATTGGTAACCAAACAGAAAATGGCAGTCCATGTCGAGGTCCAAGGTGAGTGTCGTAGAGTGTATCGGGGGACAGTAGAAGGTGATGATGCAAAGGGCAGAACCAAGCAGAAACAGGCCATATGGCGGAGATGAATGCTACTGCCTCCTCCTTACCAGTAAGGTTGATTCACCCGCATCTTCATCCTCTGATGTCACATGTGTCTCACACATGGGTGGTGGTGGATTGCCTGTCGCACTGTGAGGCACTGACACATCAGGGGGCAGGGATGTGGATATAAAAGCAGCAGCAGCATTCATCTGCGCAAGACCTTGAGGCAGCAATGCCATGACGATGTGCTGCAGGGCATGGAAGGTCCCAGCCACATCTCGCTGATGTGCAGCTGTGGCAGCCATTCTTTCCGCCGTCATCCGCTCCATGTTCTCCATGAGCACCCGCATCTGTCCCAACTCCCGGCTGACATCACTGGAGCCACTCTGACTGGACAGTTGTTCTTGTCTCAGTATCATGACTCCAGCGATGTCAGCCATGGATCATTGGAGAGCATGGAGCGGACTGTGGGTGTCCATTAGGGACTGTAAGTGGTCCCTGATGGTACTCAGACACACATGTATGGCATCAAATTTGGCTGCCATGAGGCCGAACCCCACCCGCACCTGATCAGCCATCTTCTCCTGGACCTCTAACACACAGCGTTGGAAGGCCATGTGTTGTTCGTGGGGGTCCTGGGAGTCAGCCGTGGTGGTGGGTGCTTCCTGCTGTGTGGTCTGTGCTGGGGGTGGTGTCTCCTCGATGCAGCTGGGCTGCCCTGCTCCTGGGGGTGAGGTGCCGTAGCTGTCCATGAACTCATGGAGGGCGTCGGTGTCGAAGGTGTGGAGGTCCTCTTCGTCATCAGTGAAGAGCTATTGGGTCTGCTCTGCAGGAGGTGTTGATTCTCCCTCTGCAATGTGATGGAGAGATGCAGTTTAACATTGTGTTCACATGTATGTTGATGCATTGTACAGGTTTACATACAAACTGCATGACAATGTACATTGTGACTGTTTGGGAGGAGCTGCCTATTTGATGCGGGACAGTGGGCATTTCGACAACATCACGGATGTGTGTTTGTACTTGTACATTTTCATCCCACATTTCCCTGCTATGCCAAACGTGATTGACCAGTTTCTACACACATGCGGCACCAGTTGTGTCCTCTGTTCTGTTGTGAACGTTTTGCAGTTTATACCACATTGTTGTCAATGTTGATGTGCTCTGAATGTTATGTGTGTGTGCTGCATTTTGGGAGAGTCGCCCCTGCAGCTCTGATTTGGCTGGCTCTTATCCCTTTCAGGCAGTGTGCCTTTGACTTCTGTGCTCATACAGTGCTGAGATGTTGCATTCTTAGGTAAATTAGGCTCTTGGTGGGAGTTGGGACTCTGGGGCATGGTTTGTCCGCAGATGTGTTGTTGACGTCAGGGGTTGTTTGTGCAGGTGGATGTGTCAGAGTGTGACCTGCTCCTTTATGGATGTGGTCCACACTCAGCCCCCTCAGTGTCGTGGCGTGCAACATGTCATGATATATTGACTGCAGCCATGCTATTCGTCATGCAGTGTCACTTGCATTGTCAGTGTGGCTCACAGACACGCCGCTTTGCTGGGTTTGGCACATGTGCATGGGTTGGTTGTGGGATTGGTGATGTGTGGGAAGGGTCCCCTCTGGGCACATAGTCGACGGGGGCCTACTTGCTGTTTCTATGTGTGCTGCAGTGTGCCAAGGGGATCAGGGACATGATCCAGAGTCATTGTGGGTGTGCACTGTGCTATACTTAATTGTGCATGTGTGCCATTGTGCCCATCTCCCCCGTCCCCCAGTCCCTGGTGGTTACTCACCCTGTTGCTGTTGTGTCAGGTCATGTTGAGCAGTGTCCGGTGCCCCAACTCCTGCCACCGTCTCCACACTGATGACTGTGGACACCATTTCCTCCATCTCATCCAGCTCCTCCTGTGGCGCTGGACTCCCACCTCCAGTCTGCATTGCTGCCTTCTGGTTGTTGCCGAGTTTCTGCTTGGTCTTGCGCTTCACATCATTCCAGCGCCTCTTGAGCTCTTCCATTGTCCTCCTCAGCACTCCGACTGCATTCACCTTGTCCAGGATGGACTGCCATGTTGCATTTTTTGTTGCCAATGACACAGTGGAGGTGACGAACAGTTGTTGATGGTGTTCTACCTCCTCCGTGATCAGGATCCTGTTTTCCTGCGGATGAACCGAGTCTTCCTCTTCTTCTTGTCCTTGCCCTTCCCTGTCCCCGAGGTCCCAGACTGCTCCTCCGTGGGGCTTGTGGGGTTCTGGCCGTCCTCTGTACCTGCTCCGGCTGCCTCCATTGTGCTTCGCTGTAGTTCGGTTTTTGCTTGTTTATTTTTTTTTTCTGCTTTTTTTCGTGATTTTTCCTGCCTGACGTGTGTGATTTGCAGGCCTGGCGCTGCTTTTCGCTGATTGTCTTATCGCGGTTGGGCCCATCACAACTTTTCTCGCGTTCGGGTTTGGACTTTCATCGCCGTCCCGGTAATGTTATCGCGGGCATTTGACGCGTTATCGGGAGACTATTGCATGTTACCGCTGTGTTGAAAATACGACTTTAACACGGAGTTATTTTCCCGCGATAGACAGGCAACATATAAACTTGCGTTAACCTATTTTGGCGATGTTTATCGCACGTTTTTGAGAATATCCCCCATAGTTTTTACATCCGGAGAGGCCTGTCAGGGATTAAAAGTAATTTTCACCCGATTTGGGTACATTTAATATTACAGGAAATAAGAAGTTTTATTCAAAATTGATTTGTAATATTTATCAAGATTCTAGGTAGATTTCTAATAAGTATATAAAAAAGCTAATTTGGGGGTAATCACAGGTTGTGAACACTGGAAACTCATGAAGTAATTACTTCATTTTTGCTAGGCCTCCTTCTTGACAGAGAATATGGTTGCTTTTTATAGTAGGTTGTGGATGCTACTTCTCTGATAGAGAACCAGCCACCCTATTTAAAGATAGATGACTACCTCGCATGGATTATTATGCCTATAGTGGAGCTGCCACACTATCAGCTCCACTCTAAGGTTAGTGAAATGCTGAGCAGACACCATGTTGTCTTGGTCTATTCTTCATTTCCGTTTTTTCCCCCCCCAAAAAATAGTTTCTATAATAGTAGTTTGTCTTTGAAAACAACAAGGAATCAATGAATGTGCAGCATTCGACAGGGTGAATAAAGGAATCCTATGGAGGAAGCTGGACGCCTGGGGCATACTTGCAAAGCTGCTAAGTGCCATCATTTCCTTATACTCTGAAACACAGGTCCTGGCTCGGCCACTCGAAATATCAAGACAAATAGGGGCATATAGCAGGAGTGCATCCTGGCTCCCTTACTTTTTAATTTGTACACAGCTGACTTAGGGAAATGTTTGGAGCCCAGTGGCTTGACCCCACCCAACCAAGCTCCAAATAATACAATATGCTCACTGTAGTGATCATGGATCGCACAAAGACATGTATACATGGAAAAAGGTAATTAATCAGCAATTAAAGGTGACCTTGATAGCCTAAGATCTGCTGCTCCTCAGGAATTTGGATGCAGCCCAGGCATTAAATGACTCCTACCTAGCTGGGACTCCGTGACCATATCTAAGCAAAGCTATAAACGCGGAAACTCACAGACAGATCTTCTTTATGAGGTCACTTGCTCTGCCAATTAAAGATTTGTAACCCCTCCTGGGCCAACTTCAGTGCAAATAGAGCTTGCAGGCTTTGTCCCTTTCAAAATGAATCATGATTACATCTGCTATGTTGCTGTCCCTCCTTAGAACACCAGAGAAGGCAATTAATTAAACCAGTATGCCTGGCCTATGGGGCTCGAACATGCCAGGAAGCTTCTAGCAACTGCTTTTCAATTTCTGTCCCCTGGGCCCTTGCAAGTTGTGCAACATTTGTGGTCATACTCAGGGGGTGTCTATCAGAGAGCTCAGTCGCGGCTGGTAAGAAAAAGCAAGTGCAAACGAGAAAGGCCAACCTCGCTCCATTTCCAGAGTGCTGGTGGAAGAACTCTGGATTGCCTTGGTTACATTTTTAACGTACATATTTTAAGCAGTGAAGCTAAGGACCAATCTGCCAGATGTGGCCCTATTGATAATGATAACTTTGACACATATCAGCTAATGCAGGCTGTACCACATTTGATCAACTGCTTACAATCATCGTATATTGCACATGAGAAGTTTTAAGAGTTTTACCTGATAATTGTTTGTTCTCTCTAGATTTTATCCTTTTGTAATGTTTTAATTAACTAAACAATAAAGCTTACTGTTACAATTACTGTTTGAAGTTTACACATTACTTTTGAGTGAAGCCTGACTGTTCTGTGCCAAGCTACCCATGAGTTGAACACAGGTTAGTTTAGGGCTGTTTGTGACTTAGCCCTGAAATGGATTATGGCTCCTGCTTGAGCAGGGTTTCACCGCCTCAACCACTAACCCAATTTTTTACAGTCAACCCATCTTAAATGGGTTAGGGCAACAATCACAATAACCTTTTGGCCCAGTGGTGGACATGCCACTCAGTAAGGAGTTTCCAATGGTAGAGTCAGCACTCCACTGGTAAAAATGTTGCAGTTCTCTCATCAATAATTTGGCTAGGAAACTACAAGTTTGTCAGAACCGGTGAACTGCTAATTTATGGCAGCTCATCTGCTCCAACAAATTTTACAGGTGAGTCTATGTCTCGATGAGGCATGAAAAGGTCAGTGTTCTGGGAAGATGGAGGAGTAATCACTGGACACATATCTTGGAATGCAACATGTGGAAGGCAGCAATAACATAGATGACATCACAAAGAACTCGGGAGGGTCTGAGCCTAATCTCATATTGACTCCAAACACATAAATATTATGGCATCAGCCTTTGATGAGGTGATCCCTCTTAGATATGAGTGTTGTTAGACCTGTCAGCCTTAGGGTGGTCTTCCCCCAAACATTTTTACCTTGATCTTCCTATTTTGGTGAATTTTGTTTTTGTTTGCTTTTGGACTCTGTGCACTTTACAACTGCTAACCCATGCTAAAATGCTTCTGCTCACTCCCTTAAACATGGTAAAATTGGCTTAAACCTGATTGGTATTTTTTATTTACTTATAAGTCCCTAGTAAAGTGGTATATCATATACCCAAGGCCTGTAAATTAGTTGTGGCTAGTTTGCCTGCAGCACTTATGTTGCCACCCACTTAATTAGCCCCTTGAACATGTCTGAGACCTGCCATTGCAGACTGGATACAGTTTTATACTGCCAATTCGACTTGTCACAATAACCCCCTTGACAAGCCTTAAATTTCCCTGGTATTGCTTATAAGTCACCCCTAAGATAGGCCATAGGTAGCCTATAGGGCAGCGTGCATTATAATAAAAGCTGAATGTGTGCTTGTTAGTTGTACATGTCCTAGTAGTGAAAAACTCTTAAATTTGTATTTCACTACTGTGAAGCCTACCTATATGATAACATTGAATTGCCTTATTTCATTTATTTGGTGCTAACTTTTGATTGGGAACAGGCAAACATTTCATGTTTGGTGTCTGAGAAATTGTTATTTAAAAACCTCTCTATTGTATTGTATTGTATTGTAATTGCATTTGTATAGCGCTTACTACCCCTGACGAGGCGTCAAAGCGCTTTTTGGCGAATAGCACGCTACTCCGGGACCCATAGAGGATTAGTGTTGAATTAGTATAGTGAAACATGCAAGTAAATTTTAAGTGGTGGATATGTTAGTCAGTTATTTGGATTCAGAAGGATAGCAGAGGAAAAAAGGTTTGTATTTATATAGCGCTTCTTACCCCTGAAGTTTAAAGCGTTTTTTTGTTTTTTTGGTGAGTAGCACGCTACTCCGGAAGCCCATAAAGGATTAGTGGTGAATTAGTATGGTGAAATATGAAAGTAATTTGAGTGGTGGATAGGTTAGTCAGTTATTTGGATTGAGAAGGGTTGGGGAGGGGTAAAAAAGGGAAAAAGGTTTGCATTTATATAGCATGTGTAACCCTGATGAGGTGTTGAAACGCTTTGTTGGCGAGTAGCACACTACTCTGGAACCCATAAAGGATTAGTGGTGAATTAGTAAAGTGGAATATGGAATTAGAGAAGTGAAAATGTTAGTCTGTTATTTTTATTGAAAGGGATAGTGGAGGGATAGAAGAGTGAAGGATTTCTTTTTTAGGTCATAGCAATAGGAGGAGGCTTTTGGATGAGTAAAAAGGGTTTTTGGAGGGAAGAGTCAGAGGGAAGAGTTTAGAAAGGTTTGTTTTGGGGGATCGGTATAGTAAAAGAGGTGTCAGATGATGCAAGGAGGGGTAGAGTAGGAGAGAGTCAAGAAAGGGTTATTTTGGGGAACATAGTAGTGGTATGGGGTTTTGGATAAATGAGAGAGTGGGTGTAGAGGATATAATGATAGATGTATAGGGTGAGAGATAGGGTAGTGCATTGGAAAGAGTAGTAGAAAGAAGTTTGAGATGAGTCAGAAAGTTGGGCTAGAAGATATATTGAGAGAAGTATAGGCTGAGAAATAGGGTAGTGCATTGGAAATGCTAAATTAGAAGAAAGTGATAAACATATAGATTCATAAGTACACTGAAAGTATATAGATGCATAAAGGAGGTACGTATATGCAGATTAAAGATATTGATAGAGGTACAGGATGAGAAATAGGGTAGTGCATTGGATATGCTTTTTCAGGGTCATTGATTGAATCACAGACCCAGAAACCAATCAGAACCCTCAAATACCCAACCAATGAGGACACTAACCCTAATCCAATAGAAACATCAGATACAACCTCCAATCAGTGTATACATGTACCTACCACTAGCAGACTATATAAGGTCCCAGCAACCTCAGACATGGTTTGCTGGCCAGGGAGTTGGGAGCGGCTTCTCTTGTTCAGAATCTCCTAGGAGACAGACAGGCTCAATCCACACTTTGGACTTCTGCAGGTAAAGGGCTAACTTGTCCTCTGAAAATAGTGTTTGTATAAAACTGTACTCCCTCTCCTGGACAAAAAACGAAGTGCACAGTCCCTATTAAACACAGTTTAAACAGCACACAGAAGATCACTGCTGCCTCAGAGCACACTCTGATGTAGAATATCCCTGTTGCTGGGGGGGAGGGGCTGGGGGGGAGGGGCTGGTTTCACTGAAAACACAAAATGGTGGCTGGGGGTACACTGTTTAACATACAGGTCTTAGCACAGAGACAAGGGGAAATTTGGAGGGAAAACTGATAGTCACCGGGAATGAGAGGGAAAAACTACAGAGATTTAGGACTGCAAATTCCACAATTCAACACGTTAATGGAAGCAATCATGGGCAGGAAAAACCACAAGTTTGAACACAAAACAGGTAATTAAATATGCAATCACGGGCAGGTTATAACTACAATTTTAAACTGTAACAACCACAGGCAAAGACAGTAATCACAGTAATCACAGATAGGGTAAATCGTTTTTTAACTCTTTTAGGAAAGAGACAGCACTAGTCTGCCTCCTTACCACTTCCTTGACTCTGCTCACTGCAATATGGGGCACAGGTAGGCTGCTGTTGAACTTCAGATTTTAAGTTATAATTTCGAAAACGCAACTTTTAGAAAGTTGTCCTTTTCCTGCCCTATTTGATGCATGCAGCCTGTTCCTGGGTCATATAACTGTATGTAATTGGCAGTTGGACTTTGTTTATTCATCTCAGGCAGCCACACAACAGAGGTATTGGGTGTGCCTAGATGGGCCATCAATAGCAGGATGGGGCCAGAGCTGAATAGACTGTGAAGTGCCTTCACACAAAGGACTTCTCACCACTTCTTTGTTCATTCAGCCAGCTTGGAGCCAGGGAAGAGGAAGGAGGAAACTTCACACACTTGAAAGGGTCTACTCTAGAAAATTCCCATTCTTCAAAGAAGTCACCACATAAAAATGACGACCCTCAGACACACTCTTCTGTTCACTGTCTGGATCTGCAGAAGGACTCTCAGAGGACTGCCTGCTGCTGTTCAATACAGAAGACTGCTTCCCCCCCCAAGAATGTCTGCTTTGCTGCCTAATACATGCCTTGAACTCTCAGAGGCCTGCCCTGCTGCTTGAGTCCTGTTTCACTGCTGAACCCCGGAATACCTGTGTGACTCAAAGGGCTAGTTGGCTGGCATCCTGATCATAGCCTCAGGGACAGAAAGTGCTCCAACCATCTTGAACCCACAACTGGACTGTGTGTTTTAACCTCCCAAGTGGTGCCCCTCCAGTCCTAGACCATTGTTGGTGGTGCTAAAGGGGCCCAGATAGCCAAAATCAAAAACGTGAGACTTAAAACTTTTTTGGCTAAAAACTGTTCTGAGAACCAAGAGGAGACCGGGATCAACCTGCTCGTCTATTCCCGGTCGGCTTGACCATAGCAGCTCCCGATATGTTCTTCTCCGCAGCAACAAATCCTATTTAACGGTCCCTCACCAAAGGGGTATCCTGCCTTGTGGAACTCTCGTTGACTACAGCATCCAGCTTTGCACGCAGGAGATTTTCAACTTCCAAAATGAGACTAAAGAACTTATTATGAGTTTGGCAGTCTGTAAACTGCTGTATCCGCTGTGGCGGTCTGAGTGCCGCGACCTCGGTGGTCCGACTGCTGTATTAAGAGATGGGTGGATTGCTGTTGGAAAGACTGTAGCTGAACCGCCTACACCACTGGCCAACTACGACAGCAGTGGGCGTGGTATGGGCCAATGAGGCTGTGGGATACTCAGAATGCCAGTGAAACTGCCGGCCAAATTACAAGTTGCTTTACAGCCGGCATGATCATGATGGTCCAGCCACCACATCTGAGACCGCGGAAATGGAGATGTGTAAGGGCAAAGCTCACCTCTACTCACCTCTGCACGTCTTCTGCCATCATGGAGCCCATCCCACGTATCCTGCTGCTGGTGTACCTGCTCGACTACGTTCAAAACCCACTCTGTCATGGATGTTATCAGCAGTAACGTGATACAACCGCCAGTTTCCATAGATGCCTCAGCAAAATGATTGACCAGGCAAGGGAGTTGGGGTCCCTAAGTAATTTACCCATTTACAGGAGCCCTGTCTGGGAATGTTTCATAAGAATAATCAAAAATACAACTGTGAGATGCCTTCCTAGGCCAAAACACTGGTACTGCACAGGCACACTGTACACCAATGGACATGTGTTTGAAAATTGTATTCAGTGATAGTGATGTGTGCATTATTTTGTGTAGACCTGGGCTGTGAATTTCTACTCTGTTCGCGTATTTTGTGGAGTTTTTTGCACTACACGCTCTGCAGAGCTCGTGGAGTTCTGAAAAACTCAGCTCAGCATAGCAGAGCAGAGTTTTTTCCTCGCTTGCACTCGACAATGGTAAGTTGGCGAGCGCGAATGAGGAAACTTCAATGCTAGGCAGCTTCCCAGCAAGATTTCTCAAGGTGGATGGTCGCGGATGGTCGCTATCCCTCACATTGAAGAAATGTTGCGTTGAGGAAGCTGCTGCTTGGAAAGAACTTCTACTCAAGGAAAGAAGCAGCACCCTCTTGCACTGCGCGTGATGCCGTTCAAGCTGATTTTACAGCGCGGGACAAACACCCAGCACAAACAATCAGAGCAAACGGCATAAGGTTATGCACTCCACCGCTTGCGGAACTCTGCGAACTCACTCGGGCCTAATTTTGAGTTCCACAACACCACCTTCTCATCAAGATCACACTGTGAGAGAGCAGGCCTAATTGGCCCTCCCCTTACCTGCAGTCTGCCTCGCCATCCTTCCGGTGGGCAAAAGGTATGTGTGACAGACATTAATAGCTGTGTGTAAGAGGTTAGAGGAGATGTATAAGAGAGGAGGCTGGGTTTGTTTCACAATGGTGTCTTTTATTTCAAATTTGGTGTATAAAAAGTAAATGGTACGGATATAGTGTCTCCAGGAGGTGATGATGGGTTAGGGTTCTGGGCTTTCTCTTTTCTTGGTGTGGATCCCAAAATCGTGCAGTAAGAAAACTGTGGTAAGTAGATATACGAGATGAGAACAGTGAAATACTATCCCCATGCCTTGTTGTTCTCAAGATAGGGAATGAAGGTGAGGAAACAGAGAAACAAGCAAAATTAATAATAGGAAAGGATGGATAATATCTCCGTCCTCTCCTATGGTATCTATTACCCTTTCTCAGAATTTAAGGGTTTTTCTGGAAATTCTCGACGGTGTATTTTTAGAGGACAAATGGGTTTTGTTAGTGGTTTTGGGTTTATATGCACAACAAACCCTAGGCCAGTTAGGCATCGTGTGATCCACATTCTCAAGTTCTGTCACCCATTGCCTTCGGGGAGTTGTAGTGGCAGGCAATATAAGACATGAGAAAAACACTGTGAATATAAAAACAAATCACAACCACTAAAACCTTGTGCAACCCCTTCCCTCCCTCTACCCAACAGAAATCTCTGATTCTGATGCCCCCCCAGGACTCAACCACCACGTCACAACTCTCCTAAGCTGCAGCATCTCTCCAGCATCCTCCGAGGCCAATCAACGGCCCTCGTACCTGGTCTCGGGGCCCTCTTCCTCTTCTGCATCATCCCCGGCGGTTCGGCGTCCACTTCTCTGGTCAATTTCCTTTCCGGGAGAACAGCCTCTTCTCGCTGCATCTTGCTTCGCTGAGGCCTTCCTGTGTTCCAGCATTTCCGGGTGGAACGTCTCTGATTCACTCTCTCCTCTTCCAGGTGTGTAGCCTCCTTTTAGTCCCGCATGTGTTCTGTGGATTGGCCCCTATGAGCGGCAGTCCTGCCTCCCTGTTTAAGAGACAGCCTTCTTTTAATGCCCTTGTGGCTGCCCAGATACATGTTGTAACCTTTTCTTTACTGTATTTGCATGGTTCCAGATATCGAGGAAGCCCACCGGGAGGACGTCGATTCAGACTGCAGGTAAGGGGAGGGTCCAGGGGCCCGATCTCTCACATCCCTCCTCCCTTACTTTCTTGACATCATGTAGGGATAAATAGTCTGCATTTGTTTGTTGGTTTCCTTTTTGATGGAGGGTTTGGAAGCGGAATGGTCATAAGGCAAGAAACCAGCAGAGGATGCATTCATTATTGCCTTATTGCGTGCCATCCATTCCAATGGAACATGGTCTGTGAAGAGGGTGAACTCATAGCCCTCCAGGTAATAGCACAAAGTCTGAATAGCCTATTTAATGGCTAAGGCCTCTTTCTCAATTACTACATATTTATAGGGAAAAATTTCCGACTGATGTAGGTTATTTAGCATTCTTCTCCCTTTTCATCCCGTTGTGACAACATGGCCCCTAGACCCAGATATGACGCATCAGTGTGAACTATGAAAGTTTTC
Source organism: Calotriton arnoldi (assembly GCA_963921515.1). Taxonomy (NCBI): domain Eukaryota; kingdom Metazoa; phylum Chordata; class Amphibia; order Caudata; family Salamandridae; genus Calotriton; species Calotriton arnoldi. The sequence goes on from CAWUFW010011068.1 coordinate 552,942, forward strand.
GTATAGTCAGGACTGATCAGGACTGGTTTGGACAAAGGGGTCTGTTTAAGGGAATTGAATACACTTAACATTTTAGAGGAGGGATGTTGTAACTCCTTTTCTGTTTTGGATGATTTTTTTAGCAAATCCGTCAAAGGGTACAATGTCTGCGAAAAACAGGGAATGAAACACCTGTAATAGTCTAAAAGGCCTAGGAATGCTCACAATTCCCTTTTTGTGCTGGGTATAGGTATTTTAGAAATGGCGGTGACCTTTCCTGCCTGATGTCAGATGTGGCTCCTTTCCAGAATATATCCCAGATACTTCACTTTTTTGGCAGCCAATAGGCTCTTTTCCAGGTTCATCTGCAAACCCACCTGAGTCCAGTGTGTAGGACCACTTGTAAGTGTTCCAGGTGTTGACTCCAAGTGTTGCTGTATATGACAATATTGTCTATATGCAGCAGAGTTCTGGGTGTGGGGTCGGAGGATTGTATTAATTAGAAGATGAAATGTGGCTGGAGCACCGTGGAGCCCAAAAGGTAAAACCTTGAAATGGCACAATCCTCCTGCTATTGAAAATGCAGTTTTCTCTCTATTCTGAGTTCTGAGAGGCACCTGCCAATACCTTTTACAGAGGTCAAGGGTGCTGATATACTGTGCCTCCCCTAGTCTCTCTACCATCTCATCAACTTGAGGATGCGGTAGGCATTGAATTGGAAGATCCTATTGACCTCTTTAAAATCAGCGCAAAACCGGATAGACCAGTCTGGTTTTGGCACCAGTGCAATCGGTGAATCCCACTCACTTGTCGATGGCTCAATGACACCCATTTCAAGCATTTCTTTTACTTTGATGTCTATGAACTCCCTTTGAGCTTCTGGTATGCGATAGGGTTTCAATCTCACTGTTGTCCCTGGAGAGGAATGTATAGAGTGCTAGACTGCTGTAGTTCTACCTGGTAAAAGGTAAAATATCCCAGGACAGGAATGTAACCATTGTATCAACTCCTGTCAAAAAGGAGGGGGAAGGTCTGAGTCTTTATTCTGTAAAAGAGAGGGCCTTCTTCTACAGCTACTCCAGTTAACACCAGTATATGGCCTACCCACTACTTCAGGAGGTTAATATGGTAATTCGTGAGGTTTTTCTACTGGAGTCCACCTCTATGCAATAGGTAACAGGGCTTACTATTGCAAGCACTATATAAAGGCCTTGCCACTGTCCTAGCATCTTATGGTCTGATGAAGACATCATTATTAAAACATGATCTCCCACATTGAAGGATCTTTCTTTGGTCTTTTTATCATATTGCCCTTTCTGCAACATTTGAGCTTGCTCCAGGTTTTTCTTGAAAATACTCCTAACTCAAATGTGTTATTAACCTGGCTACATATTCCAGCAAGGGTTTTGTCCCATTCCACTCACTTTCCCATCCCTCTTTGCCCATATCTAACAGAGATCGAGGTTGGCGACCATATAGGAGCTCAAAAGGAGAATATCCCGTGCTCTTTTGTATTTTGCTCTGTATGGCAAACAAAGCCAAGGGTAAAACATGTTTCCACCGGCTTGTCTCAAGATCGAATAGCTTTTTAAGAATGCTCTTCAGTGTAGCATTGCATCTCTCGACAAGACTGTCTATTTCTGTCTATTTCTGGGTGAGAGACCACTGTGTGAATTTGTAATATTCCTAACATGCGGCATAGCTGTCGCATGAGGCTGGAGACAAAAGGCATCCCTTAATCCATTAGGATTTCCTTCAGGAACCCTACCCTCACAAACACATCAATCATTGGCTTGGTTGCATTCATGGTATTGCGGTGGCGTAATGCAATAGTCTCAGGTAAACGTGTGGCATAATCAACAAGTACAAGTAGGTACCTACAACCATTTTTGGAGGGTAAAAGATGGCCAATGATATTTATCCCTACCCGAGTAAATGGTACCTCTATAACAGGTAAGGGTATCATTGGGACTTTAGGGGGTTTGTACCTGCTATTTTTCTAGCAAATCGGACATTCCCTGCAATACTTTTTTACTTGCAGAAAAATGCCAGGCCAATAGAATCTGTCCAATATGGCCCATTCTGTTTTATCCGCACTAAAGTGCTCCACCCCAGGAGATGGCTATGAGCAAGTAATAGGATTTTATCCTGAAAGGGGGTGGGTAATAGCAACTACAGAGAATCCTTCTTACTCCCCTTCCTATATAACAGACAGTTGTGTTTGTAGAACTGTGGGCCTACTATGGCTGGGTCATCTTGATCAGATGCAATACGCCAGGCTTCATGAAAGGTAGCTTCTTCCCTCTGAGCTGCCCTGAAGTTGCGGTCGGTATCCCAATTAAAGTCCTCGGTTTTTATGAGAAGGACCCTCTGAGGGGCTTGTCTTTTTTCTTCTCGTCGCTGTCTTCTACTTTTCTTACTCTTGGATGAAGGCCATTCATGATCTTCAGCTTTAGAAAAAGGGGCAACACTCCACTAATCATCCCCATCTTTCCAGATCTCTTGTACCAGTGAGTTAAGGTGGGGGTAATCATTACCTAGGATCAGAGGCTCCGGTAGTCTCCATGGACACAATGTGGGCCTGATTCACACATGTAAACTTAGGCCAAAAGTCTAAGTTTAGACCTGAAGTCTAAGTTTAGACCTAAAGTCTAACTTTACTACTAGTAAAGTTAGCCCTTTGGCCTAAGTTTAGATCAAAAGTCTAACCTGGACCAAAAGTCTAGTTTTACTACTACTAAAGTTAGACTTTTGGTCTAAACTTAGACCAAAAATCTAACTTTAGTAGTAGTAAAGTCAGACTTTTGGTCTAAGTTTAGACCAAAAGTCTAACTAACTTTAGGTCTACACTTAGACTTCAGGTCTAAACGTAGACTTTTGGTATGAGTTTACCTTTGTGAATCAGGCCCTGTATGTTTATGGTTACCTCAATGTCAGGGATTCCGCTTGGAAGTACTTGTGGTCACATCACACTTTATAAGCATGCAGCGTCTACCAATGTGGTAATAGGTACGTCGTTGACAGACATGTCGCAATGATAGGGAGCTTTGTCCTTGGGAGAGGTGCAATATAGTGTGCGGGTCATCCCGATTTCTATACGCTCCTCCTTTTGGGGACAGAACCTGGCAATGTGACCAACCCCACCAGGCTGGATGCATTGAAGTCCTAGAGTAGTTGGTCTTATTATCAGACCTGGGAGTAAGGTCATCATTTTGGTGTACTTCTGGGGAAGGGGTTGGGAATGACGGATTGGTCCAGGAGGTGGACTTTTCCAGTTTGCTTCTTTTCTCCCTTTCTGTAGCTCCTGGGCTCGACTGTATGCACTGTCTTTTTCCACAGCTCCGTCCAGAGTCAATTGCGTGTGTTGTCGAACCCACTTCTGTTCTGAGAGATGGAGGGAGGTGAGATACTGCTCAAGATATATCTTCTCCATTATTTCTTCCTTGGTTGTTGTATGGTGTTTCAACCATCGGTCAGTCATATCCTACAGACGAAAGTATAGCGCAGTAGGAATTTCTTGAGGGCCTTCCTTAATAAGTAGAAATTTAATCTGATTGGTCTCGCCTTCCACCCCTAATCTTTCAAGGAAATTTCTCTTAATGTCGACATATGGAGTGGTCCCCTGTGGGTTAGGAGCCTGATAGGTGTATTATAAGTCTCCTGTCTACATCGGACCTATAAATTGGCCCCATAAATTGGCAGACCATGCAGCGGCTTGGGCTATTCTCTCAAAATTATTAAAAAAGAAATCCAGGTCCTCACTACTGACATATTTTTGAAGGACAACTGATGGTAATGATGTATGTCCTCTTTGTTGACCCAGGGTATCGGCCAGTCTACCCAGGGCTGTCTCATAGGTTGCTAATTGGGTTGTCAGGGCTTTATGTATGGATTCCCTATATTCCACTGCAGCACTGAGGCATTTTTCCATTACCCGCTCCAATTTCTCATGTCTTTCTGCCATCCTATTTACCACAGCCTCCATACTTCTTGATCCCACTTCTGACACCACTTGTAAGGCTAGGGCGAATGTTTAAGCGAGGAGGCCGAGTTTGTTTCGCAATGGTGTCTTTTTTTTAAAATGTTAGCATGTAAATGGTATGGATATAGTGTCTTCAGGAGGTGATGATGGGTTAATGTTCTGGCCTTTCTCTTTTCCAGGTCGTCGCAGAGTAGTGTGGAACCCAGAATCTCGGAGTAAGAAAACAGTGGTAAGTAGATATACGGGATGAGGACAGTGAATACTATCACTATGCCCTGTGGTGCTCAAGATGGGGGGAATGAAGGTGAGGAAACAAAGAAACAAATGAAAAAAATAATTGGAAAGGAGGGATAACCTCTCCGTTCTCTCTTAAGGTCTTAAGGAAATTCTTGAGGGTGGATTTTTATAGGACAAATGGGTTTTGTTGTTGATTTAGGTTTATACACACATTGCACTCGGTCAGACATCATGCGATTCACATTCTCAGGGTATTTGTGTCACCGAGTGGCTTCTGGGAGTTGTAGGCAATATATATGGCATGAGGAAAATGCTGTGAATACAAAAACAAGCCACAACCACTAAAACCCCATACAATCCCTTCCTTCCCTCTACCCAATAGCAATCCCTGATACCATTTCTCAAGTATTGGTAAAGTGAGATTGAAGTGACTACAACTACCATGAGGCCCTGTCACTGCAACTCTAACCAATATGCTATAGTGAATGTGAAACACTCACATTGCACACATCCCAGGTCCTGTGTTGATATCAAATAAATGTGTCATTAAAGTGAAACACACCTTCTAAGCTACAACACTGTATTGAACTCTCACACATCACCCCCTTGAAAAGGCAATGTCAGTCAACGGGATTACATAGAATTAGTGTGAGAACTATTCTAAGGGCACAATGGATACACTCTCTTCAGGATAGCTATGCCTCTATCAAGGGAACCCTGAAAGGATGAGGCCCTGGGGCAGAGTACATTTTGCACTTGCCTGACAAACTCAATGTGCACTGAAGGTGGGAATGGAAGTATATCAGGTACAACCAATAGCATAACCAAGTGCCATGCATGTGTAGGGAATGTGTACGTGCAACTCATGAAAGCAAACACAGCACTAACAGCATATGGCACACATATAGATACAGTAGCTGTAAGGTACACACAGGAAAATCGACATATGTCCATGCAGAACTCCACAAAGGTTTGACAAGTTAATACCCTCTTTGTGTAGATCAACAAATATCTAACTTCAAAATACCTAACATATATCCAACATACATCATAGGGAAAACTGCAACCTAAATGGTGTGGACAATGGCCAGGACAACAGAAAATACTTAACATGTCAAATAACACTCCTCAATGCACTGTATGCATCAATCAGAGTTCACCCCATATATATATATCCATCCAAGATTACCACTTGCCCTGTGTAAACCCAGCATTGGACCCAAGGTCACATTATGCTAACCACTGCAAATGGATCAGCAATCAGGGATCAAACAAGCACAACTAACAATACAAGACCATCAAAGAGTTAGAAAAGTAATGGAAGGGGCAATGTCTTCTTAATACAAATTGAAAAAGCCAACAAGGTGAAAAAAAGGCCAATGGCCAGTCCATTGTAACAACATGCACCACAGCACAATGCTGTGCCACCAATCTTGCCTTTACCGATGCTGCCAGGGAACCTGCTCACAAAGGGGCATTCATTTGCCACCGCTGGCACCTCAAAGATGGGACATGGTAGGGCGCTGAGGTCTAAGGAGGGGGGGGTGTTTCCTTGGGAGGATTTTTTTTTTTTTTTATTCTTGGGGCTGGATTCAGGGGGTGAGGATGCAGTTTCTCTGGGGTGGAGTGGGAGGTAGAAGGGATGGGTTTTTCTTTGGAAGGTTTTTTTGTTTTGGGGGGCTGGGTTCAGGGGGCGGGGATGCAATTTATCTGGGGTTGAGTGGGAAGTAGAAGGGCTGGGTTTGGGAGAGGTAATTGGCACTTTGGGAGAGGGCTGGTATAACAGGGGAAAGGGCAAGGGCAAACAAGACATCCTCACAATGAAAATGGAGTTCAGGTTGGGAGGAAGAGGAAGTGGAAGTGTGAGCTGTGTCTGCTATCTGCACTGTGTGTTGTGTTGGTGTCTGTTGTGTGGGTGACTATGGGTGTTTGTGTTTTGTGCCTGTGTGTGCTGTGGACTTGCTCGGTATTGTGGAGGGGTCTGTGTCCGTTGCTGTGTCATCTGCTGGTATGGGTGTGTCTGTGGAGGGCTCTAGGTGTGTAGCTGTGGCATCTGGGGATATGCTGGGGTTGTGGGGGTAATGAGGGGGGTGAGTGTCTGCTGTGTGCTTGCATGTTTGAGTTTTTGGGATGTTTTGTGTTTGTGTACGGAACCTGTGTATGATGATGTGTGTGCATGCTTAGGTGTGCGTGTGCTTGGGATAGAAATGGGAACAGGGAATGTGGATGGGGAAGGGGCAGGGGTGAAAGGTTGGGATCGGAGGAGGACTGCCATGAGGGATGAGCCCAGAGCCTGAAAACATCTCTGTAGGGCAGACATCGCAGTGTGAATGACTTCGAGGTAGGCCACCATCTGGGTCAGCTGGTTGCCTTGCCCCTGGATGGCATTCAGAACTTCATCCTGACCCACAGAGATGCTCCTCAGGAGGTCAATAGTCTCCTCACCCAGGGCAGCAGGGCTAACAGGGGCAGGGGCTGAGATGCCTGACGCAAAGGAGATCACTCCCCTCTTATGGGATCGGGAATGGCTAACTTGGGGGGACAACAGGGAGGGTGGTGATGGAACTGCGGGTGGCGGACAAGGATGACTCTACTAATGATTCTGTGGCATCCGCCACCACTTGGGAGTGTTCACCGGTGGATGACTCAGAAGTTGTAGAGCTTGAGCTCTCCACACCCTCCTGGTCACTGGGTCCCTCCGTGTCTGACGTCTCACGTCCGGAACTGCTGTGACCAGCTGTGTCTTCACTGATATTGGCCCCTTCTCCTCCACTTGCCCTGGATATCTCTGAATTGACACATAACATGGGTTTATTGTAACTGCATTTCCACACCTGACCATCACAAATCTACAAAAAACATTGAAGAAGTCCACATATCACACCGGCTTCATGGTTCAGGTTATGAGCATGCATGCTACATAACCTGCAAACAGTTGGGTCCACTCATGTCATAACCCCCGACAGACCCAAATTCATTGATGGAATCATCTACACTTCATATTTATGCCCCTATTAGGATAGTTGATAGCCTTACATACTTTGGCACTTGTAGTATATCATTGTAAAAAAAATAACCAAATAGGATGGATCCAAGTGTGAGATTTGTGCAATGCTCACACAAGGCCTAGAGTAAAACAAATCTATTACTCATAACGCATCATGATGTCATGAAGGTCAAGTTAAACACTAATGTACCATCAATTCATGTTGTGGCAGACATCATGTCACATGCAAATGCTCATTGCACACAAATTACACTTTGGACTCCAATTTACATCATATGTGTACTATCTGAAGAGTCACATGAAATCTGTACACATGTAGTTTAGCTATGTAGAAAAACAAGGAGGAGTGAGAAGCTAAATTGGGGCAACCCTTAGCTATATATCACATTTAGCAGATAAAGTTCCCTGAAAACATTGAGGTCAAAACATTTGGGAGATAGATACTCAGAATTCACACAAAACAAGACTCCATATAGCCACGTGAGCATTCATAATTCTGCTTGGTACAGGTGATGACGCCACTGATGGATTGTATATTCACAAGCCAATACACCTGAAGGTTTTGGGTGTCCCTGAACATCTATGACATGAAGATGTAGGATCACTAAAGTCCCAATGGGCAGGCATATCACACCACTCTTTGGTATTGCAGACTCAGATTGCCTTGTCAGGATAAGTGTAGACACTCACACATGATTCCTATACTTCTACATCTCAATCCCTCTTGCATGTCACCAGTCAGTGAATGAGTGTTTTGAAACACTATTGCAGATGAACCATCAACAGGCAAATGCACATTGGCCAACATGTGAGCTTTAATGCTGATGGCACCAGTTATGTTGGCACTCTCATTTGATGATTACTCACTTCACTCAGCCAGATGTCTGCTTAAAAGAAGAAAATTGGATGTGGACAGGCATCTGCTGTGTTCCAGGTCAGAAGACAATAGACACATCATAGCAGCATGCACCTACTACCACACTTACACTAACAATTACTCATCATGTGTGTGGCACATGGGCCACCACCAATATGGTTGGTGAAATGCCTGTCTGTAACACTCAAAGTTGACAATTTAATATGTATAACTCTGGCCAGAACTCACCCCCATGTAGCTGCTGTTGGGCTCTAAACTGCCCATCAAGCTCTTTGTAGGCCACCGTCAGTTTGTCAGCCATCAGGGGGGTCAGGGTCTGGCACGCACCCCTTCCACGTTGGGAGGACTTCCCCAGCTGGATCTCCGTGATCTTCCGGGTCCAGCACCAGCGGTCCTCCCACCTCTTTTTGTAGTTAACACTATGACGTTTGAAGACCCCCAGGGTCCACAACTCCCGGACGATGGATCTCCAAATGGCCTTCTTCTGATGGGCATTGACTTGTATGTATGCAATAGATGTAGAAACAGATTGTAATTGGAAGTTTGAAGATAACTGTCAGCATGGTACACATTTTGTTGTCATCTAGCACAAGCATTTATCAAAAGTCAACATTTTACCTGTGTCCATGTCACATGCTGAGCACAACTAAAGCATGGATATGCACTTTTTTAGTCATCTGATGACTAACCTCAACCCCGGTCCAGACCTACAGTGACTGAGCCAGCCCATTAACATCATGTAGGCCAGGGCCATCCTACATGGAATGTGATGTGATGAACCATTACACACAGCACACCATTTGGACCTGCTGAAGGGTAAACTACTGGTGCATGACTGTCCAGACACCTTTACTGCCAGGCCCATTGCAGTGATGCATATGGTCCATTGAGTTGAGTACCATAGTATACACAACATCCTAAGACTATGCTCAGAAGGTAAGGGCTGGTATGTGTGACACTGAGAGCTACCTATCTGGATGTGTGTACAAGTGGACTACTTATTGGAATATCCTAGCAATTCAAACTAAGTTTGTGTGGATTGTACTTCCATCACAGGAAACACCTTTTGCCATATGTGGCACTGTAACAAGGATGACAATCAACATACCATTGTATGTGTTGTGTGATAGTTGAAAACAAAGTTTATTTGGACTCAACAGTCCTTAAACATATAAAATCATCATAAATACAATTCCTAAGATCATAAAATTTTACTTAAACTCATCATCTTAAAATTCATGATTTAAAATCCTGTTCCATGTTTCAGCCCTAATAACTCACTTTACATACCATGAGTCAAGCATTTCATTACTGACTCTGATCGGGTTTCTTTAGATTTTATATAAACTCCCCCCAGGCACAGGCAATTAATACATCAACTTACAATTCTGGATTAGAACCATTAAACCTTCCTTTGAATCATGTATCTTAACTCAAAATGTGCGAACAGGAGGGCATATTGATACTAAACACATTTCAAATTTTCTTTTGCTCTTTGGATAAACCTCCCCAGGGCACAAACTGTATCCAAATTATTCATTTCAGTTAAAAGTTCTACTGCCTGTGTCCTATTAGTTATACTATACTTTTTAAAAATTGGACATAAAATCTCCTTTCGTAACTCTAAAACCATATAACAATCCAGTAAAATATGTAAAATATCACATGTTGTTCCAGGATACAGTTGCACTTCCCATTACTACCAATCATTACTCTTTTTACCTCATTATTCAGATAGCAAGGGTTGACACCGATTCTCAGCCTTAATACTTCTCTTCTCAGACATCGACAGGGCAACCTATCAATGTAGGGGAAATGAGCAGCATTTTGCCACGACAAAGCCATAAAGCACACCAATTTTTTCACCATGAGGTACTCCTGGTCCTGGGCTCGAGATAATTCTTTTCCCAGGAACCTAAGTTCCCTCCTCTCAACTTCAATTTGTAATGTCGAGGGGCTAATCTTGAGTCTCAACAATCTACCTGCTTTAATAAGACAGTCTCTAACCCCTTTGGCCCATGATAAATCGCTCTTCAAGATCTCGTTTCTGCACCATTGGGAAACTTTATAGTCATCATCTAATCCCTGGTGCTGCCAAAATCTTACTAGGGCCATACAGGCTGTTATGCTCCATGAAGTAATGCCTGTTTCGAGCCTCACTGCCTGCACCATTGAGGTCTTAGGCAGCAAAAATAGGTTTTTCAGGGCTTTTCCTTCCTCAACATCCCAGCCACATCTACCACTCAAGTATAATAGTTCAGCCCCATAAAGGAATTGAGGTGGGACCATGGCTACATAAGCTTTTAAAACTGGTCTATCCGACTTTTCCCCATAGACTCCATTGAATTTCTTTAGGTCACTAACCAAAGCTGATGTGCGTACTTTTAATGCTTCGAGGTGGGTAACCCAGTTCAGATTTTTCTGAAACCACATGCCCAGATACCTGTATTCATCCACTATTTCCAACTTAGTGGAGCCCAAAAACCAGTTAAACCTTGATTTCCTTCTTCCCATCTTTAAAATCTTTGTTTTATCAATGTTAACTACTAGTTTTTTAAGCACACAGTATTCATTAAATCTATTCAACTTTCTTTGTAACCCAATCTCGGTTTGGTCTATTATTACCAAATCATCCGCATATAAAAGGCCTGAAATATGTCTCCCATCTACCTTTGGGCTGGCCCCCCTTTCCTTACTTAAAACCAAGGGTAGGTCCACAATAAATAAAGAAAAAAGTAGAGGGGCCAATACACACCCCTGTCACAATCCATTACCAATTTCGATCTTCTGAGATAGACATCCCTCTGTGTCCAAAATTATCTGCGCCCAGTTACGAGTATGTAATACTTGTATTAGTCTAAGTAAATCTCTAGGGATGTCGTAGCCAATCAACGTCTCCCACAGCGTCCCACGGTCCACCAAATCAAATGCTGCGCGGAAGTCCACAAAGCAGAAAAACAAACTTCCTCTCTGCTCAATGGACTTCCGCGCAATGGACCAGAGCGCAAAACAGTGGTCAATCGTTGAATGACCCTCCTTGAATCCCCCCTGTTCTGGAGGCACCACCTGATTACCTTCTGTCCTCTCTTTCAGTCTCTCCAGAATTATTTTGGCAAAAACTTTTTCGCCTATATCTAAGAGATTAATTAATCTATAATTCTTCGGGCTTGTTGTGTGATAGGAAATATTGTAACTAAGCAGATGACTCACATTTCTAAATCTATTCAAAAGAAACTCAATGTCTACACTGTTTGCGTCTCAGATGTGCTACAGTCCTGTACAGTGGAAGCAACACTATTAGAAAAGTATCAACAGACCTGTGTGAGTAAGGGGACAGTCATTATGTCATTTATGGTGTAAAGCCTATACATAACTATGTACATATGCCATGATGTGATTTGAGATCTAAAATTCGCTACTATGAACTTGAGCCCTGCATAGATATATGCATGTAACACAAATAGAAGACATCAACCTTATCACACATTCCAATGGTGGCTTTCTCGTCACAAAGTACAGAGCCCCATAAGCCATTACATTTGTGTCCTATTTAGGGGCAACACAATGTATGCAATAAATATAATGCTTACTCTTGGACACTCAGAGGCACATTGTAGCCTATGGGAATAGAAAGGAAGCAGTTAAATAGAGTCAAATATGTATTTACCATAATTACCTGTTCCTCTGGTGGGCCATAGAGCTGAGCATACAGGGGAATAACCTCATTCACCAGGGTATCCAGCTCCTCTGGAGTGAAGGGACGGGCAGCTCTACCCTACAGTGCATGCCATGATTGCTCTCATAGGTGGAAAACAGCTGCGAAAATGAAGGAGGTGTTGACAGCAGCTGTGTAAGGAGGCAAGTGAGTTTTTTTTCCAACCCTCCTTGTGCATGTACGCCATGTGCACGGTCATCAGCATCGGCGCACACAGCCATTGGACCACGACCTTCACTATCCCTAACGTTAGCCTATGGTTGTGTCTGCAGTGCATGCGACTGTCCACCGGTGTGTTTCCGTTTTCCTCCTGAGAGCAGTATGCTGGACGTGGGAAACAAAAATATGTGGCTCTACTCTAATGATTTCATCCACCATGACTTTCAACTCAGCCTCAGTGAAGCGTGATTTTGTTTTACAAGTGATACAGGTGAAAAGGTGCCAAACAAAAATTACAGGTGGTGGAGAGCGCTAAATGGGAATATTAAAAAAGTGGATGGCAGACTGCCAGCGCATCGGTGTCTTAGAGGATGTGGACGCAGCATTCGGGCAGTCGGACAACCAAACTCATAATCAGGCCTTATGTCTGGATGTGGAAATATTCACCGCAACTTCATACAGCAGGTCCCCGGCGATAATGCCCCCTCCTTGGACACCACCTGCAGCCCAGTATTGCTGAACTTTACTGTTAGAAATGGGGGGGCAGATTTACAAGCCCCGTACACCACTTTTGCGCTGCCGTTGCGTCACTTCTGTGACGCAACGGCGTCGTAAAGCCAGCGCCATGCTGCAGGGTATTTACAACATGACGCATCTAGGGAGATGCGTCACGTTGTAAAGCCCTGCGCCACATGAAACCTGCGTCAGGTTTCATGTGGGCGTTCCGGAGCAGGGGGGGCATTCCTGCGCACGAACGCCTCGCAAAAGTGGCTGAGTGAAATCTACAAGATTTCACTCAGTCACTTTTCCGACCCCGCTGCGTCTAAACCTTGCGCCTGCTTGAAGCAGGCGTAAGGTGTGACGCATCATGTGCAAGATAGGCCAAGTTGGCACAGTGCTGGAGTTGCGTCGCGCCCGCGACACAACTCTAGCACTGAGCCAACGTTACGACGGCAGATGCGACACGCATCTGCCTATCCGTGCGCCATGATGCGCCGCATTGTAAATGCGGCGCATCCGTGGTGGCGCAAGGATTGTGATGCGTGTCGCAAGTTTCCTGGCGCATCCCTGCTGATTTGCAGGGATGCGCCAAGAATTGTAAATCTGCCCCCTGGTTTCTTGTTCGGTAGGGCATTCCCCTAAGCCCGGCAGAACACATCACTCTAGTCAGGGTAAAGGAGTTACACACCCAAGATAACCCCTTTTCACCCCCTTGGTAGCTTGACAGAGCAGTCAGGCTTATCCCAGAGGCAATGTGTAAAGAGTTTGCACAACACACACACACACACACACCAGTGACACACTAGGCACACCACAAAAGAGACTGCACACAAAGTTATATAAAAATAGCCTTTGTATTATATATACATCAAAAAACATTAGACCATTAATCACTGAGTAGCAGATATAGCAATTTTAAGACCACATAACAATATTCACTGTGCCACTAGGCACTTGTCATAAAGAAGGCATGTAACTCATCTGAACCTATTCACATGAAACTCTGACCACTAGGAGCTTGTTGTGACATCACATAAACCATTTAGATATTCCAGTATAATTTGACTTGTACCCTGAAAAGAATACACTTTATCCAAACAGAGTACAAAACATATTCGGCAACCTTCCACACTTTTGGTAAAGCAACTCTATGATTACATGCTTTAGAGCATATAGCCCCCACAAAATAGAGCTTGGCAATGTCTTAAACAGTGAGAGAGGTGATGATTTTGGGGTCCCCCCTTACATATGGCGAGAATCAAGCAGATGACTTAAACACCAAGAGCACATCATGCAGAACAATTTGGTGGTGGTCCTATCCTCCTAGGACCACCCCAAGCAAAGTTATGGGCAAACTTACACTCCAAACCAAAGGCCCCGCAAAGCATTATGGGTTGAGATTCCAGAGTGCAGTGAATATCATAGTATCGGCTCTCCCGCTGAGGTGGGGAGAGCTGCTTTGGCTTCAGGAATGGTTTCCTCTGGGTCTGGTGGGTCTGATGGAGGTACCCATCCACCAGGCACCCCAACAATGATCCTTGGTGGAGGCCAGCTCAGGGAGCCCACCCCGGCTGTTCTCATAGGCTCCCTGCCCTAGTAGCACCCACGCATGCGGCCGCAGGAGCCAGCAACAGGTATGGAGGTCTGCCTACTCGGCAGACTCCGCAGTTGCCTCCCGCTCCCCCCAGACACGGGCACAGGGAGCAGGGAGAGCAGACCACGAGGTGGAGGAAGCGGCCCTCCCCTGTCCTTACTCTGGGGAAGAGCGAAGGCGCTTCCCCACCTCAGAAAACACACAGGGCCTGGGGATGGGGTCCCAGCTCCCTTCACCATGAGTCTGCCCGGGGGATGGAGTCCCCGGGTGAGATGGAGGCACGGGGAGGGGGGACACAAGCCCGCCCCCTTCCCCAACGTAACACATTACTATGTCTGACTATGTCTGATTAAACTTTTATCCACGTTTTGATTTATGCCCAAAACCTTGTGTGGTGGATTGCATGAGAGAATATGATTGAAGAATTTTTGATCTTCGTCCCCAGGGTGTGAACCAGTTACTTATATCCTTTGTTAAACCCCATAAAGGTATAACCTCGACCTCCATTGCCAGATGGGTTAAAACTGTCATGAATTTAGCAGGTATTGACTTAAAGAAATTCCAAGCTCACTCACTTAGAGGTTCTATGGCCAGTAAATCTCTCTGGTCAGGAGGTAAGTTGGATGATATTCTCAAAGCTGCCGATTGGTCGAATGCTACCACTTTTGCACGGCACTATTGCAAACCTATCGAACACATGTCTGATGTGGTCTTACAAAGCTACCAACATGCATAATGGTAGCCTCCGTTCTTGTAATGAAATTGCGATTCTCCTATTATCATGACTAGAGAATCTGGATTTCATTAAAGACACGGAGGCTAACATTATCCCACCCATCCCTCCCCTTGGATGGCTGGCGAATACATTGAATAAATGCTCATGTCTATTACCTATTTTAGGAATGTCTTATTTTTCATTTAATAACTTGTTAAGATTTATAGTGTGGATTTTTCTGGAGGTATTTACTTCTCTCTCTTTTCAGGTAACCTTTCATAAGTTCAAGGCGTCTGTCATTTGGATCCTCCTCCGTTTGTCTTTCTCCTTCTTCTTGACCATCTGGGAATAGTTTAGAAGATTAAAATTTGTGGACTTATTCTCTTCTCCACCACATTTAAAAGAGGCAGATTGTTGTTGGCTTATGCCTATTATTTGTTTCTAATGTTATATTCTGGAACCTTTTACTTTGTGATGTATGCGGCTGCTTGGACTGCATTAAAAGAAATATGCATAATGTTAGCCTCCGTGTCTTTAAGGAAATCCAGATTCTCTAGTCATGGTAATAGGAGAATCGCAATTTAAAAACCACCTTCACCAAAAGGTGCATTAATAAATTCTGAGTTCAGAGAGTCTAAACTTAATTTCCCTATCTTGTCCCTATTGCAAGTTACACATGTAAAAATGTTACAGTGCAACTCCAATGATAAGCCTATGGGACAGATAGCCTTTCAACAGTGAAAAACAAATTACACGGTATTTCACTATAAGGACATGTCACACACACTAGTACATGTCCTACCTTTCACATACACTGTACCCTGCCCATGGGGGTACCTTGGGCCTACCTTAGGAGAGCCTGACATGTAAGGAAAGGGAAGGTTTGGGTCTGGCAAGTGAGTGCACTTGCCAGGACAACATGGCAGTTTACAACTGCGCACGCAGGCACTACAGTGGTAGGTCTGAGATACATTTACAGGACTACTTATGTGGGTGGCACAACCAGTGCTGCAAGCCCACTAGTAGCATTTGATTTACAGGCCCTGGCACACACTGTGCACTTTACTAGGGACTTACCAGTAAATCAAATATGCCAATCATGGATAGCCATTCATCGTCAAAATTTATACAGAGAGCAAATGCACTTTAGCACTGATCAGCAGTGGTAAAGTGCCCAAAATCCTATAGCCAACAAAAACAGAGTCAGGGAAATAGGAGGCAAAAGGCAAAAAGTGTGGGGATGAACCTGTCAAAAGGGCCAGATCTAACATTTACCAACTCAGACAATTTTTTGATGAAATTTCTTCTAAGTCCGTAGGTAAGTGCCGACAGGGCCCATCCACTGTGTGTATCCGTCTTATCCTCCATCGCAGTTGGCCATATTTTTCAACTTTGAGCTTGTCTTGCACCACTAGATGTCTGCAGTTGCCATTTTGATCTTTTTTACTAAAAACTTGAAAAAATCATAACTCCAGGTCTACTGATTAGATTTTTGTCATTTTGGTGTCTAATTATGTATTAGAATTTGTGAGAAGTTGGCCTGGTATATGCTGTCCACTAATTAAAGTGGGCACCTTGCACCAGTCCAAACGACCCTTATGATGTCAAAGGTCAAAGATAACCTTTAGAAAGCTATCCTATTGGTAGCTGTGGAGAGCAGCCTTCAGGCTTAATCTTGAAGGAATGTAAAGCAGCTTGTTTTACCAGAACATCACCTCCTGAATGACTAAATGAAAGGAGAACCACACAGTAGTTATATAAAAATATGTATTTATTAATATAACACTCTCTACTATCCTCTACACAAGGATAGAACACAAAGCACACAATACGAGATCAATAGAACAGTTGTAAGTAGCACAATACACAGTTGTCTCCAGGGGGAGACCAAACCATATACTAAAATAGTGGTATAACAGTCACGACTGAGTTCAAGACAAGGTCTGGAGCACTTAGAATCGCTGGGACCCCAAGGAACCACCCAAGGTGAGTAGACAGGTACCCCACGGAGGCCAGGTGCAATGTGGGAACACGACTGCGGACTCTGTACAATTCTATGGGGAAGTTGCGGTTACACTTTTAATGTTTAAGGACCCTTCTAGGAGGACTTCGAGCAAACCTGTTGGAACTTAAGAGTTTGAAGAGCCACCCCACCCATGGATACCATAGTACCCGAGTTACCTATCCCAGGGGAGCCGGGTGCATAGGTCTGAAGTGGCGTCGAAAACTGCTGTTGTTCTCAATGGAGAGCTGCAAAGAAGTATTGCTGCTGTGAAGGTGAAAAGGGTCAGGTGGAATCCAAGCCTGTATTCGAGGAAGATGGAACCTGAAAGCAGAAGGGACAGAGTCTGGGTCACTTCAGAGTGACCAGGGGCACGGGAGATGAATGCTCACCGATGTCGGGTGCTTCAAGTGCGAAGAACGGATTATTGACTCTGCAGCCACGAGGATCAGGAGATGTCGAGGATGACCAGGAGCTGGAGGTGAGCTGTTCCACAAAGGATGTCGAGTGCTGAGAGGTCGGTGTCCGGCTGGAGCACCAACAAGCCTTGGCAAAAGCAACCCATGCAGGAAAGTCAAGCAAGTTACGGTGTGGACCAGCAAGGTCCAGGGGAGTCACCAAGCAATGGGAAGTCAGGGCACATCTGGAGCAATCAGGAAAGCCCAACAGAAATCAAGATGACTCTCAGGAGGACCCACAGGCCGGATGACCAGGAGTCGCGAGGGGACCTCAAACAAGATTACAAAGTACCAGCCCACGGAGCACTCAGTGTGAGGAGGCCGGAGATCTTAGGTGCAAATACTGCTCAGGGCCAGGACTACACGGAGTCCAATGCACAAGCTCGGGAATCACCAACAAGCATATGCACTTGCAAATGGACGTGGTGCACAGGGGTTCGGGTCACACAGACCCCACAAGGGCTACTGGCCTCAAACTTGGTGAGATGGCAGCTTGACCTCAGAGAACTTTGGACACCCACCTCCTGTGTTGCTAACATCTTCAGAGTCTGCAGGAGCTCAGGAGCAGCAGACAAGTCAGTTGCACTTAGGTGCCTGTGAAGCAGGGGAGTGACTCCTTCACTCCAAGGGAGATTGTTCAGTTGTCTTTGGGAGCACCACAGGTCTAGCACAGAGCCTGTATGGAGCACGGGCACAGACAAAGCTTTGGACGAAGAGGGAGACGAAGTCGGGCCCAGGCGAAGTCCAGAGTGTCCAGACGGTCGAAGATCAGTGGTTTCTTCTTGCGGAATCTTGTCCACGTAAAATCTAAAGTCTTACAGCCAGGTAAGCCCTTTTGTACCCACGGGAGAGGGTTGGACAGATTCAGGGGACCCTCCTAGGGGAGGGTCAGGACAGAGGGGTGGTTACACCCATGTCCTTTGTCCAGTTTCACGCCAGAGCAGGAGCCAATGGCTCCCAGAACTAGTTTGAACTGGACTATGCACAGGGACACCAAATGTGCCCCAGATGCAGACTTTCAGGCACTCTCAGAGTGCACCCACCCAGCCCCAATACACTAAATCATGTCTGGGAGGTGGTCACACCTCCCTGTGACAGGAGGCCTATTTTGCTGCCTTCCTCTGCTCGAGCTTGGCTCAGCAGCAGGAGGGCAGAAATGTGTCTCTGGTCGGCAGCATTCATTTTGTGCTGTCCGGGTCGAGAAGGCTGGCACCGGTTAGACCAGTGACCCCACGAAGCTCGCTTCTGAAGGGTGGAATCATACCTCCCACACCAGTTACTGGTGTGGAGGTATGATTCCAAGGTGTTTGATACCAAACACGATATGTTTCTATGCAGACGTTTTCGAGAAAGCATTTACCGCGAGGTTATAATGCACCTCTACCTATATGTCCTGCTGAGTCACAGACAACCCGGGAGAATGGTCTCCGAAGGCTGCAAAGGGGCTCTGCTCATGCAGGGGCACCCTCTCACTAAAAACCCAGCACCCTGCCTTCAGGATTGATAAGGCCTGCTATAGGGGTGACTTATAAGTTTTAAGTGTAGTGACCTACAGATATAGTGAACCTATATCTAAAGTAAGTGGTGCAAGCACCATCTTACACAGGCTGCTGTAGCAGACCTGGAGTTCCATTTTGCATGGCCTCTCATGGGTGGCATAATACATGCTTCAGCCCATGGCAGGCCTCTGGGATACCTATGCCCTGGGTACATGGGTACCATATACTAGGGACTTATAAGGGTACCCCAGTATCCAATCTGGAGTGTACCAAAGTACATGTATGTCAATTTAAGGGAGAAAGCGGATTGACTGGGGTCCTGATTAGCAGGATCCCAGTCAGACTAGTCAAAAACAGTGAGACATCAAGCAAAAAGTGGGGGTAACTGTAAGAAGCAGATCCTACTTTCCTACACAACCCCCCCAAACGAAAGGACATGAGACTAACCTTGACCAGTTGAGTCTTCATTTTCTAAGTGGAAATATCTGGAGAGTCCATCTGCATTGGCATGGTTACTCCCAGGTCTATGTTCCACTGTATAGTCCATCCCCTGTAGGGAAATGGACCACCTCAAAAGTTTGGGGTTTTCACCCTTCATCTGTTTTAGCCATAAGAGGGGCTTATGGTCTGTCTGAACAATGAAGTGAATGCCAAACAAGTATGGCCTCAACTTATTCAGAGCCCAAACCACAGCAAAGGCATCCCTCTCAATAGCTGACCAACGTTTCTCTCTGGGGGTCAGCCTTCTGCTTAAAAAAAGCTACTGGCTGAACCTGACCCTCTTCATTCAGTTGTGATAACACAGCCCCTACCCCCAACTCAGATGCATCAGTTTGAACAATGAATTGTTTGGAATAGTCAGGACTTTGCAAAATGGGAGCAGTGCACATGGCCTGCTTCAGGTCATCAAATGCCTTCTGACAGCTAACTGTCCACTGAACTTTCTTAGGCATTTTCTTAGAGGTCAGATCATTTAAAGGGGTCACTATGGATCCATAACCTTTAACAAACCTCCTGTAGTACCCAGTCAGGCCCAAGAAAGCTCTGACCTGAGTCTGGGTAATTAGAGCAACCCATTCCATGATTGTCTGGATTGTGCTCTGCAATGGTTGAACCTGACCTCCACCCACAAGGTGGCCCAGGTACACAACCTTACTCTGTCCTATCTGGCACTTAGTGGCCTTGATAGTGAGGCCTGCTTTTTTCAGGGCCTCCAGAACATTTCTTAGGTGGACCAGGTGATCCTCCCAGGTGGAACTAAAGATAGCAATATCATCAAGATAAGCTGCACTATAGTCTTCCAGGCCTTTGAGAACTTTATTCACCAACCTTTGAAATGTGGCAGGTGCATTTTTCAAGCCAAAGGGCATTACCACAAATTGATAGTGCCCACTAGGAGTTGAAAATGCTGTTTTGGGTTTGGCATCCTCAGCTAGTCTGATTTGCCAATAGCTAGCTGTGAGGTCAAATGTACTCAAGAACTTGGCTGAGGCCAAGGTATCAATGAGTTCATCTGCCCTTGGAAAAGGATGAGCATCAGTCCTAGTGACTGCATTGAGTCCCCTGTAGTCAACACAGAACCTCATCCCTCTCTTACCACCCTGGGTGTGAGGTTTTGATACTAAGACTACTGGACTAGCCCAAGGGCTATCTGAGGGCTCAATTACTCCCAATTCCAACATCTTCTGGACCTCAGTCCTGATGCAGTCCCTGACATGGTCAGGTTGCCTGTAAAATCTTATTTTTAACAGGCAGACTGTCACCTGTGTCCACTTCATGGGTACACCAGGTAGTCTGACTAGGAGTCAGTGAAAACATGTGCCTGTACTGATTGAGGACCTTCCTACAATCAGTCTGTTGCTGTTCAGTGAGACTGCCTGCCACGGCTACACCATCTACTGAAGCATCATCAGGTTTCTGTGAGAGGAGGTCAGGGAGTGGGTCACTCTCCTCCTCCTGTCCCTCATTAGTAGCCATGAGCAAGCCCATGTCTGCCCTGTCAAAATATGGTTTGAGCCTGTTCACATGGAGCACCCTGTGGGGACTCCTGGGAGTTCCAAGGTCCTCCAGGTAGGTGACCTCTCCCTTCTGCTCAATTATGGTATGGGGTCCACTCCACTTGTCCTGGAGAGCTGCTGGGGCCACAGGCTCCAACACCCATACCTTCTGTCCTGGCTGGTACACAGTCAGAACAGCCTTTTGGTCATGCCAGGCCTTCTGTAATTCCTGGCTAGCCTCAAGGTTTTTGTATGCCTTCTTCATGTACTCAGCCATCCTGGAGCGGAGACCAAGTACATAGTCCACTATGACTTGTTTAGGTGGTTTGAGAGGTAACTCCCATCCCTCTTTAACCCCTTCGGTGCTAGGCCTTTTCCCCCCCTGTGCTAAGCCTTTTTTTGGCTATTTGGGGTAGTTTGCGCTTAGGCCCCTGTAACTTTTTGACCACATAAGGTATCCGCGCCAAATTTGCGTCCTTTTCTTCCAACATCCTGGGGATTCTAAAGGTACCCAGGGTTTGTGGATTCCCCTGGAGGGGACCCAGAAATTAGCCAAAATACAGCTAAATTTTGGGTTTTTGGGGAAAAATGGGAAAAAAGTGCTGCAAATGAAAGCGTCTGGGTTTTTCCCTGCAAATGGTATCAAAAAAGGGTTTGTGGGGCTGAAATCACCATTTTCCCAGACTTCAGGGAATGACAGACTTTTGTCAGAAAACCAAAACATTTTACACAGTTTTGGCATTTTTCTGGGACATAGCCTATTTTTGCTATTTTTTGTGCTTTCAACCTCCTTCCAGTTAATGGTAGAAATGGGTATAAAAGCAATAATGGATCCTGGAAAGCTATACATTTTAGTAAAGTAGACAACATTCTGAATTTAGCAAGGGGTCATTTGTGTAGATTCTTCAAGGTTTCTTTATAGAAACTAACAGTTAGATATAGGAAAAATTAAAAATTAGTTGGAAAAAACAGCCTTTTGTGTCAACGTTTTCACCTGTAACTTCTTCTAATTATGACAGCTCTTTGAAAGCAATATACCGTTACATCCGCGGGACCTTACTGGTTGTGGGGATATATAGGACTTGTAGGTTCACCAAGAACCCGACGAACCCAGAGCCAATAACTGAGCAGTGACTTGCAATGGTTTTTTATTATGTACCGGGTATATAGCAATTATTTTGGGAAAATGTATACATGGAAAAATTGTTATGAAAGACACCTATGTATTTCTGAAATGGGAACAAAATGTAGATTTTAGAAACAGTAGATATTTGCACATTTCCGAAATTGGGAGTACCCATACTAGCATGAGAATTATAGGTCATTTTTCAAAATGACTTATTTTTTACACATTGTCTTTCATTTGGAAGGCAGAAATGCATCGAAGGTCAATAGGTAATAACAGTTGCTCTACAATTCTGTGTTACCCTAAGTCTCCCGATAAAAATGGTACCTCACTTGTGTGGGTAGGCCTTGTGCCCACAACAGGAAAGGGCTCAAAATACAACGTGGACGTACCACATTTTCACAATGAAAAATTACCCTTTTTTTGCAAAGTGCCTAGCTGTAGTTTTTGAACCCTAGCTCTGTGGGCACTTAGGGAAACTAGACACCCAGGGGAATTCAGGATGGGGTGACTTGACTGGCTCTCACCAGGTTCTGTTACCCAGAATCCCTTGCAAACCTAAAAAATTGGCAAAAAAAACACATTTTCCTCACTTTTCTGTGGTGGAAAGTTCTGGAATCTGTGTGGATGCACAAAATTCCACCCGCCCCGCGTTCCCCAAGGTCTTCCGAAAAAAATGGTACCTCACTTGTGTGGGTAGGCCTAGTGCCCGCGACAGGAAGCAGCGCAAAACGCAACGTGGATGCACCACATTTTCACAGTGAAAAATGACCCTTTTTTTGCAAAGTGCCTAGCTGTAGTTTTTGAACCCTAGCTCTGCCGGCACTTAGGGAAACCTAGCAAACCTATACATTTTTGAAAAGTAGATACCCAGGGGAATCCAGGATGGGGTGACTTGACTGGCTCTCACCAGGTTCTAATACCCAGAATCCCTTGCAAACCTAAAAAATTGGCAAAAAAAACACATTTTCCTCACTTTTCTGTGGTGGAAAGTTCAGGAATCTGCATGGATCCACACAATTCCACCCACCCCGCATTCCCCAAGGTCTTCCAAAAAAGATGGTACCTCACTTGTGTGGGTAGGCCTAGTGCCCGCGACAGGAAGCAGCGCAAAACGCAACATGGATGCACCACATTTTCACAGTGATAAATGACCCTTTTTTTGCAAAGTGCCTTGTTGTAGTTTTTGAACCCTAGCTCTGCTGGCACTTAGGGAAACCTAGCAAACCTATACATTTTTGAAAAGTAGACACCCAGGGGAATCCAGGATAGGGTGACTTGACTGGCTCTCACCAGGTTCTGTTACCCAGAATCCCTTGCAAACCTAAACAATTGGCAAAAAAAACACATTTTCCTCACTTTTCTGTGGTGGAAAGTTCTGGAATCTGCATGGATCCACAAAATTCCACCCACCCCGCGTTCTCCAAGGTCTTCTGAAAAAAATTGTACCTCACTTGTGTGGGTAGGCCTAGTGCCCGCGACAGGAAGCAGCGCAAAACGCAACGTGGACGCACCACATTTTCACAGTGAAAAATGACCCTTTTTTTGCAAAGTGCCTAGCTGTAGTTTTTGAACCCTAGCTCTGCCGGCACTTAGAGAAACCTAGCAAACCTATACATTTTTTAAAAGTAGACACCCAGGGGAATCCAGGATGGGGTGACTTGACTGGTTCTCACCAGGTTCTGTTACCCAGAATCCCTTGCAAACCTAAAAAATTGGCAAAAAAACCAAATTTTCCTCACTTTTCTGTGGTGGAAAGTTCTGGAATCTGCGTGGATCCACAAAATTACACCCACCCCGCGTTCCCCAAGGTCTTCCGAAAACAATGGTACCTCACTTGTGTGGGTAGACCTAGTGCCCGTGACAGGAAGCAGCGTAAAACACAACGTGGACGCACCACATTTTCACAGTGAAAAATGACCCTTTTTTTGCAGAGTGCCTAGCTGTAGTTTTTGAACCCTAGCTCTGCCGGCACCTAGGGAAACCTACCAAAACCACACATTTCTGAAAAGTAGACACCCAGGGGATTCCAGGGAGGTATGGCTTGCGTGGATCCCCCAACGTTTTGTTACCCAGAATCCCCTGCAAACCTGAAATTTTGCTGAAAAAAAAATCACTTTTTTCACACATATTTGTGTGGTAAAGTTGTGGCATCACGGGGCTGACACAAATTTCCTACCACCCAGCGTTCCCCCAGGTCTCCTGATAAAAATGGTGCCTCACTCGGGTGGGAGGCCCAAGTACCCGCGACTGGCAAGGGCCCACAACGTATTGAGGCGACCTCACAATGGCCTATCACAAAACGACCTGGTTTTGCAGGGGGTCCCATGACGTTTTGGCCCGGGGCTCGGCGGCCACCTATGGAAACCTACCAAACCCACACATTTCTGAAAAGTAGACACTGGGATTCCAGGAGGTATGGCTTGCGTGGATCCCCCAACGTTTTGTTACTCAGAATCCCCTGCAAACCTGAAATTTTGCTGAAAAAATCACTTTTTCACACATTTTTGTGTGGTAAGTTGTGGCATCACGGGGCTGACACAAATTTCCTACCACCCAGCGTCCCCAGGTCTCCCGATAGAAATGGTGCCTCACTCGGGTGGGAGGCCCAAGTACCCGCGACAGGCAAGGGCCCACAACGTATTGAGGCGACCTCAAAATGGCCCATCACAAAACGACATGGTTTTGCAAGGGGTCCCATGACGTTTGGCCCGGGGCTCAGCGGCCACCTAGGAAAACCTACCAAACCCACACATTTTTGAAAAGTAGACACCCGGGGATTCCAGGAAGTATGGCTTGTGTGGATCCCCCAACGTTTTCTTCCAGAATCCCCTGCAAACCTGATATTTTGCTGAAAAATCCTTTTTTCACACATTTTTGTGCGGTAAAGTTGTGGCATCACCGGGCTGACACAAATTTCCTACCACCCAGCGTTCCCCAGGTCTCCCGATAGAAATGGTGCCTCACTCGGGTGGGAGGCCCAAGTACCCGTGACAGGCAAGGGCCCACAACGTATTGAGGCGACCTCAAAATGGCCTATCACAAAACGACCTCGGTTTTGCAAGGGGTCCCATGACGTTTTGGCCCGGGGCTCGGCGGCCACCTAGGAAACCTACCAAACCCACACATTTCTGAAAAGTAGACACCCGGGGATTCCAGGGAGGTATGGCTTGTGTGGATCCCCCAACGTTTTGTTACTCAGAATCCCCTGCAAACCTGAAATTTTGCTGAAAAATCACTTTTTCACACATTTTGTGCGGTAAAGTTGTGGCATCACGGGGCTGACACAAATTTCCTACCACCCAGCGTTCCCCAGGTCTCCCGATAAAAATGGTGCCTCACTCGGGTGGGAGGCCCAAGTACTCGCAACAGGCAAGGGCCCACAACGTATTGAGGCGACCTCAAAATGGCCCATCACAAAACGACCTGGTTTTGCAAGGGGTCCCATGACGTTTTGGCCCGGGGCTCGGCCACCTAGGGAAACCTACCAAACCCACACATTTCTGAAAAGTAGACAACTGGGGGATTCCAGGGAGGTATGGCTTGCGTGGATCCCCCAACGTTTTCTTACCCAGAATCCCCTGCAAACCTGATATTTTGTTGAAAAAATCACTTTTTTCACACATTTTTGTGTGGTAAAGTTGTGGCATCACCGGGCTGACACAAATTTCCTACCACCCAGCATTCTCCCAGGTCTCCCGATAAAAATGGTGCCTCACTCGGGTGGGAGGCCCAATTACCCGCGACAGGCAAGGGCCCACAACATTTTGTGATAGGCAATTTTGATGTCGCCTCAATACGTTGTGGGCCCTTGCCTGTTGCGGGTACTTGGACCTCCCACCCGAGTGAGGCACCATTTTTATCGGGAGTCCTGGGGGAACGCTGGGTGGTAGGAAATTTGTGTCAGCCCAGTGATGCCACAACTTTACCACACAAAAATGTGTGAAAAAGTGATTTTTTCAGCAAAATATCAGGTTTGCAGGGGATTCTGGGTAAGAAAACGTTGGGGATCCACGCAAGCCATACCTCCCTGGAATCCCCGGGTGTCTACTTTTCAGAAATGTGTGGGTTTGGTAGGTTTCCTAGGTGGCCGCCGAGCCCCAGGCCAAAACGTCATGGGACCCCTCTTGCAAAACCAGGTCGTTTTGTGATAGGCAATTTTGAGGTTGCCTCAATACGTTGTGGGCCCTTGCCTGTCGCGGGTACTTAGGCCTCCCACCCGAGTGAGGCACCATTTTTATCGGGAGACCTGGGGGAATGCTGGGTGGTAGGAAATTTGTGTCAGCCCCGTGATGCCACAACTTTACCACACAAAAATGTGTGAACAAAGTGATTTTTTCAGCAAAATATCAGGTTTGCAGGGGATTCTGGGTAAGAATACGTTGGGGGATCCACGCAAGCCATACCTCCCTGGAATCCCCCGTGTGTCTACTTTTCAGAAATGTGTGGGTTTGGTAGGTTTCCCTAGGTGGCCGCCAAGCCCCAGGCCAAAACGTCATGGGACCCCCCCTTGCAAAACCAGGTCGTTTTGTGATAGGCAATTTTGAGGTCACCTCAATATGTTGTGGGCCCTTGCCTGTCACGGGTACTTGGGCCTCCCACCCGAGTGAGGCACCATTTTTATCGGGAGACCTGGTGGAACGCTGGGTGGTAGGAAATTTGTGTCAGCCCCGTGATGCCACAACTTTACCACACAAAAATGTGTGAAAAAGTGATTTTTTTCAGCAAAATATCAGGTTTACAGGGGATTCTGGGTAAGAAAAGGTTGGGGGATCCACGCAAGTCATACCTCCCTGGAATCCCCCGGGTGTCTACTTTTCATAAATGTGTGGGTTTGGTAGGTTTCCCTAGGTGGCCACCGAGCCCCAGGCCAAAACGTCATGGGACCGCCTTGCAAAACCAGGTCGTTTTGTGATAGGCAATTTGAGGTCGCTCAATACGTTGTGGGCCCTTGCCAGTCGCGGGTACTTGGGCCTCTCACCCGAGTGAGTCACCATTTTTATCGGGAGACCTGGGGAACGCTGGTGGCAGGAAATTGTGTCAGCCCCGTGATGCCACAACTTTACCACACAAAAATGTGTGAAAAAGTGATTTTTTCAGCAAAATATCAGGTTTGCAGGAGATTCTGGGTTAGAAAACGTTGGGGGATCCACGCAAGCCATACCTCCCTGGAATCCCCGGGTGTCTACTTTTCAGAAATGTGTGGGTTTGGTAGGTTTCCTAGGTGGCCGCCGAGCACCGGGCCAAAACCCAGGTGACCCCCTTGCAAAACCAGGTCGTTTTGAGATAGGCAATTTTGATGTCTCCTCAATACGCTTTGGGCCCTTGCCTGTCGCGGGTACTTGGACCTCCCACACGAGTGAGGCACCATTTTTATTGGGAGACCCGGGGAATGCTGGGTGGTAGGAAATTTGTGTCAGCCCGGTGATGCCACAACTTTCCCACACAAAAATGTGTGAAAAAGTGATTTTTTTCAGCTAAATTTGAGGTTTGCAGGGGATTCTGGGTAAGGAAACGTTGGGGGATACACGCAAGCCATACCTCCCTGGACTCCCCGGGTGTCTAGTTTTCAAAAATGTGTGGGTTTGGTAGGTTTCCCTAGATGGCCGCCAAGCCCGGGGCCAAAAAGTCATGGGACCCCCTTGCAAAACCAGGTTGTTTTGTGATAGGTAATTTTGATGTCTCCTAAATAGGTTTTGGGCCCTTGCCTGTCGCGGGCACTAGGCCTACCCACGCAAGTGAGGTACCATTTTTCTCGGAAGACTTTGGGGAATGCGGGGTGGGTGGAATTTTGTGGACCCACGCAGATTCCAGAACTTTCCACCACAGAAATGTGAGGAAAATGTGTTTTTTTGGACGAATTTTAGGTTTGCAAGGGATTCTGGGTAACAGAACCTGGTGAGAGCCAGTCAAGTCACCCCATCCTGGATTCCCCTGGGTATCTAGTTTTCAAAAATGTACAGGTTTGCTAGGTTTCCCTACGTGCCAGCTGCGCTAGGGCCCAAAATCCATAGGTAGGCACATTGCTAAAAAAGTCGGAGCCTAGTGGGCTTTTTGCCACCCTGGGGGAATTGGGGAGGGGGTTTGTCCCGATATGCCCCCAAAGGGGCAGAAAGACTGTGGCTATTTTTTGTGGGGGTGGGGGCATTGGTATGACCATTTTGGGCAGCCCCCACCCCCACGCATTAAAAAAGCCTGCGTACTCGCTGGCGCCTAGTGGGCTTTCTGCCCCCCCA
Source organism: Calotriton arnoldi (assembly GCA_963921515.1). Lineage (NCBI taxonomy): Eukaryota > Metazoa > Chordata > Amphibia > Caudata > Salamandridae > Calotriton > Calotriton arnoldi. The sequence goes on from CAWUFW010011068.1 coordinate 581,026, forward strand.
GGGGGCAGATCAGGGGCCACTGCCACCATCTTCCCTCCCGGAGGGCAGACAGACTGGAATTTCTCTGGGGGTGGGGTGGGGGTATTGTCATGCCCATTTTGGGCAGCCCCTACCCCTACACTAATAAAAGAAAAAAATCCATGGTTTCTAGTGTGCTTTCTGCGCCCTCGGGGGCCAGATTGGGGGCTACAGCTCCATCTGCCTCCCGGTGGGCAGAAAGACTGTCATTTTTGTGGGGGGTGGGGGCATTGGTGTGCCCGTTTCGGGCAGCCCGCACCCTAAAAACAATTGCGCAAAAACAAATCCCTGGTGGATAGTGGGCTTTCTGCCCCTCTGGTTGGGGCAGATTGGGGGCTACTGCCCCCATCTGCCCTCAAGGGGTGGCAGAAAGGCTGTAATGGTGGTGGGGGGTGGGGGCACTGTGGTGCCCATTTCGGGCAGCCCCCACCCTAAAAACAAATGCGCAAAAATATTCCCTGGCGTCAAGTGGGCTTTCTGCCCTACCCCGGGAGCAGATTGGGGGCTACTGTCCCCATCTGCCCCCCAGGGGGGGCAGAAAGGCTGTAATGGTGGCGGGGGGTGGGGGCATTGGCGTGCCAATTTCGGGCAAGCCCCCACCCTAAGAAAATGGTGCAAAAAAAAATCCCTGGCGTCAAGTGGGCTTTCTGCCCCCCAGGGGGGGCAGAAAGGCTGTAATGGTGGTGGGGGCGTGGGGGCATTGGCGTGCCCGTTTCGGGCAGCCCCCACCCTAAATAAAATGGTGCAATAAAAAATCCCTGGCGTTTAGTGGGATTTCTGCCCCCCCGAGGGGCAGATTGGGGGCTACTGCCCCCATCTGCCCCCCAGGGGGGGCATAAAGGCTGTAATGGTGGCGGGGGTGGGGGCATTGGCGTGCCCGATCCGGGCAGCCCCCACACTAAAACAAATGGTGCAATAAAAATCCCTGGCGTTTAGTGGGCTTTCTGCCCTCCGGTGGGGCAGAAAGGCTGTATTGGTGGCGGGTGGGTGGGGGCATTGGCGTGCCCGCTTCGGGCAAGCCCCCACCCTAAAAAAACTTCAAAAACAAATCCCTGGTGTTTAGTGGGCTTTCTGCCCCCGAAGGGGCAGATTAGGGGCCAATGCCCCATCTGCTCCCAGGGGGCAGAAAGACTGTAATGATTGCGGGGGTGGGGGCATGGGCATGCCCATTTTGGGCAGCCCCACCCTTATTTTTACTTCCTAAAAAAATCCCTGGTGTCTAGTGGGCTTTTTGCCCCCGGGGGCAGATTAGGGGCTACTGCCCCCATCTGTCCCCAGGGGGCAAAAAGACTACATTTTGCCAAATTAAATTGGGGGAGCAAAGGCCCTTGCCCAAGGGCCGCTCCCCTCCCTGGTGTCTAGTGGGTGGGTCCCTGCTTGGGGATCGCCCTCCTGTGGCGATCCCCAAGCTAGGGATCCACTGGGGAGGGGTACCATTGGAAAGGGAGATTCTCCCTTTCCAACGATACCTCTCCCATCTTTCTACGTGCTCAGGGGGCTGAGATAGCCCCCTGAGCACGTAGAGGGAAACTGAAATGAGCCTCTTGGCTCATTTCAGCTTCAGTTTCACTGAAATGACGCTCAGCGCGACGTGCGCGCCGATCGTCATTTCAGGGAAACCAGGGGCCTCGGGAGCTGGGGAAGCTCTTCCCCAGCTCCCGAGGCTCTTGTGGCATTAAGGGAATTCCTCTGGTGCCCGCACCAGAGGGATTTCCCAGGCGATGCTTCATGACGAGCTGGACTCGTCATGAGCACACGACCACTGTGTGCCATGACGAGTCCAGCTCGTCATAAGCATCGAAGGGGTTAACTAAACACAAGGGACCCCTAACTGGATGTCCAAACAGAAGTTCAAAAGGGCTGTAGTCAACCCCCTTCTGAGGAACCTCTCTGTAGGCAAAGAGAAGGCAGGGCAAAAGGACATCCCATTTTCGCCTAAGCTTTTCTGGGAGGCCTTTGATCATGCCCTTCAGGGTTTTGTTGAACCTTTCAACTAACCCATTGCATTGTGGGTGATAGGGTGTGGTGAATTTGTAATTCACTCCACACTCCTTTCACATAGCAGTGATGTAACTGGACATGAAGTTTGCACCTCTGTCAGTCAAAACCTCCTTGGGGAAACCCACTCTGGAAATAATTCCCAGGAGGGCCCTGGCCACCACAGGAGCTGTGGTGGTTCTAAGGGGTATAGCTTCTGGATACCTAGTGGCATGGTCCACCAACACTAGAATACATCTGTGCCAGATGCAGTTGGGACCAACAATGTCAATCCCAACCCTCTCAAAGGGAACCCCCAACACAGGTAGTGGTATCAGGGGGCCTTTGTGGTACCACCTGCCTTACCACTGGCTTGACATGTGGTACAGGAGCAACAAAACTCTTTTGTGTCCTCTGACATATGAGGCCAGTGAAAGTGAGGGACAAGCCTGTCCCAAGTCTTGCTGTGGCCTAGGTGTCCTGCTAAAGGGATATCATGTGCCAGTGTCAGTAGCAAACCCCTAAACATCAGAGGTATGACCAACCTCCTGGTAGCAACAGGCTTGGGGTCTCTACCCTCTGAGTAAAGGAGTCCTTCATCCCAGTAGATCCTGTGGGACCCACTGGCACTCCCAGCAGCCTCAGCAGCAGCTTGCTATCTGAGGGGTTCAATAGAGGGACATCTGTGCTGCTCCTGGCTCAGTGCTGCCCTGGAAGGGCCCACTGTCCCCAAGAACTCAACCTGGTCAGGTTCAAGTTCCTCTGAGACAGTTCCTTCACAGGGACTGGGATCATCTTCCTAAGGAGACTGATCCTCACTCTGAGCCTGGGGGGAAGACACTGCCTTACCCCTACTGTTCCTTCTCTTGGAAGGCACCTGGTCCATTCTTCCAGGATCCAGGGCCTGTTCAGTGGAAGACATTTGTGCCTGTGACCTGGTCACAGCAAACACATCTGCAGAGATTCCCAACATTGCTGCATGTGTCCTGAGTTCCACTTCAGCCCAGGCTGAAGTTTCCAAATCATTGCCCAACAAGCATTCCACAGGGAGGTCTGAGCTAACCACAACCTTCTAAGGGCCAGTTACCCCTCAACAGCTGAAATTAACAACTGCCAAGGAATGGTCTGTCCTGCCATTATTAGCATTGGTCACTTGGTACATCTCACCAAGTATGATCTGGTCAGGGCTCACAAGATACTTAGTCACCATTGTGACACTGGCTCCTGTGTCCCTGTATGCAATGGCCTCCTTACCATTTATTAAGGGCTGTTGTCTGTATTTTCCCAGGTTACTGGGACTAACAAATAGGGAGGCAATATCCATGTCTCCATCACAGACTAAAACAGCCTGAGCTGGAGTTCTGACTAGGCCAGAACCCATCTCAGAACCCAGGGTTAACCCTACTATACCCTTGTTCCCTGTACCACCACTTGGAGCTGAACTAGGGGGAACAGTTGCCTTAGGGGCAGTGGTGGTGGTAGGAGGATCCTTGGCTTTGGCACAATTGGCATCCCTAGGCCAATGTGTATTTTCCTTACACAGGAAACACCAAGGCTTCTTTCTGCCTTTTCCCTTGCTGGATTGTGATCGACCCTCAGACGTAGGTTTTTGGGGCCCTGAAGAAGACTTATGGTCTTTACCCTTCTCCCTACCCTTATCTGTAGGTTTAGCATCCTGCTTTTTCTGGTCACCACCTTGGTTCTGATTTTTCTGCTTCACCCTGGTTCTGACCCACCTATCTGCCTTCTTTCCCAATTCGTGGGGAGAAGTCAGATCAGAGTCAACCAGGTATTGATGCAACAACTGATTTTGGCAATTATTAAGAATCTTCTCCTCATAATCAAATTGTACAATCCCTTGAAATCATTCACTTTGCTGCCAAGTAACCAGCCTTCTAGAGCCTTAGTAGCACAATCTACAAAGTCTACCCAGTCCTGAGTCTGTGTCTTCTGGGTGTCTCTGAACTTAATCCTGTACTGTTCAGTGGTTAAGCCAAACCCATCAATGAGAGCACTCTTCAGGACTGAATAATTGTCAGCATCCTCTTCTCTAACAGTGAGGAGCTTATCTCTACCTTTGTCAGCACAGGAGAGCCACAAGATAGCTGCCCACTGCTCTTGAGGGACCCTCTGCACTTTACAGGCCCTCTCCAAAGCAGTTATCCATTTGTGGATGTCATCCCCACCATGGTAGGGAGGGACTATCTTGATCAGGTTCCTATGATCATAAGTATACTCTCCTTAATCCTAGGGACACTGTTGCTGTCACCATGGGACTCTAGTCCCAATCTCTTTTTAGCCTTCTAGAGCTCTAGGGTTTCCCTATCCAGTGCCAATTGCTCTTGCCTGAACCTAAGCTTCACTTTCTCAAGCTCTAGAAATTGGCACTCTCTGTCATAAGAGCTGTCTCTCTTATGAGATATGGAGGTCCCTATAGAAGTTCCTGAATGGCGAGATTTAGCAGAGGGAGATCTAGATCTCCTTGGTAAACTCTGCACTCTTCCTGTAGGAGTGAAGAGAGGGACACTAGGGCCTTCTCCCCCACCTCCTAGAAGATCTAAGTTGTCCAGGTGGGAATCATTTTGATCCTCCTGGTCAGAGTTTGATTCTACGTCAAAGAAGGTTTCACTTCCTGGCCTGTCCTCATTCCCTGCCCCACCCACTCTTTCTACCTCATCTGACCCTGGAATCTTCCTAAGGTCATCCAAGAGTAACACCTCAATGAGACGTTGGGTGTTTGCATTTCTCCCTGTCTTCAGCTTCCTAGAAACACACATGGCTTTCAATTTCTGGAATGTAAGACCATTGTACCTAGAAGGCAGAGAGCCACTGGCTTCTCAATTAGAAGACATACTAAGTGTGGTGTGGTGTATGCACCTGCCTAACCTAGTGGAAACTAAACTCTCTTAGGTTGGAGAAAGGGTGTGCTAGACCCTTGACTTACCCAACCCCAAGTTCAGAAGAACTTACTTATTCTAATCTTGAAGTATTATATGTGCCTAATACTTTAGTGGTTTTCAGTTAATCACTCAATGAGATTTATCTGGTAAAACAATAGCAAGCTTGAATCCCAACCGCTGCACACCAATGTGAGAAGTTGGCCTGGTATATGCTGTCCACTAATTAAAGTGGGCACCTTGCACCAGTCCAAATGACCCTTATGATGTCAAAGGTCAAAGATAACCTTTAGAAAGCTATCCTAGTGGTAGCTGTGGAGAGCAGCCTTCAGGCTTAATCTTGAAGGAATGTAAAGCAGCTTGTTTTACCAGAACATCACCTCCTGAATGACTAAATGAAAGGAAAACCACACAGTAGTTATATAAAAATATGTATTTATTAATATAACACTCTCTACTCTCCTCTACACAAGGATAGAACACAAAGCACACAATACGAGATCAATAGAACAGTTGTAAGTAGCACACTACACAGTGGGCTCCAGGGGGAGATCAAACCAGATACTAAAATAGTGGTATAACAGTCACAACTGAGATCAGGACAAGGTCTAGAGCACGTAGAATCGCTGGGACCCCAAGGAACCACCCAAGGTGAGTAGACAGGGACCCCACGAAGGCCAGGTGCAGTGTGGGAACACGACCGCAGGCTCCGTACAATTCTATGGGGAAGTCGCGGTTACTCTTTTAATGTTTAAGGACACTTCTAGGAGGACTTCGAGCAAACCTGTTGGAACTTAAGAGTATGAAGAGCCACCCCACCTGTGGATATCGTAGTACCCAAGTTACCTATCCCAGGGGAGCCGGGTGCATAGGTCTGAAGTGGCGTCGGAAACTGACGTCGTTCTCAATGGAGAGCTGCAAAGAAGTACTGCTGCCGTGAAGGTGAAAAGGGTCCGGTGGAATCCAAGCCTGGATTCGAGGAAGATGGAACCTGAAAGCAGAAGAGACAGAGTCTGGGTCACTTCAGAGTGACCAGGGACTCGGGAGACGAATGTCCACCGATGTCGGGTGCTTCATGTGCGAAGAAGGGATGCTTGCCTCTGCAGCCACGAGGACCAGGAGATGTCAAGGATGACCAGGAGCCGGAGGTGAGCTGTCCCACAAAGGATGTCGAGTGCTGAAGGGTCGGTGTCCGGATGGAGCACCAACAAGCCTTGGCAAAAGCAACCCACACAGGAAGGTCAAGCAGGTTACGTTGTGGACCAACAAGGTCCAGGGGACTCACCAAGCAATGGGGAGTCAGGGCATGTCTGGAGCAACCAGGAAAGCCCAACAGAAATCAAGATGACCCTCAGGAGGACCCAAAGGCCGGATGACCAGGAGTCGCGAGGGGACCTCAAGCAAGATTACAAAGTACCAGCCCACGGAGCACTCGGTGTGAAAAGGCCAGAGATCTTTGGTGCAAATACTGCTCAGGGTCAGGACTACACGGAGTCCAGTGCACATACTCGGGAATTGCCAACAAGCATATGCAATTGCAAATGGATGCGGTGCACATGGGTTCAGGTCACACAGTCCCCATGAGGGATACTGACCCTCGGAAACCCACCTCCTGTGTTGCTGAAATCTTCAGAGTCCGCAGGAGCAGCAGACCGGTCAGTTGCGCTTAGGTGCCTGCGAAGCAGGGGAGTGACTCCTTCACTCCAAGGGAGATTCTTCAGTTGTCTTTGGGAGCATCACAGGTCCTGCACGGAGCCTGTATGGAGCACAGGCACAGACAAAGCTTTGGACGGAGAGGGAGATGAAGTCGGGCCCAGTCGAAGTCCAGAGTGTCCAGACGGTCGAAGATCAGTGGTTTCTTCTTGCAGAATCTTGTCCACGTAAAATATAAAGTCTTACAGCCAGGTAAGCCCTTTTGTACCCACGGGAGAGGGTTGGACAGATTCAGGGAACCCTCCTAGGGGAGGGTCAGGACAGAGGGGTGGTTACACCCATGTCCTTTGTCCAGTTTCATGCCAGAGCAGGAGCCAATGGCTCCCAGAACTGGTTTGAGCTGGACTATGCACAGGGACACCAAATGTGGCCCAGATGCAGACTTTCAGGCACTCTCAGAGTGCACCCACCCAGCCCCAATACACTAAATCCTGTCTGGGAGGTGGTCACACCTCCCTGTGACAGGATGCCTATTGGGCTGCCTTCCTCTGCTCGAGCTTGGCTCAGCAGCAGGAGGGCAGAAATGTGTCTCTGGTCGGCAGCATCCATTTTGTGCTGTCCGGTTCGAGAAGGCTGGCACCGGTTAGACCAGTGACCCCACGAAGCTCGCTTCTGAAGGTTGGAATCATACCTCCCACACCAGTTACTGGTGTGGAGGTATGATTCCAAGGTGTTTGATACCAAACACGATATGTTTCTATGCAGCCATTTTCGAGAAAGCATTTACCGCGAGGTTATAATGCAGCTCTACCTATATGTCCGGCTGAGTCACAGACAACCCGGGAGAATGGTCTCCGAAGGCTGCAAAGGGGCTCTGCTCATGCAGGGGCACCCTGTCACTAAAAACCCAGCACCCTGCCTTCAGGATTGATAAGGCCTGCTATAGGGGTGACTTATAAGTTTTAAGTTTGTGACCTATATATATAGTGAACCTATATCTAAAGTAAGTGGTGCAAGCACCATCTTACACAGGCTTCTGTAGCAGACCTGGAGTTCCATTTTGCATGGCCTCTCATGGGTGGCATAATACATGCTTCAGCCCATGGGAGGCCTCATGGGTACCATATACTAGGGACTTATAAGGGTACCCCATTTTCCAATCTGGAGTGTACCAAAGTACATGTATGTCAATTTAAGGGAGAAAGCAGATAGACTGGGGTCCTGATTAGCAGGATCCCAGTCAGACTAGTCAAAAACTGTGATACATCAAGCAAAAAGTGGGGGTAACCGTAAGAAGCAGATCCTACTTTCCTAGAAATTACTTTATTTTTCTAAATTGATGTGGGATTTTTCTTGTGCTGTGTTTTCACTTACTTGCTGTTTGTGTGCTGCATTAATATTTCACACATTGCCTCAAAGTTAAGCCTGACTGCTTTTGTGACAAACTACCAGAATGTTAAGCACAGGTTAATTAAGTGACTTTAATGGTTCACACTGACAGGGATTGTGGCGTTTGCTTGAACAGGGTTAACACCCCACTCAACAAACAACTCAATTTCTCACATGTCTCTTTCTCAGTTAGGAAAAAAGTAAGAGCAGTAAGAAGGATGGGGAATCCTCATTTCCATAAGCAGGCTTTTTGAGGAGTTTGGAAAAGAATTCAGGCAGGCAAACAGGAAAGGCTGCAAAAATGGAATGGCTGGAGGACAGGAATTCTATAGATATTGGGTTTGGATTCATCACAAATTACAATCAGTAATTGCATTTGCATAAAAAAAACTGTAACCCTAGCATCAGCTCCTTTTACCACAACTGAACTCAGAGAAGGAGGATAGCCCACCATATTTAGAGATACCCCACCTGTCTCCCGGCAAACACTGTGCATTCAGTTCATCCTCCAGTACAGTGGATTCACTTAAGGCACTGGTAAATGCTGGGCTGGTGCTCTGTTTTTTCACCTGCTCTGCAGTCATTTTTGTTTCACTAAAACAAAACCAGAGTTGGTCACCAGTGATGTGTTGGGTGGATGACCATTTCAAGGTTTTCTGTAGCACAGCCAACTGAGGTTCTGAGGAACCTCTTGGTTCCAACTGAGGAACCTTTTGGTTCCAACCTTCATAATGAATTGGGGGAATTACAAGTTTGGTGGAGTGAGAGCACTGCCAGTTAATGGTGGTACTCCCTTCCCACCAAACGCTAACTAACATCCTAAGTCAAACCCACAAGACTTATATCTCCACCACACAGCATTGCAGGTAGTTGTAGATCATGATTGGCTCCCAGTCATCAATGAATATTGGCTTTAATTGCGTTTTTTCTTGAATGTTTTTGACCCAAAAATATAAAAGATTTCTTTCTGTTGATTTGATTTTTACCTTTAGTTGTTCTTTTGCTAGTAAATAAATCTTCTTGGTTTTAATAAATTGGTTTTGGAATTTTATTGTGTTAGTGCTGCTTGGGACTCTATGAACCTTTCACACATTTTTCTGTGGAAACTCCTGCTGCTTGTGCCTTTGCTACCATGCATTAAGGCTTCCCTGCAGCCATGGCCAGTGCAGGTAAGAACACTTTTGCTGGAGTGCTTTTGATCCTGTTTTGTCTCTATTAAAACTAGAGTGGAATTAGAAGTGCATTTTGTGAATCCATATAAAACTTTTTTTGTGTGTAATTTCTTTTTGTCTGAAAATAATTATCTACATAAAAATACAACTGATATGAAGAAAGGTCTGCTACTAATATGAAAATTGGAAATCGTAAACACAATTGTATTACCTGCCTTGAATTCTGAGAAGATTTAAAAATAGTAAGATTTCCACTTCCAATTAAGGTTCGTTTTCTTCAAATGCCATTCCGAGATCTTTAAAAAGATAGAGAGACTAGTCCAACCATTGATTGATACAGACAGTGTTTGTTTGCTAAGGTGACAGTGTATGCACCAGTGGAGCTCCTCAAAAACCAGTTTTTGCTGATAGTGCCTAAAGGATTTTGTTTTAAGATTTTTAAATCTGACTACTGAAAGTTATAATGGTGCTTTATATTTTAATTTTCACTGACCTCATGACTAACATGGTTTTTAAGTTATTTTTTGTTCCAGCTCAGGCTTAGTTATCATAGCTAGATGTGTGTACATAAACATTTATACTGTAATATTTTTATTTATCAAATAATATAATTTTCTAATTCTTATTATTGTAATGGCTTCACATTTGGAAGCAGCCGTCGGCCGTAGGAGATTACGGTGTAGATCCAACCGGCTGGAAGACTCCAAGAGCAGATCGGAACCGAATTGGAATGACAGGCCAGTTTACTCTCCGACCACCGACATCGTAATCAGGCAGTCGGACCGGAAAACGACTGTGTTGGTCGGAAAGCCTCCGACCACGGTTGGAAAGCTTCTGACTAGCGGTTGGAGGCTTTCCAACTGACATCGTAATCGGCCCCCATGTGTGCTTCTGGTGAAAATGGGCAGTAAAATTATGAACAGGGGCCCCAAAATATGTCTTGCTTGGACCTCCAACTATGGGGCCGATTCCGATCTCGGTCGGAGGTGCACCCAATACCATTCGGTCGGGAAAAAAGCCATGCGAATGCCTGTTTCCCGACCGATCCGTACAGCATACCGAACGAGTAAGTACGATGCGCACAACAGCACAGAATCCGGCCGAGTCGTACTCACCCAATCCAGGTCCTGTCCTCCGACCGAGGCGAATCCGGAAACGCAGAATCGAGTCGCACGGAAGCCAAAATGCAGCCCCGTCCGGCCGTACAAGTACGATGCGCTTTCCGTACGCGCCGAACCCGTCGCTACGCACGGCACGTCAAAGCATCCGGGAGAGGCGCACATAAGCTCCGATTCGCGCCACAACACGATCCACGGCTACGAGGCGAACACGCCAGCGACGAGGACGACGCGAAGCAACGAGGACGACGCGAAGCAACGAGAAAGACGAACGACACGAACCAACCATGAATCCCTTCGTCCCGATCATACCAATATTCTACATTTACTACCGGAACAGGCACGGACGCGTACGGCGCAGAAGGTAAGTCAGACATCAACCACAAAACACATACAACACGTACACGACACATCACACACACACAGAGGGATGCAGAATTTACTTACACCAGCAACAGCAGCACCATAGGGGCGGGATGCCCATCACCAATGCCACATATGCACACAGGGGCCTGAATGCGCACCACCACCCCTACCCAGGGGGGCCGGATGCCAACCACCACTACCACCCTTAGCCAGGGGGTGCCAGATGCCCACCACCACTACCACCCTTACCCAGGGGGCTGGATGCCTACCACTACTACCACCCTTAGCCATGGGGGTGCCAGATGCCTACCACTACTACCACCCTTACCCAGGGGGGCTGGATGCCTACCACTACTACCACCCTTACCCAGGGGGGCTGGATGCCTACCACTACTACCACCCTTAGCCATGGGGGTGCCAGATGCCTACCACTACTACCACCCTAAGCCAGGGGTGCCAGATGCCTACCACTACTACCACCCTTACCCAGGGGGGGCTGGATGCCTACCACTACTACTACCCTTAGCCATGGGGGTGCCAGATGCCTACCACTACTAACACCCTTACCCAGGGGGGGCTGGATGCCTACCACTACTACCACCCTTACCCAGGGGGGCTGGATGCCTACCACTACTACCACCCATAGCCAGGGGGGTGCCAGATGCCTACCACTACTACCACCCTTACCCAGGGGGCTGGATGCCTACCACTACTTCCACCCTTAGCCAGGGGGTACCAGATGCCCACCACCACTACCACCCTTACCCAGGGGGCTGGATGCCTACCACTACTACCACCCTTACCCAGGGGGTGCCAGATGCCTACCACTACTACCACCCTTACCCAGGGGGCTGGATGCCTACCACTACTACCACCCTTAGCCATGGGGGTGCCAGATGCCTACCACTACTACCACCCTTACCTAGGGGGCTGGATGCCTACCACTACTACCACCCTTACCCAGGGGGCTGGATGCCTACCACTACTACCACCCTTAGCCATGTGGGTGCCAGATGCCTACCACTACTACCACCCTAAGCCAGGGGGCTGGATGCCTACCACTACTACCACCCTTAGCCATGGGGGTGCCAGATGCCTACTACTACTACCACCCTAAGCCAGGGGGCTGGATGCCTACCACTACTACCACCCTAAGCCAGGGGGCTGGATGCCTACCACTACTACCACCCTAAGCCAGGGGGCTGGATGCCTACCACTACTACCACCCTTACCCAGGGGGGCTGGATGCCTACCACTACTACCACCCTTACCCAGGGGGCTGGATGCCTACCACTACTACCACCCTTACCCAGGGGGTGCCAGATGCCTACCACTACTACCACCCTTACCCAGGGGGCTGGATGCCTACCACTACTACCACCCTAAGCCAGGGGGCTGGATGCCTACCACTACTACCACCCTTACCCAGGGGAGCTGGATGCCTACCACTACTACCACCCTTAGCCAGGGGGTGCCAGATGCCTACCACTACTACCACCCTTACCCAGGGGGCTGGATGCCTACCACTACTACCACCCTTAGCCAGGGGGCTGGATGCCTACCACTACTACCACCCATAGCCAGGGGGGTGCCAGATGCCTACCACTACTACCACCCTTACCCAGGGGGGGCTGGATGCCTACCACTACTACCACCCTTACCCAGGGGGGGCTGGATGCCTACCACCAACACCACCCCCACTCATAGGATGGGCAATGCATGACACAACCAGCACACCACAACCTAGGGAATGCAAGAAAAAGACATCCCCCCAACACCATGACAAGCGTGTGTAGACTGTGTCAAATGCCTACAACACTGAACATGACTTTGAACATACAATGTGACCCCCTATCACATGTGCCACACATATATATGTGTGGCCCCCACAATGCAAGCAGGCCATGACCATTGTGGCAATGGGGTCCAAACCCCCATCATCACAGTGACCAAAATGTAAGGGTGGGGTCCATAGCTGAAGCACATTTTGAACAGTGTGGCAATGGGGTCCAAACCCCCATCATCACAGTGACCAAAATGTAAGGGTGGGGTCCATAGCTGAAGCACATTTTGAACATTGTGGCAATGGGGTCCAAACCCCATCATCACAGTGACCAAAAGGTAAGTGTGGGGTCCATAGCTGAAGCACATTTTGAACAGTGTGGCAATGGGGTCCAAATCCCCATCATCACAGTGACCAAAATGTAAGTGTGGGGTCCATAGCTGAAGCACATTTTGAACATTGTGGCAATGGGGTCCAAACCCCCATCATTAGAGTGACCAAAATGTAAGTGTGGGGTCCATAGCTGAAGCACATTTTGAACATTGTGGCAATGGGGTCCAAACCCCCATCATCACAGTGACCAAAATGTAAGTGTGGGGTCCATAGCTGAAGCACATTTTGAACATTGTGGCAATGGGGTCCAAACCCCCATCATCACAGTGACCAAAATGTAAGTGTGGGGCCCATAGCTGAAGCACATTTTGAACATTGTGGCAATGGGGTCCAAACCCCCATCATCACAGTGACCAAAATGTAAGTGTTGACAAAGAAAAAGCTGCAACTGCCAAACTGCATGGATGATTCCTGGTCACAGAACATAAAACACATCAGTGGCAAAGTAGTGCATGTGTCCCATTGCAACATAAATTGGGGGAGGCAAATACTGCAGTGCAAATAACACATACCTTTGGCCATGTGCAGACATACAACTCCCATGGGGGCTGACACTGTCAACATTCATCAATGACACAATGACAGAAGTGACCATCAGAATGCAGACCAACATATTTGCACCAATGGGCACACAAATGCAGATACCCTGTGGAGACTGTAGATGTGAGGTGAACAGATACCAAACCATGGCAGCAATGGGACACACAAACCATGATCATTGTGCTGACCGATGACCTAGGAGTCCCAGGGACAGCAGGGGAAACCCACCAAACTACATACAGCCAATGGCACACCCAAGATATGCCAATGCAGTGGTGCAGATGCACAAACACAAACAGGCAGACCCACACTGCACATCATACACAACAGGTGAGGGGAGGGTGCCAGTGTCCCCAGGCAACCACACAACACATGAGGAGACCTGAATACCAATCATACAGATGTGCATACAGTGCCACACAAAGGTAACTCATGGATCCAAATCCCTATGTGGGCAAGCAGGCATTGTCAGATGAGAGGGAGCACAAATCACACATGTCACACAGGCACGTAGGAACAGCAACTGACACAGCAAGACACAGACACACCACAGCACTACCCCCAGGGCCCCCACAATGTGGTGACCCTGGGCTGCATTACAATCCCACTGTGATGACAAAGCTAAATGTCGTTCACACTGTGAACCACAGTCATGTGTCCTGAGCAACAAACTACCATCACACCTACACAAGCACAAATCAATCAGCACGGCCAGTAAGCCAAGGCCAACATGGAGGCAGGGGCCTAGCCGGGCAACAACTCTCATCTGCACACACTCAACACCACACCCTCGACCTCCAACAATGTGCAGCAGTGAAGCACACATGCACTGGTGACATTGCACATGCACCCATGACTATTCCAGGGTGGTGGGTGGGAACCAAGGTGCAGAAACACATCACACATGGCCACTCAACAAGACTCCTGAATGTCTGACACACTGCACACTACGCTGTACATGGACATGACGGCAATACCACACCAACCAATGGGATCCCAGCCACAGTCACACACCAATGAAGAAGCCAAGGTCACCCACAAAGAACACACATAGACAACAACCAACATTGCAGCCCGGACCCTGAGGAGTGCCAGCAGTCACACACACAACGTGTCACAATCACTGAAAGATAACACAAACTGGAAATCACATGACAGGTGCAAACAACAAGTGCCAAGGGGAAACCTGACTGTGACCCATCTGCGTCTGCACACAAACTCAGTCCTGACAGCAAACACACCTATGGGTGACACCCTGATGACCAGTAATGTGCCATGCACCCACATCACAGAGAACCCAGGGAGAAGACTTTGGGGGAACATAGGTCAACTCAGCAAGCATCACAAACAGGTACAACACTAGGGATCACAGCATGCACAGCTAAACGGAAGTGAACACACAGACATGCTCATACAACACACACCTTGGGCGCAGGCAATGTCACAGGAGTACACACTGCCATGAGGGGACTCCACTCCTGTGTGAGGAAAGCTGTGCCATATGTTGCCTCAGTAGGGCCCCATCATGTCAGCTGAGCACTTGGTCACACAATCAACAATTAGCACCAAATGAAGGCTCCCGTCACATCAGCCTGGTCATGGAAGTGCCAACGAAATCATCAGCACAGATCCAACACACTTGTATAGCAATGTTGCACTGACAACACAGATGAGTCCTTCCCCATTGATGCCCAAACCTGCATGTCCAGTGGAGATGGCCACACGGTCAGGGAAGTAGACGAATTGAACAATGGCAGGCACAACAGATGTGCAGGGTGGAAGCCACAGATGTGAATTTGCTAATGTAAGTAGGAAATCCCATTGCCAAATACTGAACACATGACACCCTCAGATGCTGCTATGGATGACATGGATACACCACAGGATAGGACACATTCCCCTGGACCACATGGGTTCCTGCACAGTAACACTTCATTATCATGAGACCAAATATCACCATCACTGCAGCAAGGGCATGGTTAGCATCATCAACAACATGTACATCAGAAGCATAAGCACTAGAGAACAGAAAGTTGCTTTATTCAGCATATGTGTGTATTGAAAACTGAAAGTCCAGAAAAACACAAAGGCCAATGGCCAGTCCATTGTCAAAGTCCAAACAGGGTGACAGTGGCAGATGTCACCCTACGCATGCCTGCACTGCACAAAACCAGGGACAATCCACTAGGAGGGGCAACCGGGGGGCAGGCCAGGCACCGCAGGGACAGGATCAGGGCTCACCAGGAGGAAGCAGGGAAGGGGTGGTGGGTGCTGGAGAGCCACTGACAACTGCAGTGGAGGTGTCTGACATGGTGTGTGCCGGCACAACTGGGGGCATGACTCAGATGTTGTGGGTGCCGGCACGACTGCAGTGGACCCTGCAGATGGAGTGGACAGGTCCGCCACTGCAGTGCCCAAGTCAGACAGGGTGGTAGTGGACTCCACTGCAGTGCCTACCACCAGGGGAGGAGAATGGGGAACAGGCAAGGTGGGCTGGACAGAGGGGGAGGACACCCTCACCACATCAGTGGCACAGACAAGCGCAGCGGGGGTGTGGTGCCGGGAGAGCAAGTGGCAGGGGGAGAAGGCCGGATCCTCTTGGGGATGGTATATCTGTGGGTGGGGGAACCTGGGGCAGGGTGTGGTGGGGGCACCTGTGGAGTGGGGGCCTGAGGGATGGAGGAAGGAGACCTGGTGCCTGAGCTGCAGGGCGGCGGCGGGGTCTTGCTCTTACGACTCCGGGGGACTTGCGGGTGGGGGCCTCAGTCTGTCTGCGCCTGGGGGAGGGTGTCCGGGGGCGAGGGACACTCTGCTCCGTGTGGGTGGGCTTCTTCTTCCCCCTGAATGCTGTATCAGCTGGATCGGAGGGGAAGAGGCCGAGGTCACTGAGGAAGAGCCGCTGGGTCTTTGGGGTTGCAGGTGAGGCAATGGAGGGTGCTTTGGAGGGAGAGGCAACTGAGGACTGCGCAGTGCTCGTGGATGCGTGTGTGTGTTCCAGGGCCCCATCCCCTGTGAGTCTGGTTTCAGTCCCCTGACTGTGCGTGTGTGTGCGTTTTGTTTGTGGCGTGTGTGTCTGTGTGCTGGACGTGTGTGTGCTGGTGTGTGCCTGTGCCGGTGTGTGTGTGCTTGGGACGGGTAAGGTGCTGGGGAGTGTGGATGGAGCAGAGGCGGGAGGGGTGAGGGACTGTCTGAGGAGAGACACTGCTGCCATCAGGGAGGAGTCCATGGACCTATTGCCCCTCTGTAGGTCAGACATGTCCGATGAGATGCCCTCCATGAACGACACCAGCTGAGTCAACAGAGCGGTGTGCGCATGGAGGACACTCAGCATGGCTGTCTGCCCTACATGGAGCTGGCGAAGGAGGTACACAGACTCCTCACTCAGGGCAGCAGGGGACACAGGGGCAGGGGGTGCGGTGCCTGGCCCAAAGGAGACACGCTCCAGAACATGGGAGCCTCCACGGACCTGGGGAATGGGAGCCGATGGGAGGGCGGTGGTGGTGCTGGTGGTGGCGGGGACAGCAACACTAGCTGGGGTGTGGTGGCTGCTGACACCCGCCTCCATAAAGGAGTCATCCTCCGAGTTGCTCTGGTCCTCAGCTGAGGTGGATGGTGCTGAGGACTCCTCGGTGTGGCTCCCTCGCCCTCCGTGCCACTGGGTCCCTCCGACCACTCCTCGGCTGCTGACCCAGTCTGGCTCTCCGGCTCCTCCTGGTCCGTGGAGCTGTCCCCTTCCGTGGCCGTGGATGTATCTGCAAACAATGGGGAAACAGACAGACATCAGTCACCTGCACCAAACGCACACATCACTGTGAGCACAGCACATTACAGAGCAAGCCCTGGCATCATTAGTTGAACATTGCTAAAAGTGCCCTAACTGAACAGGAGAAGCCAATTGTCAGTCTGATGCCAACCATGGCACTCACATCCCACATGGCCTTGCACCCATCTGTCTGGTGTCTGTTGGATAGCAACACCCTAGTGTGGACACATGCACCACCTACACAGTAGTTGGACAGTGCAGAGGACACGGTGTAGCATGTGGACATGCACACATCACAACTCTTGCCACTGAGTTAGTACAGGTTTCCGGATGAAAGGGATGCCCAGAGTCAAATAGGAAATGCATGTGATGCATACCAGCGACAGACACCATGATGCACCCATGTCCTGATAGCCATCGCCACAATGGTGTGCATGTAGCACATGTCACTCCCCTGCAGGATCACCAATAAGTAGACACATGCCATGGTGGAGGCATGACTGCTAAGTCATACATCACTGTCTCAGTGATGTATGACTTGGCAGCCAGACAACAACACTCTGCACTGTGTCACAATAGTAGGTCATGGGGAATGCAAGTCCTGGAGCTGCACAAGTGCACATGTACATCCCCCACACAACACATCATCTTAACCCTCATCTGTCCAGGTCATACCGATTGGACATATGGGAGACCTGTGACACTACCCTCTGAACCTGAGCCCCTCACAATCTGCTGTGAATGGGAAACAGCTGCCTGAACTTCACATTCGCATACCCCAGTCTGCACGGGCAGCTGATCAAACACCTATGTGACACACAAGTATCGTCTCCTATGGTCACATCTCCAGTGGTATGCTGAGCCCCTACCGAGAAACACCCCAGCAGTCCTGGCAACAAATCCACAGCACACTGACACAGAGGCAGACACCTGAGGGGTCAAATCACTGCGCACAATGTGTCAGCTGATACACGGGAGTGGGAGTACAGAGTGAATTGCATGGCCTGGAGTAGGCATGACTGTCCTGCCCCACATGAATGAGGGATGAGCCCTGGACAGTGGATAGCTGGCTATGTATGTGTGACACACGTAATCTGCACACTCCTGGGGCCCAAACATTGTTCCCACCCGCTGCATGGGCGTGTGCCACATACCCCAGGCACATGTGGTGGCTCAGCTCAGCAAGTGGACCGCATATCAAAGCAACACTGAGATTACATGTCCGAACACAGGCGTTGTGTGAACAATGGACCCACCCATGACGCCCACAACAGAGTTAGGGGAACAGATGCTGTCCCCCACCTTTAGTGAAGCAAACTGCAAGGACACAGTCCCAAGTGACACAATTCCCTGAATGTAAGGGCCACACCTGGGTATCAGATGAGGATTGGGCAGTGCACAATAGAGGGACATGGCTCCTGGACAACATGACTGCTGTACTGTGGCAGTTGAACCAGGCCAGAGGAGGGCACATAGCATGTAATACAGAGTTCACAGTGCAGTCTTTGACTCACCCCCTCCTTGCTGCTGTCCGGCCTTCAGCTGCCCATCCAGGTCTGGAAACACCACCGCCAGGATCTGGAGCATGTGGGGGTCAGGGTCTGTGTTCCGCCCCTCCTGCGAGGAGGCGACAGCTTCAGCTGGACCCGTGCAATCCTCCGGGTCCATCCCCGAAGGTCCTGCCACCTCTTCTGGCAGTTGCGGATCCGGCGCTTGTAGACCCCCACGGACCGGACAGCCGGGACGATGTCCTTCAAGATCTCCTGCTTCCGATGGGCATTAACCTGTCAGGATGACAAAGTGAAAAGGCCATTACTACACATGCAACATATCCGTGCATGACATAGTTGTATATACATGTCTCAATCACAGGGGCACATGATGTACACAGGCAGTGCAACGCTGCCCATGGACAGTTTGCCAGAAGTCACTACATGGTATCATTGCATGGGAAGTAAAACCTTGTTCAAATGCACTGTCACTGCACCATACATGTCCAGTGCATGTCACTACACACTATGGGGGGTGACAACTACTCAGTGAGCCTGCTAGCCAGTGGCGTGCAGACTTTCAGCCTTGCTAGTCAGACACAATGCACATTCAGAAAGGCAGTGCACAGAACACTCACCTGCTCCCCTGGTGTCCCATACAGCTTGCTGTACTGTGGAAGTAGGCTGTCCAGCAGGGCCTGGTTCTCCTCAAGGCTGAAGGCTGGGGCTCTCTCCACAGTACGTGCCATTGCAGTGTCCAGAGGGGGCAGAGACAGCAGCAGTGCAGTGGCAGATGTCGTCCTGGAGCATTTAGTGCAGGCAAGTGAGCTCTCAGGGGAACAGCCAGCAATATATATGTGCTGGAGAGGCAGATACTGTCCCATGTGTCCAAAGTGATAGGTCCAAGTCGTTTGCATCTTCTGAATCTGGCCAATCCATGGAATAGCAGTACCCGCACACATTGAATGCAATGGACCGGCCGGGGGCACCGATCGGTCCATTGCTGATCAACGCGTACAGGGATACAACGCGTACCCGCACACATTGAATGCAATGGGACGGCCGGGGCACCGATCGGTCCATTGCTGATCAACGCGTACAGGGGTACAACGCGTACCCGCACACATTGAATGCAATGGGCCGGCCGGGGCACCGATCGGTCCATTGCGGTACAACGCGTACAGGGGTACAACGCGTACCTGCACACATTGAATGCAATGGGCCGGCCGGGGCACCGATCGGTCCATTGCTGATCAACGCGTACAGGGGTACAACGCGTACCTGCAAACATTGAATGCAATGGGCCGGCCGGGGGCACCGATCGGTCCATTGCTGTTCAACGCATCCCTGTACAAGTGACTGGCATATGTCACCATGCCTGTCTCAGATGAACATATGCCAGCCACAGATAGCTCCCAGGGAGTGAGGGGCACACCTACAACACGACAGCCTGTCCAAACTGTATCATAAGGCATGTAAGGCTGCATTTCCTATTGTGTGTATGTTGGTGTACATGTTGTCCTGTGGGTGTCACCTGGGGGCAGCCACCCCCAGGCTGTGCACGTGTTCATGGGGACAGGATCCTGGGTGTTACGTGTACATGACCACTGTGATGTGCAACTGTTCATATTTGTGCATGTGCCATGGTCACATTTCACGGTGGTGTATGTGTATGTCATGTCACATACTCCGTGAGTCCCATGTGGGACGGTATGTTTGAGCCAGGGTGTCCCGGTGGCACAATAGTGATGGTCCTCCACAGTCTGTGTGCATGTAGTGTTTACAATGTCTCTGATTTCATGTGCACAATGGGAGACAGTCTCCACATCCACGTTGTGTGTGCATGGACTTTGATGTTGTGCGTGTGTGTGTCACAGACGTCCATGTCTGTCCTGCAGTGGCAAGTGGGACCCCTACCTGTGGGGGTCATGGTTGTTTTGCTGTGGTGTATACATGATACTCCATGTAATGCCAGTGTCCATGTGGCAGTACAGGGTCCCTGGGAATGTACCTGTCGTTGAGCTGTGATGTCACTGTGGGGGGTGATTGTGACATGGCAGCAGGAGATGGGAACTGTGACACGGCCTCATGATATCCAATGGGCCAACCTGGGACTTATTGATGCCACTTGTTGAACCGTGATGACAGATGTTGGCCATGTATGTACCATACATGTCCTTACGGAACTGCACACTTCATGTAGTTGTGCCTCATAATGATGTATGTTGTGATATTGAGTGTGTTCAATGCCGCATATGTGGGGTGACTGACAATCTTGCTTTCTTCTCCTCTGCACTGCAGGGCTCCTGCTGTCCATCGACCATTCCCAGACCTGGCAACGATGGTGGAACGGGACAGCATCCGACGGTACCGCTTCACCGGTAGCTGATTGAGGATTTGGCAGTGCAGTTGGCCCCACATTTGCAGCCTGGCCGGCCGTATCCTACAGCGCTGACCCCCAAGGTGAAGGTGATGGCAGCCCTACACTTCTTTGCCACCGGTACCTTCCAACATGCTGTGGCGACTGCTGGTGGGATGTCACAGACCATGTTGAGCCGTGTGCTCCGCGATGTTATGGAGGCAATGTTGCTATTCCTGAACCAGTACATCTATTTCCCTAGACTGCAACGACTCACTGACGTGAAGAGTGACTTCTATGCCCTGGGGAGGATGCCGCATGTCATTGGCTCCATTGATGGGACACATGTGGCTTTGGTACCACCACAGGCCCAGGAGCAGGCCTACCGTAACCGCAAGCACTACCACTCGGTCAATGCACTGGTGGTGTGTCTTGCAGATATGACCATCACACACGTGTGTGCCCATTTCCCTGGTTCAGCACACGATGCCTTTGTGATGAGGAGTAGTCGCATCCCCAGGATGATGGCACAGATGCAGAACCAGCGTGCCTGGCTTGTCGGTGTGTACTGACTTTGTGCCATTGTGTGTGATCTGATCTGTAGTATTCCGCCCACTTTTCCAAGTCAGCTAATGTGCACTTGTCTGTCCGTAGGTGACTCGGGATACCCCAACATGCCGTGGTTGCTGACACCCCTCAGGAACCCTGTGACACCAGCCCAGATGCGCTACAATGAGGCACATGGTCGGACCAGGAGAGTGATTGAGCGGACATTTGGTCTCCTGAAGAGCCGCTTCCGCTGCCTGGACAAGACAGGAGGGTCCCTCCCATATGCCCCAGCGAAAGTGTGCAAGATTATCATCGTCTGCTACATGCTCCACAACCTGGCAGTGCGGAAGGAGTTGCCTCTCATCCAGGATGACAATGACCAACATCCGCCACCTGTGGAGGATCCTGGCCTGGACCATGATGCCAGTGATGATGATGATGATGAGGGTGATGTCCGCACACAGCTCATCACCAACTTCTTTAGCTGAATGTGAGTATCCTGAGGTGTCATGTCAATGATGTGAGTTGGCATGATATGTGTAGGTGGTGCTCTGGTGCTGTTGGAGTGTGTCCATGGGCTACTTGACTGGATGTGTGTAGCGATGTGTGCTTACAGGTGGTCTGTACTCCCCAACAGTGTTGACATGCTAACTTGGTTCTGGGTGGGTATCTTGTAACATGTATTGTGCATGAGTTTTGCTGTTCTGTCCTGTTCTCCATTGCTTTTGACTGTGTGTCATTTCTGTCCTTCACAGGGTACTTTCAGATTCGTTTGGTCAACTGTGTCCACCGACGACGTGATTGTACTTCCAGGGTGGTAGCTGTTGTGTCCCTACAGGTGATGTGCGCAAC
This sequence comes from Calotriton arnoldi, assembly GCA_963921515.1. Taxonomy (NCBI): domain Eukaryota; kingdom Metazoa; phylum Chordata; class Amphibia; order Caudata; family Salamandridae; genus Calotriton; species Calotriton arnoldi. Next base: position 603,345 of record CAWUFW010011068.1, read on the forward strand.
ACCCATGGACTTCCTTCCTTCTACAGTTGTTGACTGTGTGCCCACTGCCAGGTGGGATTACCTTGCATCTGTAGTGGTTACGACATGTTGCAACTGTGTAATAAACCTGTGCTTCACTTTGTGATGTGCGTTGTCTGTGGTCACACATTTGACTGCCATTTGCTTACTGCACCTGTGGGCTACTTGACTACAACTGGGAATAGGTGTGGTGTCTGTGCATTGCACCGTCTTCCCTGGCAACATCAGTGTAGGCAATGAGTCAGATGGCCTAGGTGTGTATGTGTTGTGCAGCCCTGGTGGTGTGTCTCCCTCATATGTGTCACATTGCCTTTACTCACATGCCTGTGTTGTACTTGCTGTTGCAGTTCGCATACACAGTGTAATTTTGCCATTCATCATCCCCATGACAGCACCCACGTTGGAATCACAACAGAGGCAAGTATGGTGTATTAGTGTGTTTATTGTGATACATTTGTGTGAATAGTGCATAGGATGGTTAGTGCTGTACATATATCTTGCAATCAGATGTTCCTAGGTGAATTGAAAGTCCTGGTAGACAAAATCCCCAGTATCGGGGCCACAGTTGTCTGAGACATTGGTCCAACTTGTACTCCCCATGTAATGTGTGGGAGTTGTGTTGCCGTCAACAAGGTGAACAGTCTGTGCACAAAGGTGAACATCCAGAACAGGTTCAGGCTTCCTGGGAGTTGCACTTGGCCATCGGCCTCTCACTTGCCCCTCCTCGGATGACCCCTCTTCTTTGGGGGGGGGCCCTCAAGTACAGGCTGCTGCGGTGCAGGGGACTCCGCCAGAGTCATCCTCCCTCCCTGTGGCAGTTGCAGTTTGTTCAGCACCAGATGTTGTTGGCACACAGGGAGGTGTAGACTGGTTGTTGTTCATCTGGCGGAGGCATTGTAAAATGTCCCTGTGCACCGCCGACATCTCTTCCAGTGCGTCCCACTTGGACTCCACGCGGGACATGTGTGAGTCCAAGCGGGCATGATGGGCAGCCTGCTGCTGTTTCATGTCTCTGAGGAGCCCCACTACCTGGCTGAGATCTCCGGTGCTGGACTGGTATGCATCGGCTATGCGTACCAGTTGTGGGTCATCATGCACACCAGCAACCTCTGCAAGCAGCGACCTCTGTCTTCCACCCCTCCCACCACCCCTGCCGACATGTGCAGTGCGTGCAGTGGCACGCACAGATGACCCTGGTCCCCCTTGGGGGTTGGTGGTGGTGGTGGTGTCCATGGCCCCACGTTGGTCCAGGGTCCCTGTGCTGGTGTTGCTCCTTGTTCTGTCCATGTCGGCAGGGATGGTATTTGTGGTGACAGTCGTTGGAGGGGTGGGTGCAGGGGGTGCAGCTGGTGGTCCTGCTGGTGCTGCAGCTGGTGGTCCTGCTGGTGCTGCATGTTGACTTGCACCGGATGTGCCAGGTTGGTCTTCTTCTTCCGAGGAGGGCAGAGGCTGTACGACACCAGTGAGCTCCGCATCCTCTTGAGCCTGGGACTGGGACTCCTCAGCGTCTGCTGCTGTGTCCCCATCATCACCTGTTTTTGGGAGACACACACAATGTATGTTATGTTTCTGCAGGCATCAATGGTTGACACACCTGACAGTTGTGACTGTGCCTCTGGGTGCGCGCCTGTACTTTGCATTGTCCTAAGTCGTCACAGTCAGGGGTTGATATTGGTGTAGCACATTGTCCTGCATTATTTGGGCATTTCTATGTATTTGTTGGGGTGTGAACATGGTCTGCATTGGTTGTATTTGGTTGACAGCCGGCCCTCCTTCCCACCCAGCCAGTCAGTTATCCCACCATGGACTGTGCTTGCATTGCAGGGAGTGGAAGTTGTCTTTCAGGATGTCAGTCAGTGGTGTCCTGCTGTTGGTTGTTGCACAGTTGCCAGCAGGGCCTTATGCTCCCCACAGAAGTAGCCAGTGTCAGCCATCTTGTCAGTCCTTATCCACTCCCTGTGATGTGAGCATGGTTTCAGGGTGGTGTTGATGGGACAGTTGTGGGGGTGAGCTATGTCTGTGACTATGACTCCCATCATGCTATTGCCTCCACCCCACTTCCCAGTATTCCCATACTTACTTGCTTTTGTGGGGAGTTCAGTGTGTGTGGGTGTGAGAGCAATGGCAAGATGGCTGACAGTGGTGTCCTGCTGTTGGTTGGTGTGCAGTTCCCAGCATGCCCTTGTGCTCCCCACAGCAGTAGCCAGTGTCAGCCATCTTGTCAGTCCTTATCCACTCCCTGTGATGTGAGCATGGTTCAGGGTGGTGTTGATGGGACAGTTGTGGGGGTGAGCTATGTCTGTGACTGTGACTCCCATCATGCTATTGCCTCCACCCCACTTCCCAGCATTCCCATACTTACTTGCTTTTGTGGGGAGTTCAGTGTGTGTGGGTGTGAGAGCAATGGCAAGATGGCTGACAGTGGTGTCCTGCTGTTGGTTGGTGTGCAGTTCCCAGCATGCCCTTGTGCTCCCCACAGCAGTAGCCAGTGTCAGCCATCTTGTCAGTCCTTATCCACTCCCTGTGATGTGAGCATGGTTCAGGGTGGTGTTGATGGGACAGTTGTGGGGGTGAGCTATGTCTGTGACTATGACTCCCATCATGCTATTGCCTCCACCCCACTTCCCAGCATTCCCATACTTACTTGCTTTTGTGGGGAGTTCAGTGTGTGTGGTGTGAGAGCAATGGCAAGATGGCTGACAGTGGTGTCCTGCTGTTGGTTGGTGTGCAGTTCCTAGCATGCCCTTGTGCTCCCCACGACACAGCAACAGTGTCAGACATCTTTGATGGGCCTTTCCACTCTCTGTGGGATGTGCATGCGTGAGTGTGAGCTTGCTGGGCCATGTGGTGGGGGATGTAGAGCTGTGCCTACGACTCCCATCATGCTATTGCCTCCACCCCCTTCCCAGCATGCCCATGCTTCCTTCCTTTTGACTCTGCTTCCCTGTGGGGTGGGCTGCCTGTGCTGACAGGATGGCTGGGAGTGTTGTCCTGGCAGTTGTTTGGCTAAAAGTCCCAAGAGTGTCCCTGTGCTTCACACTACATTACCCAGGGTGGAGGTTCTTTGTGGGATCTTGAGTTAGGATGTGAGGCATTGCATTCTCCCAGGTGGGTTCTGTGGAGTTTGTGTTGAGGGGGTGTGTGAGGGGAGGTGCTTGTGACTATGGTCAGTGCTGCGAGTCCTCCTTCCCACCCAGCCAGCCAGATATCCCACCATGGAACGTGCTTCCATTGCAGGGAGTGGAAGTTGTCCCTCAGGATGTCAGTCAGTGGTGCTGTGCTGTTTGTTGGTGCACAGTTGCCAGCAGGGCCTTGTGCTCCCCACAGCAGTAGCCAGTGTCAGCCATCTTGTGAGCCCTTATCCACTCCCTGTGATGTGAGCATGGTTCAGGGTGGTGTTGACGGGCCAGTTGTGGGGATGAGCGATATCTGTGCCTACTACTCCCATCATGCTATTGCCTCCACCCCCCTTCCCAGCATGCCCATGCTTCCTTCCTTTTGACTCTGCTTCCCTGTGGGGTGGGCTGCCTGTGCTGACAGGATGGCTGGGAGTGTTGTCCTGGCAGTTGTTTGGCTAAAAGTCCCAAGAGTGTCCCTGTGCTTCACACTACATTACCCAGGGTGGAGGTTCTTTGTGGGATCTTGAGTTAGGATGTGAGGCATTGCATTCTCCCAGGTGGGTTCTGTGGAGTTTGTGTTGAGGGGGTGTGAGGGGAGGTGCTTGTGACTATGGTCAGTGCTGCGAGTCCTCCTTCCCACCCAGCCAGCCAGATATCCCACCATGGAACGTGCTTCCATTGCAGGGAGTGGAAGTTGTCCCTCAGGATGTCAGTCAGTGGTGTTGTGCTGTTTGTTGGTGCACAGTTGCCAGCAGGGCCTTGTGCTCCCCACAGCAGTAGCCATTGTCAGCCATCTTGTGAGTCCTTATCCACTCCCTGTGATGTGAGCATGGTTCAGGGTGGTGTTGATGGGCCAGTTGTGAGGCTGAGCGATATCTGTGCCTACTACTCCCATCATGCTGTTGCCTCCACCCCCTTCCCAGCATGCCCATGCTTCCTTCCTTTTGACTCTGCTTCCCTGTGGGGTGGGCTGCCTGTGCTGACAGGATGGCTGGGAGTGTTGTCCTGGCAGTTGTTTGGCTAAAAGTCCCAAGAGTGTCCCTGTGCTTCACACAACATTACCCAGGGTGGAGGTTCTTTGTGGGATCTTGAGTTAGGATGTGAGGCATTGCATTCTCCCAGGTGGGTTCTGTGGAGTTTGTGTTGAGGGGGTGTGTGAGGGGAGGTGCTTGTGACTATGGTCAGTGCTGCGAGTCCTCCTTCCCACCCAGCCAGCCAGATATCCCACCATGGAACGTGCTTCCATTGCAGGGAGTGGAAGTTGTCTCTCAGGATGTCAGTCAGTGGTGTCTTGCTGTTGGTTGTTGCACAGTTGCCAGCAGGGCCTTGTGCTCCCCACAGCAGTACCCAGTGTCAGCCATCTTGTGAGTCCTTTTCCACTCCCTGTGATGTGCGCATGGTTCATGGTGGTGTTGATGGGACAGTTGTGGGGGTGAGCAATATGTGTGACTATGACTCCCATGATGCTATTGGCTACACTGACTTGCCCAGTATACACAGAATTCCTTCCTTTCAGTGGTCTTCACTGTGTGTTGGTGTTGTAGTGGTGGCTACATGTCTGGATGTGTTTGTTAGTTCTATTTGTGCCACTGCCTAGCTGTAGTTGTAGTTGTGTTTGTACATGTGATGACACGGTTAAATGTAACTTTGAGATGGCATGTGTTGTGTTTATCTGACTGACATACACATTTTGGGATGATTCTGTTCTGGTTGCTGTGTAATTGCTATGAGTGCATGGTTTGACTCTCCCCTTGACAGTGATGTGTGTGTGTATTGTGGCAGAATATTGTGTACATTTGTTGTGTACTCACCAGGCTCTGGGATGTTCTCTAGTCCATAGACGCTCACTGGCGGAAGGATGGCCCGCACCTTCTCCTCCCAGGGCCTGAGGTATACTGGCTTGGCAGGAGGGCCACTGCCGGTGTATTGGCTCAGGAGGTAGTCCTTCTTGAGCAGCTCCCGTACCCTCCTGCGCACGTCATACCACCTGTTCTGGATGTCAGTCTTTGTGCGCAGACATGGTGATTGTGCGTTCACCCTGTTGATGATCCTCTCCCACATCTTGGTTTTCTGGGAGATGGGGGTCTGTTGGACCAGTGTGCCAAACAGCTGTGGCTCTACCCTGAGGATCTCGTCTACCAGGACTTCCAATTCACAATCTAGGAACTTGTGATTCTTCTTGGGGGGCATGGTGATGGGTGGTGATGGTGAGTGATGTGTGTGTTGGTGTGCAGGTGAGGGTGTGTGAGTGTGTGTTTTGCTGGGTGTATGTGAGGTAGCTATTTGTTGGTGTGCTGATGGTGTGTGGCTTGTGTGAGGGATGAGCTGTGGGTGTGTGGTTACTGTCTGTTGAGTGCTGGCAGTAGAATGGCATTTGCAAAGGATCATGGTTGGGATTTGTGTCCTTTATATGGGTGGAGTTGTGGGTGTGTCTTTGTTCTCTGTCCCCACCCCCCCCCAGTATTTATTGGCTTTGTAATTGCTTATTTGGCCTTTTTTTGTGTATTTTTCCTTAGTACTTTTTTTGCATGTTGGAAACGTTCTTGTGACCGAGTCGGACCCTGCATTTGTCTCGTACGGTCTTCTCCGTTTCGTTCACGCTGTGTTTGTGCAGTTTTCTATGCTGCGTACGCGTCGGTCGCGGTGTTTTGTGTTACTTCGGCTCGGTTTTGTATGCGTGTCGGTCGTACGGCTTGTCCTCCGTTCGACTCGGTCGTGGTTTTCGCGCCTTGCATCATACTTTGCGGTTTGGAGTTCGCGTGTACGTTTCGGTTGGATTTGTTCCGGGTGCGTGTCGGTCGGTTCGTTTCGCGCGTTTTTCCGGCCGGATTGCTGTATTCCGTGCGGCTCGGTCGTTCGGCTTGGGTTCAGTACGTGTCGGTCGGATTTTGCACGCCTTGCATCGTACTTGGCGTGTCGGGCGCCACAGGTACGTGTCGGTCGGAATAAATTCCGGCTCCGGGTCGGTCGGTGCTTTTTCCGGCCCGAATCGGAATCGACCCCTATGTCTTGCCGGGGCCCCCAAAAATCCTTAAGCTGACACTGCTTTTTCTCACATTCTTTGTCTTTAAGAGAGTTCACTGTATAAAATACACTGCACAGATTAATGTAATTGGAATGACTCAATTCTATTTTGGGGCAGATATAGCGACGATTGCCTGATGATCTGGACAGAGACCACAGACAAATTATTGAATTTCTTTACACATCTAAACAGTAATGAGTCAAACATTAAGTTTACCTTCCAATTCAGCCAACAGAATGTTACGTTTCTGGATGTGGAACATTTCACATCAGATAACAAAATTCAGAGAAACATTTTTGCAAATCAACGGCATATAATGCCATATTACACGCAGCGAGTGCACACCCCAGGCATCAGAACAATGCCATTCCCTATGGAGAATTCATACGCGCTAGACGCAACTGTAGTACTGACCAAGACTTTAGGAAGTGTATGCAAGGGATTGAATCCAGATTTAAACGTAGAGGCTACAGTCATGGCATTATTCATAACGCCCTAAAGAGGGTCTCCAAGGTTAGTAGGCAGAATACCCTGAAGGACAAGAATAAGAAAGGTGGCATAGAAACTGTCCTCCTCGTTACTGACTACAACACAATCTCCAAGACTCTCACACAAAGCATGAAAAGGCACTGGCATATACTCCTTGCAGACAAGACTCTAGAAACCTTCACATCCTCTAGACCAGAGATAACATATTGTAGGGGTAGAAGTTTGAGAAATCTCCTGAGTCCCAGTTACCCAAGGAAGGGTAGATGCGAATATTGGCTCAACCCACACAACTTAGGCTTTTTTAAATGTGGCCGCTGCACTGTATGCAGATGGGCCATGGACAAGAAAAAACAATTCATTGGGCCAAATGGCAAGATCTATAAGATTGATGCCAATATTAACTGCTACACTAAGTATGTGATATATGCTATTGAATATAAGTGCAAGCGGAGATACATTGGCAGCACAATCAGAGCACTGAAGGACCGAATTGGTGAACACATTAGGGCTGTAAAGCAAGGGGACTCCAGATATCCCATAGTTACGCACATAGCCGAATGTACGGCACAAGACACACATAGAGCCTTTAAGTTCTATGGGTTTGACCATGTACCAAGAGACCCCAGATGGGGTAACAGAGAGCTGACACTCAGGAGGAGAGAAGCACTTTGGATAATGAGGCTCAGAAGTGTCGAGTTGGGTCTCAATATTGATCACGAGTTGCAGTATTTTCTTGGGGACTGATTCAACAACATGAATCACATGATACCGATACGAGTTCTGTACATCTGGCACTTGGCTACCAGGGGACTGTGTACACTTACTCTTTGCTGAAACACAGTAATATGCGTGGAATGTTTAAGTGTATAAGTTATGCCTGCTTTTAGGATCTCGTCACCCTACCCACCACTGACTGTGATGCATGGTGTAGGGCATCAGCCACTGGATTTACTGTATTATGTTGCACAAATATATACTCCATTGGGGCACGCACTTCAAAATGTCACATTCAAAATCATTTGGGCATTCGACGACTCTCACTGTATACTCACACGAGTTATGCCCTTTACTAGGATCCCATCACTAGACCGTTTGCTGAACGTTATGTGCGGCTTGTGACCTGAACTTCTAAACTTGACGCAATGTTTTACGCAATGTTAGATATCGTTGGTGAACACTCTCTGGGGACCTGTTTTTAAGACTCTCGTAGTATCGGAATTGTCTAATTGTATTCTGCATTACACTCAGGACTGTGTCTGTAGGTCCTGTCTTAAAAATCCATAGTGATACTGTCTTATTGAACTAATGATACATGCGTACCTCATAGTATCGGAATTGTTTAATTGTATTCTGCATTAGACTCAGGACTGTGTCTGTAGGTCCTGCCTTAAAACTACATAGTGATACTAGCTTATTGAACTAATGATACATGCGTATCTCGTGTGACCTGTGCTGATAATTGCAACTTCTGAGCTGCCTTGTGTCTCCGATAAGGCGAACGTGGTCACACCATGGAATTAAGTTTGCCCTTTCACTCTATTGTGCTTTCGACTTTACGAATACTCCCCTAATATTGCCAATTCTCTAATCGGGCCAATGGCATTGACTAGCCGTATTATAATTGATGCAAAATTATGCCAAGGAAGACATTTTAGTACACAACCAGAACAAACACAATCATAAAGTCTTATGATGTAACGCAACAATAGTGACATTCTTAGATGGGGTAGTAGCAAGGACATTTCCTGTAAACTGTGCCCATAGTCCACTATTCACTTTTCTAAAATACAGTGCCGTTCCAAGATGGCGATAATGATATTGATATCGCCAGGACTTTGTTGTGTAGTCCGCCCTCTATTTTGCCAGGCCAATGCCTTTCAATATAGGCTATCCGGTTAGGCTCCATTCACACTCGGCGTACACGCTGAATGTGGGAGCACTTCATGACTGAACAGATGCCGGTAAGCGTTTCTTTCTGATCATTTCTCTCTTAGCATAGAGTACTACCTTGGGGTGGGCAGAGATGACCTTAAACAGGTTCTTTTGAGGATCTTTATCGCATCGTTTCATTCTCATGTTTCTGCTCTATCTCTTTAAAGGATTGGGTGAAGAAGCGCACTGCATATTGTGCACAATGAGAAGTTAAGGATAATAGCATTAACAACTCTTGGATGTAAGGAGAAATCTAAATTGACTTTCGGGTCGGAAGTATAACCAAAAAGAGGTATTTTGAAGCCCTGACTATATAGATTTATATTTAGCACCTGTCATGGACTTTAGGAGTCCTATTTTGCCCTTAGAGTGACACTTACCATTTCTGATTACAGGAATTCAACAATTAAATAATAATTAACTTTTGGGGAGGCAAAAACAGAGATGAGGATATTATCATAACATGTACTCCTGGATAGGAGGATACATTTTGGATGACTTTCGGGTCGGAAGTACAACCGAATTAGAGGTATGTCAGATCGGTAGAGTTCTTTTTTTGTTAAATAATTTTTATTAAAAGAATGAACACAAAGTTAAAACATTACATAACTCAGAGGATATATAGCAGGAGATAAACAGAGGATAATCCAATCTATTTGAACAAGAATAATATAAAAAAGCACATAATGCAAATATTATAATAAGACACGATAATATAGAAAGAGAAAAGTAATGAGGATAATAAATCATAACATCGTAATAAAATAATGTGTTCTAGAAGAAAAAAGAAAATAGTATGTTATATATATTTTTTATAGAAAGAAAAGAAAAGAGAAAAGAGAAGAGGAGAAAGAGGAGAAGAAGAGAGAGAGAGAAAAGAAGGAAAAATGAATAGATTAAAAATGGGTGTTATAGTAAAGATGAGTGTGAGGATAGAAATGTAGTAAAGGGTAACCATAATAAATCCGACTTAATCTTTAGATGAATAGAAGAGTGAGAGACAGAAGCAATTCTATGTTCATCACAAATTAGATTCCACCAAAGCAAAAAGGATAGTTTAGAATTGTCTTTCCAACATGTTAATATGACTTTAAAAGCAACAGCAATGAAAAGGTCAAATAAAATAATTTTTGAAGGAAGTTGGTCAAAATCAGGAGAAGAAGTACCTAAAAATATATTATGAATAGCAAAAGGAACATCACAAGAAAAAATCAAAATACATTTCGACCAAATAGCTTTCCAAAAGTTATAAACCTTGGGACAATAGTAAAGTAAATGACACAATGTTCCTTCAGAGGAAAGACAGGACCAACATAATGGTGAAATGGAATGGTTAAGTTTGTGTAAAAAGAGAGGAGTAATTACAACTCTGTTATAAATAAAATATAAGGATTGTGTAATGTTGGCAGCTTTAGAAGTTTTGAAAATCTTTTTGTCACAATCGATCCCATTGAGGAACAGAAAGCAATTGAGATAGATCCTGTTCCCAAGCTAATTCGATAGGAGATTTACTTCGAGTGTTAATAGTTGATGATAGGGTTTTATATATAAAAGAGGCATTGGGAATTGGGTCATAAGGAATTTGAAACAGGGGTGAATCAGGCGTAAATAAAGTAGGAGTGGGATTGGAATTAAAATGTTGGAAATAGGTTTGGAGAACAGGTAATAATGTGTTATATTCCTGAATATGAGTCAGGGAGGTTACATTTATTTTGTAGTTGGGGAAAGGGTAAAATCAAATTATTAACTATCAACTGATGTACATAAAAAATACCCTTTTCCTTCCAGTGCTTGTAGTAAAAGGATTTGTGGCGGAATTTGATGTGCTTATTAAACCATATTGAAGAAGATAAAAATATTGGTATGGGACAAAACTTTTGAAAAAAGTGTGTGTATTAGATGATGAGAATATTTTAAGATAGGATATTTGGAAATGAAAGTACAATTGGTCATAAACATAACATCCTGAAAAGAGAAGTTATTTAACAGTGAACGTTCAACAGCAACCCATGTTGGCATAGGTAAATCTTGATTATCTTTAGACATGACTTAAAATTGACGAATCAAAAAAGCATTGTGGTATAATTTGAAATCAGGAAATCGAACCCCACCCTCTGCTTTTGGGTGAATCAATTTAGAAAGGGCAATACGAGCACGTTTATTGTTCCATAAGAATTTAGTAAATAAAAGAATTAATCTGTGAAAAATAATAATTAGGAATTTTAAAAGGTAACATTGAAAGTATGAATAGCACCTGGGGAACAATCATCATTTTGATCGTATCTAGTCTGCCCCACCAGGATAAAAATAATGGGGACCAGGAAGACAATAAATTAGTGAGTTTGAGTTTTAAGGCAGTAAAATTATGGGATAAAGTGTCAGGAATATTTGGGGAAAACCATGTTCCTAAGTATTTAATCTTTTGGGGGCACCAAGTAAAATTGGTTGAGTCAAACATGTATTGGTAACATAATGAATTTAAAGGTAAAATCTCAGTTTTGGAAAAATTAAGTTTGTATCCAGAGACAGTGGAGAATAAAGCAATCTCTTGTAAAAAGGGGAAGGGAGTTGCAAGGATCGGACATGTAAATAAGGATATCATCTGCATAGGCAGAAAGTTTAATTTGGTGGGAGTTAAGTTTAAAACCAGTAATATTGGGTTATGTCTAATTCGTTTGAGAAAGGGTTCTAAACAGAGGAGGAAAAGTAATGGGGAAAGGGGGCAACCCTGACGGGTACCTCTTTGCAGATGGAAATATGAGGAAAAGAGGCCGTTAACAAATACACAAGCGCGTGGGGCAGTATATAGTAATTTAATATATGAAGTAAACTTTTGACCAAATCCAAACCAATGAAGAGTGTGAAGCATGAATTGCCAATTTATTCGGTCAAAAGCCTTTTCAGCATCAAGTGATAGGGCAGCTAGAGGAGAAGAGGACTTCCTTCCAAGGGCGGGAACATTGGAGAACATTCTAGCATTGTCGGAGGCAAGTCGGCCTTTAACAAATCCAGCCTGATCTGGTTTGATGAGAAGAGGTATAATTTTTCTAAGCGGGAAGCCAAAATCTTTGCAAAAATTTTACAATCATAATTGATTAGGGATATGGGTCGAAAATCTTTACAAAAAGAAGAATCTTTGTCTGGTTTGGGGATGACAATAATAAGGCCTTCTAAAAAAGAACCACAGGCTTTAGAATTGGAAATGAATGAATTAAAAGATCTAATAATTTTGGTGCAAAAATTGAAGAGAAAGCTAAAAATAGTTCAATTGAGAAGCCATCTGGTCCCGGCGCTTTGGCCTTTTTCAAAGATTTAAAAGCATTGGTTATCTCCTGAAGAGAAATATCATCCTCAAGAGATAAAAAGTATCAGGGAGAGAATGAGGTTTAGGGATACCTTGGAAAAAAGTTTCAAAATCCCCTTCAGAAGGGTTGGTATCCTCTGTATATAAAAGATTATAATAGGACTGAAATGAGTGGATAGGTCCAATATTTTTACGTTCTGATTTGATTTTTAAATAATTTGCTAACATTTTCCCTGCTTTATTTTGGCCACCATGAAATTTTGATTACATTTTAAGAAGAATGTTACATGCATCCACAGTGGCAATTTTATTCAGGGTAGATTTGGCAGCAATCAATTCTTGTAAAGTAGAAGAAGATTTGTAAGAAAAATAATTATGCTCCAGGATCTTAATTTGTTGAAGAGTTTCCTGATATTTAGCATTTAGTGATTTTTTCTTCTTGGAAGAGTAAGCAATAGTAAAGGCTCTAAATGATGCTTTAAAAGCATCCCAGTTGTTATGGACTGAGGTGTCTGAGAATTTGTTGAACTGAAAAAATTCATTAATAAAGGAGGTCACTTCTGTTATAAAGGTTCGATCAGAAAGAAGGTGATTGTTAAAACGCCAACGGTCTTGTTTGCAAGTAGTGAGGGACAGATCAAAAGAAGCAGACATGGGAGCATGATCAGAAATAAAAATAGACCCAATTTCAGAGGAATGGATACAAGGGAGTAATGATTTAGAGACCAGAATATAATCAATACGAGACATAGTATGGTGGACAGGAGAAAAGAAAGTAAATTCGGAAGTGTCTGGATTACATGTTTTCCATACATCAAACAAAGGACGAGAGGTGATGGCAGATTGAAATGATTTATGAGTCTTATCAGGCTTAAATTTGCATTTAGACTTTCTATCAGAGAAGGGATCCAGCCAATTATTAAAATCGCCACCAATAATTATATTGGGTTAGACATAGAAGATAATTTCAATTTAATACAATGCCAAAATTGTGGGTCGGGTTTGACAGGACCATAAATAATAAAGAAAGTGACTTGCGTTTTGCAAATAATAGCGTCAACCAAAACCCATCGTCCATTGGAATCACATTCTGTTGATATAATTTGTGCATTAATAGATTTGTGAAATAAAATAGCAACACCACCATGATGGTCAAGAGCAGGAGAGAAAACAATTTGATTAACCCATTGACGTTTAAGCTTAAGAGATTCCACATTATTACAATGAGTTTCCTGTAAAAAGGCAACATGAGTATTGAGTTTGGATAAGTGAGACAATACCTTTTGACGTTTGACAGGATGACCTAAACCACATACATTCCACGAGACAACGTTAAACATATTGATGGGTAGGGGGAACATATTGAGACAGGAACAATAAGCTGCAAGATCAATAAAAAAGAAAAAAACAACATTTATCAAATGATAAAAGAAAGACACTCAAAAAGATAAATAAAGAATAGTGAGGGGAAATTGTGAGGGAAAGTAGCCAGGGAGCGAAGAGAAAAGGAAAAAGAGAAGGAGAAAAAGGGAGAGAAACAGAATGAGTAAACAGATCAAGGAAAAGAATACAGATCTGAAGTGAAATAAGCAATCGAGAGGAGAGGAGCATGGTGACGTCAAAACAATAAGGACGGTGGAAGAAGAGAATAGGTAAGGAGAGGCCTCCTAAGAAATAAAGAAATATCAAAAAGTAGAAAAAAAAAGAATGAGGGAAAATAGCAAGAGAAAAAGAGTAATTTTAAGAAATATGAGATATAAAAAGAGTAAAAGATAAGGGAGCGTTAGAGAGGTAAATAAGAGGACAAATAGTAAAAAACATCAATATAGAAAAAACCTTTAGAACAACAATATCAAACTGCTAACTAAGAGAAAATTAAACATTAGTATCCATGTTACGAGGAGAGATGCCGTTTAGAAATATTTTGAGTTTCTCAGGATCGTGGGTAATTTTGAAAAGGCAAGGGTGAAGAATGCCATACTGAATGTTCAAATGTTTCATCTGAGGACGAAGAGCCAGAAATTCTTTACGTCGAGCATTCGTTGCGTTGGAGACATCTTGGGAGATAAAGATATTATGTCCCGACCAAATAAGGCGTCGTTTGAGTTTAACAGCCTTCAGAACATGCATAAGTTCAGTGAATTCCAGGAAGAGCATTATAATACCACGTGGCTTGTTGGAATTAGGGTAGATGCGACCCAGACGATGCGCACGTTGTATGTTGAGAGGTGAAGAGTATTGAAGATCTAAGAGATCTGGAAGGAACTTCTGAAGAAAAGATAACATGTCTGGGCCCTCAATATTTTCCGGAAGGCCATACAGGCGAAGGTTATTCCTGCAATTGCGATTTTCAAGGTCTTCAGTGTGAAGTTTCAGGTTGTGGATCTCTTGCTCTAATAAAGGAATTTTTACAGAGATATCTTGAAGGTATCCCACACGTTGCTCGAGTTCCAACACCTTTCCCTCCATGATAATCCATCGGTCCTCTACTTGTTTTAGTTTTTCATTGATAGTGGACATAAACGGTTGTAGGCCACATACCTCATCTAAAATGGAGTCAAGAACCGGATTTTGCGAGGAGAGAATAGGAGAGTGTGGATCATTTTTGTGCCTTTTGGGCTTTGCGCCTGAAGAGGATGATATGAGAATCGCTGGCCATCTTGGATTGCTGGATAGGGCGATGAGTAGCAGGTAGCATAGGATGGTCCAGCCTATACAAATATTTACCTCAGTGAGAAACAGAAGCACCACCTCAGAGGGTAACCAGTATCATTATAAACAACAAATGGCCTGACCACAAGAGTACACCTAGTATTACAAGTTCGACATTCGAGGGGTTTCCAATACTTTTCAACTCCCTCATACACGTGTTCCCTACCACTAGTCAAAATGTCGTGGTGTATCAATTTACAATGGAAACGTCAAATAACCATCATCAAACATTTCCCATCCAAAAATACTCAGGAAAAAGTGTGGGAAAGGAGAGAAAGCACCTCACGGTCGTAACACCAAAGGGGTTGCTGGCTGGTACTCACCGGCACACCCACTTCTCATCATAGGTTACTTTCTCTCCATATAGAACAAGGAAAAGTGTGTGTTCTGTTGTGAGAATCTCAAACCCAATAAAGTTAAAGAACAGTAAACTTAAGTGAAAAATCAACTGTCAGTGCATAGTGTCATTGCAAGTGCCCATTGGACCCCAGTGAGAATACAAAAATATAATTCTCACCTATTAAAAACCGGTAAAGCTTACTGGCTCGACGTAACTTATTTGAGTGCTGTAACCAGTATCAGCCAAAATATAATAAAATTCACCATCCAAGTCAAAAAGACAATAGTAAAGTAAATGACACAATGTTCCTTCAGAGGAAAGACAGGACCAACATAATGGTGAAATGGAATGGTTAAGTTTGTGTAAAAAGAGAGGAGTAATTACAACTCTGTTATAAATAAAATATAAGGATTGTGTAATGTTGGCAGCTTTAGAAGTTTTGAAAATCTTTTGTCACAATCGATCCCATTGAGGAACAGAAAGCAATTGAGATAGATCCTGTTCCCAAGCTAATTCGATAGGAGATTTACTTCGAGTGTTAATAGTTGATGATAGGGTTTTATATATAAAAGAGGCATTGGGAATTGGGTCATAAGGAATTTGAAACAGGGGTGAATCAGGCGTAAATAAAGTAGGAGTGGGATTGGAATTAAAATGTTGGAAATAGGTTTGGAGAACAGGTAATAATGTGTTATATTCCTGAATATGAGTCAGGGAGGTTACATTTATTTTGTAGTTGGGGAAAGGGTAAAATCAAATTATTAACTATCAACTGATGTACATAAAAAATACCCTTTTCCTTCCAGTGCTTGTAGTAAAAGGATTTGTGGCGGAATTTGATGTGCTTATTAAACCATATTGAAGAAGATAAAAAATATTGGTATGGGACAAAACTTTTGAAAAAAAGTGTGTGTATTAGATGATGAGAATATTTTAAGATAGGATATTTGGAAATGAAAGTACAATTGGTCATAAACATAACATCCTGAAAAGAGAAGTTATTTAACAGTGAACGTTCAACAGCAACCCATGTTGGCATAGGTAAATCTTGATTATCTTTAGACATGACTTAAAATTGATGAATCAAAAAAGCATTGTGGTATAATTTGAAATCAGGAAATCGAACCCCACCCTCTGCTTTTGGGTGAATCAATTTAGAAAGGGCAATACGAGCACGTTTATTGTTCCATAAGAATTTAGTAAATAAAAGAATTAATCTGTGAAAAATAATAATTAGGAATTTTAAAAGGTAACATTGAAAGTATGAATAGCACCTGGGGAACAATCATCATTTTGATCGTATCTAGTCTGCCCCACCAGGATAAAAATAATGGGGACCAGGAAGACAATAAATTAGTGAGTTTGAGTTTTAAGGCAGTAAAATTATGGGATAAAGTGTCAGGAATATTTGGGGAAAACCATGTTCCTAAGTATTTAATCTTTTGGGGGCACCAAGTAAAATTGGTTGAGTCAAACATGTATTGGTAACATAATGAATTTAAAGGTAAAATCTCAGTTTTGGAAAAATTAAGTTTGTATCCAGAGACAGTGGAGAATAAAGCAATCTCTTGTAAAAAGGGGAAGGGAGTTGCAAGGATCGGACATGTAAATAAGGATATCATCTGCATAGGCAGAAAGTTTAATTTGGTGGGAGTTAAGTTTAAAACCAGTAATATTGGGTTATGTCTAATTCGTTTGAGAAAGGGTTCTAAACAGAGGAGGAAAAGTAATGGGGAAAGGGGGCAACCCTGACGGGTACCTCTTTGCAGATGGAAATATGAGGAAAAGAGGCCGTTAACAAATACACAAGCGCGTGGGGCAGTATATAGTAATTTAATATATGAAGTAAACTTTTGACCAAATCCAAACCAATGAAGAGTGTGAAGCATGAATTGCCAATTTATTCGGTCAAAAGCCTTTTCAGCATCAAGTGATAGGGCAGCTAGAGGAGAAGAGGACTTCCTTCCAAGGGCGGGAACATTGGAGAACATTCTAGCATTGTCGGAGGCAAGTCGGCCTTTAACAAATCCAGCCTGATCTGGTTTGATGAGAAGAGGTATAATTTTTCTAAGCGGGAAGCCAAAATCTTTGCAAAAATTTTACAATCATAATTGATTAGGGATATGGGTCGAAAATCTTTACAAAAAGAAGAATCTTTGTCTGGTTTGGGGATGACAATAATAAGGCCTTCTAAAAAAGAACCACAGGCTTTAGAATTGGAAATGAATGAATTAAAAAGATCTAATAATTTTGGTGCAAAAATTGAAGAGAAAGCTAAAAATAGTTCAATTGAGAAGCCATCTGGTCCCGGCGCTTTGGCCTTTTTCAAAGATTTAAAAGCATTGGTTATCTCCTGAAGAGAAATATCATCCTCAAGAGATAAAAAAGTATCAGGGAGAGAATGAGGTTTAGGGATACCTTGGAAAAAAGTTTCAAAATCCCCTTCAGAAGGGTTGGTATCCTCTGTATATAAAAGATTATAATAGGACTGAAATGAGTGGATAGGTCCAATATTTTTACGTTCTGATTTGATTTTTAAATAATTTGCTAACATTTTCCCTGCTTTATTTTGGCCACCATGAAATTTTGATTACATTTTAAGAAGAATGTTACATGCATCCACAGTGGCAATTTTATTCAGGGTAGATTTGGCAGCAATCAATTCTTGTAAAGTAGAAGAAGATTTGTAAGAAAAATAATTATGCTCCAGGATCTTAATTTGTTGAAGAGTTTCCTGATATTTAGCATTTAGTGATTTTTTCTTCTTGGAAGAGTAAGCAATAGTAAAGGCTCTAAATGATGCTTTAAAAGCATCCCAGTTGTTATGGACTGAGGTGTCTGAGAATTTGTTGAACTGAAAAATTCATTAATAAAGGAGGTCACTTCTGTTATAAAGGTTCGATCAGAAAGAAGGTGATTGTTAAAACGCCAACGGTCTTGTTTGCAAGTAGTGAGGGACAGATCAAAAGAAGCAGACATGGGAGCATGATCAGAAATAAAAATAGACCCAATTTCAGAGGAATGGATACAAGGGAGTAATGATTTAGAGACCAGAATATAATCAATACGAGACATAGTATGGTGGACAGGAGAAAAGAAAGTAAATTCGGAAGTGTCTGGATTACATGTTTTCCATACATCAAACAAAGGACGAGAGGTGATGGCAGATTGAAATGATTTATGAGTCTTATCAGGCTTAAATTTGCATTTAGACTTTCTATCAGAGAAGGGATCCAGCCAATTATTAAAATCGCCACCAATAATTATATTGGGTTAGACATAGAAGATAATTTCAATTTAATACAATGCCAAAATTGTGGGTCGGGTTTGACAGGACCATAAATAATAAAGAAAGTGACTTGCGTTTTGCAAATAATAGCGTCAACCAAAACCCATCGTCCATTGGAATCACATTCTGTTGATATAATTTGTGCATTAATAGATTTGTGAAATAAAATAGCAACACCACCATGATGGTCAAGAGCAGGAGAGAAAACAATTTGATTAACCCATTGACGTTTAAGCTTAAGAGATTCCACATTATTACAATGAGTTTCCTGTAAAAAGGCAACATGAGTATTGAGTTTGGATAAGTGAGACAATACCTTTTGACGTTTGACAGGATGACCTAAACCACATACATTCCACGAGACAACGTTAAACATATTGATGGGTAGGGGGGAACATATTGAGACAGGAACAATAAGCTGCAAGATCAATAAAAAAGAAAAAAAACAACATTTATCAAATGATAAAAGAAAGACACTCAAAAAGATAAATAAAGAATAGTGAGGGGAAATTGTGAGGGAAAGTAGCCAGGGAGCGAAGAGAAAAGGAAAAAGAGAAGGAGAAAAAGGGAGAGAAACAGAATGAGTAAACAGATCAAGGAAAAGAATACAGATCTGAAGTGAAATAAGCAATCGAGAGGAGAGGAGCATGGTGACGTCAAAACAATAAGGACGGTGGAAGAAGAGAATAGGTAAGGAGAGGCCTCCTAAGAAATAAAGAAATATCAAAAAGTAGAAAAAAAAAAGAATGAGGGAAAATAGCAAGAGAAAAAGAGTAATTTTAAGAAATATGAGATATAAAAAGAGTAAAAGATAAGGGAGCGTTAGAGAGGTAAATAAGAGGACAAATAGTAAAAAACATCAATATAGAAAAAACCTTTAGAACAACAATATCAAACTGCTAACTAAGAGAAAATTAAACATTAGTATCCATGTTACGAGGAGAGATGCCGTTTAGAAATATTTTGAGTTTCTCAGGATCGTGGGTAATTTTGAAAAGGCAAGGGTGAAGAATGCCATACTGAATGTTCAAATGTTTCATCTGAGGACGAAGAGCCAGAAATTCTTTACGTCGAGCATTCGTTGCGTTGGAGACATCTTGGGAGATAAAGATATTATGTCCCGACCAAATAAGGCGTCGTTTGAGTTTAACAGCCTTCAGAACATGCATAAGTTCAGTGAATTCCAGGAAGAGCATTATAATACCACGTGGCTTGTTGGAATTAGGGTAGATGCGACCCAGACGATGCGCACGTTGTATGTTGAGAGGTGAAGAGTATTGAAGATCTAAGAGATCTGGAAGGAACTTCTGAAGAAAAGATAACATGTCTGGGCCCTCAATATTTTCCGGAAGGCCATACAGGCGAAGGTTATTCCTGCAATTGCGATTTTCAAGGTCTTCAGTGTGAAGTTTCAGGTTGTGGATCTCTTGCTCTAATAAAGGAATTTTTACAGAGATATCTTGAAGGTATCCCACACGTTGCTCGAGTTCCAACACCTTTCCCTCCATGATAATCCATCGGTCCTCTACTTGTTTTAGTTTTTCATTGATAGTGGACATAAACGGTTGTAGGCCACATACCTCATCTAAAATGGAGTCAAGAACCGGATTTTGCGAGGAGAGAATAGGAGAGTGTGGATCATTTTTGTGCCTTTTGGGCTTTGCGCCTGAAGAGGATGATATGAGAATCGCTGGCCATCTTGGATTGCTGGATAGGGCGATGAGTAGCAGGTAGCATAGGATGGTCCAGCCTATACAAATATTTACCTCAGTGAGAAACAGAAGCACCACCTCAGAGGGTAACCAGTATCATTATAAACAACAAATGGCCTGACCACAAGAGTACACCTAGTATTACAAGTTCGACATTCGAGGGGTTTCCAATACTTTTCAACTCCCTCATACACGTGTTCCCTACCACTAGTCAAAATGTCGTGGTGTATCAATTTACAATGGAAACGTCAAATAACCATCATCAAACATTTCCCATCCAAAAATACTCAGGAAAAAGTGTGGGAAAGGAGAGAAAGCACCTCACGGTCGTAACACCAAAGGGGTTGCTGGCTGGTACTCACCGGCACACCCACTTCTCATCATAGGTTACTTTCTCTCCATATAGAACAAGGAAAAGTGTGTGTTCTGTTGTGAGAATCTCAAACCCAATAAAGTTAAAGAACAGTAAACTTAAGTGAAAAATCAACTGTCAGTGCATAGTGTCATTGCAAGTGCCCATTGGACCCCAGTGAGAATACAAAAATATAATTCTCACCTATTAAAAACCGGTAAAGCTTACTGGCTCGACGTAACTTATTTGAGTGCTGTAACCAGTATCAGCCAAAATATAATAAAATTCACCATCCAAGTCAAAAAGAAAGAAAAAACTATTCAATGCGCAGTAATGAAGTGGGAGCACTCAATAAAATAGAGAGTTCAAAGTAGATTAGGTGTCAAGAACTATAGCAAAAGTCCAGCAAAAAAATTAGTAGGTCACAGCATCCAGAACAAAAAGGAGATAAAACTCCTTCATCTCATAATAATAAATTGGGAGTATCCTGTGATGTAGTTCAAATAATATGAGATATCCAACAAAAGTGAGAGAAAAAAGTCCACAAACACATTTTTCATCTCAAAAAACGTTAATAGTGCATCTCAAAACAAAGGACCGTGAGAAAGTCATGTATTTGGTACCTTGAAAAGAAGT
Organism: Calotriton arnoldi; assembly: GCA_963921515.1. Classification (NCBI taxonomy): domain Eukaryota; kingdom Metazoa; phylum Chordata; class Amphibia; order Caudata; family Salamandridae; genus Calotriton; species Calotriton arnoldi. The sequence goes on from CAWUFW010011068.1 coordinate 624,273, forward strand.
ATGGCATTGCAGAAGACCAAGGGAGCCCAGCCGACGAGAAAAAACGGAGCGCGAGCGCCGCAATACAAAATAGCGGGCGCTCACGTTTTTCTGACGAGAAATGTATCGCCGCTGCTCTTAGGCTCACTAAAGTTGCTGAAAGCGTCACGAGCGGCGTATGGACTCACCGCCACATCGCATCGGCGGGACTGCCGTCGTAGTTCAAAATACTCCGAAAAATGAGGCGCTTTTGAAGATAAAGCTCCACGTCCGAGCGGAGCTCACAGTGGGACCGCCATCTTGCCTCGGCGTCCAGGCCACGCCCCCCAGATTGGTAGAGTTTTGATTACGCCACATATCGTGGTAGGACTCGGTTAGTCCACTACTACCTCGTATTGGCATGTATTCTTTGAATTACAGAACCACCAGAACTAGTGTTTTAGGTATCGTATATTATCCATATGTAATTTCGATACCTTCAATTGGTATTATTAAGACTTACAATTTGGCAACATTAAGGGATAGTTTGCCACCCGCATTTGACCCACTATTTTTATTTCTACTAAAGCACACCACTTAAGTCACTTAATGATCTCACCAGAAATATGGGGGGTCACGAAGGACTAAGTATTAAAGAAATCTACACTTTCTGAAGCTTCTATATTACTTTACTTTGGGTGCAATTACTTAAGCATGGGTTTCCACTAGTTCACAAGTCTTAGATTTCCCAAAATTCAGGACAGCAAGTCACTAAGGGATGTCTACACACGTGTAACCATGGTTACGCTTACTACAGCCTAAATATCCACTTGTATGTTTTCTTAGCCCTGAAGAAGTTGTGGTTTAACTAACTGATAACGTGACGAAACGCGTGTCTGCTAAGGTTGTTAAAGTTCCATTGGATTGTAAAGGAACCTCATATACGAAAAAAGAAAATATTAAAAACAAAAGATCGAGAAGACGACTGTTGTTTTATCTTTCTGTCACTTGACTTTACACTATTAGCGTGTGCAGGCGATTATTGTGTACTTTGGATGCGGTCTCAAACCTCAAATTAGGGGGAAGGGTGGTTCTCCCTACCTCTTTGCACCGCACACAGATCACGTTGCACTGAATACTTATGCAAACTGCCTGAGAGTGCCACTGACCTATAACATGCCACCCTAACTAGAATACCAGATTTATGTAGACTTTGCGCCACTTCAAAATCAAGTAAAATGATGCAAAACATCACAAACTCCTGAAAGGGAATTTACTTACGAGTGCAAAACATTTTGTTTGAGCTGGAACAGTTCCCATTTTTCAGTGCAAATGGTGCTTTGTGTTGCTTTGATCTTCCACTTTGTGCCACTTTGTGTCAAGGGGGTGTTACATGGAGGGTGATATGTAGGCATTCTAGTGCAAGCACCCATGTTTTTTTATGCAAAGCCCTACCTAATTAAATTGTAGGGAAAGGTTTTAAATCAAAAAATAAATCCGCCTTGAGGCAGGTGCAAAGCTGATTAAATATATTTCCCCAAATAGTTCACATTGCATGTGTGCTGCACTCTACAGCACACATCCAATGTGTGAATTGTTGTAACATTTTCTAGTCATAGTATACTATGGTGCAAAGGTGTGTATGTAGCACTAGGCAGCATGGTTGTCCGCGAGCAGAGGATGGCAGCAGCAGCAGGCCATTATTTACTAACTATGAATTTGTGCTGCTCTCTCCCCTTTGCACATTGCAGATCAACAACTTTATTTGCTGCTCTCTACTGTTCTATATTTTATTAAATCAGACTCATTATTAATAGCATAATTACTCTTAACAAAATGGATAAAATAAAAAGCCTTTCATGGCAGAGACTGTGCTTACACTCTGAGAACCTCATTTACACACTCGAGTAGATAGGGAGAACTGCCAATTCCATTAGCTCTGGTAACTCAGGAACAGATGGTTCAAGAAACAAAAGATATTGACTTAACGGTGCCAAATTAACAAGCATTTATAAATGCAGTAAGTATCATCCTGCCTAACCCTCTCTCCATAAATAGTGCATTGCAAACATATGCCATGATTTCAAGAGAGTATTGTCTAATTTTGTACGTTACCTATGTTCACTTCCCCTTGTTTCCCTCTTCTCTGAGCCTGCTTAATTTTTATTGTACTCAAAGAATTTACATTCCTGCTTTGCATCATTGTACTATGGTTGCCCACAATAAGCAAATAAATAACACTATGAAACCGGGGCCAGCATAATGCTTTTATGGACACCGTCATGACATGCATGCTCATAACATACTGATAATTACCAGCATAATGCTGGGGCCAGAATTCCAGTTGGTGTGGGGGCTATGGATGCCACAATATGTTCAGCAGAACCACTATTGTTAAAGGGGTGCCTACAATAGGACATGAATTACCACGTAGTGCCAGAACCATCACCGGCCATTGATGCCCACAATATGCTAGACATTTTCATCATTATATCAGGGTGATCATTATGAATAGGATGGACATTGTTGTGCAATGGAAACCCATAATATGACAATAATTACCACCATACTGCTGTGACTGACCACTATTCTTTTAGAATTTAGAATTCACAGTGCTATAGTAGGATTGTAATTTATGAACTGCAAGTAACAAAAGAATCTCTGTGACAAAAACAGTAACCCACTCAGCTATCCACATAAATTCAAGTTCTGTGATCTGTATGGTACATGTTCTTTAATACAGGCATATTAACCCTCGCCACTACTTTATGCAGAGTCACTGCTACTAGACAAAACTCGATCTTTCTCCACCAGGAACATCAATCACCAAAGTTATATTAATATTTTTATTGATGCCTGAAACTGTCCAACAGACAAGGAACTCTGCAGTGGGTGCTTTCAAACCCATTAGTTTTTTGAGTAGACCTAAAACAAAGTCGCCTAAACCAGTTAGAGCAGCAAAATCTGCAAGCGTTTCCAAGCCCAGCATGGCACCCTGACAACTTAGGGACTTACAACACTTCTCACCATAAGCACTATGAGCAACAACAAACCATGTCTATTCGAAGACAGAGATGCAAATGCCTGATGGTTAGCCCAAGGGAAATTGAGACCACCTTGGGGCAATAGCATGCACATTGCTAGAGTATCCAAAAAAGACAGCAGGAACAACAGGATGGACATGATTAAATCAACCTGGGCATGTGAAAGACGCAGCGAACAGTGCTGTACTGAAGGACACATAGCAACAAATGAAAAGAAGTGAAATAATATTCCACTAAAAGTGCCCTCTTCCCACTTTGGGGGTTATAGGGCCCTCTAGGCATGGCAGCACCCGCCTAGTATTTATCCTAACTTTGGGATGCCCTTAGTGGATGTGCACAGCATTAGAAGGTAAGGTAGAGGGCATTCATTAGCCTGTATTCCTAACTGTTATGGGTAGGCTGACACTGTGGATAGTCGAATTTGTTGTTATATGATAGTTATTGTGGGAGGATATGTGAAGCACCAATTTTAATCTGGACTAAGATGCAGGAAATGAAGCCAACTTAAGGCATTGACTTATTCATTTATGACAATAATGAAGTATGTCAATGTGACATCATCTATGTGGACAAAAAGTGGTAAAATGCCTAGGCATCCTTATCGATGAGGAACTATCCATGAAAATGCAGAAAGGTGCAGTGACCTTATTGTGCTTCCAGCAACTCCGGAAGATAAGGAAAATAAGAAGATTCTTCACCTTCAAAGCACTCATTCAAAGCATAATTGCAGTAGACATGTCCCGTATAGATTATGCCAATGCTCTTTACACTGGACTCCCCGCTGGCCTAACTCATGGACTGCAAATAGTGCAAAACTAAGGAGCCATGCTGATTTTTTGTAAACCTAGACATTGCCATATCACACCCTTGATACACTGGCCCCTGGTAGCTCACAGATCCATTTTTACAACTGGCTGCTTAGTTTTCAAATCCCTCCATGCCAAAAGTCCAGCTTTCATATCTTCCAGAATCCAGCACTATACCCCTAACTGTCAGCTCAGATCAGCCCACCTTAACCTGCTGTATGTTCCTAGAAGCAAAAGGAAGAGGTTGGGTGGGGCCATATTTTCGGTGTCTGCTTCCTACACATGGAATGCATTCTCCCTTGACATAAGATCCCTAGTGAACTGTGAAGGATTTAGGAAAAAACTGAAAACTTGGTTATTCAAGCAAGCCTATGACTAACTTCGACAGATTCTGCCTCGTTCTACCTCGTTCTACCTCAGAGAGCTTTCAGTGTGCATGCGCTCAATACATTTCCAAGAACATAACATATTTGGACCTTGAATGTTGGAATGCCTCTAAATTAGCTGCACTTTGAAATTTTGGTATCACATATGTTACTGGAGTACAAATCTAAGCATGATTTGATACTGCACTTTCATTGCATGACTTATGTTGAACTTTGATGTTATTCTCCCATTTGTGCTCCTGATACTTTGACCAGCCTACAGATTTACTGCCAAGTGTGACACAAATGCTTAGTTTGACAAGATTTGTTCACCAACCGTTATTTTGCTGGGACATTTACAAATGAAGCAGACACAAGGAGACGATGGACAGAGCGCTTTGTGTTTGCTACATTTACAAATGATCCAGACATGCCACACCATTGCACATGCACACATCTCAAACTTTGCTAAGTGTTTTCCTTTCTTCTCATATTGAATATAGTTGTGGGCCACATGATTTGTCACTTGATGTGTTCCACATTGCAGAAATTGTGGTTCTGTCCACTCACATAGTGTGTGATGATACAATACTTCCCACTGTGTGATTTGTCCTACTTTCATTGCATGATCCATGAGGAAATCACACAATGGGATATCATTGACCACATGTTAGAGTAAGATACTCCCTCTATGTGCACATGACATGCGATCCAGACACAAGCCCAGAGATGGTTGTTATGTCATACTTTACAACTTCTTTATTGGCATAATGTATATTTCTGCTTTCCTTACCAATGAGTAGGCCATTCCCATATCTGCCATTCTGAAACCACTCATTGATGGTACAGTGACAGAAGATGCATGCATCATGTGCACTTCCTGGAAATTTTGCAAGGACACTGATGAATATTCCATTATGGTCCACTGTTGCCTGGACATTTATTGAGTTTTATTGAGTAGTTGTTCTTGCGCCTTCTGTACAGGTGTGATGTTGCTGCAGGGGGCACAAATTGGGCATGTGTGCAATCTATGGCATCAAGCACATGAGGCAATCCAGCAATGGGGTAGAAGCCTTGCTTGGTATCCATTTGTTGTTGGGTAGTTTTGAGGAAGAGAAGGTACTGGGGTTTGAGTTTTATGATGGCATTCAACACAGATGAGAGAAAAGCAGAAAATGCTCCCCGTGAAATGCCAGCCAATCAGGCTGATGTGATTTGGAAGGATCCTGAGGCCAACATGTGTAGCACAGACATCAATTGCACATGTTGTGGGATGGCATTGGTCTTTGCAGTTGCTGGCTGGAGACATGCTGCTATCTTCTTCAGCAATTCCACGATGGACTCCCTCTTCAATCTGTAGAACTGTATAACCTCATCCTCCCTGAGGTGAATGAGGGAATTGCCCTGAAGGAAGTACGCACCATCCTCCTTCACTGCTTACATGGTTGTTTCCTCGCTACTCCCAGTTGCAGTATAACGACCTCCGTGGTGTAGTTGAGCTTGCCAGAGTGTACTGTGATGGTGAGGGTTATCTATTACAGCCACTGCATCGTATCCTATGCCTTAGTTGCCGATGTGCAGCAATGCCAACTCATTTCTATCATTGCGTTCGCTACTCCATCATGGATGAGACAGTGATATACTGTTAAAGACTACTGTGTTACAGTTGAGTTGGATTTTGCACTGGAATGCCAACATTGCATATATTAATTACTGTGTGATGTAGCTGGATTCAGCACAGCTTTTGCACAACACAATTCTAAAAAAAAACATGCATTTGGGCACTAGCTTAGTTTCTTAAATATGACTTATTGCTTGCATCGCCCTTGCATCACACTACATGACATAAGGCCAATGCAAAGCCTTGATAAATATGCCCCAAATGTCTTATGGTGAGTCACAGCTTGGTTATACAACTGAGAGGCTTGCAGGCAGTTCTGTGTACAAAGGCATACAATATTTTTTTTCATTGGTGACACTTATTGAAGTCTTCCTCAAACAGATCAACACACTTCCTGTTCAACATCACAGATTCCTTATACCAGTTATTCAAGGAACTGCATCTTAACAATCAATGTGAATAATAATAGAAGAATTATTTGATAGTTTATTACTTTCAAATCAACACATAAAATCATTTTTAAAATATCATAACAGTTATATATAGATTATTCTTGATTATTTCTTAATGATAATTTGATTAAAACATTGCAACAAGAAAGTTATGATGAACTAGCTAGCTTTGCTGCAAATGAGAACCTGTGATCCTTTGATGTACAAAACTGGAACAATACGGGGAAAATTGAAAAAGTTTAGGACACTCCTTATCAGTGTCTTCTGTTTCACCAGCAAGATCACTTGTGATCTCATCTTAAGTACCAGTTAGGGAGATATGGGAATCTGTACCCAAATCAGGATTACAACTTCCACAAAATTATTGGACCCGGCACAATTTCCATACACAAATTTTGTGAAGCAAATTCTGGCAGAGGGAATCGTTTTCTTTAAACTTTGTGATCCACACCTACAAAAAATATTTCCAAATCTGTGAGTGTGAAGATTTTGTAGTAGCACACAGCAGTTCTTTTGATTCGATAAGATGTCACAACCAAACCATCACAACGACTATTATTTCAATTTTTGTCTAATACATTTTTTCAACATATTGTGCACTGTAAGTGCTTTATTATTTCCGCTTTTGGTATAGTTATTGCTCATTTGATATCAATTAAAAATGCAGTTACAAGCACTATCATAATGTCCTATGGAGAAATGTACACTTTTTGTTACTTAATTTTCTCTGAATTTCGGTTTCATGTTAAATGTTCACACCAACGAGCAGCAAAACGTTACTCCTCCTATCTAATATAAATGTTGATTGTTGAATATATTTTATTATTGTGTTAATAGAGTCTCGCAGAGAACTGTACTCTACAGTAAACAATATTTTGCAAAGTTTGCAAAGCATTAATAATCTCAGCATTGAAATACCTTCTCTAAATTCAGAGGAACTTATGGAGGTTGAGGTAAAGATGTCAAAAATAACAGGATATAATGCACGCAGAGCGAATATTATAAAAGCTGTGGTTTACAAATTACATAATTCATGATTTTCATAACCGACAAGTTGGGGTTATACTTGGAAATGTTTGGAGAGGCTTCATAGTTCCAGTAATGAATAATGCAGGCAACACATGGCCTCTTTGAACTTTGCAGCTGAATCGCACTTGACAACCCAAAACAGCTCATTAGAATGACTGACAAATGTGAGCAACCATCAGTACTTTACCTTGAAGGAATTTTTGTGAAAGACGGATTTACTTATTAAACTAAAGTTGTTCTAAAGATTATAATTTTTACATATTGCTACCATCGCCGTACTCAAACGAACACTAATGCATTTTTTCCTCATAAGATTGTTAATTGAGATGGGAGTGAAACGATTCAAAATACCACTGCTATTTTCAATCGGACGCATACTTTTCTGTATACAGTTCCCTGACCTATTTACATGTTATTAATATGTATTAAATCTAAAAGAGCTTGTTTTTTACTGTGCTGTGGACGGAAGAGGAGGGTGGAGAGAATGCCAGTGGTTGTTGAGTACGATTTCAGCAAATTACATCAAAATTACACAGGTTTCAAGCAAAATATTTATAAATACATAAGGAATTGTCATCTAAGCAGAAGCGACTCCTCCGCTATGGCGGAGGAGTGTTGCCCCCCCTTCCAGCAGTGAAACATAAAACGATTATAAACCGTGGTTTATTATCATTTTATTTTGTGTCCCGGGGTCTTGGGGGCGGGGCAAGGGGATAACAGGCACCCACGGGGAGTGGTATGCACTGTTATCAGTGTGCATGACTGTTTGTTCGGCCCTCTAGGGCCGGCCAAACAGTCATGCGCACTTTGCATGTTCTCCACCCAGGCTGCATAACAGCCTGGGTGGAGAACATGCCCAGGCCCTCAGTCTCTGGCTGAGCTCCGAACCACAGCGTTCAGACCAATCACAAAGTTGCACTGAAGCGTTGTGATTAGCTATGTGAGTCTGGCTGCTTCCTGATGGAGCAGAGGAACGACGAGGAGGGATGACGGGAGACACGGCGATAAGGTACGTTTTCTTTTTAAATTTTACTTCCCCCCTCCATTTTGATCCATGCCAGCTGCCACTGCGCCTAAGCAATGGTGAAGATTAGTTGTTTATCAAGTGTGTTTCTTAGTTATGTAGCACTGGGCAGTCGCAGCAAATCACTGTAAAAAATGATTTACATCCAGACAGCATATATCTTTTCCTAAGATACATTATAATGAACAAACTTGCTACCAGTAAAGAGAATCATACAATAAACTGGCGTCCGAGATTACCATGATGAATTAATTACCGCCCTAACTTGGGGGTCAGTAACTTATCAATGGTTTGCATCCGTAATTGTGGTCACAAACCATTCATAATTTTTTTCTGAATCCCTTCTATTTGTGATTCTGAAAGGCTTGCAAAAGCCCCTTTACGAATCGAAAACAATTTTCAACTTATAAAAGGACTTTTGCACATGAAATAAGTCCACTTATGGTCACAAACCCTGTCATTTTGTGAATTTTGCAACCGCAAAGTACATATGTCTATAGATAGGTTACTTTTGTGCCTGCCATGGAATAATTTAAAGCTAGTATTTATTTTGTCTGGTTGTCAAGTGTAAACGTAAATTGAAACCTGGCCTTGCCAATGCCAGCTCAGCCAGCCAATCACACGTCGCTGAATGGTTGACCGGAACATGTGCAAGAATTAAAGGGCCGCCATTTGGAAATTGAAGTAGTCAGGTCTCTTGCTGCCTGGACATGCGCAAGGGCCTGCTGCCCATTTGCTCTTGTATCAGGACCTTTCTTGAAAAAAATATGTAAGTGTGGTGCTCACTACTAGCAACGCAACTGCTACATCAGTGGCTCTTTCATTCAGATTTTACAATTGACCACCCAATGCGCAGGTATTACAGTTATAGATGCAAACAATTCACTAAGTCCCAGTGCGCTAAAATTAGCTTCAGTACTATGCCCTGCAAATACATGCACACATTAGGCACTGCTAGTGTGTTTTATTAGGCAAGGGACCCACGGTGTGAATGGCAGTGAAGACGTTTGGAGGTTGACGAGTTCGTACCATGCTGTTTGTGCCTTTTCCTAGATCCAGCTTAAATGAAAGTTTAGAGTTAATTTCGATATACCAGGCAGTAATGTGCTTGGTTAGAAAGGGTGGATGAGTTTGGGTATGCAGTGGATATCAATGGTTTGATAAGGCAAAGCAATTGTAAACAATGAATGTTGATCATTGAGATACAGCCGAATGTCCTCATGTATTGATGGTGTTGTACGTCGCCTGTCAAACTCCCATTGGTTTCAAAAGATGCTAAATAGCACGGAAGTTTGGATGGATTGCTTTCGTGCTCAGGCAGTAACTGGAAATGAGCAAATCTGGAGGTTATTCAGTTAATGAAATGTTTTTGTTCAAATACCAGAAAGACACTGTTGGACTTGGCTCTTTCTGCAGTGTCATCCCCAAATGTTTTACCGTGACTCCTTGTTTTGCTGAATTTGTTTTTTTTTTAGCTTAGGACTCTGCACTTTACCACTGCTAATCAGTGCTAAAGTGCTTGTGCTTTCTCCTCTTAACATGGTAAAATTGGTTATACCCAATTGTCACATGTAATTAACTTGTATGCCTCTACTAAAGTGGTACTACATGTACCCAGGGCATGCAAATTAAATCCTACCAGTGGGCGTGCAGCACTTATTGTACCACTAACTTAAGTCGTCCTTAAACATGTCTCAGACCTGCCATTGCAGCCTATGTGTGCAGTTCTAAACTGCCATTTCGACCTGGTAAAATAAACCTTGCAGTAGGCCCAAACCTTCCTTTTTATTACATATGTCAGCCCTGGGATAGGCTCTCCACAGCCTAGAGGACAGGGTGTAGAGTATTTAAAAAGTTGGACATGTACCTTTAAACTTAATATGTCCTGGTAGAGAAAAACTCTTACATTTATTTTTCACTACTGCAAGGCTTACCAATTTCCCATAAAAGTGCAGTTACCATACTACATTTTGTAAGCTGTAACTTTCAAGTGTGAACAGGTAACAGGATCATATTTGGTATCTTTGGAATTATAATGAAGATTTCTCTCTTAAAGTAAAGTCGAATTTTAAATCACAACTTTGAAAATGGCACATTTAGAAAGTTGGCATTTTCCTGCTTCAGGCATTTAGTGCCTGTAGCCTCCCTCTAGGTCACAAGACTGGGTGCAGCTGACAGTTGGACTTTGTGGATTCCTCCTAGACAGCCACACACAATAGAGAGAGTAGGTGTGCCTGGATGGATCATCACTGGCAGGATTGGAGGGTGAAACTGGGCCCAGCCCTACTTACAATTGAATAGGCTTAGTCCTGCCTCCACACAAATGGCTGCATACCCCATGCAGTTAATCTGGAGCACGGACAGGTAGAGGCAGAAAGCCTGTTCACTTCAAGGGGGAAACTCCAGAAGCTTTCCCCACTTTAAAGGAAGGCCAGGAATAAATATTGGACCTCAGACACCAACTCTTCAGTACACTTCTGGACCTGTGGATACTCTATATCAAAAACAACAATTCCCTTTGTGTGTATTTGGACAAACCGATAATAAATCATACACCATTAAACCAAGCATACTGATGTAGCTCAGATTTCATCTGGATTCAGGCATTGCTTTATTTTTGTGTTTCAGACAGACTGCATTTTAAAATGGCACTTTTGGTGCATGCAAAGTGAAAAACATGAAATGAGGCCTAGTCAAATGCTTTTTAAAAGTGGCACTTTTGGTGCATGCAAAGTGAAAGACATGAAATGAGGCCTGGTCAAAATGCTATCAGTCTGAAATGCTTGTGCTAAATTAACATGTGTTTTTGCAGTGTAGAAAGATTTCAGTTTCCTTTAGAAGGCTCACTGTGGCCTCTTTAGCTTTGCCCAGCTCCTTTTCCTTGTAATCTACACTTCCTGTTCCTGTCTCAAGAGACTTTGGCTTTGTTGCATATTTAGACAATGCATATTCAGTTCATAACACATCTTCTTATAATGTGTATTAATTAATCAGCCATGCACCACCACTACACATGGGGCAAACGCATTTTGCATGAAAAGCTATCTAAAACATTAGACCATGATGCTATGAGTATGTATTAACTGTTTGAGCTTTGAAAATTTGCAATGGTGCATGTTTATGCTATGTTGTACATTGCACATTTTTGCATGATGTGCACAAATAATAGAAACGCTGCTTTAAACTAATAGCTTTTGCTAGGTAATAATTAATACAGGGTACTAGTATGGGGGAGGTAAACATAATGGGTTTTATTTCATAAATTAATACTCTTTTGTGTTTGTTTTGTTTTGGGCCCACCATAAAATGGCTGCCTAAGAATCCAGCATGGCTGAGAATTGTGCTGAATGAGAGACGCATGCGCAGAAGATTATGCCAGCTGCATGAACTGCCAAGTGCCTCAAGTGAAGACACATGGGTCAAGGCCACAATGAACTGTACATTCCTGTCATCGTGCCAATGTATCAGTATTTGTGGGAAAGTGTCATTTTTGTGTGCTATGTGAAAAAGAGACAGGAAATTGAGTGATACATTTTGTTGCAAGAAATGTTTTTATTGATACATGTTATGTATATTGTTCTTAGCATTAAGCCCTTATTGTCAGAACTGGTATGGGTTGGATTTGCAATGAGAACAGGATGGTGAGACCCTATGTCATTTATGCTAACCAATCACAGTGCGAGTTTCTACTGAAACTGCAACATTATTAGTATAGTCAGCCAAGAATTAGAGTATAAATAATGACCCCTTAGGGGGCGTGTCAGTTTTAGCAGCCTTAGCCTTAGAAGAGATAGGAGGAGAGAGGAGAGGGAGCAGATGAGTCCAGACATCATATGGGTTAGGTACGTGAATGTCGCGGGTGCAGCCTGGGAGGAGATTGCGTCCGAGGAGAGACAGAGGGAGGAGGGGGTTCTTGCTCATATTTTTTCAGAGAGTCCTTGCACGTCATATTTTTGGCAAGGCAGATCACATTCCTCTGTGGTCTTGTGAAGGGCGGGCAGCCTCTCTCTGTGAACACAGAGAGGCAGATTGAACAGACCAGGGCAGAGAATACAGCTGATGGAACAGGTTTCGATTTAGATGCTAAAACTCTAAGTTTATGCTTTGACTAATTAACTAGATTTGAAAAAGATTTATTTGTCTTATGCATTTATTTCTCTTGATGGGAGATTTTTGCCAATTATTGATTAGCCTTGCAAACTCACTCTTGAATTATATTTTTCCTGAAACCCTTTAAAGAGTTCTGACTGACATAGAATTAGGGGTTTCCCTCCTTTATGGAGTGCTTTGTATGCAACCTATAATATGTTTTGTATTAATTCTATTTTTCCTATTTTCAATTATGTAACCTGATTGATATTTGACTAATGAATAAAGGGTCAGAGAACTTTAACTTTTAACTAGAAAATAAAACCATTTAAAAATCTTACAACTCTCTTTATTGGCTTAAATATTAATTGCATTTTTGATTTTTCATGTTTATGTAAAGTCTCCTGAAGGTAATACACAGTGGCAAGGGTCCATCACCTTTACAGCGGTAAATTAGAGGTAAATGAGGTTTTGCATTGAGAAATTACCGTGAAATTACCGCTGGATCAGTTTCTGGTAGCAAGAGGATGGCTATTATCGATTAGTTTGGTGATTAAGGATTATTAATATCACCATCAACTATTCGACTAATGGTCCACTGACCTTAGGAGGAAACTTGGTCTGTGAAAATTAGTTTAGATATTGACTAATACAGATCAGAGTGAAGAAAAACCACAACCCGCTAGATCCGTTTCTGGTAGTAGAGGTAAGGTTAACACCATCACCAAAAGGAGCATAGTGTAGTTTAAAAGCCTAAATAGCGCTAGAAAATAATTGCCCAAGTGAGATAAATGTCCAAGTCCTGATTCCTGACTCCAATGCTCAAAACTTGAAGACTGGCAAAGCAGTACTGGAAGGTGATGCAAGAAGGCGATTGCTGGAGTGGTGTGAGTATCAATAGGGTTGTGAAATGTTGTTAATGTGCTAGGATGTATTTTTGAAGTGTTGAAAATAGTAAGGGTTTTGACTGTTGGTGAAATGTTGCTAATTTTGACTTGATGGTTGTATTGATTATATTGGTAATTTCATAGGACAGAATTTTTTGATTATTGATTATATGTTCTTAACATGAAAAGTTAGCGTCTTGTTTTATGTTGTCTGGGAAAATTCCCGGGGAATGAATAGCTGGTGGTGACAGAAGCCACACTGCAGTGAGGTTACTCATCTGTTGGAATAACACTGAGAAGCTAGGTAGGGTTGTCAGTGTTAAAGTAGGGACTATTTTCTGTGTAAAAGTGAGAGTGATTGATAGCAAAGAGTTCGCTGGTGAAACTTTGGTGTTATATCACCTAGAAAGGGTAACACTGAAGGAGTAGCAGGTTCTTCCGAGTTTGAGTGACAGCAAAAGAGTTCGCTGGTAAAACTTTGGTCTTACATAACCTAGAAAGGGTAACACCGAAGGAGTAGCAGGTTGTTCCAAGCTTGAGTGAAGGGTAAGCGGAAGGGATTTACTCACAGTGTTTGAAGAGTAAACGGAAGTTCTTACTTTGTGAAGAGTAAGCGGAAAGTGTTACTCGCAGTGAAAAGATATCTATCCTTTATTTAGTGGAACAGACAGAGTAGCGAATGTTTTTATGTTGTTACTAACAGAATTTTGATTAAGAAAACTCAGAAAAATATTGCAGTAAGATTTTGTGGAGGGTCAGTAGTAGGAGTTAAACTGACTGAAATTGAAACTGACAGCATTGGAGAAAAGAAATTGCATTGAACTATTGCAGAAATGAAAATGTTTGAAGGTTTAAAGAAACTGTTGGGAGGTAAAGTGAAAAATTTGTTTTTAATTGGTGATGCTCCTGAAGGAACACCTGTGCATTTTATGTCTACCAGTTTGGGACAAAATTCATGTATGTGGGTTCACCAATGGTGCAAGGTTACTGAAAAAGAGGGTACTTTTGAATTGCAAATTATTAACAAATTAAGGGAAGTGTTATGTGAAATAAAGACACCATCAGGAGCTGCACAATTTGAGGCTTTAAGCATGTGGGAAAAGGCAGCAAGAGACAAAGAAAGTGAAGATAAAAAGGTAAAGCACCAGATACAGGAGAAGGAAATTAAAGATGACAAAAAGCTTCAAATAAATAGTGATTCAGGGGATGAAATAATGGATGCATTGTTAACTAAGTGTCCGCCACTTTATGTGGTTCCCATTGAAAATACTGATAATGCTGTACCAGTAAGTACTACAGTGGCTACTGCTTCTGTTGAACAGAGAGAAACACAGATTGAAAGAACTGTGCAGACATTTCAGATTGACCCACTATCTGTTGATTCAGCACTGACAGTGATATCTCAAGGTATTACTACTTCAAATGTGACTGATTCAGTTCAAATATTACAAACTGCAGATGCACAGGCAATGCCTAGAAAAATTGTGACTGTCCCAATTAATATGGCCCCTATTCAAAAGGTTCAAAGAGCTGCAGAAGGAGTAATTATGTCAGGGTTTATTTTTCAGAAACTCAGAATTCACAGATTATTGAACAGAAATTACCCCAGACAGTCCAAGCACTGAAAGGTGGGGGAAAATTGGTCTTTACAACATCTGCAGCCCAGGGTAAAATGAATATTTTTGAAGATGGGATTTTTCAAACCTGCTGTGAGGAAGCAGCAGTGCTTAAAAAGATAGAGAGCATGGGGGAACAAATTAACCCAGACCCTGAAAAAGAGAGACAGCTTAGGGGCCGATTCCGATCTCGGTCGGAGGCGCACCCAATACTATTCGGTCGGGAAAAAAGCCATGCGAAAGCCAGTTTCCCGACCGATCCGTACAGTACACCGAACGAGCAAGTACGATGCGCACAACAGCAAAAATCCCGGCCGAGCCGTACTCACCCAAACCAGGTCCTGTTCTCCGACCGAGGCGAATCCGGAAACGCCGAATCGAGTCGCACGGAAGGGAAAATGCAGCCCCGTCCGGCCGAACAAGTACGATGCGCTTTCCGTACGCGCCGAACCCGTCGCTACGCACGGCACGTCAAAGCATCCGGGAGAGGCGCACATAAGCTCCGAATCGCGCCACAACACGATCCACGGCTACGAGACGAACACAGCACCGACGAGGACGACGCGAAGCGACGAGGACGAAGCCAAGCGACGAGGACGACGCGAAGCAACGAGAAGGACGAACGACACGAACCAACCATGAATCCCTTCGTCCCGATCATACCAATATTCTACATCTACTACCGGAACAGGCACGGACGCGTACGGCGCAGAAGGTAAGTCAGACACCAACCACAAAACACATACAACACGGACACGACACATCACACACATACACTGGGAATCTGAATATACTTACACCAGCAACAGCAGCACCATAGGGGCGGGATGCCCATCACCAATGCCACATATGCACACAGGGGCCTGAATGCGCGCCACCACCCCAACCCAGGGGGGCTGGATGCCAACCACCACAACCACCCTCAACCAGGGGGGCAGGATGCCTACCACTACTACCACCCTCAACCAGGGGGGCAGGATGCCTACCACTACTACCACCCTCAACCAGGGGGGCAGGATGCCTACCACTACTACCACCCTCACCCAGGGGGCAGGATGCCCACCACTACTACCACCCTTAGCCAGGGGGCTGGATGCCTACCACCACCCTTAGCCAGGGGGGCTGGATGCCTACCACTACTACCACCCCCACCCAGGGGGCAGGATGCCTACCACTACTACCACCCTCACCCAGGGGGGCAGGATGCCCACCACTACTACCACCCTTAGCCAGGGGGCTGGATGCCTACCACTACTACCACCCTCAACCAGGGGGGCAGGATGCCCACCACTACTACCACCCTTAGCCACGGGGGCTGGATGCCTACCACTACTACCACCCTCAACCAGGGGGGCAGGATGCCTACCACTACTACCACCCTTAGCCAGGGGGCTGGATGCCTACCACCACCCTTAGCCAGGGGGGCTGGATGCCTACCACTACTACCACCCCCACCCAGGGGGCAGGATGCCTACCACTACTACCACCCTCACCCAGGGGGGCAGGATGCCCACCACTACTACCACCCTTAGCCAGGGGGCTGGATGCCTACCACTACTACCACCCTCAACCAGGGGGGCAGGATGCCCACCACTACTACCACCCTTAGCCACGGGGGCTGGATGCCTACCACTACTACCACCCTCAACCAGGGGGGCAGGATGCCTACCACTACTACCACCCTTAGCCAGGGGGCAGGATGCCCACCACTACTACCACCCTTAGCCAGGGGGCTGGATGCCTACCACCACCCTTAGCCAGGGGGTGCCAGATGCCCACCACTACCACCCTTAGCCAGGGGGCAGGATGCCCACCACTACTACCACCCTTAGCCAGGGGGCTGGATGCCTACCACCACCCTTAGCCAGGGGGGCTGGATGCCCACCACTACTACCACCCTTAGCCAGGGGGCAGGATGCCTACCACTACTACCACCCTCACCCAGGGGGGCAGGATGCCCACCACTACTACCACCCTTAGCCAGGGGGCTGGATGCCTACCACTACTACCACCCTCAACTAGGGGGCAGGATGCCCACCACTACTACCACCCTTAGCCAGGGGGGCTGGATGCCTACCACTACTACCACCCTCAACCAGGGGGGCAGGATGCCCACCACTACTACCACCCTTAGCCACGGGGGCTGGCAATGGGGTCTACACCCTCATCATCACAGTGACCAAAAGGTAATTGTTGACAAAGAAAGAGCTGCAACTGCCAAACTGCATGGATCATTCCTGGTCACAGAACCAAAACTCATCTGTGGCAAAGTAGTGTATGTGTCCCATTGCAACATAAATTGGGGGAGCCAAATACTGCAGTGCAAATGAGACATTCCTTTGGCCATGTGCAGACAAACAACACCCATGGGGGCTGGAGACCGTCAACAGTCATCAATGACACAATGACAGAAGTGACCATCAGAATGCAGACCCACATATTTGCACCAATGGGCACACAAATGCAGATACCCTGTGGAGACAGCAGATGTGAGGTGAACAGATACCATACCATGGCAGCAATGGGACACACAAACCATGATCACTGTGCTGACCGATGACCTAGGAGTCCCAGGGACAGCAGGGGAAACACACCAAACAACATACAGCCAATGGCACACCCAAGATATGCCAATGCAGTGGTGCAGATGCACAAACACAAACAGGCAGACCAACACTGTCATCATACACAGCAGGTGAGGGGTGGGGGTGCCAGTGTCCCCATGGCAACAACACAACACATGAGGAGAGCTGAATACCAATCATACAGATGTGCATACACTGCCACACTAAGGTAACTCATGGATCCAAATCCCCTATGTGGGCAAGTCAGGCATTGACAGGTGAGAGGGAGCACAAAACACACATGTCACACAGGCACGTAGGAACAACAACTGACACAGCAAGTCACAGACACACCACAGCACCACCCCCAGGGCCCCCACAATGTGGTGACCCTGGGCTGAATAAAAATAACCACTGTGATGACAAAGCTAAATGTCGTTCACACTGTGAACCACAGTCAGGTGTCCTGAGCAACAAACTACCATCACACCTACACAAGCACAAATCAATCAGCATGGCCAGTAAGCCAAGGCCAACATGGAGGCAGGGGACTAGCCGGGCAACAACTCTCATCTGCACACACTCAAGCACCACACCCTCGACCTCCAACAATGTGCAGCAGTGAAGTACACATGCACTGGTGACATTGCACATGCACCCATGACTATTCCAGGGTGGTGGGTGGGAACCAAGGTGTGGAACACATCACACATGGACACTCAACAAGACTCCTGAATGTCTGACACACTGCACACTACGCTGTACATGGACATGACGGCAATACCACACCGACCAATGGGATCCCAGCCACAGTCACACACCAATGAAGAAGCCAAGGTCACCCACAAAGAACACACATAGACAACAACCAACATTGCAGCCCGGACCCTAAGGAGTGCCAGCAGTCACACACACAACGTGTCACAATCACTGAAAGATAACACAAACTGGAAATCACATGACAGGGGCAAACAACAAGTGCCAAAGGGAAACCTGACTGTGACCCATCTGCGTCAGCACACAAACTCTGCCCTGACAGCAAACACACCTATGGGTGACACCCTGATGACCAGTAATGTGCCATGCACCCACATCACAGAGAACACAGGGAGAAGACTTTGGGGAACATAGCTCAAGTCAGCAAGCATCACAAACAGGTACAACACTAGGGGATCACAGCATGCGCAGATGAATGGAAGTGAACACACAGACATGCACATACAACACACACCTTGGGCGCAGGGCAATGTCACACGTGTACACACTGCCATGAGGGGACTCCACTCCTGTGTGAGGAAAGCTGTGCCATATGTTGCCTCAGTAGGGCCCCATCATGTCAGCTGAGCACTTGGTCACACAATCAACAATTAGCACCAAATGAGGGCTCCCATCACATCAGGCCTGGTCATGGATGTGCCAACGGAATCATCAGCACAGATCCAACACACTTGTATAGCAATGTTGCACTGACTACACGGATGAGTCCCTCCCCATTGATGCCCAAACCTGCATGTCCACTGGAGATGGCAACACGGTCAGGGAAGTAGACAAATGCAACGATGGCAGGCAACAACAGATGTGCAGGGGTGGAAGCCACAGATATGAAATTGCCAATGTAAGTAGGAAACCCATTGCCAAATACTGAACACATGACACCCTCAGATGCTGCTATTGATGACATGGATACACCACATGATAGGACACATTCCCCCTGGACCACATGGGTTCCTGCACAGTAACACTTCATAATCATGAGACCAGATATCACCATCACTGCAGCAAGGGCATGGTTAGCTGCACCAACAACATGTACATCTGAAGCATGAGCACTAGAGAAAAGAAAGTTGCTTTATTCAGCATATGTGTTGAGGCCAAACGAAGTCCTGAAAAAAGAGCAAAGGCCAATGGCCAGTCCATTGTCAAAGTTCAAACAGGGTGACACTGGCAGATGTCACCCTACGCATGCCTGCACAATACCAGGGACAATCCACTAGGAGGGGCAACCGGGGGGCAGGCCAGGCACCGCAGGGACAGGATCAGGGCTCACCAGGGGAGTCAGGAAGGGGTGGTGGGTGCTGGAGAGCCACTGACAACTGCAGTGGAGGTGTCTGACATGGTGTGTGCCGGCACAACTGGGGGGCATGACACAGATGTCGTGGGTGCCGGCACAACTGCAGTGGACCCTGCAGATGGGGTGGACAGGTCCGCCACTGCAGTGCCCAAGTCAGACAGGGCGGTAGTGGACTCCACTGCAGTGCCTACTCTCCAGGGGAGGAGAATGGGGAACAGGCAAGGTGGTTGGACAGAGGGGGGACACCCTCACCACATCAGTGGCACAGACAAGCGCAGCGGGGGGTGTGGTGCTGGGAGAGCAAGTGGCAGGGGGAGAAGGCCGGAGCATCTTGGGGATGGTATATCTGTGGGTGGGGAACCTGGGGCAGGGTGTGGTGGGGGCACCTG